>OZ038372.1:68505762-69174613 GCA_964036015.1 Leptarthrus brevirostris | reverse complement strand
AATAACAATTTCTCATAAGATTATTTCTAAACTTTCAAAAGAACTAGAAAGCTCCAATTTGGTATGCAGACTAGTATCTGCACACACACAACGAGAAAATTAAGAAATCTGTAACTTTCACCCTGCAACCACCTATAAAGGGGGTGCAGGTCTGTATATAAAATTTCTTTTGGGGAGGTACTTCCAAAAATTCTAGAAAGCTTAAATTTGATATCAAAGCAAAAAACTTTGGCTGTTATTCCTTCAAGATCAAGTATGTAAACGTTAAATTATTGTAATGCAAATGTTTCAATAAAGTTATAGACTTAAATAATCTAATTACTATATGTTGTTTCTTTAATGTATCTTATGTGTTTACTTGTTTATGTTGTAACTAATATTTTGGGCTCCAGCTGAGACATCGGTTGTTCAGGCATCACCATTTCATTCAGCAGTGTTGGTGTTGAAGTTCGAGGAAGACTCTATTTAAGCTATTGAAGCAATGCGTTTCGGGTAATTTTCAGTTCATTTCCCTTTGATTAATGTATTTTTTTGTTAAATTATGTAACGGACAAAAAAATTTGTAAATGGAGAAACCGAAAAGTTCCAACAGACAAGCGATGGACAAAAATAGTTAAGTATTTTTCTGAGAAATCAGTAGCATTTGAGAAGCTGTTGCAGATTATACAGTACATATTATTTCGGGTAAAATCGTGAACGGCCTCTAAGCGTGTTTGGAGATGATTCAAATATTCGCTGATTGACGAAGTTGTATGAGGCGGTAGACCCATATACAACTCCAGAGGAAGACGGAGTTCGCGGCCGAATGTCAGCATAGCTGGCGTCTGTTTAGTGCTTTCAAGCACTGATGATCGGTAGGCCAATAGCAGGAATGGTAAATGTTCGTCCCAGTCACTTTGGTCGTCAGATACAAATTTGGACAGATAGTCTAAAATGGTTCTATTAAAACGTTCGACCATTCCATCTGACTCTGGATGCATAGGCGTGGTCCGGGTTTTTTCGATACCGAACCTTTTCAATACTTCTCTGAAGATAACTGATTCGAAGTTTCTACCCTGATCTGAAGTTGCATGGGCATACCGAAACGTGAGAAAACATGTTGTATTAGAGCTTCCGCAATGGTCTCGGTGGTCTGATCTGGAAGTGGTATTGCCTCAGGCCATTTCGTGAAATAATCCATGACTGCGATTAGATAGCGATTACCTTTAATGGTGGTAGGTAACGGCCCAAGTATATCGATGGCCACTCTTTCCCAGGGTGCTCCTACGTTATAGACCTGGAGTTTAGCTTTTGGTTTAATCGTGGGGCCTTTTCTTTGTTGACAAACTATACACTGCTGGCACCAATTTTTTACGTCTTCGGAGCAGTTCACCCAATAGTATCTGGATTTGATTGGTATGGTGACTTCCTGCGGGGTTATGTTGGCGACGCGGGCAAAGACACATCCATTTTTGAAACTTGACAATGAAGGGATTATCTCGATAGCCTCTGGAGCTGACATACTGGGGAGGACAAGAACACTACCAGCATTGACTAGATTGGAAGACAACTTTAACAAGCCTTCTCCATAAGCCGGCAATTTAATTTCTTTCATTGTACTTGCTTTCAAGGATTCAGGATTTAAAGATTTTAGATAGAATACCTGTCCTTCAATCTGCAAAGAGCCCCGCTCAAAGTCTAGTTTGCAGGCATGCTGCAAGAGAAAATCCACGCCCAATATGCACTCGTCTGAAATTGCTGCTACGAAGGCTAAGTGCTGCGTGGAAAAGTTGCCTATCACTATGTGGACTTCGGTGACGCCATCGACAGGAAATGTTTCTTGGTTGACAGCTTGAATGATGACATTAGATGGATTTAGCCTATGGCGATATTGGCTTCGCTGAAGCATTCTAGGGTGGACTATGGTTTGGCTGGCTCCGGTGTCTACAATTATTTGGCATTCGATACCGTTAACTACACCTGCGATGGATAGGTTGCTAATAGCATCAGCTGCTCCTACAAAAATTTTTGTAACTGCTGGGGCTGCATTTTCCACTAACATTCGCCCCGGAAGGTCAGTGGTTGCCAATTTAAATGTAGTTCTTCTGATGGTAGCTCGAGGGGGTGGTGAGTACTTGCAAAAGCTGGAGGAGGTGGTAGCAGTTGAGCTTCGCAGGAAATTGACTCGCCTTCGATTGAAGATGTTTCTTGGTACAGAGTGTCTGTAAAAGGTGTTTCGTGTAGTTCTCCTTGTATTTCTCCATTCGAATTGGTGCTAGATAGTGGTACGACACTTATTTCTTTCTTCATTACAGCAAATGCGCTGCCTTTAACCGGTGTTCCATCTGGTCCAGTAACATTTAAGGCTTCACGACTCTTAGACCCAGGCGCAAGGTCAAAGTAAACAATTTCCCCGTCTTGTAGGGAAGGTCTCTTATGCTCGGGGTTCTTTTTCACGATGCTGGACTGATGGACAAAAACTTCTTCCCCATTATCTTCACGGGAAATGAATCCATACCTTTTTCGAACATTGAACCACTTCACCGTGCCTCTTAATTTAGTGGTCAAGCTTTCTTCCTCTGGCTTGGTTGTGGTCGATTGGTTTGTAGGCTTTCCAGGTTCTAGTGTCTCTACATTTGTGTTCTACCTTCTTATTTTTTACGCGGTCCCTGTTTTTTATAGTTCCGGGTGTAGTGAGTGTTTCCGTTCGGAATTTTGATCGGCGAGTAGCAGTATAAGGAACTCGTTTATCTTCTAGTGGAGCTGGTTGTAAAAATGGGCCCAGTCTTCGCTCCCTCAGGCTGGGCAAGCCTAGTTTCCCGAACGCTGTGGAAAGTGGGATTTGGCAGGCTTAGTACGTCTGTGAGGGATTGGGTGATCTAAAGGTCTGGTATTGCGACGGCTTATTCGAGTGGCATCACGACTAGCTTCAATCCTGATGGCTTGTGTTAAAGCACCTTCAAGCGTGCTAGGCACCGAGTCTCGGACCCTTCTTTGCGTGTCGCCATCCGCTATTCCATCTAGGAATTGCCCCAGAGCAATCCTATTACGTGCATGTTCAGGGCAATCAGCAAAGCTCAGATAAGTCAGACGCTGGTCATCTGTTGCAAATTCGTTCAGGCCCTCACCAGGCCGTTGGGTTCGCTTCCTTAACTGAATATGTGCGACGGACTCTTGGTATACGTCGCCGAATCTCTCTGCTAAGGCCTTATCAAGCGTTTTGATATTTTCTCTTGTACTTTCAGGAAGAGTTTCAGAGATGCCAATGCAGTACCACGGAGGTATGGGATCAAATAGAGGGACTTGAGGTCCTCAGACCACCCGTTGGCCCTTGCCACCGCTGTAAAGTGTCTTCGATAGACTGGCCAAGGCTCTTTACCATCAAATTCTCTAGGCGTTAACGAGATACGTGTGGGTGTGATTGGAGTTACTAGCGGCAAACGATGCTGACAGCTGGACGGAACTTGATGGTGGTAACTGTCCCCATGGCCCCTGTCTGAATCGCAAGGCGGTAAACCGTCGGTAATAACGAAAGTTGATGAGATTGGTAAACGACTAGGTGAATTTCGAAAACTGTGTTGACGTGTCGGTAATACACTTCTTGGTACGACATTCGATTGTGGCTCATCGAAGCTTATTAAGTCACCGCTGTTTTCGGCTATAGATTGTCTTGGTATTCGCGGGGGGGTGACTCCGAAAGGGTGGTGTCGGACAATTTGCTAGTCTATCGATGGTGCGGCGTACTGCTTCTTCATGCCTTATTTCCATTCGTTGCATCCGCGTCAGCATGGTCTCGACTAGGCAAGTCAGATCACCAATTTGTTTTGCTTGATCACCTATGGTTTTCTCTAGTTGGCGCAGGTAAGATGGTGGATCTTCCCCATCATACTGATCTTGTGTTCCCTCAGGTTCCATTGTGAGTGTGGTTAAAGATTCTTTCGAACTCTGATCGAGTAACCCCACACCTGGCACCAAATGTTACGTTTTTTGTAAGGTTTTTCTTGATATTTCCGAGAGGGAGATTTTTATCTTGCAGGTAGTGATATTTTAAAAGAAAGAAACGGTTGTCAAACCGGAGGGGTTCTAAGGAGACAGTAAGATCGCTATATGACGCACTGTACAGGAACAGAGGAATGATGAGGGCAACCGAACTGGGTTAGCAGAACCAGGGTAAACCCATACTGAAGATTACCAGCAGCAACGGTGAAAACTTTCTGGTCTTATACCGGAGATGTGATGTACTCCAATGTTATTGTCAACACTCAATGTAGACAGATGAAACCGCAAATGGACCAATTCGTTTGTCAGAAGTTATTTGAGTGCTGTTTACGATGATAACGTGATCGTGCTTTGTTGTCACCGCTACCGATTTGTGCAGTGTATCGTGGCCTCGACTTTTATCAATCCCGAAAAATAAGAAACTAAACTGTTTGTTATCGTCTGGTTTGAACTAGAGCGCGGTACAAGATGGGTTAATAAGTACCGTGTTTGTGTGGTAACTGTTTTGATGGAGGATAATTTGTCCACAGCTGTGGAAGTGAAGTTACAGAGCTAATGTGGTTTGCTATGGTTTTCGGGTTCACTGATGGATGGATGGATGGCAGTTTGTCAAAAACAACAGCTGTGAAAATTTATTTACAATGCAAGTACGGTTTGTTGTTTTCGAGTTCACTGGAGGTTATTTGTGTGCCGTGTTTCGGGTGTCAACAATATACACAGTGATGAATTCCGTTTCCTCTCTCTGGTTTCTATTTTGGGCAACCCGGTTGGAGTGCTGTCCTTATTATCGGCACCCGCTGGGTTTTCTGGGATATTACCGGAATTCGGCGTATTGTGGAAAACACTAATTTCGACTAAAAGGCGCTAAGGAGTACTAACTTTCTACTGCGTTTCTTACTAGCCCGTATTAAGTCTGGTTCGCGATATATTGCTGTATCCCAACTTGCGCAGGGTTTTGTTTTTGCTCGTTTGCAATTTTCGTTCTCTAGTGCAAGAAAATTTTGTATCCCACCAATTTATTGTGTGTAGCTTAACCTATAGAGTAGAACGGAAAGCACTTACCCAGTATCTCCACGGGTTTAGTAAATTCGGGGGTTTTTGTTTCTTCTTTTTGGGAGACCACCACTTTTACTCCAATTTCATTACAGTCTCCGAACACAGTTTTGTTGTTTGCGTATTTCTTTATTTGACAATTCGATTAATTCAAAAAAAGGGTTTAATTTAACAAGACCAAGGTTAAAAGAAAATAAAACACGTGCAGCTCGGTGCTCTCTCTCCTCTTCTTCATGTTGTCGTTCTCTTCTAACGAATTTCATCATCTTTTAGTGGTGTCATCTATACGTCATCGAAGTGTTTTGTGGATGCGATGGACTACGTTCGGTGGTCACGGATCCTTTATTTTGGCAGATGCAACATTATGTTTACCTGGAACGTCGGCGGCGGTAGAGCGCATTTTTCTTTGATAACAAATATTTGGTCTGATAATAAAAGTCAACTTCAAACTGAAACTTTAAAATTTAAAAATCTATTTTGATAACTAAAGTAAACTTTAAAGGCTGAAAGAAGCTAAAGAAGCTTGAAAGGCTGTTCAAACAAATATCAGCCCAAGATAAATACACTAAATAAAGGTACTAAAATGAATTGTTTTAGTTAATTATTTTCCAAAGACCTTCTCCTTTTATTCATTTCTTTGTAACGATTTTTGCATTTGAAAAGTTTGTCACCTTAGTTATACCTGATAACTTCAGTACAAATCTTATTACAGAAATACACGAACATGGGACAGAAAAATTAGAATACATAATCAAAAAGAACTATTACATCCAGAATTTAGGGAATCAAATCAAATCCTGCACGGAAAGTTGCAGAACTGGAGTAAAAGAGAGAAAAATGCTAAGGCTTATAAAATTATATGATAATATAAAAAGACTATATAAACTCAGGAGTAGGAAAAATAGGTAAAAGTTTGATTTTATTTTATTAAAAACCTTAATTCAAACATTATTTATTACATCTTTAAGTACGCACTCTTATATATGTACAGAAAAATTTTCAATATAAATATATCAAAAGGTCATTCGGTGACGTAACTCCTCAATTCTTTATCTGATATAAAAAATAAAAAATTGTTTTTAAAAAAAAATTGAATCGACTTCACAAAAATCGCTAAAAATCATAAAATAATTTTTAATTTTACATCTATTACGACATTTTGAAGTCGGTGCAAATCAAACAAACCAAACAACTACAACAACAGTATTTAATCGTCATTTCTTATGATCCCGTAAACTGAAACGTTCAGGTAGTATTAGGTATTATTTTCAATTGTGGTACTGTAGTTGTTTTATTTGTTTAATTTGCACCGACTTCAAAATGTCGTAATAGATATAAAATTAAAAATTATTTTATGCTTTTTAGCGCTTTTTGTGAAGTCGGTTCAACTTTTTTTTTAAAAACTATTTTATTTTTCACTTTTTAGTGTCTTCTACTCTATACAACGAAGAAAGAACCATCCAAATCGGTCCACGCGTTAAAAGTTAGTCTTAACCCCCTACCTCACCCCCATTCCACTAAACTTTTTTTCTCATGGTATCAATCAAGGAACCGAACATAAAAGGAATCATCGAAATCGGTCCACGCGTTACGAAGTTACTACCCCTCCCCCACCTCCACCATAGGACCAAATTATTCTCCTATTAGCAATGGGGGATCACACTCTATACAACAGCAAAAGAACCATACAAATCGATCCACGCGTTACAAAGTTAGGTTCCACCCCCCTTCTCCCACCTCCACCCCAGCAACATTTGTTTTCTCGTAGTATCAACCAAGGATCATATTCTATCCAATAGAAAAAAATTATCCAAATCGGTCTACGCGTTACAAAGTTAGACTACCCGTCCCCCACCCACACCTTTCACCATAGGACCAAATTATTCTCCTATTAGCAATGGGGGATCATACTCTATACAACAGAAAAGGAACCATCGAAATCGGACCACGCGTTACAAAGTTAAAAAAAAACTAAATAAAAAAAAATAACAAAATAAAATACGCGTCGAACTTAGTACCTCTTTGTTTTTGGGAAGTCGGTTAAAAATACCTTCTTAAAGTAGATAGCAAAAGAAAGTTTTTGACGCAAGATATTTAAAATATTTTAATGTTTTGAAAAATCACAGCCAGTTTAGTGTGGAGCTATGATATTTTACCTTTTTGAAGTGAAGCTTTTTAACGCAGGTTTTGGGATGTTGAGTTAGCACAGGAAAACCGATCTTCAAGAGACGGAAGTTTTTTTATGGCAGTCAGAGAGTGATTTTTCCTTAAACGCGTCCTACCGCCAAAACTATAACTTCAAGAAAATGATTTATATCAACTTAAGGCAGACTAAATCATCTTTCCAATAACGCAAAAACATGGTGGTACACTTTATTAACCGAAAAAAACAATTAATCTTTTATTAAACCTAAAATTTTAGTCTCAACCAAAATTTTCATTTTGTATTTTCTTAATAATTTCACTTTCCGCGTTTTTAGGTTTAGGTTAGGTTAGGTTAAAGTGGCTGCCTGCTAAAGGCATACTTAGGCCAAGGAGGCCCATTGTGATACCACGTTGAGGCTGCAAGAACTTTAGCAACCCCGATAAAAATAACCTAAGTAATAGGAGGGTGGACATGTTCCCCCCTGTGCACCGATCCAGCTCCCTGTTTCTAGGGAGACCAGCTCTAGGGAAACTAAAATAGATTTGCCTAGGTTGGGAAGGGTGTACGGCCCTAACTCATCGTCGGGAACCATTTTGAACTTCTGATAAATCGAGCCAGGTCCTTGACATCAGTGGAGCCTAGCTCGGTTAACTCTTCAAAGAAGGAGGAGCCCAGGAATTGGTTCCTACGGTTCGCTAGGGCCGTAGAGTTGCCGAGGAGGTGGAGTATGGTTTCCTCTTCTTCTTCGTCATGCCATCTCCTACAGAAGTCGTTTGAGGGCGCGCCCAGTCTATCGGAGTGTCTGCCTATGAGGCAGTGACCCGTAATAACGGCCACGGTACTGCTAATTATTTTGCGTCCGAGTAAGATGATCTTCCTTGACCGTTTAGAGTCGAGATTTAGCCATATCTGTCTGGTTATCAGGCAGGTGTGTTCCTCCTGCCAATTAATGTTTGCAATCCTGAGAGACTCCTGTAAGAGTTCCAGTTTGAATGTGGCCAGCGGTTTACCCAGCTGGTGGTAAATGTCCGAATCAGGACGAGTGGTACCGAATCTCGTTAGTTCGTCGGCTCTGCAGTTGTCCAGGTACCCAGATGAGTCGCACTTTCAGATTTTCAGATATGTCATTTAGTGCTGAGCGACGTGTTATAACCGTTTTGGAGGTGGTGTATACTCCTGAGAGGGATTTAATAGCGGCCTGACTATCTGTGAAAATACATATATTATCTGTGGGTAGCGTTAGATGATTCAGGCGGTCCGCAGCTACCTTTATAGCCATGATTTCCGCCTGAAACACGCTGCAGTAGTCAGGCAAGCGGAATGAGATATCGAGGTCTAAATGTTCCCACTTTGCCTTCCATTTTGGAGCCATCGATGCAGAGATGCACCGACTCCCCCCATTGGGGAGGACCTTCTTCCCATTCCGATCTGGTGGGAAAGAAGGGGTCAAATTTTGTTCCAAAGAAAGGCTTGGGCGAGGTATAGTCAATATTGTTGGCAGTTCTTCTGTCCAATATTTTGGAGTGACCGAAGTCAGTTCCCTTCCAGGTCTGGATTGAGTTAAGCCATTAGAGGTCTGGATTGAGTTAAGCCCAATGGCGGCCGAGGATGCGATTTGCTTACCATAGAGCTCCAACGGTAGAAGATGGAGAATAGTGTTCAGGGCTTTAGAAGGTGTGGTTCTTAGGGCACCAGTTATCAGCAGAGTTGCCATCCTCTGAACTTTATCCATTGCTTTGTGATGGGTTGATACATTTAGTGCCGGCCACCAAACAATGATTCCATACATAAGTATAGGTCGTATGACACTCGTATAGAGTTTTAAGGTTTACAAATTTGTGTTATTTTCTTAAATAAGCTGTGTATATTTTTACTCTTTTAGAAAGATTGTTTTGTTTACTTCAAGCAGAATAAAATAAGTTTCTTTTTATAAAAGCAATAGTTTAGGTGCTAGGACGAGTTTAAAGAAAACTCACCCGCGGGCTTCCATAAGAAGTAATGTAAATTTCTCGAAAATTTAGCCCACTTGGACTCTAATGCGTGTGGGTGAAATTTCTTACTTCTTACTGCATGACTTGTAGGTTATGGTGGTTTTTAGACAATTTCTCTTTCAACTTGCAGAACGTTTTTAAATATATATATTTATTTCATAATTTTTGTTATGGATATGACAATGACACATACCGTATAATAATTCAAGTTTCCAAGAAATTACCAATTCTAAAAACGTACCAGGTAAATAAAAATTTAAAAAATTTTATTTTGTGAATAAGTGTCGCGTAAAAAAAGGATACATGAATAATTTTAAAATTACAAAATGGAACTTCAATTTTATTTATCTGAATTTTAGGTTTTTCAAGGTGGTGGCTATTATTCCGCGAGATATTCATCGCGATTATTTACAGCTTCACTCCTGGTACACCAAACCCACTCGCACTCTCTAAAAAGCTTAACAAATTTCAAAAAACGCTGCACAGACATTTGGCATAGGGAGCGCAAAAATTGGTATATTGGGTTGGGGAAAAAGAAATCCATCATTTTTACGTTTATTTCAAGGCTTTATTTAACATGGTTCGAAATGTCTGGTTTTGATCATGTTGGTTTTCTTAATGTAGTTAAATCGTTGTTGTGTTTGTTTTTATCATGGCAGTAGCAAAACAGCGACATTTCTAGAGGAGGGCTAAAATAAATTGGAAATTAGAGCGTAATCGCATTTTACAATTACACGAATTTAAGTTTTTAGTTTCCCTTTATTAAAGTTAAATGACAAGCCACTGGGTTAGCTAAGAAGAAGCAAAAAATGCAATCTTAGAAAATGAAAACAAACAAAGAACGCCAAAAAACTTCACTTTTCTTTACTTTCCGGTTGTCCTTTCGCGTGTCAATGCAATCATATCAAGCTTAAGAACTAACAAAACATTATTTTAATCAAAAACTTCCGTGAAAAACGATATCCCATTGTGTACAACGCCGATTGTTTGCACAACACAAAACCGCGCCCTTCATTTCAATAATGTCACTATTAAAATACACTTTAAAAAGTTGAAAGCTATTAGCTTTAAAGTTTTGTAATATCTTACACTAAACAGGATAGTAGAAAACACTCGAAAAAAATGTAATTACAAAACAAAATTGTTAAACCATCGGACAATTCACGGTAATCAGTTTGACAGTTCGCAAATTAAGGAGAAGAGCTCTCCGTCCTCACTTCCCCTAAAAGAAAAGTGCCGATCAAACGCACACGGTTTCACAGATGAGGGCCGTTCCTGTTGTTATATATTCTTAGGGTCAAATATGCACCATTTTATTTTATAATCTTCTCTTGATGCCAACTTCGTATCACTAAGGAAGTTTTGCAATGATGAAAAAAGATGATAATCGCTTAGTGCCAGGTACGGACTATAGGGTGGATGCATTAAAATTTTCCAATTAAGCTTCCGGAGTTTCTGTCGAGTCACTATAGACGTATGTGGCCTGGTGGTATCCTGATAGAACGCAATACCTCTCCTGATAGCCAATGCTGGACGGTTCTGGTCAACCGGTAGCTTCAAACGGTCGAATTATTGACAGTAGAAGTCCGAATTTAGTGTTTGGGCATATGGAAACAGCTCATAGTAAATGATTCCTTTATATTCCCTAAAAATGCACAGCAAAACCTTCCTGGCTATTAGTCCTGGTTTCGTCAGTGTTTGAGTCGCTTCTCTGCGCTTTTACCACGATTGTTTTCACACAATATTTCCGTATGGGCCCCATTTCTCATTTCCACTCACCATCAGCTTAAGAAATGGG
The DNA here is from genome assembly GCA_964036015.1 of Leptarthrus brevirostris. Classification (NCBI taxonomy): domain Eukaryota; kingdom Metazoa; phylum Arthropoda; class Insecta; order Diptera; family Asilidae; genus Leptarthrus; species Leptarthrus brevirostris. The sequence goes on along the minus strand of OZ038372.1, from coordinate 69,163,647 downwards.
TCGGTTTCGTTGCGTTTGGCCAAGGCTTCGCAGATGGAAATTGGTCCATTATGTTTTTTGCGTCAATTCGGACGAATTCCGGACCGGAATCGACGAAACCAAAATTGTGCTAATTGGCTGTAACAGTAACGGGAAAATTAACACCATTCACAATAGTGGGAAAACAGAGTAATTAGTTCTTCTCAACGTATCCGCTAAATATTACACTGTTCTGAAAGCATCTTGTGTCAAAGAACACAGCTAGTATCTACCAACTTTTAATACCCCACAACATTAAATAAAAAAGTTGTATTTAAAGTTTTGGGAAAAGCAAAAAAAAAGTTAATACTACTCGGCTTGTCATGGCACAACCAGTTCACAAAACCTTTTTATTTTGTACAAAATTAATAAATTAAAATATTTAAGAAATGCTAATTTCTCTGTATCGGATTCATATCTTAGAAAAAATAAGGAAGACCCAATTTCCACTTTTTGATCATCGAGAATTTACGCAGTAGTTCCGCTACACACTAGGACTGCATGTAAAAGAGGAAGGCGAAGCCGCCCCAGGCCGTTCGAATGATAATGCGCCCCAACACGTCGAACTTGAGGCACACTTGGTCAGGCTCCAGACACTGTTGCTCTATCATGGTAAGATCCCATCAACCGCTTTCTGAGATCGATTGCTAGAAGGCTGTTCAAGGGAGGAAAGAGAGGTGCCGGGATGCGTACAGACGCGCCCTAAACTAATACAATTGGTTAGTTATGGAAATCAAGGGGCGCGATGAAAAAAAATTTTCAGGTGCGTAAAAGACGCTACTGACTCTGTGAGACTCCACAAAACCCTCAGCTTCAGAAGACCTGGGCTCGCTCAGGAAGCCAGGTGCACTTAACTGGCAGTGTCATGTCAGGCCTTGGTGGCCAACCAGCTGAAAGGGTTCCTAAAGAGGAGCCACAGCATGCTTCGCCTTTCACGCCACAGCGTGGTTGGCCTTTCACGCCACAGCGTGGTTGTCCTTTCGCACTTATTATTTACCTAATGCATGGTCATCTGTTAAGATAAACCTATTAGTCTTACTTCATTCCTTCTAAGAACGATAGAAACAGATATCGGAAAGACTCTTACGGGGAAGTATTTTCACCACTTTCTCCTATACTCCCGTCCGTACGCTTACCAAGAAAGGCAAACTAGGCTTACAGTACTTCACGACCTGGTATCCAGATTAGATGAAGGTGTCTTCAACATTGAAAAAGAGGTAGCGACTTTTTGACAATGAGGAAGCGTTTAACAACACATTGTTTGAGGATATAAAACATCCTTTGAGATGTAGGAAACTAAGCGAATCCTTTAGTCGATGGATAGATTCAATGCTCAGGTCACGCAAACTCACTCCGAATCTTCTATGTGGGTCGATCCGAGTGACCGCAGTCAGGAGCTGCCCTCGGGATAGGGTTTTACTTCACTCCTGAATCTTGTGATTTGGCGATCTTCTGATGCGGATCAATGAGAGCAACTCTAGAGGGGATAGAGAGGGATAGCAGTAGACTCCAAACCATACTGGAACCTCCGAATAGATAATATAACCGAGAAAGTGAGGAAATCTTCCTGACTCTCTTGGATTTCTTGGCCCTTGAGCCAAGTACAATGCACTGGAATTACACAAAGGGGATGAGATCATTGATTACCTATTGAGTGATTACATGGTTGTTTGGGCGCATCTGGCAACATTGTCATCTGCACTAATCACCCACTAGACTTTACCGGTCTATCAGTAATCATCCAGTCGTTATCTAGTTTTGTTAGAACTCACCCTTACTCATGCTAATTCAAAAATCGACTCAATGTATTCTGTACCTATGTTAACAAAGAGACTTAAAAATGAATTAATTTAGTAGGAAAAATCAGCATTGCTTCTTCCAGGAGGAATAACAGATCACAAAATTGTTTTATAGTTTTCTATGTTAAATCAATCAATCCTGGAGGATGTAAAGCAAGAGAATAGGAAAATGACAAGTAGATATTGTACAAGTTGCATCAAGATTAAGTATTATGCGCAATAAATGCATAATTTATTTGCTGTAAGTCGGCGTAGTTCTCATTTTGTGAAAAGTTCCCAATAAGTGCAGTGTGCACAAGTTTTTTAATTAGTTTTTAATAAAGTATAAAAATATAAATGAAATATTAACGAGTGAAAATTAAAGAATTGAAGGGTGAGTGAATTTAGTTAAAATATTTCGCAAATGCGAATAGCTTTATAATTATTTAATATTTATAAATTAGGTAGCTACATATATTGTAATTATTATTCTGGTTATTAATACATAGAATATTTAGATCAATATGGGATTTACGATGAAAGTATACAAATATCTAAATAATTATTTTATTTTACTATTGAAATTATGGTAAATAATATTTGATATAGATAAATTTTTTATAATGTCGGTTACGGTATCATTGCGCTAAATAATACCTACGAAATAAATGTTGTAGTAACCGATGTATTATTGTAACCATAACCATTTGTATTTTTGTAGCCCAATTATAAAAAATGGTAGTGAAATAGTTTATATCGTATATTTATCTATATATCTATGTATATTATGAATATTTCTTACTTAGTTTACAGTCGCGCTGGTTGCAAGAGGGCGAGTCTCCTACCGAGTACCTTTTCCAGACAACTCGACGTCGTACCGCTCCTTGTGAAGTAGACTCGATTCTTGCCGAATCAAGCCAGATCATATACGGACAGCCAGGTCAAAAATAGGACACATATTCACGGATCTACACATGCGATTTATAGGCTCATGCATAACATAGTTAGATCGAGAATGAACAACATAGTAAAGGTAATCTCCCTAAGCTATACGGAGTATGCCTATAAGAAATCAAACTTACCAGAGTGCGAGAATCTACGTTCAAGTTCAAAAGCTGGTGAATAAAGACTAGGTCAGCAACCCTATGTCGTTCCTCCAACGAGTGCATATTAAGTAACTAGAGGCGATCCGCATAAGGAGGAAGCCTGAGTGGATCGCTCCACGGGAGGTCCCTTAGTGCGAACCTAACAAAATTCCGCAGCACCAATTCAATGCGTCTAGAATTAACAGCATAGCAAGGATACCAAACCTGAGTTCATATTCGAGAATTGGTCTAACTAAAGAAAAAAATAAGTGAATTAGGGTCTGTCGATCAGAAAACTCCCTTGACCACCGCTTAACAAAACCCAGAACTGAATTACTCCGAGATATGATATTGTTTACGTGCAGAGTGAAATGGAATTTTTTGTCTAGCTTTACACAAAGGTCAGTAACGGGCTCCACACCACGGATAGTAGTTTTCGCAAAGGTATAATCAAAGACGAGCTAATTTATTTTCCTCATAACTGTTTCTAACGCATGAGAAAATCTTCATATCGTCTGCGTAGATTAAGACTTTGGAGTGGCTAATCAGAGGGACAATGTCGTCAATGGCAAGAATAAACAGCAGCGGCCCCAGGTGGCTACCCTGCGGTACACCAGAGGAATCCCTTACAACTCTAGATAAAGAAATGTATGACCTATCTTTTAAATAAGAGCGGATCCAGTCGAGCATTAAGGGCGGAAAACCCAGCTTTTCAAGTTTTAGCATAATAATAGAGTGAGGGAGTTTATCAAATGCCTTGCTCTAAAGTCGGTGCAGACACAGTCTTACACTGCCCAACAAGCTGTGAATATATGTGTAATAGACTCAAACAACTTGGGTATGCAGGAAAGCTTCGCGATTGGCCTGTAACTGTTATTAAGTTTTTATGCTCCTTTTTATAAACAGGAATTATAAAGGAGCTCTTCCATAACATAGAAAATCTACCGGCTTGAAGAGATTTGTTGAAGATCAGTTCCAGTGGAGTCAATAAGGCGTCAGAACAGGATTTCCAGAACGCAGGTGGAACACCATCAGGACCAAAAGAAAAGTCAAGTTTAAGCTCATTGATACCATCCATGATAATATCACGAGATATAATGGGCAAGGCAATGGAGGGAGCGGGACGGTCTTGGATATGACCAAACTCATCTAGGGAAGCAAAAAGTCTTCAGATGAAAAGGCGCCATCAAAAAATAATGCAAAGTTGTCGGATATGTCGGGCGCACTGCATTTAGAGGTTCCATTTTACCACACTGTAGATGGGTAATTATCAGATCTCTTCTTCATATTAACAAATTTGAAAAAAGTACGAGGATCATTATGCAAGTTATCGCGAACATTATCAAGGTATTTTCTGTATAATGATGAAGATAATGCCAAAAATCTGTCGTAGCTATCAACAAAATCAAAATAAGCTGACGTGTTTCTACAACATAAGTAAGTTTTCCATAGTTCATTTTTTTTATTCTTAAGGCTACATAATTGCTAGGTTTTATAATTGCTAAAGTCGAAATTAGCATAAATTTTGAACCATCAAACTGATTATTTTTTGGAAATTTAAGGTAATTCCTCTCCTTTTCTCCTCTTCACCTCAAGCCCCATGCCACGTAAGGGGTTACGGGAACAAGAGAGGGAATCTCCCGGCTTGGTAAGCTTTTGCCCGCACAGCCAGAGTTAATCTAGTAAAACAAGATACTAAAAGAACATAGCTTGAAGTTTAAGATCCCGAACCAGTTGCACTGGTTGCGATAGAGCGAATATTTGGCCGAGTACTTCTTCCAGAAAACTCGATGACGGCGTACTGTTTCTTGGAAAATAGCGTCGATTCTTGACTTGCAACTATTCCACACGCCTTTATCAAAGATTACTTACTGCTAGATAAACAGCTTCGAACAAAGCAGTGAAAAATTTTTGGTTGCTTTTATATATTTCCCGCATCGGGCAATCCTGCAATCCAGTGGAGTCAGTAAGGCGTCAGAACAGGATTTCAAGAACGCAGGTGGAACACCATCAGGACTAAAAGAAAAGTCCATTTTAAGCTTCTTGAAACCATCCATGATAATATCACGAGATTAAATTGGCAAAGCAATGGAGGCAGCGGGACGGTCTTGGATATGATCAAACTCATGCAGGGAAGACACAAAGTTGCTAGATGAAAAGGCGCCCTCAAAAAATAATGCGAAGTTGTCGGCATGTCGGGCGCGCTGCAATTAGAGGTTCCATTATACCACATTGTAGATGGATAATTATCAGTTCTCTTCTTCATATTTACAAATTTAAAAAAGTACGAGGATCGTTAAGCAAGTTATCGCGAACATTATCAAGGTATTCCCTGTATAAAGATGAAGATAACGCTAAGAAGCTGTCATAGCAATCTGACGTGTTTCTACAGCGTAAGAAAGTTTTCCATAGTCTATTTTTTTATTCTCAAGGATCCGTAGCTCTCTTTTATACCACGGCGGAGAATGACAGGATGATCTCGACTGTTTGAGTGGTACACACTTATTAAGCACATCATAAATCCTATCACAAAACACGGAGACGCATTCGACGATATCTCTGCCATAAAAAAGAAATGGGAAATCGATTAAGAGGATTCTGTTTGAAAGATCAGAGAACTCCGCCCTTTTAAAATCAAGTACGTACTGATCTACGTTGGGGTCAGCAATATTAGAACCATTGTAGGAGAAAGAAATGAAAATGGGCGGATGCAAACTATCGATAGTGAATAAGTTACGAGAAGCCGATTCGACTATAGTGTTACTCGAATCAGAAGTAAAGATAAGATCTAACTGTCTTCTCATAGAGTTCTTTACATCAGTTATTTGGTGTAAACCAGAGGAGGAGATGGCGTCAAGAAAGTGGGAGTCTCTAGCAGTAAGATAATTTAAGGGAAGGTAGTCATCGTCATCACCGCTCAATACCCATTGAACTTTGGGTAAATTAAAGTCACCAAAAAGGATTATTTTGTCCTCTGGGTTCGTCATAATATTATTAAAATCTAAGCTAAGAATTAAAATGTCGAAGAGATTTCGACCGCCTGCATCAACGGAGTTTGTCAAATTTGGAGGAATATAACAACAGAGCAGGAAAACGTTCATCTTAATAAGAGAGAGCTTAAGAGCTAAGAGCTAAATTGTCAGCGTGCCGGATAAAGAAGGAATATTAATCAAGCAATAATCCAAATGCGACTTGAAACTCCGCTACCACGAGCCACGGAATCAGAATATCTATCCTTACGAAAAACCTGATAGGAATCGTCAAGAATCACAGCATCAATAAAACCGTGATGAACCCCGGTTTCTGTCAGAGCGAGGACGTCGTAACAGCAGGCATGAGCAGCTTGAAATAACTGGCTTCTTCTTGTTCTTAATCCCCTTACATTTTGGTAAAGGGATAGCGTACTTAGTTTTTTTGGTTGCTGAAAGTAGCTCTATTGTGAGTGCCACCTACGAATTTGCGACGGAGAACAAACTCGTGTGCGATGATATTCTCGAGCGAGAAATCGGAAGCAGACATTATCTCAAAAAGATCTGGGGAGGAAGTCAACTTAAAAGACGACATGAGTCTCCGAGAACGACGTCATTCTAGAAGTTGACACCGGAGGAGTGTAGAGTTTTCAACTCCGCTCCTCTCCCTCACATAAGCAATAACGTCATCGACAGAAGTCGATGGATCAAGTCGGGAAAGAAGGACTTCGGTGACAATCTTTAGAGTGAAACCTTCACTTCGAGATACATTAATATGCCTCAATGGGTATGTGTCTTGTAATGCGTCTAATACCTAAGAAGGGGGATCTTCAGAGGATGGGAAACTGGAGGCTAGTTACTCTGTTTAATGTCGACTACAAAATAGTTTGCAAAACACTTGGTACTCAACTTCGCTCAGTGATTGCCTCAGTAATACACCCGCCACAGTCTTACTGCGTTCCATGTCGTAGTACCTACGACAACATCGCCATAGCAAAGCATCTTTTTGCCATGAAAAAACTGGTTCGCAAATGGCCATGATCTCTTTAGATCAAGAAAAGGCGTTTGATAACGTCTCGCACGAGTAGTATCTGCAGAGCGTTCTCAATATGTTTGGGCTTTCGTCCAAGTGGATTGAGGTCATCAGTGGCCTGTATAGAGATTCAGTGATTCTTATAAAGCATAATGGGCATATATTGTCTCCTATTCCGTTTTGTCGGGTATTAGATAGGGATGCCCCTTGTCAGGTATGCTTTATGACCTTTCTTTGGAGCCGCTGTTGGTAAATCTTCGTCGATCGTTGAGGGAATATTCAGTTCACCTACCGAAACAATAATATAAGGCCACTTATATTAGAGAATGCCGACGACCTGTCTATTTTCATCACGAAAGAAGGTTTGTGTCTTACAGATATGGTCCTAAAATTTCGTTGTCTTCAGGTATGGTCATTCAAACGAGTTTTTTATCAAAGAGATAACTCAATTTCGCAGCTGGGGGTAAGTTCTATGTGGCGTAGCGACGCAGGGGAGCACTACTATCTGCTCTCGGTCCGTCCACCATATCCACATGACTAGTCTCAGGGATACCCACGATTTCGACCTTGGGCAGAATAAGACCAACATTCCATTTGCGATGGAATAAAATTGGTTACGGGGAATTCTTAGCAATTCCGATCATGTTGAACCCTGAGTTAGTACTTTCGGTGTTCTGTAATGTTCGAGTTCGAGGTATAACGGCCGATACAGGACAACTCACAGTTCTTGGAGACATCATTTATGCTTCTCGGAGCACACTTATACACCCCCACACCACACTAGGGAACCTAGCACTGAGGTGATAAACGCTTTCGTAATGTAATAAGCGACCGTCACACACGACATTCAGTACAGTCACTTCACATCGGCTGCGCGAGCTCTTCGTAGGACTAAATCCTACGGATAACTTAGGTATTAATATATGGCGCGCATATCTTGGGGTAGACATGGGAGTAATGGGGACCATAACTAGTAGAGTGATCTATAGTTATCCGTCCAATTACAGAGACCCTGATGAAACTCTGCTCCATCACAGCCTCGTGCACCTAAACCAGCTGTCATATATCGATCGACGAATTCAGAAGAAGAAGAAGAAGAATTCTTGTTCTTGACACTCACTCATCCAGCAAACCGACACGGTTTTCATGTAATAAAAGCCTATAGAAATAACCCTTATATAAATTCTACAGAAAATTCTTTGCGGTGCTCGAGTCATAAACAATTAAAGTCGGAAAATTACAAATTTTCGCGTATTTACGAATTTTGTTGATAAACAAATTACTTGAGCAACAATACATAGTAATCACTTTGTAAGGAATAGAAAAACCTACCAAATGCCGTTTGAAAATTGTAAAAATGTTAATTTGTTGCTTAGAAAATCGCAAAAAACCATTAAAATATTAGAAACTTTCAATTAACAATAACTAATATAAAATTCAACGAATAAACTTCATATTTCGTAGAAAGGTAGATTTAATAGTGCTCAATTTCACATCGATTCGTTGAATAGTTTTAGCATAATTCAATTTGTTTATCCCAGAGAAGCTAATTTTGCAATAACGTAGTACGCACAATTTGGAACAGAAAATGGTTTTGCGCAACTCATATTGAAGGGGAGGTGTTGCTCTACGAATTCAATTAATTAGAATATTTAAATAAAACATTTTGATTATTGCAAAATGACGTTACAAAAGTGTTATTATTTTTACCTTATAAACAAATGGAATAGCTCCGTTGCTAGGGCTTTTTTTATATATTTCGTTTTAATTTTTAAAAAGCTGGCATTTTTTCACAAATTAAAAAAAACATCCCAGGTGCAACCTAGGATTAAAAATGAAATTAAATTGTTAAAACTGAATATAAATGACTCTGTCGAAGAACTTCAAATTGACTTCTCTTTAAGGGCTACTTTATATAACAGTTTTACAAAATCATTATGTTTTATTTTAATATGTATATCAGATAGTTGGGTACTATATAGGTCCATAAAAACCTCCAGATGTTAAAAAATATTTAGAAACAGTAGTGGATGGATATCACCTAATTCAAAATGATGGAACTGTAACAAATAAAAAACATTTAAAATTACAACTTAGACTGTTTACTTGTGATAGCCCAAGAAGAGAATATCTTGTGATAGTCTAGCAAGGGCATATCGTAAAGGCAATGTAGGTCACACTTCTTCCCATAGTTGTTATAAGTGTCAACAGCAAGGGAAAGAGATAAACAACAGACTAACCTAACCTGAAGATCGCCGGTCAGATAATGATTTCAAAAACCGAACAGATAAATTTCATCACTTGACAAATTTTAAAAGTGAACTTCATCCATTAGAGCGATTCAATATCAAAAAGGTATTTTAACAAGTAATTGCTCGTGGCGAATATATAAAATTAAAATGTAACACCGAAATAAAAAGAAATGTCTTCGGCCGACGGATCTCGATGCGGCGACCTCCTACTACATAGTACGCGCTTTTTTGCTTTTTGAAAGGTTTATTGAGCCAAAATTGAACATAGAAACTTCTTACTTGCTAACAATAAACATTTAGCCTAAGTAAACATTCTAGAAAAACTTACTGACTCTATGGAGAGTACTCTAAATTTTGATATTTATTCTTAATTGTTATATCTAACGCTATCTTTGTTTGAAATTCTATTAATTATATAATACTTTGTTCTAAATTTTGAAATATAAGGAAAAGTGTATAAAAAACTTATACTTTGAAAGTGTGTCGTTTATTTATAATGCACCAGTGCTATAACTCTTTAATTTAAGTGACAAAATGCAAACGATAAATAAATTTGTACATAATTAATTTTCCACCAATATTTAATATCTTCACATGAAATTTTGATGTCAAACCGCAAGGAAATGTCGGTGTCTGTGGAAAGTGAGTGAAGTGGGTATTCTATCTTTTTATGACAATAATTTCGATACATGTATATATATACATATATATGTGATAAAATATAGGTATGCCAAATGTGTCCTGAATCATGCCGTTCGTGTCCACTAAAGCACTCTGAGGGACAAATCCAGAATTAATTGTCCCGTTAAAATATTCTGGGGATGGACAGGTTGGCCCCCTAATGAGCGAATTACTGAGGCTCTTGCAAAATGATTTCGTATTTGCTTAATAATGAAATTATCTATCCTATTAATTTGGGCCGCATCGTAAAGTTTTTTATTCGAATATAATGAAGATTACTAGAATTTAGATTTCTGTACATGCTCAGACACGCCCTTAAGCAATGTCTCTCGAACAAGCGTAATTTTTTCATGTAACCCGAACTTAAATAAAACCAAATTGGACAACAGTAAGGACACGTTTTATATGAAATAATTTTGACCTTTTTGTCTAAATGTTTTGAAAAGAATAACCGGCGATTTGTTTTTCTAATTGAATTTTGAATTTTGTCGAAATCATTTTGCAAGAGTCTCCTAATTTCGTCAATGTTATTGCCAGATCTATAAATTACTAAATCGTCCGCATAAGCTATAGCGTTGTCCAAACTTTTTACCCAATCACTCGTTTAAATGTTATATAATATGGGTGAGCTTACTATCCCTTGTTGGAGTCCGTTCCACACCCTTAACGTTAAATTTGATTTGTTAAACCCGTCCGTTACTAACAATTTTTTATCTGATACCATATCCGAAATAATCTTTATCAAATGATTAGGTAAATTTACGCGAATTAATTTAGAAAAAAGTACCGTACAATAATTTTTATTAAGATTTCAATTGATATCCGAAACCAGTTTATTAACGTACTGCACTGTAGAGTGTTGGCTCTTGAAACCAAACTGATTTTCCGGAATGATATTATTGTTATCACAAAACTTAATAAATTTATTGTTTATGATAATTTCGAAAACTTTACTTATATTTGGCAGGAGATTTATCGATCTTAAGTTCGAGGGGTCACTTTTATCCTTTCCCGGTTTCGGAATGGGATACTTTATCACGGTTTTCCAACTTTGAGGAAAATAAGTGTTGTTCAAGGCGTTGTTAAATATTGCACAATACTGCCTAACTGCGATGACCGGAATATGCTTCAAGACAATATTTGGCACACCATCATTTCCCGAAGATTATTTAGTCGCCGAAAAATTAATTTTATAAAATAGTCCGTTTGGTCTGCCGAAAGTCCGTTCGATGTTTTGTCGTCGTGAAACGTAGTCACTGTCTCGTTTCTGTCGCGACTGTCTTCCATATCTAGTCGAAATTGGTTAGCATTGGAGATAGTTTCATGATCGAGGGAAATATTTTGATTCTGGATTCTGGAATTTACACTGTTAGTTAAATTTGTTCAAATGCCGCGCCAATTACGTTTAATTTATTTCCGTCATCGTTAATTTCGTAAAAATGTTGATATTTTTTCAATTTTTCTTTACTTCTAAAAATTGTATTAATCATCGGAAACATTTTAATTTTGAAATCGCCGATATATGTTTTTAACTTGTGTTTAAAGTTTACTTTTTATTACTTGCAATTTTGAAATAGTTCTGTTCAAATAACCTTTAACCGAATCTTTAGATTTAATTTTGGGAATTGTCTTATCAACCGTTTTATGAATTGCGTCATTCAAATGAGTCAAATATGTTTCGATTTCATTATTCGTTAAATTTCTATTATTCGCGATCGATAAAATACCCAAATTTTCCCGATAATTTTTTTGAAATTCCGCGCTAAATTTATTCCAATCCGTATACCGATAATTTAATTTTTAAATGTCTTCTTTTGTTAATAGCCGAAATGGTGTGTTATCCAAACTAGCTGCAATGCTAACCGCGTAGTGGTCACTGTCATATGGTAGTGTTTGTAAACAATTTATGTTGGTCCCGTCGAAGTTTTCAATATTCAGGCTCGTGTCAGTAAAACGCAGGTCGATAAAAGAATTTCTACTGGGAAATGATGGTATATCTGTGCTTAGCAAGTTCGCCTTAAACAACACCTGATTTTCCTCAAACCAGCGATTTAATTGGTTTCCCCTCGTATTGGAAACAGTGTTATTCCAGTTACTATGTCTGGAATTCAAATCTCCTGCCAATATATAACAATTTTCGTCCTTTTCTAACTCCAAAATTTTGAATAAAGCACCAAATTCATCAAGAAACACACCGAAACATTAACTTTAGGATATGCCGAAATTACAAATAAATTACAAGAACTAGAAATTTTGAAAGGATGACCGAAATTTCTAAACATTTAAAATTATTAATGATCCTATTTTTTATAATTTTGAATTCGTAAGGTTTCTTCACCAACACCGCAGTCCCACCACCTTGCTACGAATTTGGTCTATCCTGTCTATGCATATTATAATTTTGGAATTTTAGAACATGTTTACTATTTCAATCATTCCATGAAAAAGAAGATACCCGTGCCGTACTCACCAACCACACTACTGCTACCTTTTCAACTCCCACTGACAGCAATATTCTTGTAGGATTTTCTACGCTTACCAAATTTTTACGCGTACTGACATATTGCTATAGATTTGTGAATGTCGCTCGACGCTCACCTGGACCAATATCCGAATATCTGCAAGCAGATGAACTTCAACGAACACTTGTAACTCAACATTGCAAAAGTAAAAAGAAAACAAAACACTTGCTTTTTACTTTTCCACAAATTATTTATTATGTTTATCGAGTTACAATCGACGCGTTTCGACTTTCTGGGTCATTTTCAAGATTGAACTAAATATTAACTGGTTTAACAAATAATTATATACTTATTTAGAGAGAGGAAAAAAAGAAAAGAGTCCGGATCTCTCAAAAAACCGGTTGGGGACCGAGCTAGCAGCTTGGTTCCGCAGAAATCTCCTGGGGCATCATCCACGAAGACTCTGGACACTGAGACTGGTCTGAGCGGTGATGGTGGGAGTTCATTACTCGGCCGTCTCCCTGGAAGCTTAGTAGTAGCTAAGGGAAAGGACAGTCGTTTTGCCTCGAGCAAGCGGCAGGTCTTACCCTCCAAGGCGTTCACAAAGACTATGGGCTCTGAGCCTGGTCCGAGTGGCGCTGAGGGCGGTCGAATGAGTAGCTGTCTCCCCAGTCGCAATTCTGCTATAAAAGGGCAAGGTGTTGACCGTGTTGCCTCGAGCAAGCGGCAGGTGGCGCCCTCCAAAGCTAATTACAAAGCCAGGCGCTATGCGCAGGATAAGGCCTCCCTGGAGTGGGCTCAAAGAGTCACCCTGAATGCTGGTGGAGCTGGGAATTCATCCCTTGTGTCCAAGAGACAAAGGTCTATGGAGGAACAGCCCCAACCAGAGGCTAAGAAAGCCAAGGGACCTTCTGGGAAGCCGATCCCCTACAGCGAGGTCCTAAAGGATCAAATTGTCAAGTTTGTTTAAAATATTATCTAAAAATATAATATAAAATTCACAATCGAAAATGGTAACCAACACATCAACTTTTTAGACTTGACGCTATCAATAGTAAATCAAACATTATCTTTCAATATATTTAGAAAAGAAACATACTATGATGCTGTAATACCGTCCGATTCCAACCACCCTTGGAATACTAAGATGTTAGCATTTCACTCTATGATAGATAGATTGGTGAAACTGCCTTTAGACCACCATAAATTTAAGTCAGAGTTAAATGTGATCAAACAAATTGCGATTAATATGAGTATAAACCAAAGATTATTTATCAACTATTCAAGAAAAAACAGTATAAATTGACCGTTGAATCTATATACCCGTGCAATAATAAGTCCGGTGATGACACATTCTTGCGTAAAAAAAATCCCATATTTAAATAATTCTTGTTCAATACTAAAAAATTGTCTTAAAAATGTTAAAGTTTATCCCGCGTTTTCAAATAAAAATAACCTTAAATCTAGAATATGTAATTATAAAATAAAACCTAAATTTGACTCTTTAAAATGTAGTGGCGTATATCGTATTAAATGTAGTGAGTGTGATGCTCTGTACATAGGAAAGACTAAGAGAAATATTAGGACAAGATTTAAAGAACACTTTACATCAGCTAGGTCAGGCAGAACTAGTTCTGGCTTAAGCAAACATTTAATTGATACTGGACATTCTATTAATATTGATAACCTAGAACTTTTACATCACATTAACGATGATAAAATATTAGATAGATTTGAAAAATATGAAATACACAAAGCTAAAAATCATGGCTGCTTCTTGGTCAATGACCTTATTGATTTTAACAACAAGAGTATTTTACTTGATTGTAATTTCATAGATTCTCTTTTTCCTTAATAGCGTTTTCCTCTCTCTAAATAAGTATATAATTATTTGTTAAACCAGTTAATATTTAGTTCAATCTTGAAAATGACCCAGAAAGTCGAAACGCGTCGATTGTAACTCGATAAACATAATAAATAATTTGTGGAAAAGTAAAAAGCAAGTGTTTTGTTTTCTTTTTTCTTTTTCGATGTTGAGTGAAAAGTTTTTCCACCAAGCACCGAGCAATAAATCGGTTAACTGTATAAAAAATGCTAAATTAAGAACACTTGTAAGTTGTCTTAAGATTGTTCAAAAGCAATTCTTTTCACAGGAAATCCACGATATAACACTGGGAAAGCAAATACCTCGTTCGAGCAAACTTCTATCCCTATCACCATTTCTGGATACTGAGGGACTTCTTCGCCTAGGAGGTAGACTGAATCACTCCCATCTATCCTATGACCAGAGGCATCCGATCATTTTACCACACAGTCACCACTTTACGTCATTTCTTATCCAAAATGCACACATAACAACGTTACATGGAGGTAACCAGACAACACTAACGTACCTGCGACAACGATACTGGATAATTGATGCTAAAAGTGCAGTCCGGGCAGTAATTCATCGCTGCGTAATTTGCTGTCGTTATCGTGGAATTCCACTGAAACAACAAATGGGCAGTCTTCCAGCTCCAAAGGTAACACTGTCTAAACCTTTTACTCATACAGGAATCGACTATGCGGGACTCTTTAATATACGTATCTCCAAAGAAAGGGGTACTAAAGCACACAAGGGCCATATAGTCGTGTTTGTATGCATGTCTACAAAAGTCATTCATCTGGATGCAGTGAGTGACCTAACCACTGAAGCATTCCTGGCCTCCTACAAACGTTTTACGTCTAGAAGAGGTACATGCAGTGACATCTACAGTGATAATGGTACCTACTTTGTCGGAGCTAAGAATCGATTGGACGCCGAATTTCACAGCGAAATACAAAATAGCCACGAAAAGGCATCAGAAAAGCTAGCCAATTATGGTACCAGATGGCATTTTATTCCACCATCCGCACCTAACTTTGGAGGTTTGTGGGAAGCCGGTGTGAAATCAACTAAATACCATTTGAAGCGAATAGCCGGAGAAACCAACTGGACCTTCGAAGAATTCACCATGCTATTGGCTCAAATAGAGGCATGCCTGAACTCAAGGCCGATTTTCCCTTTAAATAACTCCGACGATTAATTAATTTTTTGTGTAATGTGCGAGAGTTAAATAGTGATGCATCGAAAAATGTTATATGTCGCTTCGAAAATGACAAAAACTGTTGTAAATTAATTTATTTGACAATAAAATGTTTTGTAGTAACCAAATTTTAAATTTGAATATTTTATGAATTGGACTTGACCTTATCTGGAGTAAATTATTTGACGTGAATAAACGAACGGATCTCTTATACTTGCGGCTCTGAATGTGTTTCAGCCCTTTCTTTATCATTCTTGTATAACAGTTAGACGTGGCTTGGATATTAAACAGGATGGTCAACTTTGTTGCCAACATGTTTTGGCTTGATATTCTGGCACGTTATACTACATTCGGATTTGGCTTATTTTTATAAGCGAAATCCGATATGCAATGGACTTGGATAATAATATTGCAATTCGGAGTCGAACAAATTCGGCTGATGATAAACAGAATCCGATCTGCAACTAAACCGATAAGTAATTAAAAAATTAAAGATAATCAACAAATTAATAAATAAAAAATTACAATAAATCAATACAAATCGGTTATAGCGTCATTGAAGGAACCGAAAAATTTCGTCTTATATCCGGTAGAAGTAAAAAGTTATACATATGGTGCAATCAAGAACCCAGCGCAACGCGTATCAAAGCTGCACAAAAGCAACCTCCATGCAACGCACTGCTTTGAACATTTCATTGCAAATTTGACCTAGTCGCTGCTAAAGTAGCAAGAAACAGAAGAATATTAAACATCGCAGCATAGTACGAGTAAAGATAAACTTGTATACATAAAAGGGGATATTTTAATAACATTATTCTTCCATTTCTTGCGGAAAGGAATAGCGCAAGCGCGTCTACCTTATACGATATTTTCAGCGTTTGCTTTAACATTTTTTTTTCATCAAAAATGTAAAATTTAGATGTCAATAAAGTTGTATACCAGCTTTGAAATCGATAGCTTTTGTAGTTATTTTTTTATAACGATTTTAATTTAATGATCAAAAATCGCGTTTTAACAGTAGAATAATCCCTTAAACAAACGGTTGCATAACAATTGCAGCGCGCTGAATTCTTGATTACACCCATATGTACATATTTATTAAAAATATGCAATGTATGTATGTATATAGTGTGATTGTTACATCAAATTATTGTTTTACAAAATATTTCGTAATTGATGTTTGGGTTTGTCTTGATTGACGAAAAGAGATCCCTTTCTAATTTTCTTTTAATTTTGCCAATAGAATCCGATGTTTCTTCGTTACAGCCATTAAAAAGATAATTTGGTTTTGGCGTTATTACCAATAAATGTGACAAAAACTGCAAGGAAATCTGTCGGGTTATCCGGTTGGTCGTTAGAACCAATGCAATTATAATCTGTGGAAACTAGTACAAAAATCTACGTGAGCCAACCAATATGTTAAGATTTGTTCGTTATATCCGGGTTTGTCGTTATAACCGAAGTCGTAATAACCGATATTCAATAAATAAATATATGAACTAAAAAGCCAATAGAAACGCTACCGAGTTTTCTCACATCTACATCATCAGCCTTGACTTCCAGTGATATACTGAATCGTTTAGAAACACTGGAGGTTGATATAACTTCGGTAGATGTTGATACTCAAGATGATACATTTTTTATAAAATTTTTTAGGGGGAAAAATGCTTTACCATCTTGCCCTGGTGTGTGGGACTCGCACCCACTAAAAATCGTCCTCCTTTCAGGCATGTCTCCACCCTGGGACTACTTTTCGTATTACTTCAGGGTGGTGCCTATTACGCCATCATTAGCTTCTTATGTTCTAGGTCTTCTCCTACTACAGTTCGTCCTTTTTCATTTGTTGCAGGATCTTCTTGAGCAATACTGCAACTTGGTCCCATTGCGCTTTACCTCTGAGCATGCTGTTCACTATGTCCTCGGGCGTGAATCCCCCGAGCTCTTCTTCTTACTCCTGTCTCTCTGTATTCCACCTTCTGCATTCGAAGGTGTGTTGGGCGTCGTCCTTCTGTGAGTCGCCGTATTGGTAGGCTGGGCTTCGCTAGCTTCGACTGCCTCTATTCCGATTTCGGCCTACCCGTCATGACGCTGTTTCCGCTCCTGCGCCAATAGATCTATGGGGGTGAAGGCTGCCAAAACCAGAACCGCTGGCTCCGACACCCTTCTGTAGCCGAAGGCAACTCTAAGGGCTCCTCTCTTCTGTACTGCCGCCATCCGTTTCCTGTACTTTTCGACCTTCAGCGCATCAGCCCAGATCTCACATCCGTACAGTAGGATCGAGTGCGTGATCGACATAAGCAGTCCCCACTTACTCGCTAATGGGCCTCCCACGTTGGCAATGAGCCTGCTCAACTGGGTTGCCTAATGTGTTTCCAAAAGGTGAGTTTGGAGTCCAGCCTTATTCCCAGGTATTTAACTGCCTGGCTCGTCAGGATGTCCTCATCCCCCACTCGCACTTCCTTGATCGTAGGGATCCACTTTCTAGTGAGCAGGACAATCTCGGTCTTCTGGTTGGCTAGACTAAGGCCATGTTCCTCCATCCAGGTGGTCACCCGTCGCATTACCTGATTCAATCTAAGCTGCGCGGCGTCGACGTCTCGTGCCGCGATTACTGCGGCGATGTCATCCGTGTAACCCACCAAAAAGGTGTCCTCTGGCATGTCCATGCGCAGTATACCATCGTACGCTATATTCCACAGCTCTGGGCCTAGAATTGATCGCCTTTTCCATAAAGCATACTGTTTTTCTTAAAGGCCTCCTGCGTTCTGTATCGCTGATGCTAGGCGCGGTGTCAGCAATTTTTCCAATAGTTTTCTGGCCGTATCCAGCATGCACAGGGGTCTGTAGGCCGCTGGAGTTCCTGGATCTCCCTTGCCCTTGCTGATAAGTACAAGTCTCTGTGCTTTCTATCGCTTGGGAAAGATTCCCTCTTTCAGACAGCCGTTGTATATTTTCAACAGTAGCTGTGGGCATGAGTGGACTATGACTTTCAGGGCTTGTGTTGGGACTCCATCTGAGCCTGGGGCTTTGTTGTTCTGGAAGGATCCCGCGGCCTCCTTGAGATCTTCCACGCTGAAAGGCGGAACTTCTTCCATCGTAGTGGGGTGCTGTGCTTGTGTTCTTTCTGGTTGGGTCGGAAACAATGCGTTCACTATTTTCGCCGTGCGTCCTGTATCCAGAAACGGGTTCGTTTTGTAGGCTCCAAGTTTTTGCATGGCTATCTTGTACCCGAGCCCCCAGGGATCGTTGTTTATTTCTGTCCTCAGTTCTTCCCATTTTTGGTGCTTGCTATTGGCGATAGCCCGTTTGAGCTCCCGCCTTGCGTACTTGTACTCGGCAGTTTCACCGTCCGATATAGCGCCATCTCTTCTTCTTCTTCTAGTGCCGATAAAGAATCAATTTCAATTCCTGATCAAGAGATAGAATGTTTCATTCTCATGGTGTGACTATACGGCAGGTGCTACTGAATGCAGTAGTGTTCGAGAAAATGTCTTAATGTCTCCCGATGATGACAAAAATAATGGTGTAGAATTCTGCAAACTTACCATTAAACGTCAATTAGAATTCCTCATCGAATGGTTACAAATATCTGCATTAGACAAACAAATATTGAGAAAGAAATATAAGATAACTATCTCTGATTTAGAACATTTAACATTTAAAAATTTAAGTGATCAGGTGACGAATTACGATTTATCTGTCCTTACTAATTTCTTCGAAACAGATGGTTTGGAATTTTTGATTAAGCTTGTAGAAAAAAATGAGATCTTGTTTAACGTATAAATGCGGCCAATGCAATAAAAAATTGGGAAAGAATTCCATATCTTGCGATTCATGCTTGAAATGGTTTGATTTGCACTATGTGCAGCTCATCAGTATTCCGCATAAGTCATCGACTTGTAAAACATGTTCAAATTAAAACAGTAGACATAGCAGTAGAAGCTTCTGGTGCGAGTGACGAGCTATGGTGCTATTAGATTTTTAGATAGAATTTTTCAAGAAATGTCAAAAAATATGCGCCTTCAAGAAGACATGTTATTTAGTCATATGAAGAGTTAACAAAATTTATTGATAAGTACTGTTGTGAAATCAGGATACATTTTGTGAAAAAACACAGCACAAAATGTAAACCTGCCAATGACGTAATTGTTTATACAAACATTTAGTATGGTTGTAAATTTGAAGGTAACAGAAAGTCTAAAGCAATAGGCCAAAGAGTCACTAGGTAATATTTATAATAAATAACACAGGTCAACAAAATTTGACCAACTTTCATGACCAGAAACCAGACCATACTTTTCCAAAGGTTTTTGATACGCTGAATCCGTTGCTCTAACACGTCAGGTTTTTGAGATATCCTAACACTGTTCTTGCCTCTATTTGAGGTTATGTAACACCGCGAATTTTTTATTCTTAAAAAAGTATACACGGCATCTTAAAGTACAAGTCCTTTTCTTTCGAATGCCGTTGAATTTGCTCACATATCTTTTTTTTCACTGTGATATCGCACTTTGAAATTTTCATGTTTGTGAATTTTTCTTTATCTGAAAAGTCGATTCACGATTCACAAAACGGGAAAATTTCAAAATGCGATATCACAGCGAAAAAAAAGATTTGAGCAAACTCAACGCCGTTGGAAAGGGGAAGACTCGAAAATTCTCAGTGCTACATAACCTCAAATATAGGGAAAAAAGTGTTTTTTCTGCAATTTTAGGTTAGGATATCTCAAAAACCTGCTGTGATGTAGCATTTCTGGGGCCAGTTTCGGATTCAGCGCATTAACAATTTTCGGAAAGGTATAGTCTGGTTTCTGGTTAAAAATTTTGTCAGCCTGTGTAAATTATAAAAATTAATATCTAAATTAATATATAATTTGTTATGTTAAAATAATAAATATAATTTTTTTAAATATTTAAAAAATAAATTTTTTTATTTTAGCACTTACTGCTATGGCTGTCAAGCATTTTTCAAAGTTCGTGTCACTAAAGACAAAACGAAATTGGTAATCTACTGGATAAATGTAACACATAAAAATCATCCAGAGAATGCTGAGGTAAGATTGGAAAAAAACATAAATAACGTTAATAATGAATCACATTTTCAGAATTATTTGTTTCAATACCACATAATCGGAGATTACCTTCAGCAGTGCTTGCTGAAGTATTGCAAATGTTAAAAATGGGGTGCAAACATCCGAAAATCAAAAATTGTATACCAACAAAATATAAAGAAAGATAGAAAATAAAGATATTCAAAACAAAAAATCCTTATTACAAAACAAATCTGGTAATAATCTTGATGAGCTCACTAGAGTATTGAAGAAAAATGGTAAGTTAATATGTACTTGCATTTCTCTTACAAGTAAAAGTTATTATTAATTTAAATTTATTTTCAACTTCACTCAACCCTCTAAACAATTATTTCTTTTGTATCAGATTGTTTAACAGATATATTACACGATGAACAAATGCTATGATAGCTTGGCCGCAAATTGTTTTTGTTGGTGGCACATATTCGTTGTCAAATTTAAGATATATTTTATTGCTGCTTCTTGTTCCAAACACCATTGGAAGGTCGGAAATTGTTGGCGCTTCCATTGTTAGATCTGAAGATGGTCTAACATTTGATTGGTTTGTGAAAACTTTTAAAAGTCAAAATTCTGTGGCTTGTCTCAATATAAAATGTGTCATGTCTGATAAAAATCAAGCACAGAGAAATGCTTTCAAGAGGTTTCTACCGAATGACAAACTTTATTTATGTATTTTTCATACCTTACAAAGTTTCTCAAGAGCAATTAGAAAATTAAATTTAGCAAAAGAAGTGCTTGAAATTATTAAAAGAATTAGTTTACAGCTCTTCATTTAAAGATTATGACAAATTATATTGTAAGCTCAGCAAAACAGCACCGAAATGTGTTGTCGAATATTTTAATGATAATTGACTTTCAATAAGAAACGAATGGATAAAATTAAGCATGAATGATGGCAATTCAGGCTATTTAACAAATAACCTCCTTGAAATTACAAATCGCTATATTTAAAGTGTTTGCGACCGCCGTCAAGATTTAGTCAGCTTTGCAAATGGTTTTTTTTAATATTACAATTCTCAATGCCAACAAAGAGATTTGCCAAGAGCACGACAACATCTTCGACAACCACCTATCGACGAAGAAGCAGCAAAATGTTCAAAATATTTAACAGATAAGGCAATGGAAAAACTATTACCCCAGTTCAAAATTTACACTAAAATTAGATTTACAGACGTTGATGTCGAAAAGAAAATCTGTAAAAGCGAATTCTGTGGAAATGTATTTAGTACAACAACTATAACTTGCAACTGTGCCTTTATTTCAAGTTTTGGATTACCCTGTTGTCACATTTTTGCTGTTCGGAAACATTTTCACATTGAATTATTCAGTGAAGAATTATGTAAAGTAAGATGGTCACGAGCATACGATGAAGAAAATCGTCGCCCATTTCCACCTGATTCATCCAAAAATTTTAAGAAAAATGTAATGGCTATCACTTTTTCTGTTGCTAAGTCAAAAAAGATTCAGACAGTAGCAGAAAGGCACAGACAGTTACTTATTCTTACAAATGAGCTAGCTGATATCGGCATTACTTCGACAGCTAATAAGTTTCAACAGAAAGAAAAAGACCTTGAAACGATTAATAAAATAGTTTTGCAAAAAAAGTTGAACCGACTTCACAAAAACCGCTAAAAAGCATAAAATAATTTTTAATTTTATATCTATTACGACATTTTGAAGTCGGTGCAAATCAAACAAACCAAGCAACTACAACAAAAGTACTTTCTTATGATCCCATGACCTGAAACATTCAGGTAGTATTATTACCTTCAATTGTGGTTCTGTAGTTGTTTTAATTGTTTAATTTGCACCGACTTCAAAATGTCGTAATAGATATAACTTTTTTTTAAAAAAACTATTTTATTTGTCACTTTTTAGTGTCTTCTACTCTATACAACGAAGAAAGAACCATCCAAATCGGTCCACGCCTTAAAAAGTTAGGTTTAACACCCTACCCCACCACCATTCCACAAAATTTTTTTTCATGGTATCAAGTCAACATACTCTACCCAACAGAAAAAGAATTATCCAAATCGGTCCACGCGTTACGAAATTAGACTACCCCTCCCCTCCTCCCCCCACCCTAGGCCAATTTTGTTTCTCCTACATATATATATATATATATATATATATATATATATATATATATATATATATATATATGTGGGATCAAGGCTTCTCCATGAAAAGAACTTTGGAACGGAGAATCGGCAACGGCGCTGGCGGCCCAGTGGATAGGGAAATGGAGTATCATGCGCATGGTCTCGGTTCAAACTCAGCTAGCCAAATGGTTTTTTTAACGCAGATTCTCCGATTCCTACATATATGTATATATTGAAATTGTTGCGTTAGTTAAAATATTAATTTGCTGCGTAAACTCAAGGCCAAAATTGGTAATTTACTCCCAGAAACAATTCAGAGAAATAGAAAAATTTTTCATATATTCATATAGTACAAGTCCAGAAACAAAATTTTTTGCCGGTTTCATTGTTTTATAAAGAATTCTAGTATCGTGATCACGAGATCGATTTATTATGGCTTAGGGCCTAGAATAATTAGTTAGTGTTTAGGAAAAGTAACACTTTTTTAAATTTAGGATTGAACTGCTATAACATAATTCATTTTTTTTGGACTATTATAACATAACTAACATTTTTCAAAATTAGGGTTTGAAATATTATAACATAAATAAAAAATTTTTAATTTAGTTATTAGAAGGTATTAAATTTTCTAAATTAAAATTGAACTGTTATAGCTTAAGCAACATTTTTGAAGTTAGGATTCCAACTCTATAACATAAATTAAATTTGGGAAAAGAACTCTTTTTATTAGTTTGATATTTGTGTTGGCATAACATTTGCAATATTAAAGATCCATTGAATTTAGTCGTAATGAATTAAGTTGACATTTGTAATATATGTAGTTGGAAAGTTAATATGATTTCGTAAGCTGTCTTTTGTTGCTATTGAGAATTAAATGGGATGCTTCTAGTGTAAACATTTTTTTTTGCTTCTGTCCATCAGCCCACGATCGAGCCAACGAGTTTAGCCGTACCTTGTTAGGATGAGCTGATGGACAGATGGCATTGGGAAATTTCATCTTCTGTTGATACTGTCAGTTTCCCTGTATATAACTTTTGGTTTCGCTTTTGCTTGGTAAATATTGATTTTTATAAAATTATATGTCCGGTGATGATATCTGTGGAATAATGATTCCCAAGGAACCTGGCACACGGTGCATCTGGGTTAAGTGGTTAAAGTGATTTTTGATTTTTTTTATCTCCCAACAGTGTACTGAACTTAACAGTAATAAAGGAGTGTTTTCCGAAAATTTTGGATTCTTTCATTGTGTCCCCCCTTCTGAGATATTTGAGATTAAAAATGTGCCATTTTAGACAAATCGCAATATGTGAAGACCCATTAAAAAAAGAATATAACTCTACAGATTGAAACTCTTTAGGGAAGTTGAAGGTGAGTCTTAGTTCTATCTTTAACATTTTTAATTTTAAAAGAGCAGTTTTTTAGTTTGAAAACGTTAATATTTACCGATTTTTTTTCGTATTTACCGTTAAGTTGGTCTAAATATATACCGGACAGAAAATAGTGTACATTTTATGTTCTTTAACATGGTTTTTGTTTGAACTGAATATCTTAAAAAACCAAGAAGTTATGGCGTTTAACACAAACCTCCGTAAAATGCAAAATGGCGGCTCAAAAAAAAATAAACATCTAAAAAATTAATGAATCCCTTTTTAGGTAAAAATATAAAAATTAAATAAATTTTGTCAGCGACCTTTACTAATTAAATTGGTCGATTTGATATGGATTGACCCTAAGTTATGAGAAATTTTAATGTCTTCGGCTATGTAGAACGTTTTTTCTAATAATTGCCAGATTTTGTATATACAGAAAATAGAAAGCCGCTCTCAAATATTGAACAAAAGGATTTAGTAAAATTTTTCATGGTGAAATTCTTTTAAAAATCGATTGGGACGGTTCGAAAAATAAAATTGCCCTGAAAAACTCCATATTATTTAACACAATATTAAATTTTAAATAAAATTGTACCTAAAATTGTTTAACTTTAAAAGTTTTTTTATTGCTTTTAGCATATATGTTTTCTTTTAAATTAATGTTATTTTATTTATAATTATGAATTTTTTAAGTTTTAAGTTAATTACATTTTATGATAAGATATTTATTTGCAATGTTCTTATTTTTCTAATGTTATTTTTTTAATTATTGAATTATTAAAGACTGAAGTGTAATTACGTTCTCATTATTTTAGTTAATTAATAAAATATTTTTAGGAATAAGTCAGATATTTTTTTCAGTATATGTGATTCTCAATAAAAACATATATAAAAGTGCTATTCTTTGTAAAGAACAATATGAAAGTTAACTTAGTTTTAAAATACAAAAAATATTATAGCATGTAAGAATCTTTTATAAAAATATTAACATAGTAAAAGAAAGTTGGAATAAAGAATGAATTTTTACTTTCATTTACTGTTTATTTATTAAAAATGCTTCCATATATGAATTTTAAAGGTATAAAAAAGCAAATAATTTATATTATTTTCGGAGCTAAAAGGGAGACCTCCATTTTTGCTAACTTAGGAGGTATAAAAAAGTACCTACACCTTTTTTGGCAATTAACGCTCCTTTCCAATGTAATGCATATGTTTAAAGGAGGCCAATTGGAGCTAAAAATGATCACTCATATGATCCGTGAGGAGTGCTCCGCGATTGCTCTTAGATTGATCTCCTTTCTTACTGGGAATAAAAAATTTCTAATTTCTAAAATCACCTCTTTACAAAATCTATAATTTTAAATGCTTTTCACTTTCCCTAGCAGTCCAGCACAATGAGAATAGAGCGCTAGCGCGCCTAGTGAAAGTAGTAACACAGTTTATGAAGAATGAATCCTTGATACTTTTCGATAAGTTTAAATTACAATTTCCCCATAACTTATGACATCAGCCGTGTTACTATTTTACCGCCCCACACAGGTATATGATCTTCGCCGCATGCAGAATTGAGTTGCCTTTAGTTTTAATCAAATTATAAATTATTGTAAATCAGAAATTGCATAATTACCCATATCGAAGGATATAATTAGGTCAAGGGCTTTGGATTTAACTGCTCTGCGAAGCGGATGTTACAAATTAATCTAAAACTTTTTTCCAAGATACAGTTAAATGATAAACTTTCGGCAAGATTGGGGCGAATGTGACTGCAGAATACCTTTTCAAGACTTTCTGCCTAATGAGAATTTTCTGCTGTTTGTCCTGAACTTTTTTTGTCTGGGTCAACTTTGATTGGACAAAAACAAAATTCGTGAAATTTATTGAAATCGTCTCCACTGCAAATAAAAGCTACATGGCTGGCACTTTAGGAAGCCCTTGGCATCAGTGCATGGAACAAAACCATAAAAACTTGCCTTACAAAGGAGTATTAGCATCCGCCATTTACGAAGCCCAGACACAGAAGCTGCAGCGCTCGACTGTGGCATGTTTCGCCTTTTCGAGGTGCGCAGATAACAAAGGGATCCGGGTGCAATAAAAAGAAGAAATAGTTATTCGATAATCGGACTCAGGTTTTTGTATTCCCTTGTGTATATCTCGACTCTCGAGGTTGGAAGATACATAAGGTAAAGTTCTAGCAACAACAGCATTTAAATACGTGCACAATATATAACATTCGTTCTGCGAAGTATGTTTGCGAAATCGAATATCGGCTCTCTCTATCTTATTGAGGTTTTGAGGGCTAAGCGAGCGATTGCTTTAGTTCTTGCACAGGTACAGACGGCATCCTTGCAGACAATTGTGGGCGACAATGTCACGTTAGAATAACGAAATATTTTTGTGGATTTTTTGTACTTTGATTTTACCCAGCAGTTTCAATATTTTACGAAGATGACAATCTTATGAGCTGACTAAGACCTTATGTAGGTACATAAATCGGTACTGAAAGGTAGCCGAAAAATCTGTTATTCTCTCGGTTAGTTTGTTTTATGCTCACGCGGTTGGTTGACAAAGGCATTACAGAAATTTGACTTTTTACAAAAGCAGCATATTCTTCTTTTACAGGACACGTGAATTTAAAAAAAATTATTTAATATTTACTTAATTTTTATTATACCTGAAGCAAGTCAAGTCGTCCATTTCCATATTTTTTTACGATGATACCAAATCTCCATGATGCCATTGTACAACCTTGGCAGGAGTGGAGTTAAGGATTAGGGGTTAAATCCAGAAAGTGACAATGTATGTTTTTCTTGAACATTTAGGCCGTACGACAAGGAAAAAAATAGATGATGATAAACTGGTATTAAGAAAGTTTCGCGAAGAATCTCGAGATTATAAGGATGAGATTGACTTGCAATTCTTGAAGAATAAGAAATAACCGAAATTCCATTAATGCTTCAGAGAGGCAATGTTATCAGAGATAGTGAGAGTCTATAATCTGCTCCAAAAAGATTGGCAGTACACGCTCTTATGGAGTATTGCTGTCTGCTTTATTTTCTCATCATTTTCCTATGCCTCCATCCCTCTTCCTCAGCACGCTGTTGCTACGATTTCATCTCAGAACATTTTCTTATTTTTCCTGATGGCCTACTGCTAAAAGATATAATCTGGCTACACTAAATGTGCTATCCGACCATTCCAGTCACTCGAATTCGTATTGCATCGGAGAACTTCGCTTGTAAAACCACCTACCACCCACCACTGAGTGCTGATCACTGTCGGTCGACCAACAGCATCTGGCAGCTGACAGAATCAGTGCCAGGGTTCTCCCCCGTCCTATAATTATAGTACGTGTACTATAATTTGACCAGCTGTACTATCCGCAATCCTGATTCCATTATAGTACGCAAGTGTACTATAATTTCACTTCGTTGAAAGTCCCTTTTAAGTTTCACTTAATTAATGCTTTCACTAACTAACTAGTCACTCAATTGTTCGATTCTTATTGATTGTCAAATGATAATCATCAACTGTGCAGTTTATTCTAACACACAACCTGCGGATAAAGTAAAAATTTGAGTAAATTTCCATACACATTATTTTTTATGCCTTTAATATATTAAATTCAATCACAGCAATATTGAAAAAGAACGATTTTACACTCGAGATATAGGGTTTTATACATTTTTGTATTGGTGTTGTCGTTTTTACCAAGCATACTATAATTCTCAGGTTGGTACTATAATTTCACCACCACGATACTATCTTCCACTCTAGCCGACCTGAAAACCCTGATCAGTGCCTCTTGGTTTCTCGACCAAGAAAGATTAAAAGGATGGCAGTACACGGTTTTTGGCGAGTTTGTGAAATTTGGCATCATAACTTCCCATTTACCGTGTACTGCCAATCTTTTTGGAACAGGGTATAGTCAAGTCAGTTGAAATGGAATATATCTTACATCTTTGCGTTTCATTGCTAAAATTAGATATGTTCTCACAGTCGAAGGAAATAAGTTACATATGCATGGGTGCATGGTGGATTGCTGCCTGGTGCGATTGATATCCCTAGCGCTGAGTCCCTGGAATATGTCTGTGTCTCGTTATAGTTTTATAATAGGATCATATATGTTTTTACCGTCTATGTTTAACATGCTTCATCGTGTTTATTTTATAATCTTCTGTCTTCAGCTGTAGAATGGCTTTCGGAGATGATGTCTCCATGCGATAACCTTTCGCTGTTAGCTGATTTCAATATACCATCTGTTACTTGTAAGCATTCCGCCGACGATGATTGTTTGCTGCCATTTGCCTCGGTGTCCCCCCCCCCTCCCAGTCTATTTTTTCGACCGGTCTTCGGCAATTATGTGTTGTTGGCAACGTTTCGGGGCGCATGCTCGACTTGGTGTTCTCCACGGACTAGTGCTGCACCATGGTAAAGAGATGTTTCGTTAATCGTAAGTGTGATGGCTACCCTTCTGTTATTCGTCTCGGTGATAGGAGTATCGAGGATCCTTTGACTGCTGCTAACTTTTTTGCCAGTTTCTTTGGAGCTACCTTCTCGACAAATAGTTGTGAATTAGTTTAGGTAATTTAAATTTCATGACGAACTATCCTCCGACTTCCTTATCGTTTAAGGATTTGTTATTTTACTATGCTTCGTTTATGATGCCTATCATAAAATTGTCCAAAAGTTTTTCGCCTGGTCTCGCTGGTGTTCCTGTGTCTGTCCTAAAGAATTATATAACTCGGAAACAATGCAACAAAAGACCTGCCTCTAGGAGAATTTTCTTCTTAACTCATATATAATTCTAATCATACTTTTGCATCACCCTATATGTATGTGTATAGTTTATTAAACTTAATCCAAATTACATACTACAATAATTCAACATTAATTTTGAAACTACGACACTGACTACGACCGAGGCCGCCTGCCGGGTTTGGCAACCGAATCGAAATAAAAAAAAACAAATAAAAAACAAAAACTAAGGGAGTTTATAACTTCCTTTACATATTTTGAATGAAAAGATAATAAGAAAGAAAACGTTCGAAAATAATAAACAATACAAAAGAAAAGATATCAATGTATGAATATATGGGTGAATATACCCAAAAGAAGATCGCAATAATTATGAAATTTCTAATAATAAAAAAAATATTAGGTAAATAAATAAATATATGGTACAGCATTAAATAATCAAATTCAGCAGTTATATTCAGATACATATTATTATTTCCAGGCCTTTTTAACAAACAGAAGAAGTACAGCAAAATTGTTAATGCCATTAAGTAGAGTTCAAATTATGTTAGTAACCTTTCACCAAAAACTAATACATAAAAATCCTCTAAAATAGGGCCCCAAAAAAAGAAGCAATTTTTTAAAAATAAGTTATTGGTTTTACTTTACCTTTATATTATCTACTGCAAGCAGATGCAGCTTTTATTAGTAAATAAACATTTAAAGGTTAAGTAATTTTTTCAGCACAAGGATTAATTATTTTCGAAGTAAGGGTTATTGCTTCCAGGCAATGATTAATTATTTCTGGACAAGGTTTATTTTTTTTAGATTAGATTTGTGTCGGGTGCAAACTGGCCGATTGAATTGATTTGAACAATTGATATACACGATGAAGTTTTTTGAAAACATTTGTATTATTTTCTAGACAACAGTCCCGATCCCGATTTCGGTCTGCTTTTAATAATCAGACAACTTGTACTTGCGCATTAAGGCAAAAATAAAAAAAATTGTGATCATTATTTGGATATTCTACCAAAACACATATTACAGATAATTTTTTTAAGTTTTGAAGTAAGTAACTGGTAAAATTTTAAGAAAATTATAAAACTGTTGTATTTTTATAATTGAAATGCTTACCTCACGTAATCTTCCTTGCAGTAGATGTTTCCTTCACGTGCGAAACAGCTTAACTCTGTGTCTAATGGTTGAGAGCATTTACAGCAGCGCAAACATTGACCATGCCATGCGCGATCAGCAGCCAAAAGGTAAAACCTAAAAAATGTCAATGTTCAGTGTATAGGCCTTCGTTCACCAAGTTCGCTAAGAGCAACTTTCTTTTATTTGTGTTCACTGCATACCTATCTCGAATGGGTGTTCCACAGCCTCCGCAACAGTTCTCAGAACGAAGATTTTCTGACGCCACTAAATCTTTAAGCATGTTGCGTTTAAAATAAATTTAACAGAATGCTTAAACAACTATTACAGGCACGTGTTAACATAGTTTTAGTAACAAACGCTTGTCGTTTAATCAGCAAGAATTTTTTAATTGCTATTTCGCCAGCATAATTTCCGCTTTTCTTCTAGTTGTTCAATTTACAGTTGTTTACTAATAACATCCACATGTTTTCTTGAGTTGAGATTTCTTGTAGATATGGTTACATGTTTACATTCTGGAGATTAGAACAAATACGGAATTTTACTAGTGATCATTATACGTATTAGTTGAATAAACATTTGTATTTTTTTAATTATATTTTAATTTTCATTTTTTTCCAGGCAACTTGATGTTAACCTTTTAAAAAAAGTTTAGAATTAAGCAAGTGTTGAATAAATTGAATTGGAGATTTTAAAAGCAATATTTTCACATAACTGCTGTATGGTGCACGCAGAGCGGGGGGGGGGGGGGGGGGGGGGGGGGGGGGGGGTGGTTGAGTGGGGTGGCAGGATAGTGGATTAGTGAATGGTGGGTGGGAAATTCGAGGTGGGTCCGGTGGACTGCACCTACCTAGCTGTGAGATTGCTGGATACCTCAATACCCAAGATGTTTAAAGAGGGCGAATTGAGTATATTCACTCCGTCGACTGAAATAGGTTAAGGGATAAAATCTCATTAATAAAAAAGTTTGGTGAAAGAACTGGACCCTGAGGTACACCGGTATTTATTAAGTAGGGATCAGATGTAACTCCGTCATTACTACACGGATTGAACGGCCTGTCAAAAAACTCTCTAACCATTTAAGGAGGGGACTTCGGACTCACCAAAATTATGGATACAATGATTCCAAAGCTCCGTTAGAGCCGTTAGTAAGTCTCTGGTTGAGCGACCAGCGCGGGAGACCGTACTAAGAATCGTTTTTTTCTAGATATTTCATCAACTGAGAGTTGATGAGGGATTCAAAAACTTTAGATAAAACCGAAGTTAGTGCAATTTTTAGGTATCGGCTGGACATAAGCATGTTTCCATGCCCTTGGAAACACTCCTGTAAGATATGAAAGGTGAAAAAGTTTGCGCAGAGGTTTAGCCAGGTCTCGAATCGGGTGAAGTTCTCTTTTACGGGAATTAGAGAATGAGAATGGTTAGACGATAAACTATAAAAAATAAAAATAATTATTTATGTGTATTTAAAAAAATTTATTAATGTGTTAATTTTATTTAATTAATTATAATCCTTAAAATTACGCCGAAAATTAAAAGTTTGCGTAAGGAAATTACACGGACTAATGGTTGAGTGGCACGATGTCCACGCCATGGTTTCAGGGTGCAAGCTTTAGCCTCCTCATGAGTTTAAAAAAAATTGCCTCTGGGCTGTTTTCTAGCTCGCAAGAGTGCAAAACAACACATTTAATTTCCCTCATTTCCTTCCGGCAAAACCATACTAACGCATCATGCTGTTGTTCTCTCTGGCTTCATCGTAAAAAAAGCAATCTCTACTAACGGTAATTTTGGATCCCTTCATTAAACTGCTTACAAAAAATTCTAAATAGAACGACAGAACTTAACCGTGCTAATAAATCCATTACACCAGGGTGTTATTCAGATAAAAGACTGTGATAATGAGAAATAAAATCGGTTAGATTTTACAGATTTGAACTGTTAAGTGTTTCAGTACAGATGTACGTGCTTACGTACATAGGAACATATACATGTGCGTGGCTTGGGATCATGCTTGACAGATTCAGTGTTTCGTGCATGAACTACAGGATAGAAATGAATTCAATAAGGTGTGTAACGCCTATATCCAGGAATGGAAAGCTCAACCTCTAAGTCAGTTAAAGTATGTCAGTTAAGATACTAGTATACTACAGTATAAAATATATACTACTGATAATATGGAATTCACTAGGTCGTTATAAGAGAAAGCGAGTTTCTAATAATCCTAAACAAGAGCTTTAAAATGTAAAATTTTATGAAAAGAAGCTACACGGAAACTATTTATAAAGCTTTGCGTTAAGATTGTTATGTGTCTGCATATTTGGACGCATTTGTTTTTAAAGTTACAAACCGAGTTTGCGTGTTGAAATCGAATAAGTATAACAGAATTTTCAGATTTTCACGTGACCGAAAAAGTTTAATGGAAAGCAAGAAATGTGATTAAAGACGCAATATTACTTGTAATGCATTTAAATTAAGAAGTATCTATTTACCACTCTCAAATTTTCGTGTAATTTCCGTGTACACGAAAATACACGTAAGAAACAATAAGTGCAAATAGTCATTTCCATATTCATTTTACTGGTAATAGTTTATCACAGCCTGTTCTATATATGACCTGGTGTTAATAAAGCAACTAAAAGCCTGATTAATACACCACTTCCTTCCAGAAAGTCTAATAAAAATTTAACGTACTTTCCGTGTATTTCCTTGTACTTTCGTGTACACGGCAATTACACGCCAAATTGAGGGTGGTAAATAGACACTGCCCTTAAATTAACGATTAATCGTATAACTACGTTTAATGTGTTCAAAATGCATTTATAACGTATAGTTTTTTTCAGCTTCATTTTCTGTGGCATTGGTGTATAATTCTAGGCTCTATTAAATTAAGCTATAAGCTTGTAATAAGTCATTGAAGTCAGCAATCCATGGTTGTTGCCTGTTGTCAGCAAATAACGCTAAAAAGATCCTTGGGGGTTGCAGTATAATATCGGTGGATTAGATTCCACTTTAAATAGTTGGTCCACGTGCAGCTTTTGTCATCGAATTGATTGATGCCCTTCTGCTGCCCCACGTCTCACTCAGTGTTGCCAAGTCGTCGATGAAGAATGTCACTACATAGGGACTAAACAGGACACCTTTTTTTAAAAAAGTCACCAGATACAAAATAATATTTTTTTTTTTAAATTGCTTCCAATATAATATTAGAAATTTCTAAGTAACAAAAATGTAAATACTACTCAATAAAAGACTGTATCTACCTTTATTTGGTGCTCATTAACTTAAGCGTCGTGTAATTTCTTCCTTTCAATTTGTAAAAGGAAAGGGAGGAGAAACAGAGAACTATTAGAATGTGATAAAGTTCTAATTTTCGGGGCGATCCTCTTATCGTAAGCCAAAGAAAATGAGTATCGTTGAAAGTTTCAGAGTCCCGCTGGAAAGTCATGAAGTCTCACAGGATATTCTTGAGTTGTCTTACACATGCGTTTAGCTTAACAACGAAAGCATTAAATGGGCCCTCTTGAATGTGTGGTCCAACACCGGCTGTAACTTAATTAAGTAGTAACCCAGCAAATATGTAAAAAAATAGTCAAAAACAATGAGAAATGCCGAATATTTACGTTAAAACGTTAAAGAGTGGGAGAACATTTGGTGTCATCAGAAGAGTTTCAAATTCACAGTGTCGCTAAAAAAATCAATCAATCAAAATCAATCATTAGAAAGGTATTCGAAAACACCAGATTTGGTGACAAAGTCCATGATTTGGCATCACTGCATTAAAAGTCACCAGAAGTCACCGCAGTGGAAGTTAAAAATCACCAACTTTTAGACGTGTCTGAGAAAACAAAATTCTGTCACTAGGGAGGTGTTCGAAAACACCAGTTTTGGTGACAAAATCACTGAATTGGCATCACTGGTCTCACTGCGGTTCAGGGGGTTTAGAGAGAGATAAGGTTAGACGAAGGGGTTAGGGGTTTAGACAGAGAAAAAGTACAGAGAAAGGTTACAATACCTCAAAGAAAATGCCTTAGACTTTTAAAAAAACTTTTGAGAACTGTCTTCTGTTCCTGCATGATGATCAGGGATTTTAAACAGAAGTGCCTCAAAATAAATGTAAAAACCTTAATGCAGGAAGTCGGGGACTGCTTCCTCTAAAAATTTTACAAAACAGAAATTATCTTGCTGTTATAAAAGTCTTACGCCCAGCAAAATTCTATAGGAAACTTCATTTCTATTTATACGTACATATTTTTTTAACATCAAATCCGACCATTTTAAAATCAGATTCATAGGGCGTCTACTACACCAACTCTTTACCTGTTCCAGTTATGCGCTAATGTACGCTGACTGGATTTGTCGATCTAGATACCTTCCTTCTCTACGGCTCTTCTCCATGTAATAGGTAGTCCAATTCGACATCTTCTTTGTGTCCCGTGCGGGTTCCAGACCAGAGGCTGTTGAGCGATGCTATTTGGCTGTTTTCCTTGTACGTGGCCTATCTTGGCCAGTTTTGCATTTGAACACTGATCAACAGAATACAAAGATCAGTAGTTTTGTACGCCTTAAATGTTGTTACTGCGCCATATATAAGCAAGAGTATTAAATACAACTCGGGCCTTGTTGATGCGAGCCACAACAACGAGCAACAAAATTTACCCCTGTCTTTGGTTTTAGCAGAATTGATCCAAAGTCCTGCTTTGCGATATTTTCTTCTCAGGGTTTTGAATACTAGGACTACATGACTCTAATTGTAGGATTGATCAGATGTGGCTAACAATAGATCAGATATGGCTAACAAGTTTTCATCTAATCCTTCGCGATGGGTGGTCATCAAGGGCGCTACACAATACGTCATTAATAACATTCAAGCAAACGTTACATTATGCATATTTCTTTAACTCCTTTTCAGTACCAGGAAGGTTCCGAATTTTATTATATTTAACTTGTGTAGGACGTAACATTGGGCTCCTGAGTAGGACTGCAATTACGCTAACTTTTACAACCCTACTTCGGTCCATCGATTTATTTGCGTCAGCCACTTCTAGTATTGTCGGAGGTCTTGTCCTAATATTGGCTATAGTCGGTGGTTCTTCAGGCTCATATGAAGAGGTATTTGACGGTCTGAAGGTGTTGTTTAGGACTGATGTTGAATGATGTAGCAGATTTAATGCGGTACTTTTTTTACGATATATCCAAAGCCTAGAAGACAACAATTTGCTACGTTAACATGGTTTTGGTCGGTAGGGAATTAGGGTAAGGGGAGTAAGGAAACGTGAATATCTTGCTTTTGTATTACTGCGAACTAGACAAGAGAGACGGAGTGGATTTTTTAATTCAATTTGTTTTAAAAACCCACGGGGAGACCTAGTCTCGAACCCGGGAACTGTGGCATGATATTCGCGCGGCTCAACCAATTGTTCCAACTCCGTCTTTACTGCTTCCGTGTTGTATTTCTGGTGTATTTGATGTTGTGTTCCGTGGGCGTACTGCTGCTGTGCATAAGCGAAACTAAGAGGTTACATGATGGTGATTGCTGCCAATATCAGCGCTGCGCTTATACCTTAAAAGACACCTTTTCCAGCCTTTCGAAGCAGCAATATGGTTAATCTGAAACCCAGCATGTTAGATGATATTTGTGTATTTAAATAAGGATTTACCGATGACAAGTTTTCGAAAAGTCAAAATTCAACAAACAAATCCCCATTTGCGTTCCTGTTTCCGTGTTCAGACTTCCCCATTATATATTCCAGGGCGATGTTATTAGAGCTAATCTTATCATTAATATCTCTCATGACAATTTTTATATCACCCTTAGGAGTTTTATCAAAGGTGTCGCCAGGAAGCTGGTAGACGCCCCCTTGGTTATTATATCCGCTTGCTCGATCGGAGCATAGTATTACATTTTTGAGATTTTACGAACCCTGGTCCGAAATCTGGCGGTGATAATTCGGTTGGATATTGGTGATCAGTCCAGTAGTGATCAGCGGGAGGATTGGTTAGCACCCGCCATTCGGGTGTTTCTGTTTCTTCTTGGCTATAATATAACAGCACCGTTTCAAATGTGGGTGATGTATACTCTCAAATTCCTCTCCATCTAGTTTTGCTTAACCCTAAGATATTTAAGAGTTCTCACGTTCAATAGCCCGATCGTAATCCGATGTTTATAGTGAAAGGTCGTCATCACAAAATCAGTGCGAGGTATCCGAGGCGTATTAGACGTTTCGCGTATAGAAGTTGGTTTTCAGATGCGCGGGTAACAAGCCTTCCTATCCTATCGAATTAGGAGGGCTGATCCTTGAGGCGTCCTGGAATCACCGAGAGTGCATTTGTAAAACGCATATATTCTTTATAAGCTGTTTTGGCTGGCGCGTGGGTTTTCTCCTTCTTTCTTAACCGGGCTTGGGAAAGTTACGGCGGTAATTTGGATACCATATTTTAAAAAAGTCGACTTCTTTGGATTAAAAAAAAGGGCTTATTAGAGTTGCAATGTTTGACTTGTTTAACACAATGACAGTAGCCCACTAGGACTTTAAAAAAACAATATTGAGTAGAAACGCCACTCTGATGATTTTAAAAACGTCCAGTTTGATGGTTAAAAAAATATATATACGAGTAAAACCATTTTGAGAAAACAACATCCATGACACCTAAAGTGAAAGTAAATTACGTGAAATCATGTCACACAATACTCTAATAGATAAACCAATTTTAATGATTATTATTCTGATGTATACAATTGGTACCAAAACAAAACGTTACGGGCTGAAGTGGGGGAGGGATCGCGACTCAACTTCTTAACGCGTATACCGATTTGCATAATAAATTTTTTAGCGCATATTTCCAAAATGTTTCTAGTACATTAGGATAAATGTTTACCTATGGTGGTGACGGGGGATAGACATGCTAACTTAATAACGCGTCCACCAATTTGGGTGATCCTTCTTTTAATTTATAGAAATATGTTCCCTCATTAGTTCCAAGACAAAAATGTGTGGGGTGGGGTAGGAGCCGGCAGGGTGATCCGTAACTTCTGAACGTGTAGACCGATTTAGATGATGCTTTTTCAGGTCTTCAGAGCATGATCGCCTACTGCTAATGTGAAAAAAAATTTACCTAGGGTGGAGCTAAGGAGGAGGGGTAGTCTAACTTCGTAGCGCGTGGACCGATTTGGATGATTCGTTTTTTGACGTTTAGAAGTATCAAAAATCTTTGAAACTTGGAATTGCAAAAAAATTCCGAACTAAATGGTTTTTTTTTGCAATTCCAAGTTATTACAAATTTTTGAAAATCTGCTCGGGATAAATAGTTTACCGAAATATCGGTGTGACAGCGTAGTGATCATAATCTGATACAGCTGTCTAGATCGGTATTTTATTTTAATTTTGTTGGATTTACATCTAAGCCTTTGGTGCTGCTGTTGACGAAGAGCCAAAGGAATTTAGCTTTTCTTTATTAGAAACGCCGATCGCGTTAAGAAATATTTTAATATTTTCTTACTTCGCTCGGGTTGAACGGTTTAGTTCGGAATTTTTTTTGCCATTCTAAGTTATTACAAATTTTTGAAAATTTGCTCGGGTCATCTGTTTATTTCGTACATTGTGTACATGTTTAGAAGTATGATAAATATTTACAGGAGAAGGTTGGGATGGCGGAGGGGGTGGAACCCAACCGATTTGCATGATTATTTCTTTGTTATATGGAGTATGATTTTCCATTGCTACGATGAGTAAATATTATAAACTTGGGTGGGGTGGGGGAGGATTGTCGTAACTTCTTAGCGTGTGAACCGATTTGGATGATTCAGCTTTTGATATATAGAATATGGTCCATTGGTAGCATGTTAAACACTGTTTCATTGGCTGGGGTGGTGTAGGAGTGAAGCCTAACCTCGTATGACTTGAGACTATTTGATTCGTTTATTGCTAAACAGAGTATCTTGCTCCATTTCTGTCATGACAAAAATTGTGGTTTAGATACCTAGCTTCCTAAGGCGTACACCGAATTTAATGATTTTGATTCTGTTGAACAGAATACATTTCCTCCTTATTGGTAAATGATAGAAAATGGCGCACCTAAAGTAACTATGGGAAGAGGAGCGAGTAGTCCCTTTAGTTTGTTATGGTTGCGAAGGTAATGATTAACTTTTGGCTAAAAATAAAATTTCAAAATTAGACCCACTTTTAAGTAATTGTTTGGAACTCCATATGAATTGAGTTATTTACTTTTTGCACATCATATTGCAATTTCAGATTATGTATCGCACATTGAATTGGAAAATATCCGAAGCAATTTAGGAAATTCCGAATATAATTATTATTTATCCCGATTAAATCGGGACTTGCCTTCATAAAATTGGGATTTATTCCGATTAAATTCGAAATTAGTTAAAACAATATGAGAACTATTAGAATGAATTTGAGAAATGACCAATTTGAAAATGTAGTGTGTGTGTCATTGTGTGTGTGTGTGTGTGTCATTGTGTGTGTGTGTGTTATTGTGGTGTCATGGTTACACAGTTTTGATTTACTAGTTCAACTCATTGGAAACAAGAATTGTTAAGCATATACAATAGACTTAAACCAAGAAAGGGTGCCGGGTCAGTAATTGACAAGACCAAGAATTTTAAATTCAATATGTTTATTACAAACCGAAAAAATCTCTTAAAACTAAATAAAATTCAATAATAATGTAAATAATAAATAATTCAATAGACAATAAAAATAATTCAAAAAATAAAAATACAAATATCAGGAACGACACGTGTTCAGCAAATTCCACATCGAAAGACAACAATACAAACTGAAAGGGTAAACTTAATAGCTTTTATTTGTAGTTTTATTTTTATTTTTCCTCCCGCAGTCTTCTCAAGTCCCACACAATTGCCGTCATCAATATCAAGCGAAAGCTGCGTTTCGCGGCGAACACCTCATTCCATGGAATTGGCTGCGTGCACTGTGAAGTGTTTCCTTTCTTTGTATCTGGTCACGCTTCGAATGGTGGTATAAATGGTTTCGGTCTTTGTGAAGGTGTAATTTTCCGCAGGTTGTCCTTTAAATTGTCTTTTGAGTTCTTCCCCCTTTCCTCTTCAGGCTCTGACTCTGAAGAACTCAGTTCTGGGAAGAAGTCATTTATCAGTAGAACATCATCCAAGATTGGAAACGAAATTTTTTTGGATGCTATAAATAATATAGAAATAAATGAAAATTGAAAACACTTATTTGTATTTTTTTACCAAAAATGAAAAATTAAGAGTGAAAAAAGAAAGAAAAAAAATATAAATAAAATAAAAACTGCGAAAAAACAACCACGTTTTTCACTTCTGACACAAAAGAATTGACAATTAACGTCAGGATACATTCAGGTGGATGAGTGGTTCAGGATGTTTTCCTATTGGTAAAAAGTTACTGAGGGATAGGTAACTTGCACAACTTGGTGATGGGACGTGTAAATATTTTTTGGGGTGTTTGAATTTTTGCTACTCTAACCTTATTATCAATTCCATAATGTACTTCAATAATTCGACCTAATGGCCATTGAGATGGTGGGTGTAGATTATTTATTATTAAGACTAAGTCATTAGGTTGAAGATTATTATCTGCTGTCATCCATTTTGTTCGTTGTTCTAGGGTGTGCAAATATTACGTTGATCAGTGTCGCCAAAATTGTTGCATCAAATATTGCATGTGCTGCCAACGTTTGAGTTGCGAAATGTTACCATCGTATTGTT
Organism: Leptarthrus brevirostris; assembly: GCA_964036015.1. Taxonomy (NCBI): domain Eukaryota; kingdom Metazoa; phylum Arthropoda; class Insecta; order Diptera; family Asilidae; genus Leptarthrus; species Leptarthrus brevirostris. The sequence continues at coordinate 69,124,127 of OZ038372.1, read as the reverse complement.
GTTCGGGAAGATGAAGTAAATTTCTACCTGTAAAAAACTGCCCTGGTGTTATTACATTGTAACCACCAGGATCATTTGACACAGCAAAACAATGGTCGAGAATTCACACACGTCTCAATTTGATTGATGACAGTTGACAATTCTTCAAATGTCAAAGTTGTTTTCTGCAAAATGTTGTGTAGATGTGTTTTTACTAATTTATCTCCGGCTTCCCAAATACCTCCAAACTGTGGAGGATTAAAATGCCATGTTATTCCTAATTCGAGATGTTTTTCGGGCACTTTATTTAAAGTGGAGTTCTTTTTCTAATTCCCTTTGTGTACCAAAGAAATTGGTACCACAATCTGAAAATAAATGAGAACACATGCCTCTTCTGCTAATAAATCGTCACAATGCTGCAATAAAAGCAGCTGCAGTTAGATCTGAAACATTTTCAACATGAATGGCTTTTGTCGCTAAGCAAATAAATATACTTAAATAGCCCTTTGTAATTTTAGCGTTGCGAAGTCTTGACGTTTTGATGTCGATTGGACCGGCATAGTCAACTCCAGTATACTCAAATGCCAGTGATTGGTTGACTCTAGGAGTTGGCAAATTACTCATTATCTGTTTAGCAGATTTACAATTGGTTCGGAAACAAATTATACATTTGCGTATTTAATGGCGAATAGTATTTCGGGAATTAATAAGAATGGATTTAAGCAAAGTAAGCGGCTTTAGCTTGAAATGGTTTTTTTTTGCTTTAAATTCTTGTACTCTTGAGAAAAACCTGTTTGTTTTAAGCCATGTGGGACCGTTCCACCAAATGTCAAAATCTGGTAATTGTTTGAGTTGCAAACCTCGTGACACACAATCTGCTGGATTGTGTATAGATGACAGATGGCGCCATGAGTGAGGTAGAATTGTGTCTTGGATTTCAGCCACCCTGTTTGCTACAAACGTTTTCCATCGTGTGGGTTGACCTACGAGGAAGTAACTAAAGGAGGAGAAACAAACTCAGAAAATCGTGGCAATTTTAAGCTTGTGTGAGGTTCCCATGCATACAATCTCAGAAACGCAAGGCAGGAGATTAGAAAAGTATTTTTAAATTTTGGCAAAATAATCACAAATTTAATTAAAATTTTGATTTAAATATACTGTACATTAAAATTATAATTTAAAGCTTATTATTAAAATAATTCGAATTTTTACAAAACCCGTTTTACGGGCTGCCAATGCAGAATGTACAAAAACAGCTGGAATCTCAGGACACTAACTGACAGCACAGACCCAGGGCCCAGATAAAAACCCTACTGCATCGTAGTAAAAAGCGAACAAATTTGACAGCTAAGACCCAGCCTCAGAACAAAAACTTACCATTCTCACACACACGACATATACGCGATAGAGCTTCTCCTTTAATTACTTCCTCCTCCATCTCATGTTGTTGTCCGTAAATATACGACAGCTGCATAGGCTTGAGTGGAAGCGTCACAGAAGCCATGTATTTGCATTGTCTCCAGTGACGGAGAATATTAAATCCACCTTGGAATTTTTATCTTTCTCAGTTCTGGTAATTGACACTTGAAGTTATCCCAATGTCAAATTTTCTGGAATTGCTTCATACCAATCAAGTGTCAACGACCATAAACTTTTTATAAATATTTTCGCCGTGATAATACATGGGGCTAACCATCCTAGTGGATCGAACAAAGATGCTGTTTCTGATAAAATAGTCCGTTTGGTGTAAGGAAATCTTCGCTCTGGAAGTTTGACAGCAAAGTTGAACTCATCTTTCAGTGGGTGCCATTGAATTTCTCTAATGTTTTAACAGACTCGCTTTCAGATAATGTCAATACTTCTTTTATTTCTCTGTGGTCGTAGGGCACACTTTCTATTAATTGAGTATTATTCGCAGTCCACTTGCGAAGATTAAATCCAACTGTTTTTAGTACGCTTAGTTGGATTCCTGTGGTTTTATCATGTGCCCCTGTTAATAAGTCATCCACATAGAAGCCGCCAATGGATATTTTTGTTTTTCATCCTGAGCGAGTTGGTGAATTGTTCTAATAGCTAAATAGGGTGCAGAAGCCGTCCCAAATGTGACCGTTGTCAATTCGTAGTCTTTGATCTCTTCATTTGGATTATTTCGCCATAATATTCGATGATATATTCTATGATTAGGATGAATATGTATCATCCTGTACATTTTTCCGATGTCGGCGGTGAATGTGTATCGGTATGTCATCCATCCTAGTAAGAGTGCCCATAGTGTCGATTGAATAGTTGTTCCTTGAGTGTCTTCCCATTGCTTGTTTTTGCATAGGCATTAAAAACTACTCGTAGTTTGGTTGTGGTGCTCTCCTTTAAAACAGCGTGATGTGGGAGATTGTAATGAGCAATGTGTTTTGAGGTTAAGTCCTGATGTATTTGTTTCTCTGGAATTTCTTCTATATATTTTAGTTGAATGTATTCGTTTATACATTTTGTTCGCATTGCAACAAGTTTTGTGGTTAATTTTTTATTTTTGTTTTAATACGATGTGGCCAAATCCTAGGGACAACCCTTTGATGCGTTAGCATGGTTTTGGCCAGAAAGGAAATAGGGTAAGGGAAATTTGAATGTCGTGTTTGTTTTTTTCTTTTGCGTTGCTGCGAGCTAGACAACAGCCCAGAGACGGAGTGGATTATTTTAATTTCTTAATAAAACCCACGGGGAGATCTGGTCTCGAACCCGGGACCCATTGCATGGTGGTCGTGCGGCTCAACCAATTGATCCAACACCGTCTTGACCGTCTTACTTGTATAGTAAATGTTTTACACTTCGTTTGTTACGTCTATAGCTCCTGGTGTGCAGAAATTTGGGTCTGCTAATTTTAAATTAGATATTTGTGTCCAATTTTCAATATTGATTTGCTGCGAAGGCATGACGTCCGTAATTTTCTTTAGTACCAATGCGAAGACTGACGTTTGGAACTTCGTTTGTGGTGAATTGAGTAGAACTGTCACTTGAGATGTAGCATGGGCAGTCGGAGTTTTCCCTAGCCCTGTTATTTCCATATCAGTGTTAGTTCTCCTCAGATTAAGCCATCGCACGCGGCTTCCGTGATTAGGGAAACCTGAGAGCCTGAATCGAGTAATGCTCTCAGGAAATGTGATTCTCCCCTTGACCCTTGCACTTGAATTAGTGCTGTTGACAACAATAATCGTTTGAACTTTGTGGAGAAAAATGCTTCAGCTTGAGCATCTTCGTTAGAGATTGTTTTATCACGTGGTTTAGTAGTTGATTTAGAGCTTGTTTCTCCAGAGTTTGAATGAAGAGTCTGTTGCTCTAAATGTAGTAGTGTGTAATGTTTTTTCTGATATTTTAAACATCTCTTTTTACTGCCATAATCTATTGTATTCTGTTCAGAACTCAAACATTTTTTGCACAACTGATGTTGTTGAGATAAAGTGATTTTATTTACATTTAATGCATGTAATAGCTTTGTTGAGCAGTATGTAAGTATTTTCCCACTTGTATTTGCGTTTTGAAGTTTGCTGCCCTTGCAATCTTGGAGTGCTTCTAGAGTTCGGAAACGAGTCTCTAAAAAGTTTGTTAACTCTGAATGTGAGGGAATACTAGTTTTGCTCCCTTGCTCTTGTTCCCATTGACAAAGGGTTTCTTGTGGAAGTTTTTGTACAATAGTGTACACTAAAATGGCGTTCCATGAATCGGTTCAAAGCCCGAAGTTCGTGTAAGCATTCTTCGGTTTGATCGAGAAGATTTTTGATCGCTTGAGAGGATTCTGCTTTGATTTTCGGTTGATTGAGAAGTAATTTTAGTTGTGTGTTTACCAATATTCTGGTTTTATTATATCGTTTTTGTAAAAACTCCCAAGCGATTGGATAGTTTTGTTGAGTAATTTCAAATTGACGAAGTAATCGTTCAGCTTCGCCAGATACAGTTTTAAGTAATGAAATTTTTGTACGGGAGAAAGAGTTGGATCGTTATGAACCATTGCTTTGAATAAATCATTGAATGATCTCTATGAGCGATATGTCCCTGGCATATTTATTACCCTTTTCGCACAGACTAGAGTTCTTCTGCCGTTCAGTGCATTTTATTAGTCGGCATCCTGATCCAGAAATAATAAAAAATCTTTGATTAAAGGTGAAATTTAGCCTCAAACCAAATTTTCATCCAAAACGCAAGCAGAACGTCATGCTCCGACCATGGTCTGGCGCTCGTATTTTCTTTAAAATTCCACTTTCCGCGCTTTTAGGCTTTAGGCCTGTTATTTTCTTAAATAGTGTGGGGATATTTTTACTTCATTAGAAAGATTGTTTTGTTTACTTCAAGTAGAACGAAATATCTTGTTCATGTAAGTAATAGTTTAGGCGCTAGGACGGGTTTAAAGAAAAATCAGTCCCCGGCTGCTATAAGAAGCAGTGTAAAGTTGTCGGAAATTTAGACCACTTGGGCCCTAATGTGTGTGCGTAAAATTTCTTACTTCATGGCTTGTAGTTTACGGAGGTTTTGCAACTCGCGATAATTTGCGCCTACGTATGTGTGCGCAAAACGAAACAAACCTAATTATAGCGGGGCCTAATTAATCTCCTTGTGTTTTTTGAATGGTCGGTTGTGACCGTCTGGGGGGGGGGCACCCTAAATCCGCCGTTGGGTGGGGTTGTAGTAGGAGACGGGTTGGATGTCAACTAGTTAACGTATAGACCAATGTGGATGATTTTTATATTATATAGAATGGATGATTTTTATATTATATAGAACATAATCCCCCATTGCTAATATGCGGATAAATTTTTCAATAGGTTGGTGGGGGGAGGAGGAGTAGGCTCAATTCGTAACATTTCGACCAATTGGGATGTTTTGTTGATGTGAAGAATTTGTTGCCCCACTGGTACGACAAAAATTTCGCACAAAATAATTTTTAATTTTATATCTTTTACGACATTTTGAAGTCGGTGCAAATTAAACAAACAAAAAAAACTACCCAACCACAATTTAAGATATTACATAAAACTACCTGAACGTTCCAGTTCACGAGATCATAAGGAAAGACGATTAAATACATATGTTATAGTTGTTTGATTTCTTTAATTTGCACCGACATCAACACGTCGTAAAAGATATAAAATGAAATATAATTTTATGCTTTTTAGCGCATTTTGTGAAGTCGGTCCAACTTTCTTTTTATACACAATAAGGAAGTGTTTATCATGTTTCTTAAAATCTTTGAAATCTTCTTTTAATATAATATAAAGGAGAGAATTGAACCAACGTTTTTTGAACATCACGGGCACTAACAGCTGCTTTTAATTACCTGTGAAAACGCTTTATCATACCATTCAATTGAGTATGTTAAGGGGTGGTACGATTGTACTAATTCTATGATATCCTAATCATTTGTAAGACTTCAAATAATTTGGATTCAAACTGAGTACTAATGAACGTAACCAAAAAGTTGTTATGCTCTCACCTATAAAAGCATAAAGGTGCACTAGCTCTAGTGGAGATAGGTATGGGTACGGGTAGGGTAGTCTTCGTTTTTGGGCGGCACGTAGTTTGAGAGTCTACGAACTCGTTAAGATGCTGGCGGAGAAAAATCAAAACGACGAATTCAAACACAATTTAAGATTTATTCACAAAATAAGAAAATTAAAAAAAAAACAATTTAAATGGTGGTCAGGCGCTTTCTTCATCATTACTCACGTTTACATGGTAAAATGAATCTATCATAAAATTTCCTAATTCTAAACTTTTTAAAATTGTTTATGTACACCCTGTTAAGTAACGTCAAATGAACTTGATATTAGCAAATAGTAGTAGTAGTAGTAGTAAGAATGAATTTTATATTGTAATAGTACCTAGTACCGATTGTACACTTTGATCCTTCTTGCCGAACACAAAGGTATAGCCACAAACACCTTAGCAAGTTTCATGCAGTAGTTTCGTGAACACTACCGAGCTTATAGCTTGTAAAAATTTTTCGCGCTCTTCTGTTTCCAGAGCTCGAGCAATAAAGATCGGAGTGCAAGTAACGTGCTGTAAAACTAAAGGAGAATTTAATAAAGTCAATTTTTGTTCATTGTTAATCGCGCCTTTTCCTTATTATATTACCTTGCGAGCGAAGGCATTTCTTAAGGTGAAGGAAACGTAACTACGAGCCGATTGCAAGCCGAGCTACACTGCACGTGCCGCAGTCAGGAACAGGAGCTGGTCCTTCAGGAGCAACTTCAGAGCCGGATTATTGGATTTTTGGACCAATAAAAAAGGGATATTATCCATACAAGTAATTTACTTCAATTGAAATTCTTGAAAGGTAAAAATATCATCATTCCAGAACCACGTGCTAACACGTGCTTCCACATAAAACGGATAAGGTAAAGATTTAATTAAATTTAATCACGCTCTATAAGAAATAATGAAAAGAGGAAATCTTACGGGCGCATGTAATTTTCATTTGAATAAAACTATATTTTAATTTCATCGGTCATCTTTGGCTATGCATATGTCGCTCATAAAGGGGAAAATTGCGTGCATTGAATTATATTTGTTTTATTCAAAGGGTAATTCAAATCAATTGAAATTTGAGTGAATGGTTATATTTGAATTTTGTGCGACCTTGAACAATAACAATAAAGACACAAAAGAGTGCGCGTAAACAATTATATGAAGGCCAACTATCGTAAATACTACCCGAGTTCAATAACAAACTCTAAGCGGTAAAAGGTTGTAAATGCGAAGAAATTTGTGAATTTCTGACATTGAAATAAATTACGGTAGACAATTAGTAAACACAGATTTGAGATCAGTCAGGTTGTACAGAACAAGTGTAATTACACTCTACGGTGTGCTTAGGGAAGGTTTTATTTAAACATTATTGCGTCTATTGGGACAAATATTTTGTGAAATTGCTAAGTGTAGTTTGAAACAATGTCTAATAAAAACATTTTGATCCAAAAATGCCGAAGAGTTAAGGGTATTCTCACAAGGTTAAAAACTTTTGCAGACAATGTCACGGATTCTGCATCTATAGAAGAGATTACAAACCGATTGAAAAGATTAGATGAAATTTGGAAGGAATTTGAAGAAAAATACTTCGAAATGCGCGCTATTTTCAATCGAGTTTTGAACAATAGGTCCCCTCGTACTGCCAATGATAGTTCATGGTCCGAACAATTTAATTCCACCATGAATCAATTCGTTAATCAGCAACAGGCTATGTTACAATCTATGGAACGTACAAATAATCCAAATGTTTCTCGCCTACCTAAACTTAATGTTCCGTCATTTGCGGGAGACTACAAAGAATGGCCGCAATTTAAGGATCTCTTTGAAGCGTCAGTAAATTCAAATACTTCGCTTTCAGGAGCACAGAAGCTCCAATATCTAAAGGGGCTACTAAAGGGAAACGCTGCATTCATTGTCAAACACCTCACAATCAGTGACAACAATTACGTAGAGGCGTGGAATAAATTAAAGGAACGTTTTGATAAAAGTGACCACGTGACAAATGCATTCATAAAAACATTTCTTGAGCAACCCTCATTATCTCAACCCAATATGAAGGCTTTGCGAAACCTTTGTGACACATTCGACGGAGTAATCCGCGGTCTGAAAGCACTCGATGAACGATCTGAAGGCAGAGATCCCTGGTTAATTTACTTAGCGCTTTCTAAGGTAGACCTAGAAACGCGTGAGTTGTGGGCAAGAGAAGTAGCTACTCAACAATTTCCAACCTTTGAAAATTTTCTAAAATGTTTGGCAAAACGCTGCGATGTCTTAGAATCAGCTTTGACAATGTCAAAACGGCCACAACCTATAAAATCATTACATGCATCTTCTGCAGATATTGTTACATGCCCGTACTGCTCGTCAAGCCACTCATTATACAAATGTCAAGATTTTAAGGGCCAAGTTCCACATAGACGGAGAGAATTCATCATTGCGAAATCACTATGTTTTAAATGCTTAGGCGCAAACCATTCAGTACGCAGTTGTCGCTCCAAAATACGATGTGGTTCTTGTAAGGGTAATCACCATCCGTTGTTGCATTTGAATTCAACGCAGGGAAACCCAGTTATCAATATTACCAATACTCCTCCAGACTCTCCTCGATTTGAGGCTAATCCTCGCTCATCCCCAACAGCGCACACTTCCCAATCGCAACAGTGCAATACTTGTCTCACCATAGCGGACAACAATATTCAAATCGACACTTCATCTTCAGACAACCACTCTCAGTACCTGTATTCAGAAGGAAAAATATATGAGCAAGGTCAACAACACTAGCTCAAGAGATCTCGGAATTTCCCTACTTCCCACTGCCATCGTAAACGTTTTAGATTATCAAGGCAAGTTTCAAACCTGCAGAATCTTGCTGGATTCAGGATCACAAATAACCCTTATTTCTGAGAAATGCGTGCAGCGTCTGCGACTGAACAGAGAAAAGGCAAAACTTGCTATTACTGGACTTCAACCTTCAGGAGTAGGCACTACTAGAGGAAAGGTATTACTCCATTTGCATTCTAGGTGGAATCACGACAACAAAATTGTGGCAACTGCCGAAGCTCACATCTCGTATTCCATCTGAACACATCTCAATCACCTGGCCTCGTAATGACTTACTTCATTTAGCTGATCCTAGCTTCAATAAGCCATCTTCCATCGACATAATTCTTGGGTGTGATCATTTCTTTGAAACAATTTGCGATGAAAGGAAAACAGATGAGAACAACGTCCAAATCGCGCAAAAAACAATTTTTGGTTGGGTGTTAATCGGTAGTTTCACCAGTTTCAATATGCCAACAATAAAAACCTGTTCATTACTTGTGGATCTAGATCAACGCTACGCATGTTCTGGGAGACGGAAGAAGTGACAGCGCCAACAAGGTTGATGACGACAGAGGAAGAACGTTGTGAAACACATTTTAAGGAAAATCTTTCAAGGGCCGAACATGGACGCTTCGTAGTTTCTCTTCCCTTCAAGGAAAATACTTCTCCACTGGGAGAATCCAAACAAGGCGCTATTTCTCGCTTTCAAGCTATTGAGCGAAGATTTGCGAAGGAACCAATCTTAAAGGAGCAGTATGTCAATTTTATGCGAGAATATGAATCACTAGGTCACATGAAAGCAATTTCCAATCAAGATGTTATCGCGCCTCATTCATGCTACTATTTACCGCACCATGCGGTTTTCAAGGAGACTCCAGTGCCAAAACTTCGTGTAGTATTTGACGGCTCGTACAAAACGTCGAACAATGTATCGCTAAACAATAATCTGATAGTTGGACCAACAGTACAACGCGATTTACTATCAATATTGTTAAATTTCAGAAAGCACAACATTGCATTTTCTGCAGATCTGGAGAAAATGTACAGGCAGGTTTGGGTCACAGAACGAGACAGAGACTTCCAGAGAATAGTCTGGAGAGAAGACACAAATAAACCTCTGAAACAATATAAACTGAAAACAGTCACCTATGGAACCTCTTCAGCGCCCTTCCTAGCTACTAGAGTCTTACAACAAATTAGCAGTGAAACCGAAACTAAGTATCCCGAGGTGGCATCTCGAATTCAAAACGACTTTTACGTCGATGACCTTCTAAGTGGATGCAGCTCTATTTCCGAAGCAGTCGATTTGAAATCGCAGTTAGTAAGTATTCTCTCATCGTATGGATTTAATCTGACAAAGTGGAGATCAAACGCACCAGAATTGGTTCAAGACGGTGAAGAAACGACTTTTACCTCTATCCACAGTACGCCAGAAGTAACCAAGGTATTAGGAATTCAGTGGGACTCACGCAGCGATGTATTCATGTTTAAAATTAACAACTATGAGTCATGTGGAGTGACGAAAAGAGTTATTCTAGCAGAGTCTGCAAGGATATTCGATCCCTTCGGTTGGCTCGCACCGGTAACAATACAACTGAAGATTTTGTTCCAACGGCGCTGGCTTCTAAAATACGACTGGGATGACCTGCTACCAGAAGAAATAGAGTATCTGTGGGAATCCATTAAGCCTCAACTTCCGCTGCTATCTACCATTCAAATTCCTAGACAAATCTACTTTACAGAGGAAGGCGTTCAACTCCATGGTTTTTCTGATGCCTCTGAAGCAGCCTTTGCCGCAGTTGTCTATTGTCGTTCCACCGATGTTAACAAGAATGTCAAAGTCGTCATCGTCGCATCAAAAACAAAGGTATCTCCGCTAAAACAAATCTCGCTTCCTCGCCTGGAGTTGTGTGCAGCTGTTCTACTAGCTCGCCTCATAAAGAAAATTCGCGAATCCTTAACAATACCGGATATTCCAGTTTATGCGTGGACAGATTCAATGATTGTCCTATCTTGGCTATCCGATATCCCCAGACGATGGAAATGTTTCATTGGCAACAGAACTTCTGAAATTTTGGAGGTAATACCGCGAACAAGATGGAGACACGTACAATCAAAGGACAATCCAGCTGACTTTGCTACGCGTGGCTTAACTCCAAGCGAACTTCCTCATTGCAACCTTTGGTGGAATGGACCCAAATGGTTAACAGAAGGTGAACATCGCTGGCCTAACAAAACTGATATTAAACAATCTGAAATTGTTGAAATCGAGAAGAGAAGAAATGTACTTCTATGTGTTCAAATGTCCGAGCAAGATTGGTTTTTAACTTTATGTTCACGATTTTCGTCTTATTCAAGGTTAGTACGAACGCTCGCCTATTGCCTACGTTTTAAATTGGCCTGCAAGACAAGGAAGGAAGTACGGAAGTCTATATTTCTGACTGCAGAAGAGGTACACAATGCAACCACTGTTTGCTTCAGGTTGGTCCAACAATCTTCATTCGCTACCGAAATAGCATATCTGCAAGAGAAAAAACAAGCTCCGGTCAAAGGTGCATTGGGAAAATTAAACCCATTTCTAGACAAAGAATCTATTTTGAGAGTAGGGGGGAGAATCCAACGGTCGGCATCGATATACGCAGCCAAGCATCCAATAATACTTCCGAAACTACACCCTGTGACTAAAATGTTGCTGTCGGCAATGCATAAGACATACCTACATCCAGGGCCTTCGTTGCTTACTGCTATTGTGCGGCAACAATACTGGATTTTGGGAATTCGTCAATTAGTAAGAAAACTGTCAAGAGAATGTATCACATGTTTCAGGAACCGGGCGACAAGAACAACACAATTAATGGCTAATCTACCTGAACCACGGGTGACAATCTCAAGACCATTCTTTAAAGTGGGTATTGATTACGCTGGACCACTATCATTATGCTCTAAAGTAGGCAGAGGTTCTAAAATTCTAAAGGGCTATTTTGCATTATTCGTTTGCCTTTCCACGAAAGCCATTCATCTAGAATTGGTTGGAAGTCTATCAGCAGAGGCCTTCATTGCAACACTTAAGCGCTTCTGCTCACGTCGCGGTGTTCCAAAACAAATATTTTCAGACAATGGAACAAATTTTGTAGGTGGAAAACGTTATCTTACCGAAATGCATGAGCTCGCTCTTTCCAGTACTAATAACGAACTCATTTCAGATTTCCTATCGCAATCCAGAATAACTTGGACCTTTAATCCTCCTGCAGCCCCACATTTTGGCGGGATCTGGGAATCAGCAGTCAAGTCAGTAAAATGGCATCTGAAAAGAGTTATAGGTGATACGATTCTTAGTGCCGAGGAGATGACCACACTGCTTTGTCAAATGGAAGCCCTATTGAATTCTCGTCCATACAGCGCTATATCTTCAGATCCTAAGCCTCTAGGTCTTTGACTCCTAGTCATTTTCTCATCGGAGAGCCATTAACGAGCGTACCAGAACCAGACCTCTGTGATATAAAAACTTCAAAATTGGGCCGCTGGCAAAATATCCAAACAATGGTAAGGGGATTTTGGAAAAGATGGCGAGTCGAATACTTATCATCATTACAAGAAAGACCAAAAATGAGCTAGTTTTAATCAGTGATGAAAACCTTCCACCGTCACAGTGGGTAATGGGCCGGGTTATTTCTACCCATCCTGGCGAAGATAACCTAATTCGTGTTGTCACCCTTCGGACTAAGCGAGGAACCTGCAAACGGGCCATAAATAAGCTGTACAAACTACCAGTTAGTTAAGACTACTGTCTCAACGGGGGGAGGATGGTCAGGCGCTTTCTTCATCATAACTCACGTTTACATGGTAAAATGAATCTATCATAAAATTTCCTAATTCTAAACTTTTTAAAATTGTTTATGTACACCCTGTTAAGTAACGTCAAATGAACTTGATATTAGCAAATAGTAGTAGTAGTAAGAATGAATTTTATATTGCAATAGTACCTAGTACCGATTGTACACTTTGATCTTTCTTGCCGAACACAAAAGTATAGCCACAATCACCTTAGCAAGTTTCATGCAGTAGTTTCGTGAACACTACCGAGCTTATAGCTTGTAAAAATTTTTCGCGCTCTTCTGTTTCCAGAGCTCGAGCAATAAAGATCGGAGTGCAAGTAACGTGCTGTAAAACTAAAGGAGAATTTAATAAAGTCAATTTTTGTTCATTGTTAATCGCGCCTTTTCCTTATTATATTACCTTGCGAGCGAAGGCATTTCTTAAGGTGAAGGAAACGTAACTACGAGCCGATTGCAAGCCGAGCTACACTGCACGTGCCGCAGTCAGGAACAGGAGCTGGTCCTTCAGGAGCAACTAACGCGATCAAATGGAATTCTTACCCTTTTTTGCACAAAAGAAAATACTTTAAAATCTAAAAATGCAAAAACTAAGTGTCATCTAACTTTGTCGATGCACACACCCCTCAATCATAAACTTAAAATAATAAAAATAAAAATTGGTCTACTTAACTTAGCCCTTCCTCCACTGCTTTTCTTCTCCTTTGAGAAAACACTGTCGCTACTCCTTTTTTCTTTTAGATAACTTCTTCTTTTATTTATATTTAAACCCTTCTATTTATTTATTTTTTCTTAAATTTGTGTATACTTTTCACTTTTACTTTCACTATTTTCTCTCCAAATACTTTCACTAGACTGTCTCCTTCACCTACTAAAGAACTTGGTTTTATCGAATTTTTACCCCTATCATGATGAAATTCCTTAATAGGGGGTAATTATTCAAATTTTCTAAAATTTTATTTATTATTTTTGTGTTGAAATAATTTACACAATCTGTAGATTATTCTGCAATTACGGGAAAAATTATCTGTGCTCGGTTAAATCATCGTATAAACTTCCAGGTGACATCTCCTTCCACGTGTGATTATCTTCCGTGTTTTTTTTATTAAGTGTTTTCGTCAACCACAGGAAAAGCTCAGGACAGGTTAGTACAAATTAATTTTTCTGCGCATGCTACTTCAAATAATAAATAAATAAATTCGCCTAAACTGTACGTGTTAACTCAAACTGAAGAGCCGTGTGCATGACCTTTTTAAGTTCTATGTTTGTTTACTTAATGTTAAACTTTTATACGTTAATTAACTACCCAACACTAACATTTTTCTGGTCTCTACTATCACTTAGATATTAATCCTAATCCCTACCTACGGTTTATTAATGAACTCATTGCTACTAACTACATTTCTGTTACCTCCTCAAATGTAATTTACTAATCCTAGTTTAATTCCCAATCAACTGTTTCAAAAACCCTAAAAAAACCTAAAACCTAAACCTATTTAAACTTAAAAAAAATGTCATTACTTATTCATCTGTTTCATAACATCTAAGTTGCAAGTTTAAAGCTATATTAACTTAAATACTTAAATCCTATATTTCAGTTAAAATTATCAATCTACTTAACATCTATCTGTCTACTCTAATATTTAACTAATCTTATTTGGTTTCCAGCTAATGGTATAGGATGGTCCAGAACATTCAGGCAGTATCAAAGGTACTTACGAATTTGGTAACATTTTTATAAGATTCTTTAAATTTTCTGCTTACAGGACATTCATTCACGATGCGTGATATACTAAACAAAACTTCAGAGTCTTTTAGATCATCATCTTAAGCTATCATCCAAAGGTGTTGATCCACAATACGTGACCCGATTCGAAGGTAAGTATTTTCCGAATCCCTCTTTGAATCGCTCTTCAAAAGTAATGGTTGCAGCCTGTTCCCGGATTCAAAATTGGTAACCATTCCATTTTTGCTCTAATTATCTGTACCTAATTAAGAGGAATTTCTTTGCAGCATCGTTTCAAAATAAATGAACGGACAGCACATCAACAAGTGAGGACAAATCTACCCTTAGTTTCCTTCTTTCATCCAACAATTTTATTATTTTCAGATCGTCGCAGGACAAGTGGAAAAAAAATAACTTAACAATGTTCCTAATCAACCAACTAGTAAATCGAACGATAACTATGAGAATGTTGGAAAATCCGTCTGAAGGTAGAGGTACCCCCAAATGTAAATGTCTGTTCGATACTTCTTTTGGAAAACTCTGCCAATTTCTGATTTAGTATGCCTGAAAATTTCGGATTTTTGACATGGGATACAATTCATTGCCCAACTATTACTATCTTCGTTTACTCCAAGCCAAAAATGTTTAGAAGAAATTGATTTTTCTGATGTTCTAATTCCTGGGTGAGATAGGTTATGAATTTAATTACAAATTTTTCGACGAAGTTCTTTAGAAATGTACGGTCGAGATTTTTTAGTTAGAACACCACCCTCATCATACCAAATGTTAGACTCTGAAATTAATTTTAACCAATTATTGAATTATCTCGTTATCTTGACCGCCCAAAAGTTGTGTTTATTCGTCAATATTATCCTGTTAATCGGAAATACTATAGTTTCCAAATGGAATTTTGTTTTGTACTCTTTTGAAAATCCAAAATTTCCTAATGAAATTCTGGATAAGTTTGATGGTTTGATTTTCATTTCATGGACTTCTTTAAATTTTTGACGAAATAGCTGTCATCAGAAGCTTATGCTTGGTGTAAACAGTGTATTCTTGACATTTCAAAAAATGGCTAAAATGTTTGATAGCCATAGTTAATATTTCTCGGTAACTAAAAGTTTCTTTTAGAAAAACGCTATAGCTTTGGCTGTTGTTGAACTGTTGAAGAACAGCACTTACAGTAGTTTTCACAAAATTATAAGCTTCAATGTCCAGGAAAATTAATGCTCAAAGGATCAAAATTATTGATGTTGATATTTGATTTTGTTACTTGCTTTTGAATAACGTTCTGTATGTCACCTTATAAAATGAATCATCACCAGAAGATATTCCAGAATTTTGCACAAGATTAACCCAAAGACATAGTGATAATTAGCAAGGTAATGGGTGACCAAACTATAGACGCTGTTTTTACCAGAAATCGACAAACAGTAAATCAGGGAGTCGAAATGGGACCACAACTGAAATTATAAATCGGTTACGGTCAACCGAAACCAAATTGGGTTTTTTAAACCGCTATTGCAACAACCTTAACCGTAATTAATTTTCTTCAATTTCTTAACCGAAACGTAAAATTTCATTTTCTGTTTCGGTTAAAACCGAAATGTGAAATATAATTTTCGGTTGCTGTTAAAAACCACGTAGATATAAAATGTTCGGTTTTGGTTACAACTGAAACGTTCGAGTTAGAGTTAAATTGCTGTCCTTGGGATTTCTATATAATATAATGAAGTCATCCGACTCCCCTCCCCTACCCACCCAACCCCTACCCAAATCGTCCCCCTCCCCACCCCACCCCTCCCCTACCACTCCCCTCCCCACACCACCCTCCCTTTTCCCTTTCCCTTCCCCTTCTCATCCCTGCCCCATCACACCCCCCCCCCCCCATCCCCTACAGCCACTATCCACCCTCCTCCAACCGACGGTCCCTTCATCTAAACATTTACCGAATATGCTATGTAATGAAGGTAGTGAAAAAATTTGAAAATATCGAAAGACCGGACATATAACTTCTTCCGCGACCGGGACCAATTTAAATCGGTCTTTGAATTTCGATCTGCCGGTTATGGTCACATATTAAGGTCTATTTATTTCGGTTTAATTTTGGCCGCTCTATTTCGGTACACTTTAAATTTCAGGACCGAAATCAAGACCGGTTAAAACAACCTAAATATAACAGGTTTCGGTCCCGTTTCGACTCCCTGCAGTAAATACACGAATATTTGAAACACATCACAGTTTAGTTATCTTAAACCACTAGTAACTGTTGAAAATTTTGATAAATGATATAATGTTTTTCATTACTCTTTTCCACCTGATTAATTTCAATTTTTTAATTAGCAAAGACGAAAGAAGTTGTACTTCATCCGAGCTCTTACATAGGTGAGGTTTTGGTTTTGCAGTTTCGTAGCAGCTAGGGACCATTTATAAATCTGTTAAAGATGAAATTTAGACGTTACCAAAAACAGATTTCATAAGATTTTTGGAAAAATATATATTTTCTTGACCTCCTGGTGTTTTGCTTAGATAGGTTTCATCAAATGTAAAAATGTCTTAAAATCTTTTGATTTACTTACAAAGTTGTTATGAAAAGAAACTAGAAACTTAAAACTATTGATGAAGAATATCTCCAAAAATTCTTGAATGTAGCCATTAGTTTTTACTTTCAATGAAAACTATAACGAATATTGTAGCAAAAGTAGTTTAAGCGTGCGTTTCCAACATTATATTATTAAGAAAAGTATTAAGTAATATTCAGTTTATATTTTTTTGATCAAAATGCCGAAGAATTTAGGTTAAGAGTAATGAGCTAATAGGTTTTGAGCGCGGAAGTTGACAATTTACGCCGGCTTTGAAAGTTTCGGACGCATAAGACGGGAGAAAAACAGAAGTTGGTATTCTATCTTGAAGCTTTTCTATTGCAAACTGTACTGAACCTACAAGGAATCAGGCTAGCAAATTCATTAGAGCAATCGTCGTGAAAATACTGATAATCGATGATTGAACTTTATCCAACGCAGAGAATGCAGTATGCCTGACCTCAGATCATGTGCCTGATGTGGGACTTGTAGATCAGCGTCAAGTCAGAAGGAGTATTTCTTATATCTTTGTAGAAAATTCAAGTCAAGCGACTGCAAATATTTGATCAGTTCAGCTAAGAGTTATTATGGAATTCTATTCTAAAAATATCATAATTCTGTGGTTGCCCGGCATTACCGAATAACCCTATTTTTGTGAAATTTCTATTTGTGCGCATATATAATACATTCGTACTTTTCGATTACAATACTCATTTTGCCCTGGGAATGACAACAAATTAAATATTCATATTCATCCAGAAAGAATAGTGTGGAATTTTAATACCACCAGTTTTGACCTTATTGAAGCAGTTATGAGTAGCAATTTCCGAGTTAAGTGTATTTTATAGCCGTGCATGACCGAATAAGTCCATAATTCTCGGCATAACCGAATATCTCCAATTTGTTTTTTTATTTTATACAGAGGGGCTAAAGTGCTTTTACTCAGGACTGTTATCCATCAGAAATATTTCCTGAACTAGTCAAAGTTAAATGTTATTGATATTGAAATAAAACCCCGATTACTATTCCCACAAAATATCTTCAAACGGAAATTTCTTGAAAGTAGAATAATGGAGTTATTCGGTTATGCCGGGCAACTACAGAATTATGACAATACTTTATTATGCGGAAAAATATATTACTTATAATGGGAATTTTGACTTTTCGCAGAATAACTAAAACAAGTAAAAAGTTTGGTCGATGCGCCTTAGATCCGTGCCTGATTTCAATAAACTGTTGAATTTGTCTAATAGAATTTGGAGCAGGAAAATCTTTAATAATTTGGAAGCAGCTTTCCGAATGTAAAATACCATCATTAATAATTAAGTCCCTACTTTAAAATGTATTTAGATGGGTTAATGTTGATTCCAAGTGTGCTGCCTACTGACGACTAAGAATTTGATCTAAATGTCATTTTTGTTCATCCTCCGATTTATTGGCAACTAAAATGTCGTCAATAAAGATTAATAATTAATGCAAAATCCAAGTTCCGAATAATTTAATTCCATAAATCGTTGAAATGTTTGAGCGGCACTTCCTAGGCCCAACGGCATCCTAGTAAATTCTGAAAGTCCAAAATGCATTATGATTTGATGATAGGCTCTAGCGTAGTATATTTTGAAAACGATTGTACACCCATTTAAATTCATAGAAAATTTTTGAAAGTGTAGGATAGGATATCTTATTTATATATTTTTTATGCCCAACAATAAATTGAATTATATTAGAAAATCAGCTCCAATAGCTCAGCTCCAGCAGCTGAGGAAAAGTTAACCCTTTGGTGCTACTGTTGAGAACGAGCCAAGGGAGCTTAACTTTTCTTCATTAGAAACGCCGATCGTGTTAAGAAATATTTTAATATTTCTTACGTTGCTCGAGTTTAAAAAACAGTTTGTTTTTATTTTTATTTTGAAAATTCACTCGGATCATGTGAATATTTGCTGCACATTTTGTGCATTTTCTCCAATAATAGGTTTGTTGACAATAGCGATTATAAACGGAAAAGTGAAATCTCGCTTTTCAAACCAAAATCAGTTTTGGAAAGTTTGGTGCCATAAGTATTAATAGCAGAACTGCTGATAAAATTAAATTACGATCTTTGTTACATTTTTTAAAGAAGGCAAGGGAATAATGTCAGTGTCAATTAAAAAAATTAAATTTGTTTTCTATATCCCAAACCAATAATCTAGAAATATTGTTACATTAACTGAATTAAAATTGTGGTTGGTCAACATCTTCGGCCAAATTTCTAATATATTTCTTTATCAGGTTCCAAGATGTGAGACTGGAAATAATTCTTTCCGGAATGTGAATCGGTGCCACATTCTGGATGCACTGATCCGTAGAGGAAAAGGTTTGTAGTGTTTATAATGTGAATCTTGGGAATAAATCTAGGTGTGGCTCTATTAATATGAAATTGTCACGTTGGTGGAGGAGAGAAACCTTTTGGTTGATAGTGGCAGTGGTGTGCGCATTACAGAGTTTGATACTTTGAAGAACGACGAGATTGTCTATGGTAATTATAGGACTAAATAGATTTGGACGACTAAAATACAACTAAACGGTGGAAGATACATACTAAATACTAGGTAAAATTAATTTCTCTTCCATGCCGTGAATAAGAATGTCCCAATTGATGTGGATAGAATATTGGGAAACGACTTTTTGTGGAAATACAAGATCAAGATTGATTCTGATTCAGAATGTGCACAATTAACTGTGCACAACACTATTGTTTCCACTTTTTTATACCTTATACATTATTATGACAAAAAGAAAATTCAAATACATAAAAAGCGCTCGAAAATAGACCGCCAGACTAGAATTCCTCTTAAAGGGCGATAAATTGCATTGCACAGAAGTTTCTGTAGTTACGCAACTTCATATCTATACTCCGGACCTACAATGAATACGTCATGTCAAGCCATACCGTTTACTAGAATATCAAAAATCGGATGTTCAAAGACAGGTAAAATAGATGTTGAGTGATAACATTATTGTTATTTTAGTTCGAAAATAACAATTATTTTTTTAATAATTCAGCATATTGGCAAAGTTGTAATGAAATATTTGTGGCAAATTCATTTCAGAGTGTAAATAATTCTAATACAACTTACACAATCAAAATAGGACTAAAGGTCTTTTCAAAAATGCAACTTTCTTTTATGTGCATCAACCTGCATAAATCTTCGTCTATCATAAAACTTACCGCAAAAAGGTTCGTCTACCCTGAAAATCATTTTAAAAAACCACAAACAATCGAGTAATTGTAAATAATTGTATTCAAATAATTTGAAATTGTAGTTGCGAGTTTATTTTTGGCTAGACGGCAGTTTGTTGTAACTTCTTGAGTTAAAACGGCACGCGGAAAAGCGATACTATCTCATCTGAGAAAGTTAGTAACTGAAGATTATAAAAATAAGAAATCTTCTTATCAAATTGCAAACAAATTTAAATTTTCAAGATCTACAGTATAATTATTTTATTCGAGACAACTGGTAGTATTGAGAAAAAACCGATAGCAGCACGTCTAAGATTGACTACTACAAGCGAAAGGCGAATTTTTAGGAAAACAATTAAACAAAATGGTGCTGCAACAGAGTCTGGAATTTGTACAGAGAGCACAGGAAAACGTGTTTCTGTGGATACCTGTATTAGAAGGATGAGAGCAATGGGTTATAAATATTATAAGGTAAATTTTCTGATATTCTGTTATGGAATCCCGCAACAATCTCTAAATTTGAAGGCTAAGGAGAAACCATTTTTGACCAGTATCAAAAAAAAAAAGAAACGCCTCGCTTTGGCTAAAGCCCACGAAAATTGGACACTTCCTCAGTGGCGTCATATGGAGTGATGAAGGACGCCTTGAGTTGGACATGCAATCCTACAAAAAACGCGTCATTCGAAAAAAAAACTGATTCCAAAATGACTGCCGAAGTCGAAAAGTAAAATTCCCAAGCTCTGTAAAGATTTGGGAGGAGGAGTTGGTCATCTGTGCTTCACTAATTTATTTATTTAAGCTTAATGCAAGCTATTACATAAAAAATTCAAAATAACAAAATAAATACTACAAACTAAAATAAACAATAATTCATAACAGATAATGTAAGCAATATGAACTATGATTATGATAAATATAAAGGAAGGAGAATTAGGAAAGGCGATCAATATGGCAGGATAAGATAAGATATAAGGCTTTGTGAAGGGATGATTTACTCAGATGGAAGTCAAAGGAGGGAAGTTCGTTGACTTTTCGAAGCATCCTGGTAATTGGTTCGCGTTGACCATAGTTCGTGCGATGGCGGTCGAGTCGGAAAAGGGGAGTGGACCTAAGGAAACGTCGGAAACATTACGACGTTTACTTAGGGGTTGTAAGTCGATCAGTTTCAGACGGTCTTCATAAGGTGGAAGGTTGAATCTATCTACCCACGGAAGATCACAGATATCAGATATGTTTAATTATTTTCATGTCATCAGCATAAATGGACAGCTCTACTACCATAAATAGCACTACGTACCAGACTTTTCTGCAAAATTATCTTCTTCCATCCTGCTTTGGAAAGACCAGGAGGCGAATATATATTCCAGCAGGACGAGGCCAGTTGTCATACGGCCAAATTAACAAATCAATGGTTTCAAGAAACCAAAGCCCGGACCTTTCTCCCATTAACAACATATGAGGAACAATGAAAAAGACTTTGAGGTATTCTCCCGCTGCTCTAATGGATGTTCTTCATAGGGAAATACAAAGCCTCTGGGATTCAATAACACCAGCTTAGTGTGAAGAATTAGTAATCACTATGCCTAGACGTATCAAGGATGTTATCCGACGAAATCGTGACGTTACTAAATGGTAGAGAAAAGTTTACGCAATTCCTGTAAGTTAATTTAATGTTTAGCAGGCTTAATTCTCTATGAATGGAATTCGGATTTCTTTTCTTTTTTAGTGAATTATGTTAAAACATTAGATGGATTTTTATATAAATAATAATAAATAAATTAACATGTTATTTTATTGTTGTTTTTCATATTTTGCAAGTTAAATTTATTTGCAAATTAATTTTATTACATTTGGTAATATTTTATTTTTAAAAATTTGAACGTCCGTCTTCTGTGCCCATCTGGCTTTAAATAACGCACAACAAAATGCACTATGATAAGCAAAATATACCCACAATACGATTTCAAAACATTAAAATTGTTACTGGATCGTTTTTGCTCCAAAATTGCAATTTGTACAAGGTAAACGAACCCTTTTTGCCGCAAATTTGATGATAGACGAAGATTTTTGCAGGTTGATGCCATAAAAAAAAGTCGCCTTATTGAAAGAACCTGTAGTCCTATTTTGATTGTTCGAGTTCTATTAGAATTCCTTATATCCTGAAATATATTTGCCACAAGTACTTCTATACAACTTTGCCAGCAGACTTTTTTTTACTAAGAATTCATTTTTATTTTCGAACTATAATCTTGGATAGACGAATCTTTTTGCGTTTGGGTAGTAGATTTAGAACTACTTCTAGAATAAAATTACTTCTAAAACGCGAGTTAAAGATTTGGTAATTAAATTACGATTTACAAGCTTTCTGTTTTATTTTCCAAAATACCGATTCTATTGTAAAGGGGACTCGTATTTACTAAATTGATATCATTATTTACATTTTTCCTGTTTATTTCTGAAACATATTGAATTCTAAATCCTCATAAGTTTTGTCCAATAAGTCTTTAGTCAAAAATGAAAAGGTAAAAGCACTTGTTTCACTTCCACAAAAACAAGAGTAATAATTTCTTTGGGATGGTGATCACTCAAAAATATGAGTGCTCAAAAAAAATGATGAATGTTTCGACTGAAAATGCAAGCTGGTCATCATCAGCGTGGTACTTGCACTTTCCACCACGGACATTCATGAAGGAAGGTCAAAAACACAACTCCTATAAGTACTTAGTTTGAAAACTAGTCGAAACATTCATCATTTTTCTTTGAACACTCATATTTTTGAATGATCACCATCCCAAAGAAATTATTACTCCTGTTTTTGTGGAAGTGAAACAAGTGCTTTTACTTTTTCATCTTTGAATAAAAGACTTCCACCAAGTGTTAGTCGAAAGGAAACTTTCTGATCAAGTCTTTAGTGTCTTCTTTTCCTGAAGATGTTAAAATAATACTGATGTTTGATGGAAGTTTTATCATGTTTTTTAATTAAAGGTTTACTAAAGATGAATGGGTTTGTGATGACTTCTTAAATGAGAGCCTGTGCTAAATGACCAAATTGGATTTCTTCAACACGTATTTCCTTCTTCGTGAATTGAGCTTCTGCTCGGACAAACCAAGCTTCTGCACATAAGTACAAAATCTTAGTTATTTTACTGTTGTAGCGGCTACCTCAGAAATTGAAAGTTAGAGGTAGTAGCGGCTGTATGAACACTTTGTTGTAAAACTTGTGAATAATCTTCACTTATCAAAAACAGTAATTTACCTTTTGAGAAATCTATTAACGATAGCTGACTTCGCGATGGAAACTGCTGAAATGCACACAATTTAATATATCAACAAAGAATAAATCAAAAACTTTTGAGTAATATAAAGTTGTTTTAATGTTCTGGTGTGTAAAAGTGGATAATATTTTATACAATTGTTTACATAATCTAATATAGTTGAATCGTTGCCAATCATTAAAAAAAAATACATAAATAAATCTAAAATATAAGGTCTAAAGATAGCTTAAGTTTTTTTAATGCAAATATGATTAAAAGATCTTTTTACATTTCGGTCATCAGTGGAGTAAATTATAATATATAGGACCCAGGTTTATTTATAATGGTATATCGCTTATTAAGGTCGAATGTCATTTTCACAAAAATATTCATGTTAATGAAATCTAAAAAAAATTGCTTTCGTATACATACATAAATCTTCAAACAAGAAAATACAATTATGTGGTGGATTTAGGAAATGTAATTTGTGAGATTGAAACTTCACAATTAATCCTTGAATGAATAAAGTTTACCAAAAGAGTTTTTAACAGAAGATTACGGTAACAATAATAAATATGCGTATACTACTGCAGTTGCTTCACTTCTGACAAGAACTTCACTTTAGATACTTAGTAGTATACTGGTGTTAGAATTGACTTTCAATCTTAACAAATTTTCTTGGAAAAAAACTGATAGAAAAATTAATTGCAGAGTACTCATTATTTAGAAAGAGATAGTTAAATACTCAAAAACCGTTCTCCCAATTTATCTCGTTAACGAAATCTCTTGTGAGCCATATTGATTTTCCCTGTACATTAAAGGTTTTCAAATAAAATTGAAAAAGACTGCAGTGGGTTATCTAGTTTAGGTGTCACAGCTCCGATGACCTTGAAATTTTGTACTATTCACCATCCCGAACAAGAATAGAATATTGGGCGCGGAAATTATAATGAAGCATATTTCTTTTATGTTGAAGTTTTGAATACGTGTTTGATCTATTTTTCATACTTATTCATGAATTGCCATAAAACTATAAAAAAATATGCAGTGTCTATTCGCATCATCCATGTTGGCGGGGGTAGGGGGCGGTAGCCCCCTAGCTAATTAGGCAACTAAAAGACTGATTAAAACACCTTTTCCTCCCAGAAAGTCTAATAACAAATTGATTGCGCTCCTGGAAGGCGACAACGAAATGGAATTACTGGTCAACAACAAAATCATAAGTTTGGATCTTCCTGTAAAGGATGTTTACAAGAAGGTAGGCGGCAACCTCCCCAGTTAATAAAGTAACTAAAAGCCAGATTAAAACACCTCTTTCTCCCAGAAAGTCTAATAAAAATTTGACGGAACGTGTTGTTTTGTGGCTACTTTTGACAATCATGTCGTACATTTTCAACATAAAAAAAACTATGCTTCATTATGATTTCCGCGTCCAATAAGTATATATATATTCTTGTTCAGGGTGACGAATAGTACAACATACTAAAATTTCAAGGTCATCGGAGCTGTGACTCCTAAACTAGATAATTACCCTGCAGTGTGTTAGTTAGGTGTTCCACGGATCTCGGAGCTGTACTTTTGTTTATAGAGTTGCCAGATCCGTGAATTAGATTTTAACTTAACTTTCTTAACCTTACAGTGCATACATTCCTGTGTTCATTAGTTAACTCCTGCCGGGATCCTGATGTTTTCATCTTGGATTGGAATTTATAACTATATTCCAGAGTAAAAATATGACCCGCCCATTTTTAGCCTGAAACAGACACGCACAGCGTCAAAACGCCTGAATCGCACCCAATTGAGGCATGGTAAGTTTGAGTAAATATTTCACTTCTCCAAATGCAGACCGCTGCAGGAATTATCAATAAAAGACGTACGAAATAGTCCAAACCAATCACTGTAAACTCAACCTTTTTTTGACTAAAATCTAAAGTACAATTATAATAAAGTTTAGATGAAACTGGAAAATATAATAATAAAAGAAACACATTTCAATTGTTATCATCATTATGGACATGACTCCCCTTGTGAGTCATATGCTATTGGGAACAATTTTAATATCAAGCGGGCGATGACCCACACGGTGAAGGCCGCATTTACGGATGCGATTTTGCATAACCCATGCGTTGAGTCACTGGTCTCGAATTTGTTAAGGCCGGAACAGTAACAGAAGCGTGTATACCTTTATTGCTGGCGCATTTTTAGATTTTTGTGCCTGTAGCGGAAGGGTGCATACCGGTGTTGCGGGCGTATCGTTCGATTTTTGTCCGGGAGCGTGCATAATAATTCCGTTCGCTATGTGTGCTAGCAACGTGTGCATTGATACTTTTAAAAATATTAACGACTGTACTTGGTTTGGGCGCGCATATACCGGCTAAATTATTTTTACTTAGATTATTGATGTTCTTATTGTACTTTGAACAGAAACTCAGTAAATGTCCAAAATCGGGACTTCTTCGAAAGATAGGTAAAATTGATTTCTCATTTTTGTTAAATTGTTGTAAAGGGATGTTTGACATTGTGGTAGTTTCGGAACTTGAGTTGTTGAAAGCAGCGTAAAACTGTTTTAGGTTCTTTAGTGCGCGAAAATGTCCAACTATAGTGTAAAGTTTAATGTGTCCCAACGCGTTTAACGTTATCGCTGCACGCCACTGCGTCCTTTTCCGAACAATTGATGGATTTAAATATATTTGGGTGTAAATGACGTTTGTTTGTTTTCATTTAATATAAGAACGAAGATAAATTTGTTAAATGGATATGAATACGGTGAGTTTTAAGAAATTTCTTATCGGACACAAATATAAATAAATAATTTTTAGATTTTATTAAAAAATAAAAAATAAATATAAATAAAACAAAAATATATAATATTAAGAAAATGTGACAGCCAAAACAAACAAAAGAGCGTTCCATTGAACGTCTTCTCGGGAGTATTTTGCCAGGTTTAATTGAACGCAGCTAATGAAATTGAAAATAATTTGTGACGGGGATGAACGTGTAGCGTCTTGCTCCCCAAATAAACTTTTACTTAATTAACGGCTAACACTAAGGTTGTTTTTATTCTGATATTCCGTATTTACTTCAGCAGCTTGAACATTTTTGTAGCTAAAAATTTGTTCATTTGATAATTTGTACCTCCATCTCAACCGTTTTTGCCGGTTATTTTAATATCGACAATACAGCAGCTCACGCATTTACTTAGCAAAAGCCTGTCTGGAAGAGACGACGAGGAGTCCATTTATTTGCACCAACTGGTTGAGTGTCCGACTCGTGTTGCTGATACAATGGGCAAAACGAGTAATAATAATAATAATAATTAATTGCTTATAAGTATACACAAGATTTACAATCTTTTGTGAGTACAAACTAGTAAGTCGGTGCAATATACATTCCTGATAATAAAAAAAAAAGAAAAATAGAAATGAGCTATTATAAATTAATAAAAGAAATAAAAATAAATCGGCTACGTCAAATAGTTCAAAAAGAATTATAATTAAGTTGTTGAAAAATAGAAAATTATATCTATTAAAATTTAGTTCAATTTTAATTTAATTTCAAATTTCTAAAGCTGCTTCCTAGACAAGAAGGAAATTCGGAAATAATTATATATTATACAAGGTTCGTGAGTTCGAATTTACGTTTTGAATGCATTGACGGTGTTTGCAGTTTGCAAAGTAACGGGTGAACTATTCCATAATCTGATAATCTGGACGAGGTAAGAACCTTCTATAACTGATTTATAAAAGCGTGGCATTACAAGGTTTCTATTTCGATGAGATGAGATGAGTTGACTGGAAAAGTTTCCTAAGATATTCCGGCTTATTCGATCGCAGTAAGCTGAACAGCAGAATAAGCGCCCGACGCTTTAGATAAGATTCCAAACAGCAGCCAAGTAATCGAAAACGAAAAGGGGAAACGTGATCAAATCTACGCAAACCAAATACAAATATAATACAGTCGTTGAATGCAACCTCGATTTTACGTGCACATACATATATTATCCAATTTGGGGAAAGCAACACTTCCAAAAGTGGAATGAAGTAGACTCAATGACTTTACCAGGGTTAGACGAGTATTACAAGGCAGAATATCGTACCTTTTGAATATTTTTGATATTTTTTAAGTCACTGATCCTTTGGGTAAGTCAGTCCATTGTCCAATCTTCGAAGAATTTTCGATTTTCTATCTAAATGACAATAACCGTAAATCCACCAAAAGATTTATGTGACATTATAAAATTCATGATTGAACTGGACTTAATAAATATCTGGAAGAGCTTTACTGGTCTAATTAGTTTTCCATGAGAGGCTATAATCATAGCACAGAATATTTTTTTAACATCTTATTGTTTGAGATGAATTGCTTTACTTCTTACAGCTTTAAGGCATGAAACCGATTAACAACAACTGGTTCAATAATGAGTGTGCTGCGGTCATTAAAATCAAATAAGCAGCCTTTTAAACATATCAATTGTGCCCATCAGAGGAGCTACGACTTATCTATAGAGATGCGCGCAATATATGCAAATCAGTGAATAGTAGGGCTAAGTTCAATATTGATCAGGACATTAGACGGAAGGTATCTGCGACCCAAGAGGTTTGGAATGGCTGCTGGTCACTCGTCTAAACTGTAAAGTATAAGTCCTTCAATTATACCAATCATTAGTAGTGGGCTTGTTTATATTTTCTCCTGGGACAAAGCCTACCTGATTACTGCTAATTCATTGTTGATGTAGCAGTAGCCACAAATTTAATTTTTAATTTTTATTAAAATTTCTTAAGTTTGATTATATTATTAATAAAATATTTTTATTCAAATCCACTTAAATAATAAATATTCAATCAGACTGTACTGTCAAATATATTTTAGTCAACCTGTACACTTTGATAAATTTTGAATAGTGTGAAACACAAACACTTTGAAAAATATCATAATTATTTATTCATTGACAATAAAATACTGTCCTCAATACAGAGAAAATATTTAACAAACTATCTTTGTATTAAATGTAAAGTAGGATACAAAAAATTGTAAATAGATTTTTAGTATAACCAGATCTGCCGATCTAAAAACAACTAAAATTAAAATAAAATTTTAAATAAAATAAAATTAAAAATATTTATTTTTTTATTTTTATTAAACTTTTATTTTAATTTTAGTCACGTCGGGGTCACCAATGAAGTGGTTAGGCGAATAGAGCTCCTTTTTAATATGGGGCGTAGGGTCTGAAATCTATTAGATACATTATATTTCAAATTTCAAATTAAAAAAAAATATTTTTAATTTTATTTTATTTAAAATTTTATTTTAATTTTGGTTGGAAGAAAATTTTACCGCCCTCTTATTTAGGTATTTTAATTTAAAAGACTATAATATACAGTAATTCTAAAGAACTTTTCGGCCAGAACAGGCATCATTATTGTGTATTGTACAGGTTACAAATAAAAAAGTATATATATATATATATATATATATATATATATATATATCTATATATATATATATATATATATATATATATATATATATATATATATATATATATATATGTGTGTGTGTGTTTTACAATATAATAATCACATTTATTACAAAAATTCTTACACGTGTGCCACTTACATTGATATAACAGGTATAGAACACTTATGATTATACCTTGACGATCATTATATACAATGTTATACAAAGAGAGTTCCAATTTGCGTTTTGAATGCATTGACGGTGTTTGCAGTTTGCAAAGTAACGGGTAAACTATTCCATAATCTGATAATCTGGACGAGGTAAGAACCTTCCATAACTGATTTATGAAAACGTTATTAGCGAATTGAATATAAAACGCAAATCGACTTCCAATTAGAACTACGACGATACTGTTAATATTTATATTTTTATTGAAAATTAACATACTTGTTAGAACTAAAAACAAAACTTCTATCTTTAACTAAAACTTTATTCGTCGACTTTTTTTAATAGCAAAGTCTTTTATTGCACTATCAATGTCTATAGGATCACACACCTCTTACTCAATAGACAAGATAGCCAGATTGGTTAGCCTTAAAGTACTCATTGTTGATCTTAAATAATTTTTGATCAGTTTCAATTTTGAAAAACTTCTCTCACAGCTGGCATTGCTTGTGACAATTGTGAAGAATATTCGGAGCATTATTATAATATTTTGCAGAGTATCTTTCAGCCTGGATTTCACAATAAATTTTAATAACTCAAGTGAGTCCGCATTAATTAATTTACTTTCGTTGCCTGTGGCAGCAATGAAAGTCTGCAGTCGAAGTCGTTCCAGCTTGAAGTCCTGCTCGTCAATTTCGGCAGATGCGTAGTCTAGATTACATTTAATGTCGTCCGAATGTAGTAAAGTCGTCCGAATGTAAAAAAGCCGGCGTTAGATAAGAAAAGTTATCCGCCAAATTCTGTAGCTGCTGAAAACGCTCACGAATTTCTACAGTGATTCTATCTAAAGAAGAAGATGAAGTAATTAAAGTAAGTTAGTTAAAAACACTACTTGAGTTTTAAGTAAATTTCAAGTAAAGTACTCAAGTATGCATGTAAACGTACTGACCGTTTTGTTTTATTTCAATTTTGTCAAATTAATTAAGATTATTATTATTAATCTTCTTCTTTATTTGTGGGAGAAACGACGATTCGCCGATTTTTGAAGAATCGAAATTTAGACGCTCCGATTCTAGCTGGATCGATCTTCCTTTACTGGTGTTGATTCGAATCGACAGATCTATCTTTATGGTCAGATCTTGAATCCCTACTGACGATCCATCAATCAAACTTTCTTTGAATTGTCAAAGCATCACTCACGGACTTCCCTGAAGGGACTTACCCGTACTGTAACCTAATTTGCAGGTGGTATTATACAATATTGAACACTATTCTTTATATGATAGATGTCATTCTCGTTGAATAATAGTCATAAACAATCCAAGCACAAAATAAAATACGGGGAATCCCTGCAAGTCAGTACAGACGGTGTTGCCAGTCGCTACATTGAGCAAGATGTCATTATTATACATTCAATTACAGAAAGGGGATTCCCCGATTTCGTCACAGTATAAGTAATGAAAAATTCCGTGCTTATTTCGATCGGTCCGAATCGTAGGTGCGACAAAAATATGAAATGGTTCAAATATTTACAAGATATTATTATTATTTATTGTGAAATTTTGCCGCCCCCTAAAGGTGTCGACCCTACTACACTACGCCACTGCATATATCTATAAATCATATTACAACTTTTATGCCAACGAAAGATCTTGTTATTATAACAGAGCTTGTTAAAGATATTATTGAAATGTTTATTTTCGGTAACAATGAGGAATTGAACTCATGTAAAATAAATACATAGGAGCAATTAAAACAAGCCTTAAATGTTAATGTTTCAAAAAAATTTTGGAGTTTGTTTTCGGCAGTAACCCGACGATATGTATCTTCATTTGCACATCTGCAACTGAAAGAGTATATGTTCTGAAATCTTATAAGCCGATAAAGTGGCTTAAATTGTGAAATTGTATTGCCGATAAATATTCGTAAATAGTTAATCAATTCAATTACAATATCTTAGTCGATTGGCAACGTATAAATTAATTTGGTTGACATTAAATTGCATATAACCACGCAACTATTAGCCGGGTATAAATTGCTAATTGTGAGTATGTCGCTTTAATTAATCCACAAATGTCTCAATAAACTGGCATTCTCAATGCGAATGAATGCCTGGAGTGATCGGAGCCGCACCACACACTACGTGTTTGCATGGCAGTAAGAAATGAAGCTGCACGGTTGCTGTTCACACCAACAGAGTCTGCGCCATCATGTAAGATGGTAAGAAACTCTGCTAATCGATTAGTTCTGTTTAACAAAATCTCCAAGTTAATCATTCGCAAATTTACGCGCCGATAAAGCTGTCCTCTTAGTCACGTACCAGAGCCAATTGGAACATAGTGAAGAGTTACTCGAAATGGATATTATGTGTAAATGGGCATTCACTTAATTTTTATGCGTGCATACTGTTTTATCTTTGTAGGTTGCCGCAATGAGGATGTATAGTTATAACATAGAAGGCAATTTCAACCGTGATCATAGCTTCTGTGTTGACTTCGCCCCCTTGGTTTCGCCACCGGTCATGCCATGGAATACAGAGCCCAACAGGTCTAGCTCGCGCAGGCACTACTGAAAATTTCTTAGTGCTACCGTCTTCAATGCGGAGCACTTAAACGTGCAGCACGATAACGTTTTCATCAAGTGGTTCTGCAATTGTAAACAATTTAATCAAATATACTGGGCGTTAATTAGCCCCTTTAGTATATGAAAATACAGCTTCTCAGAGAAAACGTACAGGGCATACGCTCAGTCCAGGTACCAACAATCTGCGCTTCGATGGCTGACAACTGACTCGATTCGGTAAAAGAAATAGTACCTGAGGTACACCTTGTTGCTAGAAATCAAACCAGTCTAAAAGAAATCGTGCCGAGAATCAAATTTAAACACCGTTCTATGTATCCCGCGGTAATGAAGTACACATTAATTAATAGAAATATGCGGAGATCTACTATTTGCCGCACACGAAAACACGGACACGCCATAATTTCAATTAAGAAAGCATCTCAATTTGATCCGAATCTTTGACATCTTAATTTGACTCCTATTGGATGTCGAGCGAGCGTGAGTTAGTCAAATTAATACGTCCAGCTCGCGATTTATGTTCAGGTAAAATGTTTCCCTGGTAAGCATTGGTGTCGTGCTCCTTGAAAATTAATTCGCACTGTAACTTTGTAAGAAATAGAGGTATATCAAAGTAATCAAGTAGTAGTAGGGAATTTAAACATTCATAAACATAGCTACAATTTATTGTAGTAAATCTAAACAATTAGTTGATACCTATTAGTTGCCTCATTTTTGTTCATCTGTTATTTTAATTTGGGCTTCAAATACACATATTGTTAGAAGGGGGTTTTCATGTAAATATACTATAGGGCAAGTTTTAGGGGGCGGCATATATAGTTAATAAATTTTCTAATTATTGCATTTATTGCAGCATAATATAGTGATATGTTTATATAAGTTCCTTAACAAATTTTCAAAGACGTTTTGGTCTGGTTAAAGAAAATTTAATGCTTGCAATTTTCTGTACAGGGTAGTGGGAAACGGTTCACGAGATAAGAGGAGTTGCAAAGTTTAGCGAAATTTGAAAAACACTATATTCTTATTGTGCACCCTGTTTGAATAAAAGGGTAGAGTAGGACATTAGAGAAAATATTTTAGTCTTATATCTCATGAATTTTTCGGGTGAACTACTTCACAGTGTATACACGACTTCCTGCAAGCTTACTCTGCATCGCATCGGGCGATTGTGAGGGCCACTCCAATCTAACGATCTTATTTTCCTGTTTGCAGGAAATGCAGAGACGACTTCGAAGTTTTGAATCGTTGAACATCTTCTGGGCAGACTTTAAGAGACCACATTGGTAGATATTGAGCATTGGGTGAAGATCACAAACATCATTAAGCCACGCTTTTAAGAGCAGCACTATGAAACCCTATTCGTTTAAGTTTTTCTAACAAAATTGCAATTGATACTCTGTCAAAAGCTTTTGAGAAATCGTTAAAGAGCACATCAACTTGATTACCCATTTCCATATTTTGTACACAAAAGTTAGTAAACAATGTTCGAAACAGTGGATCTCCCAGAAAAAAACCCGTGTTGTTTCTCCACAATTATGTTTTAAACAACCGATGTAACTCTAGAGGTTACCGAAGCGTCGAGTAACTTAGGTACAGCATTCATGATCGATACTCCGTGGTAATTCTCAATGTCGCTTTTATCACCAGTCTTATAGATCGGAACAATGTAAGAAATCTTCCATAATCTAAGAATACACCCGAGCATAGAGATAAGTTAAACAGTTCCAAGCCAAGCTTCAATTGAACTTATTTACTGTTTGAAAAGAAATCTATGTAGGAACTCATACTCTCTCCGTAATCTTTTAAATGTAACAACATTAACATTACAATTATCTGAAGAAAGTATCTTGAAGGCCATATTTTTGGCATTTGTTAATCTCCATAGAGATTTGTTGTATCAAGGTGGGTGATTGTTATTACAGTTTAGTTTTTTAGGAACAAACGCAGAATCTGTTGTATGCGTTAAAAAACGTATTATTCCAATCAATACTCACAAAAAAGTTATTCAAACCAATGTAGTCAGCACGTGGGAAGTCGCACTTAAATGAATGAATTTTCTGTTCAAGCCTTGCAAAATAAAAACTCGATTACAATAGCCTTGTGATGAAAGTTACCTAATTCGCTACTTACATAAACAAGATCTAAAAGCTTATTGAAGATATTAAAAATATTATTAATTTGTACTAATGCTGAATCTTATTATCTACAACAAGTCATTCGATCTAAGATGAAACGTTAGTTACTAGTTAGTACTATTTCCTTATCATCGTCCACCCATTTCCAATTTATTCGACCCAAGTTTAAGTCTCCAAGATAACAGATATGATCATTTTCATATATATCGGATGAAAGCGCTGTAACATTATTTATATGAGTCTCGTAAAGAGAGCACATGGTATTTTCTTTAATATAGCTGACACAAATATAGATATCATTGAAATTAGGCTCGATGCCGCTCAGACGTACAGTTTCTTCATGTTTTAAATTAATCTTCATAGACTTTATCGAAGTACGAATAGCAATGAGAACACCACCACCCCTGGTTAAACCTGTTGCCTCAGCACATCTATTTTTCCTTTAGACGTTGTAGCTCCTAGGATCAAATAATTGAGAATGTGATATACTCCCATCAAGCCATGTCTCAGTAAGAACAATGCAGTCAAAATCATTTCCAAGTACAGCAAAATAGAAATTAGGAAACATTTCGCCAAAATAAATGTCGCCAAACCTGAAATGTCGCCTTTTGTCGCCAATCATAATCTGAAAAATGTCGCCAAATTTTTAATCGAAAATTATAAATTCGCCACTGAGAAAAGTCGACCAAAAAAAACCGATCATCGTATAAAATGTCGCGAAAATGTCGCCAATCTAAAATATCACAGACCAATAGTTTTTTTTTTGGATTTTCCGATTCAGAATTATTATGTTGTCAGTACTGTAAAAATCGAAGTTGAAGTTGTGTTTGTAGCTGCCGCAACTGCAGTTATTCTAGCGGTTTGATATTCAACTAAATAAGATAGCATGTGAAGTAAATGAGTATGAAGTAGAAGTCGCGGTTACTACAGTCAGTCTTTAAACAAAGCAAGCAGTCGAAAGGGAACCATTCTGCAAAGCGGTCGATGTTTAATTGAATAAATGTTTCA
The DNA here is from genome assembly GCA_964036015.1 of Leptarthrus brevirostris. Lineage (NCBI taxonomy): Eukaryota > Metazoa > Arthropoda > Insecta > Diptera > Asilidae > Leptarthrus > Leptarthrus brevirostris. Next base: position 69,089,851 of record OZ038372.1, on the reverse strand, counting down.
GGTTCCAATTTAGTTCTTTCCTTCTTTTGTTAAATCCTATCTCAAGTTATTTTGAGAGTTATATTATACAATTTTTATTTTTTCTAGTATTGCTTTTGTCTCTTTCAATTTCTTCCTTCTCTTCAACAATAAATGAGGCAAATCATTAAATTTTGTTGTTATAAGTGAATTAGGTAAATACCGATAATAGAAGGGGGTTGCAAGTTGCAGCGCGAGTGTGGTAAAGTATTAAAGGATAAAGATAATAACAGTTGTTAATAAGCAAATTTTGTTGCTTACATACATTAATATAAATTAAACAATTGACGAAATGGTTCTTTATTGAAAATCGGTCTTATATTAAAACAATTGACGAAATGGTTCTTTATTTAAAATCGGTCTTATATTTCTGCGATATTTCGGCGGACGGCAATTTTTTATGGCAATATTTTGTTTAGCGGTATTTTCATTGGCGATATTTTGGTAGACGGCAATTTTAAAGGCGACATTTCCTAGTAGACCCTAGAAATTATTCAATTTAGTACGCAGGCCATGTTTGGTTTGTTTAATTTGCACCGACTTCAAAATATCGTAAAAGATATAAAATTAAAAATTACTTTATGCTTTTTGGCGCTTTTTGTGAAGTCAATATTTTGTGCTAATACTGCCCCGCATGCATCATTTGTGGCATCAGTTCAAATTATAATTTTTTTTAAATCTGAATATTGTTGGCAACGTTAGTATACATATGTATTAGGGTATCGAAAGCCTTTTGATGAATGTCTCACCAGTCGAATTTAGTATTTTCATAGAGCAAATTGTTGAAGGGTAGTACGATATTTCCAAAATTTTGAATTAAATGCCTGTTATAATTACAGAATGCATCGAAACGTCGCATGTCGTCCATGCTTTTGGGAAGGGGGTAATTTTTAATAGCTTTTTTTTCTTTTTTATACGATGTGTCCTAGGGGACAACCCTTTGAAGCGTTAGCATTAGCGGAAGGGAATTAGGGTAAGGGGAGTGAGGAAGCTTGAGTCTTGTTTTTGCATTGCTGCGAGCTAGACAACAGCCCAGAGATAGAGCGGATTATTTTAATTTCTTAATAAAAGCTCACTTGGAGATCTGGTCTCCCGGGGGGGGGGGGGTCTCCCGGGGCCCATGGCATGGTGGTGGAGCGTCTCAACGCATGGTGGTGCGTCTCCCTTCTTATTCTTATTTCGAAATATCAGGTTTGACAGGTTTGATACCTTGTGCTGATATTTGTTGCCCTACATAGGTAACTTCTGTTTAAAAAAGTTTACATTACTCGAAATTAAGTTTAAAGTTCTAAATACTGATATGATTTTTTAGTTGGTGAGCCTGAGAACACCATATTACTATAATATATAGGAAGGCTTTTTTTGGGCTTAGTATCTGCCATGGCAATAGCTTTCATTCCCTGGAAGCTTTTTTGACTTATATTAAGTCGAAGGAGAGTCGAGTGTATTGGTAGTAACCCTGGTTAGTAGAGAAAGCTGTGAATTATCTAAAATTATTATCTCCTCATGAAAACCTGACATGAGGTCCAATGTAGAGAAGTATTTAGCTCTATCCATCTGGGGGTCTATTCGCGTTCTGTGATAACCACTGTGAAAAAAGTTTTCACGGCGGTGCGATTCCGGTTCTGTGTAAACATGAAAACATCTGTCAAAATTTTATCATTCGAGGAAAAACTTTTCACCGCCAAATTCTTTTGTGAAAAGTTTGGAAAAGTGTAGTTTACAGTTGCAAGAAATTTTTAAAATGGGTAAAATCAATTTAAAGCGGGGGAAAAAGAGATTATTACCTATCATGAGCTAAATCATTATTATTAAAGTAATTTAGTGATTGGATGAAGGCAGAACGCGCGAGCGTTTGTGGGGCGAACTTGCTGACGAAATAACTAATTTAAAAAATTTTACAGGATGTCGTATATCTGGTGGAAGAGGTAGATAACAGCAATCGCGACGAAGCAACTACATCGACATCTCCCTTCGATTGTGGTAACAACAAAATGGAAGCCCTGCGAAAATTAAAAATAGAGGAGGAGAAACTGCTAATCAAAAAGCAGCTTCTTTCTTTCGAGAAAGAAAATTCTGAACATTTAAAAACAATTTCCAATAATTTAAAATTATTAATAGATAAGCTTTCCTAAAATAATAATAATAAATGATTAAAAAAAACTTCGGGAATTTTTTATTTTATTTCCATATTTTCATGTGTAAAATATATAATTATTTAGGTAAAAAATATTGATTAAATTTGAGAACCTCATCTAATTTCTGTTAAAAGAATCCAAATGAAAATTAAGGAAATTTTTTGTTAAAATTCTTGTCTCACAGTACACTTTAATTACAGGGTAAGTATATCACCAAAGATATGACTATCTTCTAAAATTCGCAAAATATGGTACTTTCTTTAACAATACGTGTTATCTTAGCTCAACATTTGTGCGATATTATTGAAACAACTTTTCACTGCCATCTTTCAAATGAAAATATAGGATTCAGCACTTGCATTCAGCGGAATTTTTCACAAAGTGAACGAGAATCAGCATGCTGAACAAAATGAAAAGTTGCAGTGAAAAGTGGCGGTGAAAACTTCAGTGAAAAAGTTTTTTTCATTTCATTTTTTCACAGAACGCGAATAGACCCCCTGGTCGAGTATATCTTATAATCATGGGAGGGGGAATTTGTCAGCAAGAACGTTTTTGTTTAAGTTTCGAAAATCTATAACTACTCGTCATTTTTTCTCTTGACCAATGGTTTTGTTGTGTACCAATAGTATCGGAAAGTTAAATTGTGAAACCGTGTCTTCTATAATTCTATCTGCCAGCATTTGGTCTACTTATCGACTAATTTCTGATTTGTAAAATTCCGCGATTCGGTGATTTCAGGTATAGACCGGCAATTTGTTAGATAGTTCTATTTGTTGACTGTAGAAATTATTTACTTATAGTGGTTCATCTTCCATGGCGAATACGTCTTGATATTGTCGGCATGCATCTTCAAACTGTTGTCTGATATAGCTTGGGATATTGTAAAGTTTAACTTTGAAAAGTTCATTGAAGTGATGCTTAGTGTGGGTTGCGCCGATGGACTGTTTTTTTTGTTGGTTATTTATTGTATTTGGCAAGTATTTTTAGGGTGATATTACTGGTCATTACTAATTTTTACTCTTTTAAAAATAAAGATATCAGCTCGTGTACATATACTGCGATATATGCCAACATACCTATGCCTAGATGAAATTTGCTAAGGAAAGGTTTAATTGGTATATTCTGGATTTAATTGTTTTTTATCAATTTTATAGTGTATTTAATTGGTACTTGGTGGAAAATATTCTATCTTTGAAAACTCATCTTTTAAAACACTTGCTTTTAAATATTCCACATTTTATTTTAATAAAATAGGTCAATAACGCAAATTTTATGAGTTGAAGTGTTTTGCCTTATGAGGGTGTTATGAAGACTAAAGTTGAAATGTGTGAAAATAAAATTGATAACTGACGTTTCAATAAAACTGGTGTTTCCTCTTCTTCTTTGCTTTTCTAATTTGAAATATTTCAAATTTGTCCAATACCTTACCTCCTTGCAGATTTTTAATTAATTTTATGTTATCTAAGTTGCAATTATGACCAGTCTCTTTTAGATGCTTAGAGAAATCTGAGATAGGGTTACTTTTGTGACTAGATCCCAAATTTTCAGAGATCGGGAAAACTAAGAGATCTCTGAAAATTAGGTTTAAATAACATATCTCTGCCACTAAAAAAATAACCTTCTGACAAAGGGAGACGCAGGTCATTTCACAAAGACATGTTTAGTTTAAAATAAATATTTAAAGAAATTACAAAATAGTATCCTCTTTTAGAGGAAGATCTCCTCTTTCCAAAGATTTAAAGTTATTAACTTGGAAAATTACCAGAGTCATAATTACTTCTATTGTCAAAACACGAACATGGGGCGTCAGTCAGTAATAGAGCAAGTATATCAATGGGGTGTGCAATAGATTTTTTTATTAAAATAATTTCGGCTTTTTTGCGAATTATGGCCGGCCCCGAGTTAAAAATTTTGCCCACCTGGTAACCCTACCTGGCAGTAGTTAATAATATGGTCATATGCTAGTTGATGAGTGATTACAAAAATTAGATAAGTATAACCGAAGTAAGTGAAATTTTTTCTAGCTAGCTATCTTTCGTTCTTTAGGTATCGGCTCAACATGAGAAAGTTTCCATGCAAATGGAAACACTCCTGTCGAATATAACAGGTGAACAATTTTTTGGGGTTTTTGTAAAGCAAGTGCTCAGCATTTTACCGAAGCCGAGAAACCATTAGGTCCAGGACCTTTGATCGAGTTTACAAAGTATCTTAAAAGCTTCCTGTGTGTGAAAGTGTAGCGGCCTATGCTTGCTAGTGGACTGCGAAAATTAGCAGTAAAAAATGTCCAATGAGGACAGGAAAGCAGTCGTTGTTGAACCAATTGGTGTTAGTCGGTTTCATGTTTTTGAAGCTATGAGGAATACAGTGATGTATCCGAAACCATAGGATGTTTAAATTATATTCGGTGCAGTAGTTAAATTCTCTCATGGAAAATAATCAGACCAGTCCCCACTCTGAGATATTTATTAAGGGGTTAGACGTAGTCAGAGGCATAAAAAATGAGTATTTTGAATAATTTTTTTTATTTATTTAAGCTTAATACTTTTTTCGAGAGTAATTAAATTTATTTTATAAAGGTAATAAATATAGAGTTATTATATAATGTTTCAACTTGACTTCGCCAAATTTTGGACGAAGTTATTGCCATCTTTGTTGGACCCCTCTTACAAGTAGCGCTTCGCCGTGACAATCATAACTTTGTACTGATTCATATAAAATTAATGAAACAAACAAAAGTCTTTAGTTTAATAGTAAATCTAGTACTTAATCGAAGTTTTTTTTAAATTACCAAAATGGCGGCTTCTAAAAGCTCACCCTCGAATTTTCAAGGAATTTTATGCTTTCAATAAGCTGTATTCAAATCCATAGAGTGGTTCTTGAATTACAGTGGTCACCGACTTCGAAATAAGGGTTTCGAGAAAAACGCGTTTAAAGTTTTCGTCTTGGCGTAGTATTGCTTTTTCGTATAATTTTGAGGTCAGTAAATGAAGTAATATTTTTTCTATGTATTTTGATCCGCTGAATCCGAATAACACATTAGTTTTTTTCTATAGAACGCTTATGAGTACATAACAATAGATTTCATAGGATCTAGTACGCAAGTAGAAACCGGTTTCGACTTGCACCTGCCATCGAGAGTCCGAGAGCCCCTTACTAATTGTCAAATATCTCTATCTCACGAGTTACGACGTGAGTTTCATAATAAGCAAACGAGACTGAAGGAGAAATACAATATATAACAAGAGTTTGGACGACAACTGGATTTAATTATTGATACACCTAAGCAAGGATTTGGAAATTCAAATGACGGGAACACTGCGAGGAAGCTTTTTGAATACCCGGACATAACAGTGGATATAAACAAAGTGGACGTGGAAATTATAAAGAGATTTAAGACCATATTAAATGTTCTTTCTTGTGATCTTCCTATAAATGCGAAAAAATTCGGAACAAACAAACAGAAATATTACTAAATGAGAAATATGCCTGGAGAAAATTAGCACCGACAGTCCACAAAATTTTAAGGAATGGAAAAAATATAATACTGCACTGTCTTTTGCCTATTGGCGAATTTACGGAAGAAACCCAGGAAGCCAAAAATAAAGACTACAAGCGCTACAGATACCACAACACCAGAAAAAATCCAAGGACAGAACAAAACGTTGATATCATGAATATGCTGCTTATATCATTAGATATACGGGGCAAACGTTTTAGAAGCGGGGAATACCCTGAGGAAATGACTAGTTTACTACATACAGATGAAAATGTAGATAATATGTTTGAAAGTATTCCAGTCACCTGATAAGTATTTGAATATATACGTATATATTTTTTTTACATGTTCGTAAAATTTATTTTTTTTTCCAATAAAATATTGTTATGGAGATAAGAAAATCATTAAAGATTAAGTTAAAAATGTTGTTAATTGACAACTTCAAATTTTGTTAATATATTTTGTGGCACCCTGTAAACCAATTGAACTTTTTTTTATCAATTAATGGGTAATACTGTCAAAATTGATTTCCCAAAGTTTCATTATGATATCTTCAACACAACAGAAGTTACAGATTTTTGATGGCCTCCGCTGATTGTGCATCTCGAGGAATGTTAAAAAATAAATAAAATTTCATCGAAATGGAGATATTGATGGATTTTGTCTTAAAGTACATGTAATGTTTTTCATTGATTTACAGCATTTGCAAGTCTACAACTTCCGATGGAGTCTACTTTGGCGTATAACGTTTGGGTAGAATAAAATATAAGCCCAAAGGAGGTGTTTTATATAAAAACTTCAAAATTATTAAAAAGTGAAGATAAAACATCTGTGCACTTAACCATTGATATACATACGTGTACACTCTCATTGCGCCAGGTCCATATCCCGAGAACTAAGTAAAATGGTTTATAATGTTTCAGACAGAAATTGTAAGCTTTCGAGGGAGTTATATAATTGTGACCTTAATTGAAATTTGATTTTGTAAATGGAAACCCATATTTTTAAGTGCAAGTTCGTATATATCTATTTATATGAAATATGAACTTGATAACAAGGGGAGGTTCTTTCAAATTTTTTTGAAAAAATCTTTTTTTTTCACATAAAATGAAAGTTGTATGTTCGTAGAATATGTGTACGAAAGGATTTTTCGATACGATCGATATTTAAACAATCAGAGCGTCATGAACGCAATTAAGCAATTAGCGCCTAAGAAGACATTTTTTTAAGGACATGAAATAAATAATGAGAAACGTTCGAAAAAAATCGAGCCAAGATTTTTCTGAATTGAAATTTTATGCCCTTTCAGAATCTGGTCTCATTTTTACGATATATTGTGACCCTGCATTGTTATAAACAAGCGCGGCGCACAAGACTCTTCCGGGCGCCGGAGTTCGAGTGATGAGTGTTAGTAGTTTTCTCGGAACCACGTTTTCCATGTGAATTTCAAGGATATCTCTTGATCTATTGTTCTGATTTCCTTCATATAAAGCATGTTTGAAAGGTGATCATTTTTTGTATGGCTTATACCTAAAACGAGCATAAGTTATTATTAAATTGTTAGTTATAATTAAGGTTTAATAACAAAAAAATTGGCAAAAAAAATTTTTTTTTTGAGCGTTCATATTTCAGTCAGTTTTTGGTCAAAAATCATTATAGTTAGGTATAAGCCATAGAAAATTTTATCTACTTTCATTTAAAAAAAACCTTTTTCATTTGAGATTACTACAAGAGGCTGTAGGCTTGAAATTCGAGAGATTTTTCAGGCAGTGATCGACGAAAGCCACCATTGTTCAGCCGCCATTTTGAATTTTGTTACAAAAAATATATCATATTATTGTATAATAAATAAACAATTCAACTGTCAAAACCGGATGTTTCTATGTTTTTTCATCATGCCACAAATCATTTCCAAACTTAGGCTTTTTTTCGGCCAAATTTGAAAGAACCTCCCCTTAAAATGTTCGTAACTTTGCAAGAAAAAATCATATAATACTTCAGAAATAGCCACAAAACCCATTCTTCGAGTACATAACCTCAAATCCTGACGCAATTGCCCGATTCTGACGAATTCTTATTCTACGCAGAAAATTACTTCGAATCCAGCTGCCGAACAGCAGAATCTTGTAGACCTGTGTAATTTTATATGATTTATTGCTTATGATGATTATTTATTATTCTAGTGTTATATACACTACACTTATTACTGGTAACGAACTTGGAATGGATAATTTAGGTGGTCTAAGAATATTGCTTTCTGTAATTTTTTTCAAAAAGATTTCTCAAAAAGAGAGAATTCCACTTTCGCACCAACAGTAAATATATTGAATATTATTTAGAGAATAAATTGCTTAATAAGTAGAGGACGTCACAAGTTTATAATTTTAACTTCTTATTTGCAATCGAAAACTCTAAAGTATTAACTTTTTTTTCTTTGATATCCAACACATTTTGTAAATCTATAATTAGACAAAATATTTCTTGTTTTTTTAATAGGTATGTTAGACTTACAATAAAAGATTTAGTAGATGTAAGATGAAGATCTGCTTTGTCCTGTTTGTCTATATGTGGATGGGGTCACTGGTGCTCTTTCTTTCCTAACAAGTCAGATGGCTGTTGTTAAATATTGTAACCGACGTAGCCTTGAGTAAAACCTCGAAGACAGTTTAATAAAGCCTTCTTGTCTTCAAAAGTTGTCGTTCGGAGAAATTTCTCTCGTCGAATATAAAAGTTAGAACACTCGCCAAAAGTGCTTTTAAAGTGGAAAGTGTGCAGTCCCCAAGGTGCAGAAATTGAAATGTCACGGTGCACCTCTTAATTTACGGTCCGGTGACATGACGTGGGGGTAGCTTTTTTTTTAAGGGATGATCAGATAACTTCAAATTCGATTTTCGATGAGGGCATCTGTTTACGAGTTTGTTAAAAATTCTAGCCTAACCTAACCTGTAACCTTCAAGGTGCATTGCAAGGTACACCTCCTTTGTAAAAGTAATATTAAAACTAAAAATGTTAACTATTCATTTCGAAGTTTTAGTTTGCATAAATTTTTCCTTATGAACTAAAGTCCTCACCAGTAAAGGCAGCTTTTAAAATCCCAGAGGTGTTTAAACCTTTTAGGTCAGGTCCTGTCAGAGCACCAGTAGAAGAATTCCTGGATTGAGTTGGAACTTCGCTGGTGTTTATACCAAGTATTACCGCTTATAGAGAGTCTCTTGAGTTAAGGTCAGCCGCATTAAAATTGTTCGTGTATATCTGTTGTTCCCGCTTGTCCAGTCATTCTAGAAGTTACTACCTATAGAAATATGTCTAGATCAAGACTGACCATCTGCTGACTGTCCATTAGTATCAAAGATTATTGTCAGTCAATTCTTCATAGTGACTAAACGAGATCCAACTTCGGGAAATCTAATTAAAATTTATAAACTGTCTTAGCCTTTAGATATCCCACTTTAGGAAGATGTGCCTTGTGCCAAGACTCCTTTGGTAATGGGATTTCAATATTAATCTTTCTAACAATAGATGGTATCTAGTACTATCCCTTGTACGCGGAATTTCAATGAGAAACAAAAGACAACAACATAGTCACACATGTGACTAACTGTGAAAATATTAGGATTTCATATTTCTCACAGCAAATGATAGCTGCTACTATCTTCTGTACAGAAGAATTCAGCAAGCAAGAGATGACAACAACCTTGTCACACATTGTGACTCAACTTTGAAGTTTTCAACATTCATCTATCACTCACAATAGAAGGTACGCAGCTGCCACAACTCCACCGAATTACTTAACGACGTAAGTATCCCGTTCCTGCCCGGACCTTGAGGAATCACGACTTCATCCATGTGCCTCACCACCAAGCCTTGTATGGAATGCACGAGCCCATTGCCTCTATGTCCCGACTGTTCAATGAGTTTGCCACCCACATCAAGTTCGCACGTTCCAGGCAGAAGCTGAAGGCCCAACTTCAACTAATCATTGCACAATAAATAAAACATATATCTTAATTTTAGGTTTCAACCATGTCTTTGTTGTAGTAGCCAGTCTTGCCGAATTTTCTTGAATAAATAAAATGTCTAACTTCGAATTTTCTTCTTCCTATCTGAAACTAAGTTGATATCGGCAGAAGCCGCAGCAGAATGGCAAAGGATTTTTATGGCAAAGAGACTTCCTTGGTTTACCAACACGTGGAAAAGGTTGATTCAGTACAATCAAATAAATCCGTCGTCTTCTTAAAATTTGTTTTATTATAACACTATTAAAATTATGTTAACAAAAACTCTAATTCGCTTTTGTTTTGTTTCAGCGTATCTGATCCAGCGAGTCGAATAAAAATTAATAAATAATATTCAAGTGAAAAAATTTCATGGTTGTCAGTTTCTACTTTCGAGGCATACTACTGCAATTTATATTTTCTAAGTGCATATTGCTAGCATTAAATTCATTTTCTATTTCAATTTTCTAGTATTAAGTTTATATTGTGTAGCATTAATTCTTCATTTTCGTAACACCACTCTTCTTCCAACTTGAAAAGCTGTCCTCAGCTTCCGAAGAGTTTGCTTCGTGTTCCCTAGTTTTCAATTCAAGGAGGGCCAATATTGGGTATATACATTTTAGGTGCACCCAATAGGAAGTAGGAATCCGGTAGGCCAGCTATCGAAGAAAATTAGTACTCGACCTATTGAAAAAGAGAATTTTAGCTGAGGATTCTTATTTAGGTTTAGACACGATAACGGAAATTTTCGGCATACATATACTCAGCAAGCTGAACATGCTTAAAAGCAGGACTTCTAATTCTTTTCGGACTTCGTTTTGGTTCGTTTAGGCAAGTGAATAGCTACCAGCAAGCTCAAGGGGCATGTTCTCCCCGTCATTTAAAGTTTCGAGCTTTGTCGTAAAGGAAGAGGTTTAATAAAGGACGCCTCTTACTCGCCGTTTCTTACCTTTACTGGGGCCTCAGCTCGTCAAATTAAGTGATAGGTTAAGTGAAGAGCTGCAGTTTCATATCTTCACATATTTGTATGGTTAATTACAGGTTAGTTAGGTTAGGGAAAGTAGTCTCAGTTCATATTGGAAGATAAATATGGACCCACTCGATTTCTGTGAACAGTCAAGCATTTGGCGCTTCTCTCCTTCTGGATACTATAATTAACGTCGCCGATTACATTTTTAATGGAATAGGGCCCGTCCCAGGCTTTTACCTTTTCTCCTTTTAAAGGCGTACAGCCAAACTTTGTCTCTTTCTTGAAAAGGATTCGCTTTTACTGAAAGGTCGTACCTCTCTTTCATTTTTCGTCTACTAAATTTTAAGTTTTTCGAGTTTCTTAGTGTGCTCTTCGTAACCTAGCTATAAGGTCCTCCATGTAAATAAAGATCCATCGGAGGTCTCAACTCTCTTCCAAACGTAAGCATCGCCGGAGTTTCTCTCGTGCTTTCATGATCAATAAGCGAGTAAAAAAAATGAAATATGCTCATTCCAGTCCTTTTGATTTTGGCTTGTAAACTTCGAGAGCTAATTTAAGAGCGTCCGATTGAGCCTTTCCACCATACCGTCCGACTGCGGATGAAGGGAGGTATCCGAGTCTTCTCTATTCCTAGACGTTTCTTCACTGCTTGAACGATAGAAGATTCACAATTACGACCCTGATCGAAATGGAGTTGTAAGGGTACACCAAACCGAGAGAGAAGATGTTGAATTAGTGCTTCGGCAACTGTGCTGGCGGTTTGGTTAGGCGTTAGGATCGCTTCTGGCCGCTTCGTAAAATATTCGACTGCCACAACGATGTATCGGTTACTTCGTGCAATCGTTGGAAGTGGGCCAAGAATATCGACGGTAATGAGTTCGAAAGGGGCGCACACATGATACAGTTGTAACGATGCCCTCGGTTTGGGCGCGTGAATAAATTCAACATGTTGAGTACCACTATTAACAAAGTTACTTCAAATGTGTCCTAATTTACCATTTTAATGAAAACAACCAAAAACTGTGGCTTGTATTGATTCCAAGTTAGCCGGTGCTCTCAACATGTTGAATTCAGCTACGCACCCATTGCGGCTAGGTCCTCTTCTTCGGCTGCAGATGTGGTAACTTTCACACCATTTTTGGACATCGTTAGAGCAGCCGACCCAGTGGTAGGGAGTCTATCTCTTAGCAGAGGTTCGCTCAGTGCCCAAGTGCCCGCAAACTGCGCTATCGTGCGCTTGTTTCAGAACTTCTTCTTTTGAGGTTATTGGGAGCAAAACTTGGTAGGTGGTCCCGTCGGTCTCTACAGTCAACATTCTGATGCAGTTTCAAATAAGGGAACATAGCTCGGTAAGCCTTAAGTGAAGGTTCAGCAGCTGACATTTCTTTGCGATCTTACAATCTTTAAATGTGGGTCGTCTTCCTGTAGTCTTGCGATGTCGTGTTATACTGCTACGAAACGGACGTTGAGTCTCGTGCTCCTCCTGGCGAGCACAGTAACGGCAATCATTTACCTGGTAGGGTCGTTGAAATAATGCATCGGCGTTTCCATGTTTGTTTCCAGTGCGATGTTGAATGTCAAAGTCGAACCTTTGCAATTGTTCTAACCAACGCGCAATTTGGTCTTCGGGCTCTTTGAAATTGGTGAGCCAGTGCAACGAAGCATTGTCAGTTCGTCCGATGAAATTTCGTCAAAGCAGGTAGGGCTGGAAGTGGGAGACGGCTTTGACTACGGCGAGTAATTCTTTACGGGTCATGCAGTAGTTTCGCTCCTGCTGTGAAAGAGTTTTACTACAGAATTCAACGTTTGGAGAAAAACGCGGCTAAAGATTTAATTTGTTACTTTTTAGTATTAAAATTTAAAATTTCATAGTCTGGCGACAGCTGAATTTTCAAAAATAGACATAGACCGAATTTTATACTTCGACATCATCTTATTCTATTCATATAAATGTATCAAAATATGTAAAAACAAAAAATAGTTTATTAAATTATCACAATTATGGTAAAGCCTCTTAGCAAATCCGTTTCGTCGCAGTTATCGCCTGCTTCGGTTACTTCGGGTCTCGTTTCCTGGTCTTTTATCATCGAATAGGTTCAACGGGATTTTAATCCCCTTACTTGCCACTATTAACAAACGAAAAAAATCATTATGTTTGTTCGCTTAAGTTCTCACGGAAATTTCTTTCCATCAATAACTTTGTGGCTGGTCACACAAATCAAATTTTAATACACAGATTTCGCGAAATTGCTACAGCTGCTTGGTTAAACGCTTTTTTGTTTTTTTGAGCAACACTTCTTCTTTTTCTTTAACAGTTGAGAATGTTAACACTAATCAATTATTATCGAAAAGAGAAAAAAATCACGCAAACTTCAATATTAACTTAATTATTTTCCGTTTGTATTCCGCGAAAAAGAAATTGTAATAGTTAGATTTTCATTCTTTACAGAATGCTATAAACTTGGAGACTAAAATTATCTTAGCTAAATTGTTTTTACTGGGGTATTGTCGAGAAAAAGGGCAGCGTAACTAAATTCTCACGGCGTGTGCAATATGAGGAAAAGTTTACTGGAATTGTGGTAATGAATATCAAGGAGTAGTCTGTTCTGTTTTGACGTGACCGGAACGTGAGAAAAAGCTTATTTTGCATGTGAAATCTGAGTCGAATCTATAGCCTAAAATATGATGATTCAATTTTGACCGACTCTGAAAAATAGTCTAAGATTATATTTAAAGCCGAATAGACAAACAAATATTACTCTAGGCCCAAAACAAGCCGAAAAGACGACGGTATATTATTGCTTAAGATATCGACAACGAAAACAGGCCGAAAATACAGCGATAATGTTGGCAATACCTAATAGTGTTAAAATTCAGCATAATTGCCAGAAAATTTATTCCTATTTAAGTACAAAACTCTGCTTGTTTTCGATGTCAGTATACAGGGTGTTTAAGATCTGACGTGCCAAAATAAGTGGAGTGATAGATCTCACCTAGCCAAACAAAAAATTGTATGGCAGGGAGGGGAGCAATCTCAACCGTTTGGGAGTTACAGGGTTATTCATAAATTTCAGTTTTTCATGGTATGCACATTACTCTTTTATTTTTATTTTTTGATCTACCCAACACAGCGACATCAAACAAACGCTAAGAAACTACTATCCCAATGACCATACCAAAATTGACAACAATGTTGATGTAACTACTAAAATTGCAGGTACAGTCACTTCCAAAATTGAAAAAATGGTTTGCAAACACCTTAAATTCAGCATTTTCCCAAATTTTCTGCGAAATCCATGTAAATAGTACACCTTTTTTATTTTTATTGGATTCCTCATCTTACTACCTTTCCAAAAAAGTGCAGCTTGGCCAGGAAGAGAAAGGTTGTAGAAATTTATAACTAGAAAACTTATCGGAAAATATTTGAAAATCTGCCATTTAAAGAAACTAAACTCATATTAACTCTAAAATCCTTTTTATTCAATTCAAAACATATTAAAATGAATCTTAGTTAATTACAAAAGCCGCTCAAAATGTGCACCGCCACATTGGATGCATGCCAACAATCTTTTTTTTTTTTTTTTTTTGTTTTATATATGATGTTGCCAAAGCTCAGGGGATGCCCTATGATGCTAAAGCACAGCCTTGGCAGGACAGGAATTAAGGATAAGGGAAATGGGTTAGGAGGTTGAGTGAAGGAGGTGTCGATGTACGCCCCGTTTGAAAGTTTCAGGCTCATAAGACGAGGGAAAAACAGAAGATGGTAAACTGTTCCACATTCGTGTTGTTCTGCTAAGAAAAGATTCCCGAAATTTGACGGTACGTCCAAATTTGACCCGGAGAGTAAAGGGGTGGGAGCGACTTGTAGATCTTGTATCGCGCGTTGTAATGAGTCTACAAGGAATCAGGCTAGCGATTTCGTTAGAACAATGGCCATGGAAATAGCGATAAAAGAGTGAGAGACAACCGACATTCCGTCGATGCTCAAGAGAGTCAAGGCCCTCAGAGATTGAGGAATCGCCAATAAGTTTAACAGCCTTACGCTGAACTTTGTCTAACGCGGACAATGCGGTGTGTCCTGCCCCTGCCCAAATATGGGAATTATATTCAAGTCTAGGCCTAATGTGGGACTTGTAGATCAACGCTAAGTCGGGTGGGGTGAAATATTTCTTACATCTCTGTAGAAAACCCAAACATTTCATCGCACTTTTAGCGATTGCAAATATATGATCAGTCCAGCTAAGATTGCTGGATATCTCAATACCCAAGATCTTTAGGGAGGGTGAATTGGGTATATTCACTCCGTCGACTGAAATGGGTTGGGGGGGCTCTGCCCCAAGCGAGGACCTTAGAAATGTCGTTGTTTAATGATCTAAACATGCGTTCCCGATTGACTTCTGTAGCATTTCCACGTGAATTCATTACAGAATCAAATGAGTACGCGAAATCAAGGGTGCTGTCGTCGGCAAAACTATGAATAGGATTGAGAGTAAGGGATAAGAGATCATTGATGAAAAGAAGAAATAAAGTTGGTGAAAGAACTGAACCCTGAGGTACACCGGCATTTATTTCGTGGGATGCAGATGTAACGCCGTCAATAACTACACGGATTGAACGGCCTGACAAAAAGCTCTCTATCCATTTAACGAGGGTAGGATGCAGACCAAATGTTTGAAGTTTGGCTAAAAGGGCAGCATGCCAGACTCTATCAAAAGCCTTTGAAATATCAAGAGCGACATTTCGGACTCACCGAAATTATGGAGACAATGATTCCAACGCTCCGTTAGAGCCGTTAGTAAGTCTCCGGTTGAGCGGCCAGCGCGGAAACCGTACTGGCAATCGTTGATAAGATGGTTATTTTCTAGATATGTCAACAACTGAGAATTGATGAGTGATTCAAAAACTTTGGATATGATCGAGGTTAGTGCAATTGGTCTGTAGTTAGAGGGGTCGCATGCCTCTCCTTTTTTAAGTATCGGCTGGACATGAGCAAGTTTCCATACACTTCTCTCCTTCTAAGTCCCTGTTTAAGTCGTATTGCAGCCATCCTCTCCCGTATTTTCGTCGCTGCATTCCCAATTCTGCTAACTAAATCCTCCCTAGTGTTAACACGGCTTGAATAAACTTCAGTCTTTATTATTTCCAATAAGAAAAAGTCCCATGGTGTAAGGTCCGGAGATCTAGCAGGCCAAGGAATCGGTGCACCTCGTCCAATCCAGCGGTTAGGAAATTTTTGACTTAGTATTGCCTTCACAATGTTAGGAGTATGCGCTGGTGCTCCATCGTGTTGGTAAAACATGTCCGTTCGATTATGCACAGGGATGTCCTCTATTAGATCTGGCAGTGTGTAACAATACATATTATTAGATATATAGAAGGGATTTTGAAACAATTTTAAACTGCCTTGAACTGCGTCTGCAGTGTATCTTGAAGAAATATTAGCAGTGTATGATTAGTCTTCAGGATTTACAACATTAGACACTGAAATACTTGAAACTAAAGCACACTACTATAATTTTGAATGCTAATTCACCTCTTCCCTACACTTTTCAGATAATGCAATGCACTTTTCAGATAATGCAATGCACTTTTCAGATAATGCAAAATAAACCGGCAAGAATATTACTTCGAAATAAATTATGAAATATAATATTATTCCGGTCGCGGTAGAACGACTTCCCATAATTGAATAATCCCGGATATGTCAAAACTAAATAAACTTTAACGCTTTTCAGAATGGCGAACATTTTTGCAAAATTATTCCTAACATTGAAAGAAAGAAATTAATAGTGCTGCCACCTCCTAGCCTGCTCGAATACTGCTCTTCTAAATCTGAGAAAATTGACATCACGAGTCGAACACGTGGTCTTAACATACATAGAATATTGTCATTACCTCACAATTGTGTTAAATCACATTTACTCAAGACCATAACCTAAACCCCAAACCGACCTAATTAAACATTTCGCTGTTTAAAATTTAAAATAAGTAAAAGATCGGTAATTGGAAAATAAAACCTGTATAGTTAAATTTTATCTTATTCCTGAGGTGAGGGAACTAAAATAAAGATTATTAATTTCTTAATCCCCGCTTAATTACGGGCCTCTAGCGGAGAAGGGCACAGTGATATTGTTCCGATAATCAAAATTAGTAGTTCCCGATCGACTAAAAATTTACCTTGCTAACTAACCTAGCCGTTGATAGGAAGGGGAGCATCATTCTGACAGTGAGCGTGTAAATTAAAAGTGGGACTCTCAAGTGGGGTCCAAATTGTTCAAAAAATTAGAACGTGGAGTGTTGGTGCAGTGCGTAAAAAAATCGAAAAATTGTTTTGATAGTTACAAGTGTACAAATCTCAACGAAGTCTGGGAGATTTTTATTGACATTGCTAGGTTAAAACCTTTTTTTTTGAAAATTAGCGATGGGTGAAATAGCCAGGGATTAAAATTCCGCACCTCGTGTCCCCCATCTAAGGATATAGATAGGATAGGTAAGATTTTCCTAATAATTTCGTATTATTCAACATAGCGTAAAGCCAAAATGGAATTTCAGCGCTGCTAGCAGGTTAAATGCTGATTGTAATATTAACCTATTTCCATTGAGAAAAACAAGATTCCAATTTGAGACACCACCTGTGAGTCCCTAATTACGCATATATAGAGTTGTATATACAAACGGCATTAAGCACGGCTTAGGTATAATAGAATTCCTTTATAACAGTGCAGTGTAACCAATAAAAATTTATTTTAGCTTGTTTTTTGAAAAATCATTTTTCGTAAATTCAATTAACTTGAAGGCCTAGAAAATTTAAAGTGGACTTCGTCTGGGGAGGGCAGCAAATGTAGGAAGAGTTCAAAAAAAAAATATTAAGGCAAACCAAAAAGAAAAAAAAGGAAAAGGGAATCATCGAAAGCATTCCTCTCAGTGAATTTTTGAGGAGAAGCCTAACTTTTGAATAATGAGGAAAGGAAGCCCCGGAACATGTTGCAACGAGACCTAAGTTAACCCTAAAATTGTATTATAACATTTTAAGCTTTCAGCCACCGTCTACCCACCGGAAGCCAATTGCAATTGGGATCCCGGTGAGTACTTGAAAATTCCTTAATTTTAATTTATTAAATTTATTATTGAGACATATATACGTAAAACACGAGACCAAATTAATTAATTTTTTTGCGAGCATTCATATCCTGATTTATAGGCTTTTTAAAATAATATAGTACTAGTACTTAAATTCTTTCTACGAATAACTCTAAGGTAAAAATAATTTTTTTTCACTAGTGAATTTATAAATTAGAATTCCTTATTCAATTAAAATTAGATTGAATTTTGGCATATGAATTTGGAATACTTAGTAATTAATAAGTAAAGTATCGGAATCATACAACCCATGAATTTCAACATTACTTTGAGTTTTTTTGTTTGATTTGATGAAGTTATCGAACTCGATAGTTGAATTAAATTCGGTGTTATGGTATAGAAAAATCAATTTATCTTGAATAGCATTAAATTTGTTGATACCTATTATTGAAGTTAATAGAATAGAAAGGGTGGTTTGCGTTTCCTTTGAATGTTTATTTTTGTGAAATCATGATTTAATAAAACTGTCATCATTACTTGCCGAAGTTTTCTCCAGTGTGCCGTGATAGTGGGTGATAGTATGGAGCGAGTATGTTGTTGGTTTTATTCTTTCCCGTATTACAGCTCGGTGTCATCGAACCATTGTGTGCGCTTGGGACTGGGTTTGTTATTGTTAGCCCAGTTGAGTATGTGCGGTAGTCGCAATAACTTAGTGTCGCTATGCGTAACCGTTTAAGTTGCTTGAAGAGTGAGCTTACGGTAGGATGGGTTTAGTCGAATGGGAAGACTCCAAAAGCTGATTTTCGAGAGACATTGCTTAAGGGCGTATCTAAGTTTATATAGAAATTTAAATTCAGATAACTTACACTATGTTTCGAACCAAAAATTATACGACGCGGCCAAAATTAATAGAATTGATATTTTTATAATAAAACAAATTCGAAATCATTTTGTAAGAGCCTCACAAAGTGAAAATTCGTTAATTAAAAGTCCGACTTGCCCATGTCCGGAATACCATTCGAGAGCCATCAATTCTGGATTTGTTCAAAAGGAATGGTTCAGGACACATTTGGCTTACCTATACTGTATAATATTCATCGAAATTCCAGTAACAAAAAAATAGAGTACCCAAATCACACACTTTCGACGGATGTTGATGTCTCTCACCGATTTCATATGAAAATTTCTAGTAAAGATATTTTGGATTTTAGGAAAATTAATAACAATAAATTTTGGTGGATAGATAGGGAAAATCAAAATTAATAGTTTTAAAAATATTTGCATGTGTATGCACTTTTACACAAAATACAACTGATAATTCTTCTCCCTGGCTTGTTAGTTTGTATAAGTTTTTATTAGCACTTTTTACTAATAATGTTGTACAATAGGTAATATAAAGGATTAGTAGACTAGAACGTAGGATAGACTGTAAGATTTTACCTGTAAATAAATAAATTTATAAATATTATTTAAAAATTTAGAGTACTATTGTACAGTATCT
This sequence comes from Leptarthrus brevirostris, assembly GCA_964036015.1. Taxonomy (NCBI): domain Eukaryota; kingdom Metazoa; phylum Arthropoda; class Insecta; order Diptera; family Asilidae; genus Leptarthrus; species Leptarthrus brevirostris. The sequence goes on along the minus strand of OZ038372.1, from coordinate 69,070,653 downwards.
ACTCATCGAATTAGATCCACTTCACTTTTTACGCAATTTCTCAACTTAAACAGGAATAATTCATGATAAATCAAAAAGAAAACAAACATTTTGTTATAGTTTGCATTATCACTTTATTGAAGCACATTTAACATTAAAAAAAAAATTCGATTAATATTTGGTGTTTCCACCTTTAGCGGAAATAACTGCCTCAATTCTTGCTGGCATACTATTGACGCATTCTTCAATCATTTTTTTTATTTCTTCGTTTCCTGAACATGTTCCCTCAATTTTATTTTTCAAGGATTGAATGGTAGGATTTCAAGAAGAATACACAATACGTTTTAGTAAACTCCACACGTTCTCTATTGGGTTAAGATCTGGAGAGTTGCCAGGCCAGAGTAGTAAAGGAACATTTTTATTTGCTAACAATTTTTTTATGGATTGTGCCCTGTGACAGGGTGCCCCGTCCTGCATGAAGGTATATGGCCCTCCTTCTGGGTCGAGTGTGTCGTAGAAGGGATAAAAACTGTTTCCAGAACTTCCTTATATGAATGTTGATTTATGGTTCCTTGAACAAAGTAAACTGGTCCAGGTATCGCGTTGATAATGCATGACCATATCATCGTTGAAGGGGGGTGCTTTACTCTTTTCACTATACAGGCTTTGTTATAACGTTCTTTTGATCTTCGTCGAACAAATTGACGGCTCTCCGTTACGGCTTCTAAGCGGCACTCGTCACTAAAGATCACCTACAGAAAAAAAAATTAAGCATTCAAGTAATAAAACTTTTCTTTGTTGAAAAAAAATATTAAAAAGAATAAAATTTTTCAATACCTTTTTCCAATCTTCTACAGAGTAATGGTGATGTGCTCTAGCCCACTTCAATCTAGCCAATTTCATTCGTAAAGTTAATTTGGGCTTTTTTGCTGGCCGCCTGCATTTCATGCCTGCTTCGTAGAACCGCCGCCTCAAAGTTGACACCGATATTTGAATGCCCTCTGCTTCCAAATTTAACTTTAATGATTTTGCTGGAGCACTGCGATTTTCAATGCCACTTTGGATAATTTTGCGATCCGTTCGTGCAGTAGTTTTTCGTTTTCCACGACACTGTTCTCGCCGGTTACTGGTTTCAGGTGTTTTTTTCACTAACTTGGAAATTCTGTCCACAGTATGGCGGGAAACATTTAATTGTTGGGCAATTTGTCGATTGGACAATATTCCCAAATTCAATAGTGCCGCAATACTCGACTTTTTTTCACTCGAAATGTCTTTACACTTTCCCATTTCTGTCTTATTCACAAAAAAACAATATTTCCACTAAAATGTTATAATTTACTCTTTAATTTAAACTAAAACACATTCAGATTAACACAACACAAATTACAGATGCACCATCAACAAAAGTAATCACCGTAATACTTCAAATCCGACTTAGAAAAGAGATAGGTAAATTACATTCATTGTCACCGTAAGCGTAGGTGCAGTTTCAAGAAAAAGGGTCTGAAACTTTTATGGCATCGGGGTAAACATAACATGTTGTACATATTTTTGAAGATTATACACACAGCAATAATTTTAAATGATATTCGCAATAAAAAAAATTACAATAGGTGAAATAATATTCAAGTTTCCGTGCAAAATGAAAATTTCATTAGTGGCTCTAATTCGATGAGTAGATACTGTATATAGTCAGTAAGTTTTGTGTGTATGTTAATTTAAGCTAGTTGTTTATTGATAGCATGTAAGTTCCACTATTGTAAATATTTGGCCAATAAACGTTCCAAATCGCAAATCACTCCAAAAGCAGATGTGTTGATTTCGGCGATCTTGGGTTTGAGACTTGGTCGGTGGCCAAACATTATTATATTTGTTTGATTTGGGTTGTCGGCAGCAGAAAATATTAGAATTTATTGCAGTTCGTGATATCATCACTGGTGAATTGAGATCCGTCCACAGAATTCGGCCCAGAAACGCCCTGTCGTCAATGTCGCGTTCCAGAAGCCAAGTGCTAAATTCCAGTCTTCTTTCGGAATCTATTTCTAGTAGTCCTTGGACTGGGTGATCGTGATATGGAAGTAATCCCTCTCGATGAACAACCCTCCAAACCTTAGATGATGACACTCCTAATCGTTTTGTGACACCTCTCCTGCTCGTCTCAGGGTCTTGCCTCACGATGGTGACTATTTGCTGCTGGACGTCGATAGGGTCGTGTCTCCCTGTCGTGTGAAATTCCTGTTCTCTTAATTTTCGGAAAGTTCGTGTAAATACCTCTCTTTGGGTTGCTCGCCGATTATCGAAGGTCCTTTGATATTCCAGTACAGCCGCTCCTCGTTTCCGTCTACTACACCATAAATGTAAATAATATCGGCGTACTCCTCACAAGTTAATTCTACCATTTTTTAATAATTTTTCCTTAAAAAGACTTATGCTTATTGATTTGTTTTTCAAGAATGATAGGTATTATTGCTGACTGACCCTTTTTTATAGCAAAATTTCTGTCAGGTACGACCGCCAGGATACAAGGGTGTGAATTCTGGCTAAGACAAGCTAACATCGGCAATAAAGCAAAATTACATTAACAGTTTTATAACTGTTTCGCAGAAATGATTAAAACTAATTACCTGTTAACCCAAAACAAACAATTTCCACCTTTTATTTTAAAATTTTTGTTTATTTAAAGAATTTCCTACATAAAGTGCAATAAAATCGTTAGGTACTCAGGGAGATCTAAGGATACGGTTTTTCTAATCCTGTGTCTACCTTGCCATGTTACACCTTTTTGGAAAGGAAATAAGAATTTATATTTATATTTCTAGGAAATAAATAATTGTTCACTTTTAGCAGGTACTAACTGCTTATACGTGTATCGGACGTGTTAGAATTTTGCACATCGCTAAGGCGGAGTTTTATTTGAGTGCTTTTGTAAGAAATAAAGTTGTTAGTTGTTTCACGAGCTTACTTGATATAAAGAGACTGTTTTGTTGACTGTTGAAATGCAAACATGGTTACCTGGATGTTGTATGTTTATGTGTTGGCAATCAACACGTTATTACTTGATCAGCTTTGTCACCTCCCACTTGACATACGACCGATACGGTAAAGTTGCGGTATCACGTCAGAGGTGACTTATGACCTATTGGGGTTAATATTTAGCGTTATTTCTGTGAAATTGAGGCCTATGCGTCGCTGGTTATGCGTTCTGGTTTCGAAAAATATTTCGATGTCATATTGGCCCTGTTTGGGATTGTAGTGATTCTAATGTAGGCGTGTATTCGGTGTCATTGAGACGTTTTATCGGCCTTTCGGTTCACTTTCCACCATTCAACTTTTGTGTCTAAAATACGCCAAAGTTCTATTATTTGTCAGTCTCTTATTTTCACCCGGGCATTAAAATTTTCCATTAAAATGGGGCCTCAACTGATTTTGTTCTGATAGGTTCTAGGAATGAAATTGAACATGGGGCTTCTTATATGTTGTGGAGCTACATATATTTGTACCGTTATTACGAATTTTTTAAGAATTAAATATTCCATCGTGGCGACGTAGCAGCTTTGTGCGCTAGAGTATCGGAGGAGAAATTGGTTAAGATTTTCCTAATGTATAGTCATATTATCTACATTATAGCGTAGCCGATTTTTAAAATTCGAAAACTTGTAAAAATGGCAATCATTTGAGGCAAAAATTCATGTTTAATTCGAGAAGCCCAACCAAAATGCTCGGAAAATCGAAAAATTTAAATATCGAAAAGATTTTACTCCACAATTTCGACAATTCACTTCTATATAAAACAAAAAAAAACTATAAAGCCAATTCAATCCGTTGAATAGTTTCTGATATTCTTTGACGGCCAACTAAACGCTTTTAAAATTTCCAGTAACGTTTAAGTTATCGTATATTATTGCGATTTTTTGTTGTAACTTCGCAATAATTTTTTATATCATAAAACGATTTCACATCAATATTCTAGACATCTTGAAGAATCAGTAAAATAGAAAAACGCTTTTCAGGGTTGGGCCCTCCTTAAAGAACATTGGATTTTCCGGTTCTTTACTTCTAAATAACGTACACCTACAACAAATAACGTTTTACTTGGAAAAACTTTCGTCGTTGGTGGTCTTTTTATCCTGCAAATAATTGCATACAGTAACAAACCCTCCACTGAACCACAGAAAAAGATAAACTTAGAGTAAACATTTCCCACAAAATTGCGACTCTTCATTTTTGATTCTAAGAAGTCACTTACCCGTAGATTTCAATTAAATTGTCAACTTAGCATCTGTAATTAAATAGGTTGTATAAATATTAAGCTTAAACCTTTTATAATATAATTGTAGTCAATACAGTTCACTTTTCAATCTCTATACGTTCCGTTTTAAAATAAATTTGTTCTTTATTCAAAATAGTGTTTCATTTGTTTTCTAAATTAAATTGATATTAATTATAATTGGCGCGCTTTTGTCAACAGTCAGTTCTCAACAAAGTATCTAGGATGATATTTGTGATGTCGAAAATTTATTTACATTTGTAATGAAAGAAAAGAATATGTATCTAGTCTTCAGCAACTTCAGAGTTGATTCTTATTTGTGTTGGGAGAGCTTCATCAGTAGACAGACAAAGTTATTTAGAGTTTAATAAAATTCACATTGCTGAACTTTACGCTTCTAAATCTGGTGAAAAAATCAGGTGAATTAATTTTTTATTGTAGCCCTACATTAGGTTGACTCTGCTCCTGATATTTTATTATCGGACTACCACCGTTTTCGGGGTACATACGTACTCCAAATACCAACAAAAGAATCATCCAAATCAGTCCACGCGTTACGAAGTTAGGTTCCCTCTCTCCGCATCCCCACCCTAGGTCAACTTTATTGTCATAGCAACGAAGAGGGAACTTATTCGTTTTAACACTACTGAATATTTAATACTACTGAATACATAAAAAAAAGAATTTTCAAATTAGTCTAAGCCTTACAAAGTTAAGGCCCCGCCCACTCTAATCCTAGGTCGAAAATTTTTCTCATAATAGCAATGGGGAATTTACTTTAAGGCTGGAACACAATGTGGCGCTGGCGCTGTAGTTAACTCGGAAATGTCAAATTTGGCGCGCGACAAAAGTTAAAAATATTGAACTTTGCGCTACAGCGCCAGCTACACATTGGACCGCTATCTCTTAATTTTCATATTTTTAACTTTTGACAGGTCTGGTTACCGCGCCAGCTACGAGCGCCAGCACCACATTGTGTTCCGCACTTTATAAGTAAAATAGAAAAAATAAAATCGCTCTGCGCGTTATAAATAAATATAAATGGTAGCAACACTATACAAGAAGAAAAAAAAGAATTACGTAAATCCACACAGTCATACACAAAAAAAGTACATTACCAACTAAGAACATTCTGTTTCTATGAAGTCGGTTGAAAAAATTCATCAACGGTTGCTTTTCATAAATAAAAGCTGGTGAATTTACTTCGTTACGTTGGTGCAGTTATTTTGTTTCATTTGCGTTTGTTTCAAGCAACTGCTTAACACCTGTCACAGTTTTTAGGAGAAAACAAAAACTCAATTACTTACAATAATACAATACGTTAAAAGCTTGATCATAAAGTAGGTAGAGTAGAACGGGGTAATATGGTGCACGGGGTTGGATGTACTGACTGAACCAACGGAACAAACTGCTTGCCGTCGGTATAGTAGGTGCGTGGTGTTCGACGGCTCATGCCAGTCATTGCAGCTACCTTCGTAAATATGTCACAAAAGTTGCTGCTTCATTCGCAAAACACGTGTTGACGGAACAATAATTTTTTTATTTATTTCAGTGAGATAAAATATAATTTCCCGTTAAAAAACTATCAGGTCAGTATGTTCTTGAGTGAAATTTCCCGTTAACCAAGAATCATGTGTTGTTGTGGCGATTACTTCGATTTTCACCGAGATGTCGAATTTGACGTGACAAAAGTGCTTCGGGGCAATGTGGTGCATTCCGTTCGGGGTAATATGGTGCAAAATTGAAACCCACCCTTTTATTATTGCTTTTGTTTTTTAGCAAAATGGTGCGCAATTGACCAAAAACAACCCAAAAACCGGACGAAGAAAATATTAATAAAGCAATAGAAGCTGTTCAGGCTGGAAGAAGTGTGCGAAGTGCAGCAGTTCGGAATTGCGCCGCAAACTTTGCGCCATCGATTGCAAGGTCGCACACCGAAATCAGTAGAGTCTGCACTTCTAACTAGCCCAGAGATGATGGAGTCTTTGCGCGCTGAACAAGAAGCAACAGCCCAAAAGGAGGTAGCTGAAGCAGTTGGCTGCCAACAGAAAGATCGAAAAAGAGGTGGGAAACAACAAAAAGCCGCCGAAAAGTCAGCCAAAGTCGCCGGAAAAGCAGCCACTACGACAGCCCCAAACGAAAACGCGGCCGCCCTAGTGTCGCAAAGAACGTCGACTTTGGAGACACTGACGAAGAAGAAATCATTTTGAAGCACCAAACAAAAAGTCGTAACTGAGTAAATAATTTTTTCAATAATTCTCTTCATTGCACCATTTTTTTTTGTAAATTTTACAGTTCTTTGTATTTCTACCTAACGTGGGTATATAAAAACCCTTAGTTTGCATTTTATTTTCATTGGCATATGTTTAATTACACTCCATTTCATTCAATAAAGCTGTTCAAAACCATTTCCGACGCATTTTGGTATTCCTACTGCAACCGGAAAATAGTGCACCACATTACCCCCAAAATTTTGGAAGGTCAAAAAAAGTACCTTCGGTTTTTTTATCGTAGTTCAGCGCCATTATATGCAACACAAAAACTTTTTGCATAAGAAATGTAGTCAGACAAATTATCTTTCTAATGAATACTCAATCTTCTTATTCGGTTAAAAAATACAGCCGTACGAGCACTTCAACGAAACGTGCACCACATTACCCCGTTCTACTCTAGCCATAAATAAATCGATCAGAGACTTGTGAAGTTGCGTGAACTTAAGAAAGTTTTTTGTATAATTTAGAAGCCACTAGTAATTATTACATAATTTAGTTATAGTCACAAAATGTAGCTCTAAAAATTTATAAAATTGGAGTAGTTGACTAATGGCGGCAATGCCGCACATGCTATCTATTTTAATATTTCTTCTTGATCAAACCACGTTTTTTGCAGGACTGTTTGAAACTTAAACTATTTAAGCTACTGACTTAAAATATAATTTGCTTGTAAATCGACGTGTTCGCATGGAATACGCTGGTGTCAGTCAATATAAAACGAACATAGGACAAGAAAAAAATTCAATACTAAAACCCAACTACGGTTTCAACTGCACTTTTAAAAGTTGTAAACAAGAATTAGCAGCTAGACCTCTATTGTATATATAAGGCTAAGTAAACGTCGGAGTCAAACGTTTTTTCTTAATTAAGATAACTTTTTAATTAAGTAAAAATTTTAACTAATTTGTTTCAGAACACCATGAAATTCTAAGTAAGTTCAACAGGAAATTAAAGCATCAGCATGTAAAATTAAAGTAAAGAAGATTTTATGTCGATTAAGTTTAAAACTCTCTGTTAGGAATTTAATTTATGTTGAACATTGCGTTTAAATTAAGAATTCTACGAAATTGTCCCTGTTCTTTGGACTTAGACTTAATTTTTACAATTTAAAAATGTTTATATATACACCCCGCACCAAAAGAATATCGGTGACCTCTTCTCTTTACTTTGAATCAAGTACGCTCTTTCAAATGCAAGTGTCATCATTTTAACCACATCAGTTATCAGTTGAGTTTGACCGGGAACAAAGCTAATAGTGTTAGAATGGGAAAACAAGGAAGTAAAGATGTTTCATATTTTTTGAAGTGCGAACTTTTTTTGATGCGGGGTGTAGTTTAACAAACTTAAGAAAAGCCTAAAAAGATAAGGATTTACCTATTTACAATATAAAGACGTTTAATAATACTTTGCTGTCGCTTGAGAAATCCAATGTTTGTGCTAGTTGCCCTTTAACACGGCTAACCTTTCAAGAAGGTAAGTTAGGTTTATTAGCAGTAACAGCATGGCCACTATTTAAATCAAAAAATTTTTAAGTCAAACACTTATGTAAACACTTCAAGCGCAATTAATTGCGTCAGCAGCATCACTACCACCTTTAAAATCAACCGCCACGACACAACGTGCCACAACGCGCTTCCACTTACACGCCAATTCCGAATTTTATTATGTAAGTGCGCAACCCGAACACTGTTATTTGTTTATTGCAGGTGTGTCTGTGCAGCACTAATTATATAGTAACAAGAATAATGTGCTCGTTCGAACACCCAAAGTCATATCGCGCTGCATTCAAATCGAAAGCAAAATTTCAACTAGTTCTACGCATACTACGTATATATTGACCGAGTAAAGACTTCTGGTCGATTGGAAATCCTCGGAGGCATCCTCTGGCACGCGCGAAAGTGAAATCTCAGCTCCCGGCTGAGGAGGAAAAGGATATCTAGTGAGCGAACATGGAACACAGCGTGGCTTGCCAGTTGCGCCGTTCCGGCTACGGGATTTATCCTTTTTCTTGTATTTCAGTTTTTTGGGTATCTTGCATTAAAATGGCCACAGTATATGGATGTGCCGTACGGTTTCAGCCCAACGTGGGTGCAAAACGGCGCACTGATGTACTGTGTCGCAATCAAGTCGGAATTAACGTTGAAAGGTGAGAAGTGGGTGTGCAGCAAAACTGCTTTATTACTTACTTTCGACCATATCTGCACGGTTTGATGCCTTACCACGCATTGATTTTAGATAGATTTCTTCCTCAAGAAGTTTATATTGATAGCGTGCGATTAATTTTATTTATTTAATGGAAACCTTTAAAGGGTAAAATAACAAATACAAAATTTATTTTTATTTCAAGTTATTGCAATTAATTTCAGTATTTCATATATATGGTATTCCGATGGTAGAAGAGGATATGTTAAAAATCCTTAGTTGGAATTGGAAATGAAAAACTAAAGATCATTAGACAATGGAAGTATGAAATAATAGCAATGTTGGAGCAACCGTAAGGACGATAACTGTATTAATTAAAGTGTCTTGGTTTAATATTTTGTTATGTCAGGAAAATATTTACTAAATAAAATCAATACAAGGTGAAGTTGTGATGGAATCAAAGGTATTACTGAAAAGCTGCAACATTTCATTGATTCAGTTTCGCAAAATTCATAATTTTGGTCCCAGATAGAAAGCGTATGACAATCACAAAATTGTGGAATTAAATACCGTCAAATTGCCGTCAAAATGTAAGCAAAAAGTAGGCTAACAATTATTTCGAGCAATATAAGGTCCATATTCCGTCCATATATTCTCACATACGTTGACCCATTAGTGTCGGAATATGTTGATCACATATTGCCGGTATATTGACGATTATTTTTTTTAGAATAAAATAGCTGATGTAATGATAGAAAATGGACAGCAACATATACTGTCTCCTTATGACTGCATTTTGTTATCATAAATAGTCAGTATACTTTGCTGACAATAGACTGTCATTTTGATGACATTAAATACTACAAGCTTAAATCGGGCAATAAATGGTCAATTTGCTGACAAATAATTCTGAATTTACTTGACCGTGTTGGGTCCGTGCCCGAGATGGGACGAAGTTTACCCAGAACACACGATTGTTTGGCGGTTGACGGATGATTGATTGATTCCGAGATCAGCAAGTAACTCCGCAAGAATTTAAAAAAGTGATGTTTATCGTTTTCAAATCATACCAAAAATTAAATAGAAACTATCAAATGAATGTACGAAATTAAGAACACATACGAGTTTGTTTTTTATGATATAAAATAATATTTTTATTGGTGCATCATGTAAACCTTGGTTATATAAGTTAAAAACACAGAATATATTATTGATTATTCTATTTAATAAATCAACCAATTTGTCCACATATATTAAATTGTTATATACTCAGATTATTGTCTTAATGCATCAGCAATTTACTGGCAATCTGCGGGAACCGTATGTTGTTAAGGTTAGATTTGGTTGTCGACAATTTGGCCGAATACGGATCGTCACTATATGTCGGCATATTGACCTAATATTGCTAGACATAAATTCGGGCATTACTTACTTTAATATTTCTAAACATTTGTCAGAATATTATATCAGCTTTAAATTCTATAATTTTAACGTGAAAATGCACCGTCATCCTACTATTTTTTTACCGATTTATTCTGATATTTTGACGTAATGGCGTGTGATTGGGTATTTTGCCGTAGAATACGTCCTACACTTCGGAACCGGGGTACCCCGCTCAAATTGTGAACGTAACAGAAGGTGATAATAATTTAAAATTTAATAATATGAAAACTATTAATGATATAAAAACGAATGACGTTGTATTCAATTACGTCATTGGCTGATATAATCGTACCACAATGTTATGTATGGAAAATATGCTCAGTGGTGGACTTTAATTATGTCTACCTCGGGCTTCCGTTATGTCTGCCCGACGTTTTAGGCGTCAATTTTAAATTTTTTGCGGTGATATTTATATGGATAAAGTATCGTAGTGATATTTATCGAATTAACCCTTCTAACTCAGAAGGCGCACTTCACAAGCAGAAGCCTGGAATCAATTGACCTATTCACCAGAATATAACATATATTGAGGTGAATGAGGCTCCCACAACCCATGCAATAAAATAGTAGTAAACAAAATAGTGAAACACGTCCAAACACTACAGTCAGGGGTGCACAGATAACAGAGAACGTTTAAGCAAATCCTTAGTAAGAGCCAGGTCAAAAATAGGACACATATTCACGGCTCTACACATGCGATTAATAGGCTCATGCATACCATAGTTAGACCGAGAATGGACAACATGTAGTTAAGGCACTCTCCTTAAGCAATACGGGGTATGCCTATGAGTAACCAAACCTGCGAGAGTACGAGAATCTATATTCGAGTTCATAAGCTGGTGAATAAATACTAGGTCAGCAATTCTACGTCGTTCCTCCAACGAGTGCATATTAAGCAATCAGAGGCGATCCTCATATGGAGGAAGCCTTAATGGATCATTCCACGGGAGGTCCCTTAGTGCGAATCTAACAAAGTTTCGCTGCACTGACTCGATGCGTCTAGAATGAACCGCATAGCAAGGTGACCAAACCTGAGATGCATACTCCAGAACTGGTCTAACCAAGGAGAAATATAAGTGAATAAGTGTCAGTCGATCAGAAAACTCCCTTGACCACCGTTTAACAAAACCCAGAACTGAATTTACTCCGAGACACGATATAGTTTATGTGCAGAGTGAAATCCAGTTTTTTGTCAAGCTTCACATCGAGGTCAGTAACGGACTCAACACGACGGATAGTAGTTTCAGCAAAGGTATAATCAAAGACGAGCTGATTGGGGTTCCAACAGAATGACATAACTTCACATTTATCTAGGTTAAGCCGCAGGCCATTTGAGGCACACCAAACCTTGAAGGTATTCAAATCAGCCTGAATAAAAGAAGAATCATAACTGTTTCTAACACATAAGAAGATCTTCATATCATCTGCATAGATTAAGACTTTGGAGTGCTTAATGGCAATTTGGAGGGACAATGTCATCAATGGCAAGAATGAACAGCAACGGCCCCAGATGGCTGCCCTGCGGTACACCAGATGAAGCTCTAATAAATCTAGATAAAGTGTTACGGAAAGATACTCGGTATGACCTATTTTTTAAGTAAGAGCGGATCCAGTCGAGCAATAAGGGCGGAAAACCCAGCTTTTCCAATTTAAGCATAATCACAGAGTGAGGGAGCTTATCAAACGCCTTGCTAAAGTCGGTGTAGATGCAGTCTGTCTGGAGACCACGCTGGAAAGCAGAGATTATGTGGGATGTTAATTCAAGCAGGTTAGTTGTCGTCGATCTACCAGGCAAAAACCCATGCTGATTAGATGAGATTAACCCCTTACACTGCCCAACAAGCTGCGTATATATAACAGGTTCGAACAACTTAGGTATGCAGGAAAGCTTCGCGATTGGCCTATAATTTGTTATTAAGTTTTTATGCCCCTTTTTATAAACAGGAATTATAAAGGAGCTCTTCCATAACGTAGGAAATCTGCCGGCCTGAAGAGATTTGTTGAAGATGAGTACCAGTGGAGTGAGTAAGGCGTCAGAGCAGGATTTCAAGAACGAAGGTGGAACACCATCAGGACCAAAAAAAGTCAAGTTTAAGCTCATTGATAGCATCCATGATAATATCTCGAGATATAATGGGCAAGGCAATGGAGGCAGCGGGACGGTCTTGGATATGACCAAACTCATCCAGGGAAGGCACAAAGTCATCAGATGAAAAGGCACCCTCAAAAAATAATGCAAAGTTGTCGGCTATGTCGGGCGCACTGCATTTAGAGGTTCCATTATACCACATTGTAGATGGGTAATTATCAGATCTCTTCTTCATATTAACAAATTTGAAAAAACTACGAGGATCATTATGTAAGTTAACAGCGAACATTATCAAGGTACTCTCTGTATAATGATGAAGATAATGCCAAAAATCTGTCATAGCAATCAACAAAATCACAACAAGCTGACGTGCTTCTACAGTGTAAGTAAGTTTTCCATAGTAAATTATTTTTATTCTTAAGGCTCCGCAGTTCACTAGTATACCACGGGGGAGAATGACAGGATGGTCTCGACCGTTTGAGTGGTACACACGAATTAAACAGATCATAAATTCTATCATAAAACACGGAAACGCACTCATCGACATCGCTATCATCAAAATGAGATGCGAAATCGATCGAGAGGATCCTGTTTGAGAGAACAGAGAAATCCGCCCTTTTAAAATCAAGAACGTACTGATTCACGTTGGGGTCGGCAGTATAAGAACCATCGTAGCAAAACGAGATGAAAATGGGTGGATGCAAACTGTCGATAGCGGATAAGCTACGAGAAGCCGATTCGACTATAGTGTTACTCGAGTCAGAAGTAAAGATAAGATCTAACTGTCTTCCCATAGAGTTCTTTACATCACTCATTTGGTGTAAACCAAAGGAGGAGATGGCGTCAAGAAAAAGGGAGTCTCTAACAGTAAGACAATTTAAGGGAAGGTAGTCATCGTCATCAGTGTTCAATACCCATTGACAACATTTATACTAAGCAATGTTTACAATAATCCTAACGAGTCGATATCTGATGTGGAAAAGTTGCTGTTCAAATATTGCTGTTGAAAATATTGCAGTGATAACGTTGAGGTGGATACTGAAGTAGCAATTATAATAGTTGGATACTTTAATGTAGACGCTAAATTAAATTTAGACGTTCTTAGTTTAGTGAAGAAACAACTTAATTCAGATGATGTATCCATGGAATCGCCTATGAGATTAGGTTTCACTATTACAGATTTGATGATTGCGCGAAGCATTGATTGTAGTCTCCCTCTTCTCTTATTGTATACCAATAATTTCTAAGTTGAGAATCGTTTGTAATTAATTCAAAATCAAATATAATATATATCATTTATATAAAAGTGCTTCTTATTCGCCATGTGGACACACTGACGAATTCTACATCTTTCGGCTGTGTCCCGAAAGAGCTCCGTTCATTTTTTCTTTGCTTGGGTTGTTTTTTATTAGAGCCTTGTTTTCACATGTCTCTTTTCCTGGAGGTTTAAGACACTTTATTCTTGTCAGTTGTGTGTGGGTGTTTTCATTTTCTGGCGCTATCGCCTTCTTTTTATATGTATATACCATATATCATCACTACAAATGTTTTCTTCAGTTATATCAAACATTGACGTTGTATAGTATTGTACAGAAATTTTCGTTTAACCTGTTCAGAATTTTCTCTGTCTTGCAACTGTTTTTTATTAATTTTCATAGATAATGCTTTATTCAGTGCTATTAGATTTAACATTCACCCTAGTTTTTAAGTCAAGCTCGTCCTGATCATGAGAGAGCATTTTTCATTAATCATTCTTCTTTGGGCAACGCCTTAAAACATTATCGCCTGTAACTCGAGATTCGATAGACTGACTGTTATCTGCAGCGAAAAATTGTAGAAAATCATTGTGTAAACAAATAATATTGAAATGCTCGTTTTTTGGTGCCAAACAATGCAAAATGGCATGATGGAAAGTCATTTTCTTCTTATTACATTAAGAAAATTACCTTTAAATTCATACTATAAACAGTTTATGTTCAATCGAAACCTTAGCTTCATAATTTATTAATTTTTTTCAGATTAGCCTTGGTATAAATCTAGGCCCCGTCATCTAAGTCATCAATGGAAAATTTTTTCCATTTTAATTATATATAAAAAAAAATTTCACGATCGACAAAGTGTAATATACTAGACATATTTTTAAATTGAGAGTCACTCATTCGATTGTATATGGGCCCGGAAGAATGTGTCGAAGTTTTCGATGGTGTAATGGAATCTAGAAGAAAATTATCAAATTAGAAAATGATTGATTTGCAATAAAAAGTGGTTATCGATCCTGTATATGGCGTAGGAAGAAGAGATTAGGAAAATAGGATAAATTAATTATCGAACTGAGTTAAGTAAGCTAGATCTTAGTATCAGGCGAGTAGTAGCTCAGATAGAAGATTTACAAAGAAAGTACGCAAAGTTCTTAACATAGAGAAATACATTTTTTCTTTTAAATTTATCATCCAGTTGTCATAAAATCGTCATTAAAATAATAATAATAAATTTTCATTAAAATAAAATAATTAATACCGCTACCCTTTACATTACTACGTGGAATTGTGATGCTTCAAATAGAATCCATACATAGCTGGATACGAAAAAAGCTTACGTTTAGCGTACCCACTTTCTATGTACGCTGAGCATACAGAGACCGTTCAGTATGTTTTTAGTCATCTCAGCTACGTTTCGACGCGCCTCAACGTAGAGAAAGATCTTTCGATGGTGGTTGTGGTACATGGCTGGGCTAGTCGCACTTCACAACCTTTTCCTTATTTCTTAAGAATTTTATTTTGTCTGGCAAATTAATTTGGAATAACGTTTCTCAAAGTATCACACTCCAGTGGAAATTAATAATCTCCTATATTATAATTAGAAATATGTTTGTTTTTCAAAACAAACTACACATACAAGATGTCTTCTTCAAAATTATTTGAAATTATATTAATATATGACGTTGTAAATAGAAGAAGTATATATCTTTCCCATCCAACTAACTATAGTAAGTAAATCGGTAGACTTTTTCTTTATTTATTCATACTTCCCATTTTCAAATTTCAAATTCTTCTAAGAAGCACTTGAATACCATCTGATCTCCTTGGCGAATTGAAATGTTACCTATTCTAATATAAACTTCTTTCGCAGCTAGTCGTCATAGGGGGAACATTTGCTTACCACCTTTGTCTGCCCACCTTTATCTTCGCATATTTCTTCGAAAAGATTCTTATATTTTTAAGGGGGTGGTTGACAAAATCGATTTTTTGTAGAAAATATCAACTTTGAGGTCTCAAGACCCAATTTTTTCCAGAAATTTTCTTTTTTACTTAACGTTTTTCGTTTGTTTCAAAACACTTTAGTCCGATTAGAAGATATTTCAATTCACTAATCAATAATATTTATTTCTTTTTACAAAGTGATAAATAATATCAATAAATAGATTTTCCTACGATTTGAGGCCTTCTGGAATCATCGGCTTTTGGAATTCGGGGAATTTCACCTTTCAATAAAGTTCACAAAAATTGTTAGCTACCCTGTTTAATTATTACTCCCTGGAAACGAACGTTGAAAATGCGAAGAAATTTTTTATGTTTAATTGGTATACCCCCTTAAGCGGTCTAAAGTAAAATTATAACTTTACTTACACTTCATCTATATCCACAAACAGGGATAAAATACGTAAATTAAATTGTTCGCCTACACTCATCTTCACACTTTTAAATCACTTTAATGACTAGTGGCTAAGTCATAGCAACTATTATATAGCTACTTTTGATAGCTATTCCGTTAGTGGAATACGAAATCGGGTAAAAATGACGATCGTAGTGGTTAACAGAAAATAGCCGCTGCGTAACCAGTGGCTAAGAATAGTAGAATAGGCCTTAATATGTCTATTTATATGAAATATGAACTTAATAAAATTTAAAAAGGGCGTAACTTGCAAAAAAATCGTAGGTAACCACTCAATGGCTTATTTTAAAGGGTAAGAGTAGTATTAAATGATGCAACTAGAAATAAATGACCAAAAAATTGTGTGCATCCTGTATATAACCTTAAAAGTAGCCAAAAAAACCTATTTTTTGAGTACTTAACCTCAAATATCTCCTGACCTGATGGCCCAATTTTGACCTCGCATTCGGATTCTGCGCAGCAAATTACTTCGGAAATGACGCCCAGCTGCCCAACCGCAGAAGCTTGTAGACCTGTCGTTAAGAAAACTCCCACAACAGTTCCTATCATTCTCAGTGTAATACTATTGTTAGTGTATTAGGTGAACAACCACAAGTATTTCCGTAGATATTATAAATTCACAATCACAAATTTTCAGGACTATCTGTATGTGGTTAGGAATCTGTATGGAACTATTTTATACATTTTAGTCCCCACTCCATAACAGTTATTGAGTTGTTCACAAACGTTTTTTAGGACTCCTTGAAGTATGACACAAGCTCCATCTTGCTGGAATATAACACTGTCATTTAGATGCAGTCGTCCCATTGATGATAGGAGTTGGTTTCGTAAAATACGTTGATATTTTTCGGAATTAACAATACCATCAATAAAATATTAGTCGCCCACTCCTTTGGAGGACATGAATCACCAAATCATTACTCCACTACGAAACTTAATAGTCCGTCTCAGACAATCGGGTCCAAATGCCGCCGATTTTTTGTGTTCCTTATTCATCACCCACGCGAACGTTAAACTTGTATTCGTCACAAAAAAGTACTATGTTCCACTGATCTTGAGTCCAGTTAATGCTCTCTTTAGCCCAGGCCAAGCGTTTCTTCTTTTGCGCCCTCGTTAGCAATGGTTTGTGAACAACTCAATAACTGTTATGGAGTGGCCATACTCGAGTCCCGATCTCAGTCCAATGGAGAATTTCTGAGGAATAATCAAAAAAGAACTCCATAAAGGCCGTCCCACAACAAAAGCGTTATTAAAAGCAAAAATACAAAGTATTTGGGACATTACGTCTCAAACTCAGTGTTAAGAACTGGTTAGTACAATGTGAAAGCGTTTACAAGCAGTTATTAAAGTTAAAGGGGATGTTACCCCATTTAAGCGCGTCCTTACGAATTTCATTGTCACCTATACAACTCGTACGAAATTGGTTGTTACTAAAGTGTGCCCTACAATCTTTAAATTTGTTACTTAAATGAATATGTTTTGGTTTTCTTTTTTATGCATTAAGTTAAAGATGAAATACACTAACAATAAAAAATATATCTTAAACAATTGGTTTCCATAGCATCCTTACATTAGCTTTCAAACGGAGACATTACTCTTTTATCTTAGTCGTACGAATTTCATTGTTCCTGGGTAGTATGTAAGCATTCACTGCTTTCCTCATTCGCTTCTTCCTACATTATTTCCTTCTTAAGATATTAACGTTTTATCTCCAATAACAAAGAAGAACATTTGGTACCTTGTTCAAGGCGATGGGAATAAGAAGAAAATCCATATATATCATTTGTCCTCGCTCCCCGTTTTCCCACCGAAACCCCATTTTTTATCTCGCCGAGAGCGAGACTGGACCGAGATTGGCCTTTATCTCGCCGAGATTGCGACGAGAGCAAGATCAGATAAAAGTCAATATTAAATAGTTTACATGAGAAATGTTAAGCCAGAAAAAAGTGATTCAATTAGAAATGCAGCTTAAAAGAGCCATATTCATATTAAACACAAAAAAATGGAAAACTAAGCAATTCAGATTAGCAATATTTGAAAGAATATAAAAAATATAATTTATGCCTGAAAATAGAAAGCCATTGACAGCCAAATGAATATTTTAAACTGTGAGAAACAACCTAAAAGCCGTATTATTTCTACCTATTCGTGGTTTTTACAGCAGCCTACTTGTGCGTATACGTAGTAAAATCTAAATCTAAAGGTTAAATCTTCTTATGTAAAAAAAAGTTATTTGGGAAATTCTGAATGGCTGGATTAGTTTAAGTTGCGATATGGTATCCGTTTCCTAAAGTAACATATCTTTAGGGTTTTCGAGTGAGAGAACTTTTCAAGAATATTTTTTAAATTAGTACAAGAAATGCATTTAAGTGAAGAGCAGATCTACAACTGCCATGAATCTGTGTCTTTCTGCAAGGCTTTGTCGGGAAGAAAAATTTCGAAGGATCTTGTAAGTTAATGCCATGTTGTAATGTAAGGGGCACTCACCAGCTTCCTCTCCTAGTTATTGGAAAGACAACCAAACTAATTACCATAACCTTTTACAGTGTTGTACAAAGCATACTAAAACTATGGATGACCAAAGACTTTTTTCTGAGTGGCTTAAAGAATGCTTTATTCCTAATGTGACCAAGTTCTTGGCCAACAGCAGAGAAGCTAAATCCCGATAATGCGCCGTCTCACCCCCTGATTTAAATTTTAGGATTTTACTTCTTCCTCCGAACTGCACAGCAGTTTGGCAGCAAATGGACCAGACTTGATTTAGAACATAAAAATCTCTTATAGGAAAAGTTTACTCAGTTACATTATCAAGTAACAAAATGAGAAGGCGATAAATAATTTTTTAATCAAATAATGTCAGATAAATGTCAAACCGAGCTGCTTAAAATGATGGCTGGAATTATCGCAGTGGGATGAAGAGGACACAATTCCATACATTGAGTTTCAGAATAAACGAGCCAAATCTAAAATTTAAGAACCATTCAGAAATATCTTTAACTGATATTCAAATCAATGAATGGGTAACAGGCCAAGATGAAATCGAAGCTCAAACAAGGTTTAATTAATAAAGTAATTAATGCAAGAGACAACGTTGAGAATCGAGTGTTATCGAGCAAAGTTGTAAAATTAAAAATTAAAATGCAGTCAGATGTTTTTTTAAATATGCTTAGTAGACGGAAGGGAACGAAGTCGCCATTTACTATAGCATATTTCTAAAACGTTTAAAGCAGAGCTCAAAAAATCCACTAAGAATATATGACCGAAACAAAAATATGTAAGTTCCTTTTTTACATAAAATATAAAAAATTATATAATGTATGTACCTAGCAAATATTTATTTATTGATTTATTTATATGTTCATTGTTTCCCACTTTTTTTTTAATGTGTATAAACTATTTGGATTTAAAAGCTTATCTACTTAAAAAAAACTGCAGAAACTTACCTCGATAATCCGACAGAGGCTCGAACTTTATCAGTCCGCATTATCGAAGTTGTACTGTATATTTTTACTTTTTCTATGATGTAGCCACAGCCCAGGGGACAACCCTATGATGAATTAGCATAGATATGGCCCGACGCGAATTAGGGTAAAACGAATGGGGGAATTTGAATGTCTTGCTCTTGTGTGTGGCTGCGAGCTAGCAAACACCCCAGAGACGATATCGATCTTTTATTTTATTTATTTATTTATTTATTTTTATATTGAAAACTCATAGGCAGGCCGAGACTCGTACCTGCATCCATGGCATGGTGATTGCACCACTCATCCATTGATCAAATTCGCTCTCTATATGTTCATTAGAACAAAAAATAGTAAACGTGAACGATCACTTAGGTATTAGTAAACAGATTTCTACAAAATCAAATTGAAAATTGTTTACCAATAACATAATAATCTTTCCTACATAAATATAACTGCGGTCGGACGCCTTAAATTTTTTCCATAATGGACAGGTAGGTAGATCTGTTAACGCCTTGCTAGTGTTCTATGACGACAGGCGCATCAGCTGCTACCAAGCTTATCAAATTAACATAAACCGGTAATCGAGCAAATGGTTAATTTCCTTTAGTCGGCAGTGCAGTCACGGTTGCGTGCATATGTTGACGGCGGTATCACCGCGATAACGCGCTTTTTATGGTACTATTTTGTATCTCAGGTTTAATGGAAGTTAGCACTTCGTCAATGCACTCCTAATCACTTTCACCAGTTTATGGGAATAGTTCGTGCCTTTTGAGGAATATTCTTCAGAAATTGTCTGGAAAATCAAACGTTCGGGCGGTTGCCAAGAAGGTAAAGTTAGACGCTCTTAAAGTAATAACAAATAACAACACGTGAAATGATGCTTAACGTGAGTTGCATTTGCAATTATTTAGCCCCAAGGAGAACTTTCGATTTAGCATAAAACCTAGTTTCAGTTCTAATTCCAGGCACATTCAGGGGAAAATAAACATTGACCCACCTAAACAGCTTCCCCTTTCCAAAAGCTGTTTCATGCTCTTATGTGTTTAGGCATGCCACTCCCCAGTACCCCTGTAAACTGCGACCAATCAAAACAAGGGGTGTGTTCTATACTGTTGAGAGAAAACCTGTTTGACTCCATATAACTAACTGTATACTTGCGCATTTGTTTCGGGAGACTGGTAATCTTTTACTTTTATATGTAGCAGTACTCCCAAGAGATTTTGCTTGAACTGGGACATTTTTGAGCGGATTTTGTGTGGTATACATGGCAACGAGTAGCAGCTGATGTTGACTTAGCAGCAATAAGCATACAATCGGCAAAGTGGCAGTAAAAGAAGCAGAAACAGGTTAAGTTGACAGAATTCAAATAAAAAAATAAAAAAAAAACCTAAAAAAGGGGAAAGGATGTTTTCTTCAGGAGATTTATAGCTCACATGAAATTCATATCCGGTAGCAACGCGCTCAATATAACGCGGGGACTCTGGAAGGAGCCGGGTGGCAAAATGTTCGATTTATTTTTATATTTCTGTCAACCTAAACCTTTTTTAAACCAGACGAGCTGAATGTTTTCAATTTAATAACTCATTTTGATAGTCCCGACACAGCTAGAATGAAATTTTTTCTGCAGACTGAAGTTGTTGTCAAACGTGAATGTATTGTTAATATATATATATATATATATATATATATATATATATATATATATATATATATATATATATATATAGTATATATGAGAGAGAAAATCAATAAACTTGAAAAATTTATTAAATTCCAATTCCAACAGTACAGTTATTTATTTTCATTATACCTATTTTATGAGTTTCGTCTCTATGCCATTTCTTCACTTTAATTTGATTTTTTAATAGCAAATTTGTTTAAATTTTCACGGAATTTATTTTCTTCTATAAATGCTAAAAACTTTATTTTATTTCATACAGTTCAGTCAAGTTGAGAAAAACAAAGAATTATCTAACTTGGTAAAAATAAAGTCTAGTGGTTAATGAAGCAGAAACATGGTAAGATTTGCCAGTTAGGGATTTCCTCTTTGCGAAAATGTGTTAAAAGTAAGTAAGAACAATTTGGTAATTTAGTATCGTTCATTTTGTGGTAAAAGCGATTCTCTTCATTATGATCTATTAAAAACTAAAACTAAATAAAGTTAAAGAAGTTTATTTATATTCTTTACATAGCTGTAACATCTTCTGTCCGTTTTAGGGAGTAAAATCCTCTTATATAATATCATATACATGTAGAGAGAGAGGAATAGTATCCGGCATTGGCATTAAAGCCGAGCACCGAAATTATAATTCCTGAATTTTAGTAAATTCAAAATTTAAAAAAACAAAAAGTTTTCAATTAAATATTCTTAAGTTCGAAATAATTGTTCCTAACCAGAATCACGACGAGAATATTGCGCGAAAATGGTTTCGGCAATCCAAAAAACATTTGGCAATTTGACTAAATAAGATGAGATGTTCCTTTGTTCACATAAAATGCATTTGTTCGTGCAGCTTTCAAACTTTTGCTATATATTATTTAATACCTAAATACAATGGAGGCGCTTAGCGAAACGGCAAGTGGGGCCAGAGGATTAATGCATATTTGCGTCATATTGAAAGTAAAATACTGCATAAAAGGTCTTATTTATACGAATGCAATACAATTAAATATCGCTCAAATACAGTGTGTATCATAAATAAGTTTCCACTCGACATTTCTAAGAAAAACGTAAGAAGATTTCCGTGAAATAACTTTTTTTATAACTTTAATTAAATTATATACAGAACATTCATTGTGTACACTAAAAAAATTATAATTTTCCATTAAATCATACTTTCTATTCGCTTTTTTATAGAAATGTGACATTATTAGCAGGTCAAAATTAAGTTTCCATCTTGTTTAATAGCCACTATGACCCCCATTGCGAAGCGACATCTGGGAAATTCGTTTAGTTACTGAAAGAGTTAGCTTTCTGCAATCTTCTGGAGTAAATTTTTTCCACGTCTCTATAATGCATTCTTTTAAATTAAGGATGTTTTTAGGCTCCTGCTCAGAAATCTTTAATTTAAGCCAGGACCATGCGTTTTCAATGGGGGAGAGGTCAGGACTTTGAGGTGGCCACTTTAGTAAATTAACATGATGATTGTTGATGTAATTCGTTACGATTTTTGCCGTATGTATTGGTGCATTGTCCTGTTGAAGGATGAAGTCATCCCCAATTAATCACTTTCCCTCTGGAATAATAACATCTTGAAGCAATTTTAAATAAACTTGTGCATTAATTTTGCCTTCTAATATGACAATTTTACCCACTCCATATGATGAGAGACATCCCCACACCATAACTCCCCTTTGCATTGACTTAAAGGATGGTTTAGCGCACTTATATGATAGCGCTTCTCCCTTTTTCCGCCACACATATACTCTACCATGCGAGTAACCCATCCTGATCATTGACTCGTCCGTCCATAGAATTCTATTCAAAAATTCCGGTGGTTTTAGCACATGTTCTTGATTAAAGTTCATCCTTTTTTGCAAATTAACATTACTCACGTAAGGTAATTTGAGAGCAACTCGACCGCGTTTCCCATCTTCGTGAATTCTTCTTCGAATTGTGTTTGTTGATGGAACATTTTTGCCTTCATTTATTAGTTTTGATCGAATTTTGCCTGCAGATAAGAGCGGACTTTGCTGTGCTATGATTTTGATCCTAGAGTCTACTCTTGTAGTGGTAATTTTAGGCCGCCCTGGGCGCCGTTTAGCGCAAACGCGTCCCTCATGTTTAAAAACGTTAACTACTTTGGCTACAGCTGTATGTGATTTTCCAAAAACTTTGGCAATGTAGCGGTTGGAATGTCCTTCATTCTTCATCTTAATTATAGCTCTACGCTCCTTGCCATTTGTAAAATTTAATCTGTAAAATTTTGTTTTAAAAAAAATGACATTATTTGAACAAACAATCAAACTTCTTAACTGGATCAACTTACTTGAAAATAAAAAAACAGTTAAAAATGTATGTATTTAATTGTAATAGTAATCAATTATCCACAATTATTAACACTGCACTATTAAAAGACTAACTTTAACTTTGTGGAAACTTACTTATGATACGCTCCAAACAACTGCTGACAATGAAATGATTACGGTACATTGCAAACTCCAGAGCATTTTCATTAATTTTCAGTGTGACATGTGCATGCATGTCTTAACGATGCAAATACTTAACCAAACAGAACAGTTAATCGGGCATTTTTGAGAAAATTCTGGTCGCATCCAAAAAATTTTAGTGGAAACTTATTTATGATACACACTGTAGATATCTAAAATTAATATTACCTATAGGGTATGATCGAAACTGATTTTATATGATTTTTTTTTTACCGCAGTAGCTATCGTTGCACATAATTAGTATTTCACTCGACCGCAATTTTCCTACAGACGTTTGATTTTAATTGTAGAATTTTGTTAATGTTTTTAATAAAAGCTCATATAATTTAAGGTTAATAACATACCATTTCCCAGTGATTGATTTATAATAAGTCACCGGTTAGGGCTTTATAATGGTTTGATGCATTAATGATCACTTTATAAGAAAGAAAAGAAATTAAAATAAAAACTTATTGCAATATTTGCAATCGAGTATTTCAGCCACAAAAATATATTTTAAAAGTTTTAACTATTTCAATTTGAATAAAAAACCAACATAAATATTTGTGTTAAATGAACTTACAATAAATGCTCTACTTATTTTGTTTCTTTATGAATAAGTCTATCCTGAAAAGTTAAATCCGGCGGTACTTTTCCTCCCATCCGAAATAAATAATCTAGGTAACAAAAAAAAATTAAATAAAAAATACCTTTTTTTTGAGCGTTGTACCCCCTAAAAGACAAGAAAAACTTAAAAAAAATTAAAGATAAGTAACACTTCATTCTCATTCATTTCAATAAATTCGATAATGCAATCACACAAGTAGGTAGGTACATTTTTAAACTCACTAATTAAATCACTAGTGAAAAGAAAAGTTGTAATGGAATGTAAATCCTATAATAAATTCAATAAACAACTAAATATACAATTATTCATTTATCACAAACATAAATTACTTTCACTATTTGTATGCTCCTACTCAATCGCTACTTATTCTACTATTTAATCGCCTACTCTACTCTACAAGCCCGGAAGCTGAAACGAACAGCTGAGCATTGGTGGTGTAAACAAACCAAAATTTGCTACAGTAAATAATAGGAATAGGTTGGGGAATTATACTTTTTCGTGGTATTTCTCCCAGTATTTTTAAATGACGACACGCTTGGTGGCAAAATGACCGACCTGTCATGTTTTCCGGGCTTGTATCTAGAGTAGGCTATTAATGACCTAATGTGAAGTGAGTTAAGAATTAATTTTTCTGCTACATTTTTGTGAAAATATTTATTTGCAAATGTTGAAATGTTTTAAAATTTGCATTCTTTCTAGTTTCTTGGTGGGGCCTGACCGCTGTGGCCACATCCAGCCAACCCGTCCGTTCCTGCTGACGTAGTACTTTTGAATACCTACATACTTGCTAAGGAAGGAGAAACAGAAAACTATTATAATGTGATAAAATTCTAATTTTGTGGGCGATCCTCTTATCGAAAAAGACAATAAATGAGTATCGTTAAAAGCTTTAAAGTGTTACAAATGTGTTTTTCTTATCAACAAAAGCATTGAATGGGTACGTTTGATTATGTGGTACAACACCGATTCTAACTGAGTGGTAGCTGAGTAAATATGTGCAAAATAGTCAAAAACAAGGAGAAATACCGAATATTTACGTTAAGACGTTAAGAAATCGGAGAGCATATGTGAACTTTGGTATCACCAGAAGGGGTTTAAAATCACCAAGATTTAGACGTGTAACAGAAAAAAAAATTCTGTCACTAGGAAATTGTTCGAAAACAGCAAATTTGGTGACAAAGGCATTGATTTGGCATCACTACGTGTAATACGACGTGCAAAGATTGCACTAATATTAAGCCATACCGTGTGCTTAGCTTGATAAAAGGTATCACCGCCAATGGTGTCCTTCTGGGTTTTAAACCATTTTTGAAGATATTGTTAATCTGAATGGTAGGCATTTGTTACTATGTCCAGGTCCTGTGGCGACTTTTAATGTATTATTGCCAACTACGTATAATCTTTTAATTGCGGTTTCAAACGTGTTCTTCCAGTTAGCAAAGACATAATATATCGTAGCGTAAAAAAGTTTAGAGTTGATATAAACTCATGGCGTCAGCTGTAATTCTGAGCTGATCCGCTCATTTTCCTAGGACATGAGGCTCTTTCGGCTAAAGTTGGTACGTCTGCTGGTGTGGATGAGGAGTGAGTCGCCTACGGAGGGTCTTTGTGGAACAGACGAGTTCTCTGTTCCTCCGACTTCTCAAGCGACTGATTGTTTGTTATATCTGATGCCTTGAGTTTTTGTTTACTCTTTTATAGAACGCCCGCTTTAGTTTAGTTGGTATACTGTTTCGAAAGCTTCTCCATCGCCTGTGTCATACTACGTCGCTTATAGTTTGAAGTCGGTTTCTGCTTTAAATTCAGACGGTCTAGATGTGGAATGTGAATATGTGCAACAACACCAGCATTTTACGATGCTGTAGCCATGTATCCCAGGTACAACTCTGTAAATGTTAGTATGGCTTTGGCCGGAAGGAAATTGTGGTAAGAAAAATTAAGGAAGTATTGTTTTTTCAGTGCTGCGAGCTAGCACAGCACAGAGACGGAGTGGACTTTTTATTTATTGCAACTATTGGGACGGTGTTGGATCAATTCGTTGAGCGGCACGACCACCATGCAATGGGTCCCGGGTTCGAGACTAGATCTCCCCGTGGGTTTTATTAAGAAATAAAAATAATCCAGAGACGGAGTTCTGGGTTGTTGTCTAGCTCACAGCAATGCAAAAAACAAGACATTCAAGTTTCCTCACTTCCCTTACCCTAATTCCCTTCCGGCCAAAACCATGCTAAACACATCAAAATGTTGTCCCCTAGGATTTGGCCTAGGGCTTCACGGCACCGAGACAAGACCGAGACTTTGGCAGATCTCGGTCTTGGTCTCGTCAAGGTGAAGGCGATCTCGCTCTCGATCTCGATCTCGGCGAGATAAAGGCCAGTCTCGGTGCGATCTCGCTCTCGGCAAGATAAAAAAAGGGTATTTCGGTGGAATAACGGGGAGCGAGGACAAGTGATATATCTATGTATATATGCATTTTCTTCATATTTCCATCGTCAAAATAAGGTAGCAAAGGCTCTTGTTTGCTATTGGGGATAAAGCGCAAATATCTGAAGAAGG
The DNA here is from genome assembly GCA_964036015.1 of Leptarthrus brevirostris. Classification (NCBI taxonomy): domain Eukaryota; kingdom Metazoa; phylum Arthropoda; class Insecta; order Diptera; family Asilidae; genus Leptarthrus; species Leptarthrus brevirostris. Next base: position 69,043,991 of record OZ038372.1, on the reverse strand, counting down.
AAATAATGTAGAAAGAAGCGATTGGGGAGAGCAGTGTATACTTATATGCCCCATAAATCACACAATTGGAATTTTTCGGAGCGACATAAAAGCTGAAACAACTAAAAAAAATTTTCCACAATAAAATGATAAAAACTAATATCTCGTCCACTCTCGTCACCTCAATCTCGCTCTCGGTATCGCACTGTTACTAATGATATTGGTCTCGCTGCCGGTCTCGGTATCGTGTCGAGACCGATACCGGCAGCGAGATTTATCTCGAGTATCGTGAAGCCCTAATTTGGCCACATCGTATAAAAAAAAACCTAAAATTTAAAATTCACAGGGAGACCGATGCAGGATTATTAACTACGGCTTGAGAAGTCCAAGATACATATAATCTTTACTAGAGGCACTCCTCCTTTCCAGCACCCTAACACATTGGCTGAGGCTAACACATTGGCTAAAGTAGCTTCATGGAGTAGTGTCTGTGGTCTGGTTATAAACCCGGACAAGGCAGAGTTGATACTCTTCTCTCTGGAACAAATAGTTCCTCCTATAAACTCTCTACGCTAGTGTTATGCGACTCATACTCACTTATGGGGTGGTCGTATGCTGGCCAGCACCGGGCAAAGTGACCCACCAAAAAACACTTGAGAAGGTTCAAAGAACGGCAGCACCACTAAAAGCAGGTGTTCTTGGGACCAAACCTTCTAAAGCCCTCAACACAATTCTCCACTTTCTACCGCTCTTTTTGGGAAGCTTGTATCCTCATCTGTCATTAGACTCAACTCAGTCCTCACTTGGAAATGTACTAACTACGGATACTCCAAAATCTTGAACGGAAGAGTCTTAACAAATTCTGACTATACCACACCTAAGCCTTTATTTAATTCTAAATTTGACTCCTGTTTCCCCACTATGTCGGAACTGGTGAAAGGTCCCCCTCAATAGGAAGAGCCGGTGCATCTTTACACTGACTGCTCAAAATTGGGTGGTGGTATCTTTTCAGAACACCTGAACCTAGGCATTTCATTTCGCTTATTGAAGTGCTGTTTAAGCTGAATTCATGGATATAAAGGTAGCCGTAATCCGTCTGAACTTAACGTGCATACGGATAACATCTGTATATTCTCAGATAGTCAGGCTGCTATTAAAGTCCTCACGGGAGTGCATACGACCGCCAAAACGGTTATAACATGTCGCTGAGCATCCGAACGTACGCTGCATTTGGGTACCAGGGCATTGTGAGATTAACTTTAGAACCGACGAGCTAGCGAGAATCGGCACTAATGTTTTTGGTTCGGACATAAATCACCAGCTTTACAAGCTGCTAGCCATATGCAAACTGGAGATTTTACAAGTCTTCCTTAGGATTGCAAATATTAGATAGCAGAGGGAACTGACCTGCCTAATTACCAGCAAGATGTGACCAAATTTTGACTCAAAGCGGACAAGAGAGCTCATCTTGCTCGGAAGTAGTGTTATGAGCGTTGTCGGGACCGTCAGATCGGACCATTGTCTCATAGGCAGACACGCCGGCAGATTTGGCGCACCTTCAAATGACTTCTGTAGGAGTTCCCAAAACGAAGAGGAAGAGAAAACCATACTGCACCTCTTCTGCAATTGCTCAGCTCTAGCCAACCGCAGGAACCGGTTTTTGCGTTCCCCCTTTTTCAAAGAGGTAACCGAATTAGGTTCCGCTGATGTCAGTAATCTAGTTTGGTTTATCAGGAGCTCTTAATGGTTCGCGGCTACGTGACAGGGTTTCAACTTTGTTGGCTGGAGAACAGTACTTACTGGGTCCCCAAGAACTAGGTGATACTAATGACAGAGATCTAGGTAGACTCCCCTCTCTCCGTAGGGGATGTTAGGGTTGAGTGCATAGCCTCAACTGTGGTATCACAATGGGCCTTTTTGGTCTTTTTGACCTAAGTGTGCCTTTTTAGGCATCCAACCTAACCTAACATATATCAAATAATTATGGAAACTTCCTTAAGCTCGCCTGTTCATATGATCCTGCTGGTAAGGCGATGCTTGGCCCCTTTGTTCCTGAATCAAGTTATTATCTTGCGCTTTATATTGCTCCGTTTCTGGATCCGGTTATGATGGCATCTTGCGTTCTTAATAAAATTTGTTATAACTTTAGTAAGGTTGACTTCTCCTTGAATAACACTTGGCTCTTACCTTGTGTTTTGAATAGCGTTTTCAACGAACGAAGTATTGTCGAAGCCGTAAGATCTTTTTATGATTTACTGTTTATCTGTTTTACTTACTGTGATCCTATTTCTAATAACCCACGATCTACAAAGCCTTTGTTCGATTGCTCCTTAAAACGCCTAAAGAATGTTAAAAGTATAGTTTATATCCTAATTAGTGTCCTCTTATAATAACTACCTGAACAGAATACAAGCATACCTGCGCGTCGATCTCAAGTGGTTTTGGCGGTTTGTTAACTTGAAGCTTATTTCTGATGGTTATCCATCTTTTTTGGATATAGTGAAAGCAATGAACCCATGCCGTCAGCAATGTCTTTGCCATTTTTTAAAATGCGTTTTGGACGATATCTCTTTAAGGATTTTGCTCGGTTAACGAGGTTAGCGCTGACTTTTCTCGAACGAATCTTTTTTGGATATAGTGAAAGCAATGAACCCATGCCGTCACCAATGTCTTTGCCATTTTTTAAAATGCGTTTTGGACGATATCTCTTTAAGGATTTTGCTCGGTTAACGAGGTTAGCGCTGACTTTTCTCGAACCCAAGGACCTCTCCTACTAAGCAAAGCTACCAAAAGCAAGATTTTACCTTGGCTGTGTGTCATTTATTTAATCTATCGATTCGTGTGGTGTCTTCCCGAAAGCTTGCAGATCTCCTTTAAAATTAGTGTTCACTGCTCATCTTTGCTGTGTCTCCAACAAATATGAGGCAGTTATTTGCGCTGTTTATTACTTTCACTGCCCGACTAGAATTTAAATGAGGGGCATGCCGATAAAGGGATTTACCCGTAGATTCCTCATGACGACCCTACAAAAAAATCAGCGATACTGAAGTGAGGTATGCCTTATGAGGCAAACCTAACACTTTTGTGAGCAGCCATAATAGTACTTGAAAATTGAATGTGTTTAATGTGAATGAAGTTTGAATGTGTTAAATTTTTTATTAACAGTTTTTTTTTACATTTTATAAATCTCTTTCTTACAATGTTGGAATCGGGTAGCAATAATTTTTCCTCACGAGGGCCACATTTTTTTTTTTTTTTTTTTTTTATATATGATGATGCCAAAGCTCAGGGGATGCCCTATGATGCTTAAGCACAGCCTTGGCAGGAAAGGAATTAAGGATGAGGGAAATGGGTTAGGAGTTTGGGTGAAGGAGGTGTCGATGTACGCCCCGTTTGAAAGTTTCAGGCTGATAAGACGAGGGAAAAACAGAAGATGGTAAACTGTTCCACATTCGTGTTGTTCTGCTTAGAAAAGATTCCCGAAATTTTACGGTACGTCCAAATTTGACCTGGAGAGTATAGGGGTGGGAGCGACTTGTTGATCTTGTATCGCGCGTTGTCATTAGTCTACAAGGAATCAGGCTAGCAATTTCGTTAGAACAACGGCCATGGAAATAACGATAGAAGAGTGAGAGACAACCGACATTCCGTCGATGCTCCAGAGAGTCAAGACCCTCAGAGATTGAGGGATCGCCAATAAGCTTAACAGCTTTACGCTGAACTTTGTCTAACGCGGACAGTGCGGTGTGTCCGGCCCCTGCCCAAATATGGGAATTATATTCAAGTCTAGGCCTAATGTGGGACTTGTAGATCAGCGCTAAGTCAGGTGGGGTGAAATATTTCTTACATCTCTGTAGAAAACCCAAACATTTCATCGCATTTTTAGCGATTGCAAATATATGATCAGTCCAGCTAATATGCTGGATATCTCGATACCCAAGATGTTTAGGGAGGGTGAATTGGGTATATTCACTCCGTCGACTGAAATGGGTTGGGGGTGAACTGGGCGTTTTTTAAGGGACATTAAACAGCATTGGGTTTTGGATGCATTAAACGTAACACGATTTGCTCTGCCCCAAGCAAGGATTAAATTAATTAAATAAAAATTTTTGCATACTCCCGGTCTTAATTTGCCCAAAACAAAACAAAACAAAAACGTACACAAACACAAGGACTGACGAACGGGATCCACAAATGCGAAGCAAAGCCGCCTCTGTGAGAACAATGCCAGCAGCAGTGTTATGCCTGCTGTGCTGAACTTTGATCTCGACACAGGCAGCCAAATGCTCAGCAGTGGAGACCCGTTAAACGCATTCAATGCAGCACGATTGTACTACATTGAATGTTGGATGGAAGCAAATAGATACAAATCGGAACGGACTCACCAGACTGTGCTTTTAAATAGAGCATAAAAGCCCCTCACCCCGGCGAAGATGGCACCAGCACTTTAAATATTTTTAACTTAAAATCGCGCTTTCGCGACCGAATTTAAAGTTTATTTTTTTGGGGGCAAGACACGGCGGCACGTCTGTCCCCGTCAGTAGTTCAACTCAAACATGCGGCATTACTAATGATGCGTGAATGAGGCAAGGCGTTATATGAACTTTGTGTACCTTATAGGGTAGCCGCATGGGGTCCACACGAGGCAGTGTGGCTAGCCTTATAGGGACCCTAACTGCACACCCCCCCCCAGAAATTCTAGTCCGGATGCAAGCCGTTCTTGGAGCCAACATGGAAATTTTGTATTTCTACAATTGAAGGTGGTACGCAAGTTGACTAAATTTTTACTGGCTGCAGCAAAGCATTGGAGCTAGTAAATCATCAAATTCTTAAAATGTAAATTGGATTCATTCATATTAATTTGATCGCACCCTGCGGGATTCTTTTCCCAAAACTCTGTATGACGTTATTTTCAACATTTCTGGGTTACCATAGAGCGCTAACCTGTGACCATTGTTATTCATTATTTACATCAATGATGTATTCTCGATTCTGTCTCACTCAAATATTCTCTGTAATGCTGACGACACCGAAATATTCCTCACTGTGCCAGCCAATGCAAATTGCCTCGTTTTAAATTTTGAACCATCTTCCTCTAAATGTCGACAAGTGCACATTTTTCATTTTCTCTCGAGAGAGATCTCCCTTTCAATTCAATTTCATAATAGATGGCTGTCTTAAACTTGCAAAGATAAGGATCTAGTCGTCTGGCTTAATTCCTAATTTACTTTCGAAGATTGTTTGAATGCCATAGCTAGCAGCTGATAATGTTTTCCGGGATGCCTCTCCTACATAAAGCCATTCATATGTACTAGCGATCAACGCTGTCAAAAGGCTTCTCGAAATCGATGAAGAAATGCTGAATGAAGAAAGAGAAGGATGCATACTGTTACCTTTATTTTTCTTAATTGTCACTAATGACTAACTGTTGAGCGCCTTAGATGAATATCCATCGCGAGAAATTAAATGGAAACTTTTTAAGCACCTTATACACCTGGACTATGCCGATGCTGTATGTCTCCTATGCAATAAACAGAGTCATGTAACCCAATGTTCGAAGCCCTAAGCAGAGCAGGTCGCAGAACAGGGCTTAAGATCTCTGTTTAAGCCAAACTAGATAGGCCACACACTACGAAAAGCGCAAAATAACGCTCAACAGGCTCTAGGAAGACACCGAACTAGACGATCGCGCAAAGAAGGAAGCTACTTAAATCAATCGTGGCAATAGCTGAACTTGTTGGCGCAGAATCAGACCCGTTGGAGAGACGATATAGTATTCGCCTTATGCTTCAAAATGAACTGAAGGAACCAGAGAAAGATAATTAGCAGGGCTAATATGACTGTGGGTTTCGTGAAGATATGGTCAAAGGAGTTTAGTGACCCCTAAATCACGAAGTTAATTTTTTACTTCTGTCAGACTTAATGTGGAATATGTTTCTCCGGTTTGGTCGCTTTTCCATGCGGCACACACCGATCGCATTAAAGATGTCCGATAGAGGATCTCAGAATTGCTCATTGGAACAACTCTTTTGTAATACCACCTTATATTGATAGGCTCAGGCTGTTGCATTTAAATACTATTTTACAATCATAAGCCAAAAGTTTGATTTTATAACAATTAACACTGCTAGAAACTCATTTAATAGAAGATATGAAATATAATGAAGTTGAATTAGAGGATTACCACGTTACAGGATTTGATAGCGATTCGAGATATGCCGGTGGTGGCTACTATGCCCAGAATTTGCACTAAAACAAGTCTTTTGTCGGTAAGGGATTAACTAAGTACCTGAAAATAAATGATGCTGATATAGGGCAAAATTGCAGTTCAGGTACTACTTCAAATAGGCTGAAACTTTAATCGGGCCTTATTTGCCCCTTCGGTGTTTTTAAGGGGTATGAACCAACTATTCTGTACATTCTAAATGTACTATGTTAGAAAACTATATGTAGATAGAGAAATGTGATATTTGACTATTAGTGGTTCTTGCATTATATAAATCCCCAAGCGCATGAAACCGTCGGTTTTGTGATAGATTTAGTAAACGGCTAAGTAAATTAAGTGATTACCCCAGGTATATGTTAGTAGTTGGAGATTTGAATATAAACTGGTTGGAATTAAAAAAATAATTACAGGAGGGATATTGACAAATACGTTAACAATTAATTCATATCAACAGGAGACGGATCAATTTGCTGAGCGGCACGATCACCATGGCATGGGTCCCGGGTTCGAGACCAGGTCTCCCGTGGGTTTTATTAAGAAATTAAAATAATCCACTCCGACTCTGGGTTGTTGTCTAGCTCGCAGCAATGCAAAAAACAAGACATTCAAGTTTCCTCACTTCCCTTACCCTAATTCCCTTCCGGCAAAAACCATGCTAAACGCATCAAAGGGTTGTTCCCTAGGCCTTGGCCAAATCGAAAAAAAACCCAACAGAGATCTCGAGAAATTCATTTAGCATTGCTTATTATTTGCATAGATGTTAGAATATATATCCCCCCCCCCCTACCTTTGACGTAGGGTGGGGTCAAAATGTTTCCTCATAGCATCAATGTTGATCAAACTGTGTACAACAAAAAAGAATCATACAAATAGGTCTAAACGTTCGGAAGTTGAATAACGCCCTTTCCCATTCCCACCTCACCCCCTCCCATTAATAAGATATGTAGATCATACTCTGTACCAACTGTAACCATTACGAAGTTAAGTTCCATCCCACCCCATGCCCCACACCACCAAAAAGATTTTTGACATGGTACAAATCGGAAACATACTCTAGTAGAAAAAAAGAATCATCCAAATCGGTTTACACGCTACGAAGTTAAACTACCCCAACATAATCATAAAAATCGGTTCAGGCATTACGAAATTATGCCGGATCATACCTAAAAAAAAATCAAATAAAAAAAAAATACGAGTCGAACTTATAACCCTTCGTTTCTTTGGGAAGTCGGTTAAAACGAATTGAGTAACTCTGTCGATAAGAAATCAATTTGAAAAAAACATTCACATCATTGGAAAGAAAATAAATAAGGTATTGATTTGTTGATATCTTTCACACTTTTTACAGAAAATTCATGTATGGACTTAATAAACGAAGTAGAAACAAGATTTAGATTCGAGAGATTAAGTTTAGCTGACCTGAAAAACTTTTGTGTGATATGAATAACGAGAAGGAGGTAAACTTAGTAAACAAACAGATGACATTAGATTCGTTTGTTTGCCTTAGTAATTTATATATAAAGCATTTAGTATATCTGTTGTTCTTTGCTATGTCAACAATTGTATTTAATTCAGTTTTGTAATTTATTTTGGCCGTAGGTACAATAATTAATCTGTTCAACAAAGAATAAAATGTAAAAAGCGGATTTATTAATATTAATAATAATTTGTAGCTAAATACTATCTGCAAAAGAGAGAAAGTGTTTCCTATAATCTGTTCCAAAAAGATTGACAGTACACGCTCTTATGGACTATTACTGTCTGCTTTATTTTCCAATCATTTTCTTATGCATCCATCCCTCTTCCTCAGCACGCTATTACCACGATTTCAACTCAGAACATTTTCTGATTTTTCCTTGTGGACTTGGGTTACCATATCAAAAGCACGTAAATATAACAAGTTTCTTGTTGAACCCATAACCATTCATTAGGGTCTATTTTTATTAAAAGCTGTGCAACATTGCACCAAAAATATATACATATTTCAAAATAAATAATTCAAAACAATTTATAATAAGTAAATTCAAGCATTTTTACAAACCTGAAAGATCTAACCTTGTCAAACAAAAAGTGAAGGGGGATCTCAACCGTTTGGGAGTTACAGCGTAATTCATTAGCAATTTTCATTATGGGCACATCACTCTCTTATTTTTATCTTTTGATCTACTCAACGCAGAGACCTCAAAGAAACACTAAAAAACTACTATCTGAATGACCTTTCCAAAATTGTTAACAATGGTTGTACTAACTTCTACCATTACAGGTACAGTCACTTCAAAAAGTAAAGTGTTTTGCGATTACCTAAAATTTATTCCGAAATTTGCGTAATTAATACACCCGTTTTTAATTTTTACTAAATTCAGCTCTTTCTGGTTTCTGGTCTCTTACAAGTTAGCGGAGTCAGGACAGACAATAAAACTTAATCTTTTCTTCAGACCCAGTTAACTCGGCTGTAGCGGAAAGCAACCATTTCCTCTCTTCCCTCGATCGTCACCATCCTCCCTGTTCCTCGTTTTCTCCTATCAAAACCCTCACACCCTCTCAAGCTCCGAGTCTTCTCTTTCCTTCGATTTTCGTTAAGGTGACTTTAAGAAATTAAATCACGTGCTCCTCAAGTCTATCCCTCAACATCTTTTCATACATGGACAAGTGCACTCAAACGTCATTTACATCTTTCGACTCTGATCCCGAACTAATCGCCGCCAGTATTAACGGTCTTGAGGACGACTTTCACGTAGGTCCCGATGGTATTCCAGCCATAGTTCTGAAAAAATGTGCCATGCATCTAGTTCAACACCTTACTTTGCTTTTCCGCGCCTCGGTCACTCAAGGGGTTTTCTCTCAATTATGGAAAAACTCGTACTATTCGAAAAATTAGTCTATGATTCCATGTTCTTCCACTGTAAGTCTATCTTCTCCCACTCCCGGCATGGCTTTCTCAAAGGTTGATTTACAATCAGTTATCGCAACCGATTTTAGTAAAGCCAATGATCACAAGACAAGGTCTCCGATAACGTTATCTCGATCAAACTTGACAGCCAAGCCCTACCCCCCCCCCCCCCCCCTACCCACCCGAGTTATCTCCTACATTCAATCCAACCTCAACAACCGTCAGTACAGTATTCTTTTTAGCTCATCCATTTGTAACCCTATTGCTGCTCCGACGCCCCTTAGGGCAGCCACCTCGGCCCATTGATTTTCATCCTTACAATAAATGATGCTAAATGTGTCATCAAACACTCAGAGATGTCGACATGAAAATAATTAAACATATCTGACACACAACTGACTTTCTTCTTCTGAAAGAAGACCTTGATTCCTTCACCACATAAAAACTTTCTAGAGCTCAATGTCAATGTCAAATGACAGTCCATCTCTTATTCCCGCAAACAACTAACCACCACCCCGAGAGTCTACATGTTAACGAGCTAACTCCGCGCTTGGGTTTGTGATGCGTTGGTCAGACCTCTTCTTGAATATGTCAGCTATGTTTGGTCACCCACACGAACAACCCACATTAACAGGATTGAATCTGTCCAGCATAGGTTGATTTGCTTTGCTCTACGTGATCTTCTGTGGGTAGACAGATTCAACCTTCCACCTTATGAAAATCGTCTGAAACTGATCGACATACAACCCCTAAGTAAACATGGTAATGTTTCCGACATTCTCTTCATTTATCAGCTATTAACTGGTACCGTAGACTGCCCTTCAATCCTGCAATCTTTACCCAAAGACCAATCCCCGCAACTTTAGGTCCACTCCCCTTTTCCAACTCGACCGTAATCGCACGAACTACGGTCAAAGCAAATCAATTACCAGGATGCTACGTAAAGTCAACGACCTTTCCTCCTTTGACTTTCATTTGAGTAAATCATCCATTCACAAACTGAATCTTGATCCCGCCCATCTTAGTCTCACATAGGATTCCAGTTCATACTATTTATTATTACTTATACTATTTATTATTACTTATCATTACATTATAGCTTGTATTATTATTAATATGTTATAGCTTGTATTTTATTTTTATGTCGTATTATTATATTATAGCGTGTATTAAGCTTAAATAAATAAAACGACATATGCACTTCATTGTTCTCCATAAGAAAAGTTCAATGGGGTAACATCTGGAGATCTAACAGACCAAGGAATCGGGGCAACCCGTCCAAGCGAGCGCAGAGGAAATTTTTCATTCACTTTTGCCTTTACAATGATACCAGAATACATTGGAGCCATTCTGTTAGTGAAACATTGTCGTAAGATTATCCATACGGATGTCCTCTAGCAGATCTGACAGTGTATTCTCAAGAAGTCCTCATAAATTTGGCTATCAAGCAATTGCGGCAAAATAAATGGTCCTATTGAATGGGTGTTGACGATACCAGAACAAACATTGGTTCAGAATTTGAGCTGGAAAGAGGTCTTCTTGTCATATCGCTCATTAAATACAATAACGTGATAATTCGAAAAACCTCATTTCGAGAATAACGTGATACTATCTCCGGTGAACTACGACTCATCCGTCTACAGAATTCTGCCCAAAAACACCCTGTTCTTCATGTCTTATTCTAGAAATTAAATGCATCTTTTCTATCTTCTCTCGGAATCTCCTTCCAGTAGTTTTTAGAATGGATTATAATGATATGGAAGTAATCCTTCTCGATGAACAACCCTCCCAACTTGAAAGCAAGACACTCATAGTCGTATTGCGACTTGGCTCGTGCTAGTCTCAGGGTCCTACCTGACGAGGGTGATTATTTGCTGCTCGATGTCTGCGGAATCTTCTGATGTTTCAACTCGTAATTTCGTGCTGTTTCCGATTTTCCTGCTTCTTTTAACCTTCGGAAGGTCCACGCAAATACCCCTCTTTGTGCACGTTGATTAAGGAAACTCCTTTCATATTCTTATACAGCAGCTTTTTCGTTGCAGTGTACTATACAATAAATGTAAATTATATCCGCGTATTCCTCAAAAGTAAATTCTGCCAATTTTTAATAATTTTAGCTTAAGAACACCTGTAGTTATCGACTTGTTTTTCAACTCTCTGACTCTCTTTTATAAAAAAAATTTAGTAACAGACCCAGACGCGAATCTAGGTTTTCGGTCAGTTCTATTTACATATCTCTCTTGTAAAATGAATCATCACCAGAACGTGTTCGAAAATTTCGCCAAGATAAAACCAAAGACATGGTGATAATACGCAAGGTCCTGAAAAACTTAACAATAGACGCTGTTTTTACTATCTTTGTTACCATAAGCCGCAAGTAACCGTTGTAAATATTAAAGATTTATTTAATGTTTTGGATTACTCTTTTTCACTTACTTGATTTAAAGTTATTTATTAACGAAGAATTCTTCGTTTAATCTGTGCGCTTATGTAAGTGAAGTTTAGGTTTTACAGTAACGCAACTAGAAACCATTATAGTTTCGATCTGTTCGTCCGTCCGTCTGTCTGTAATTCACAGGTTCCATCCTGTCACTTATAAACCTGTTAAGATGATATTTGGTTTTATTTTATGAACCTCCTTTTCATAAAGTGACAAATGTGCTTAGATAGGCTTCCTACAATGCAAGAATGTCTAAGGCACCCTCCGCTACTTTATGTTTAAACTATTGATGCAAAATATCTTCAAAAATTCCATAATGTAGCCTTTAGTTAGTAGTTTCAAAGAAAACTATTACAAACACTGTAGCAAAAATGAACCTTGTCAGGTGCTTGTTCAACATGCTCTTACCCACTTATTTTATTACATTAATAATAATATGCAATAAATTTTTGTTGTTGATCATAATGCAAAAGCTCAAGGGAGTGCTGTTAAAATACTCTTGTATAAGTCTGCAACTTTATAATACACCTAAATAAGATTAATAATTAATAATAATTCGTTTATTTATTTTTTCTTCAATTACAACTTCATACAGTGACAACTTATTTCGTATATTTCAAAGAAAAAAAGTGAGCTTTTACTAGTAGCAAATAAAGAAAAACAAAAGAGAAACAATAATATTATTCAATGAATATATATATAAGATTGGTTTAACATCAAACCGTCAGCTGTACCACCTAAATAAAATGTTATATCAAAAACGCTCATATATTTAAATTTATAGAATTCTTGGACAAAATATTTGTTAGATTTTATTCTTACAATCCTCCTTAGAAGAAACTGCGCCACACCGACTAGTTGATTGTTCTTAAGAAATTCTTAAATATAACTTTTATAAAAATCGGTGCTTACCTTTCGCATAATATACTTACACAAAACCATTGAAGAATGTTATCAGAATAGGATTCCTTCAGAAAAGACAAACTGATTTTATTAAAAGTATACTCTTCAAGAATCAAAATGTAAAGCAGTCGCGTTTAAATATGCTATTAGCGTTGGTTTTTAGCATAAACCATAATCTTCTACGAAAGTGTAATAAGAGCTTTTTAAGCATTACTTAAATTTTTTCCAATTTTCTTAATTGTTAGTAGGGGTTTATCTTAAAGAAACACTTTCGGCCATTTGTCTTAAAAGTTTATTTTATCTAAAGAATTTCTTACCTGAATTGCTATAAAATAATTAGGTAGTCAGCGATTTCTAAGGACGCGACATTTCTAATCCTTTCTGTTTCCTTGCTGAAACTTTTTAGGAAGGTAATAAGACATAAAAACAGATGTATTGATTACACGAATTTAGAGAAAATTTGGGAAAATTCTGCATTCTTTCAAGTGATAGTACCTGTACTGGTTACGTTATGTTGACATGAAATGGTTTTTCCCAATATATTACTTCACTCAAATAATATTAAAAAATCCGAATTTCATTCTGTGTTTCCTATTTGAATTAATGTACCTATGACCAAAATAAATGACAAAATTGAATTAAATGCAATTATTGATATAGCGAAGAAAGAAGGATTACCAAATCCTTTATATATAAATTACTAACGCAAAAAATAAGAAATTGGGTATAAGATTTCCAATTATTCTGTGATGAAGTCAAAGCCCCGTTTGACTGCTGGTAGGTGGTTGTCTGCCAAACAGCCAGTGGTGTCCGCTCTACCGCCTTTTGTTTTGAATCGTTCGTCCTTTTATTGCTGTAAAGAACTTAAACTTTATGTGAGATTGAAAATGTTATTCAGATTTATATGAACATTCTGTTTTCGAGGGTGAAAGCGAACTGATGTGTCCTCGTTTTTGCTTACTTTTTATACCCTTTATTTATAGGGAAAGGTTACTAGGTTTCAAATACAGGTCATTTTGACTGGGTGTTTCGCTGTACTGCACAGTCCCCAACTTCATTCGAGAGTTGCCACACATTTTTTAATTCTAATTTTTACTAAATAATAAAATGAAACCTGAAATGCCTAATAACGACAAATTAGGTATATATTGTATAAATTGCTCAAATTGTTTCTTTCTGATCGGGATTATGGAATCGCCGTAGCAAATTAACGTGTGAGTAGAAAGCCCGTTGATTTTTTTTCAATATTTGGGTTGTTCAAAGTTTAAAAGCAATTAGCTCGAAAAGCGTTTTTTTCCACTTGAAATAACTTTGCTCAAGGTGTATTGGTTCAATCGAGCCGAAATTTTAACCACAGCTTCTGAAGTCATATCGCTTCTATCTGAACCTTCAAAAATACATAAATTCCCGGAAAAAGGTGTTTTTTCTCGCGAATAAAGTGGAAAATATTGCCACTTTTTCGTTTTTTAGCTGCCATTTTCTTATGTTTTAAGAGTTTCCTGAAAACTGTGGTTTAGCCTTACGATGGACGATACCTTTTATCCCGTTTACGGGACCGCCGAATTTATGAAAACGTTCGTCTATTTCTAGTCTGCACGACAAACCGAATTCCGTCTGTATTGACGGTAAAACCAGCACAAACGTCATGTTAAGTACACACCAAGAAGGCCTACCCACAGACCCAACCCTCTTACACCAACTTTTCACTAAGTGCCATGAATCATTCAATATCCCTTCCCATAAGGTTTCAGAAGATCTATCCACCTATGCTGCATACGTCAGTTCTCGCCGCATTTCCCATCTCCAAAAGAGTCGCAACGACTCCTTAAACTACTTTCGTTCCTAACCCCTCCGCTTTCTCTATTTCTGACTTCCCCCTTAATGCACCTGCGGGCTCTGATCAAGTACCTCTCCCCAGCAGCTTGTCAATCTATTACCAGAACGTAAGAGGACGTCGTACAAAAACATCCAATATTTTTCTTAACTCCCACAAATTCCCGCACGATATCTTTGCCTTAACTGAAACCAATCTAACACCAGGAATTCTCGGCAACGAACTATTCCCTCCAAACTATACCATTTTCCGTGTCGTCGGTTGTGTAGGCACCAATGATCCACCAGGTCGCGGGGTTCTCATAGCTGCTCACAACCGTTATGACGCCACCCTGCTAAAGACCTCCGACTCTACAATATCAGAATTTGTATGTATCAAATTAGTACTAAATAAGTGTCTTCTGTACATCCTCTGTTGTTACATTCGCCCCTCTCAACCTTTAGATGCCTACGAGCCCATAATTAAAGCGATCGATACCCTGCTTGAGAACGCTAACGCCTCCGATGAATTTATTTTATTGGGTGACTTTAACCTCCCCCGTATTCAATGGTCATTGTCTGAGGACTGTTCACACTTTGTCCCCCTAAACGCCTCTTCCGCCAAAGAAGCCTTTTTTACCGATCAGCTCTCCGTTTCTGGTCTCTTTCAAGTAAGTGGAGTCAGAAACTTTCTGGGCAGACAATTAGACTTAATCTTTTCTTCAGACCCAGTTAATTCGGCTGTCGCGGAAAGCAAACATCTCCTTTCCTCTCTCGATAGTCACCATCCTCCCCTGCTCCTTGTTTTCTCCTACGAACACCCTCTTGCACTTTCAAGCTCCGATTCTTCTCTTTCCTTCAATTTTCGTAAAGGCGACTTTGAAAAATTAAATCACTTGCTCCTCAACTCTAACATTGCCAATATCCCTCAACATCTTCCAGTTGACGTTGCTTTAGAGGCGTTCTATTAAGAAATACACGCTTGTCTTACACAATCTATCCCCTTTCTCCTCGTAAAAACTACTCCCCATCCCCCGTATGGTACGACAAGGAATTACGCTCTCTCCGCAACAGGAGAAATAAGCGTTGGCAAACTTTTCTTCTATCCCAGACCGAGTCCAACTATTCTTCCTACCTATCTGCTTATACCTCTTTTTCTGAACGTTGTGATATCCTACTACTAGTACCTCCAACTATACTACTATGAGTACCTCCAACGGATGGAAACTAGCCTCATATCTGACCCCAAGCGATTTTATAACTTTATTAATTCCAAGAAGAAATCCAATGGTTACCCCTCTACCCTAAAACTTGAGAATACCTCTTCGTCTGATCTTGAGGTTATCGCCAACCTCTTTGCACACTTCTTCAGTAAATCCTTCAGCGACAATTCCCTACAACCTGACCTTAACTACTTTTCATTCTTGGACAAATGCACTCAAACGTCGTTTACGTCTTTCGACCCTGATCCCGAACTAATCGCCGCCAGCATCAACGGGCTTGAGGACGACTTCAACCCAGGTCCTGACGGCATTCCGGCCATCGTTCTGAAAAGTGTGCCATGCATCTAATTCAACCCCTTACCCTGCCTTTCCGCCTCTCGGTCACTCAAGGGGTTTTCCCTCATTTATGGAAAAACTCGTATATTGTTCCCATCTTCAAAAAAGGTTGCAAGAACGATGTGTCCAACTACAGACCCATCGCTAAATTATCATCCATACCTAAACTATTCGAAAAATTGGTCTATGATTCCATGTTCTTCCACTGTAAGTCTATTTTCTCTCTCTCCCAGCATGGCTTCCTCGAAGGAAGATCTACAACCACCAACCTTACTGAGTTCGTCTCCAAAACACTATGTGCCCTGGAAAACGGTAAAGATGTTGATGTTATCGCCACCGATTTTAGTAAAGCTTTCGACAAGATCTCCCATAATGTAATCTTGTTCAAACTTGATCGCCTAGGCTTCCCCTCCCGATTCATCTCCTGGATTCAATCATACCTCAACAACCGTCGGTACAATGTTCTTTTCAGCTCATCCATTTCTAACCCTATTGTCGCTCGTTCCAACGTCCCCCAGGGCAGCCACCTCGGTCCATTTATTTTTATCCTTACAATAAATGATGTTGAATGTGTCATCAATCACTCAGAGCTGTCCATTTATGCTGATGACATTAAAATAATCAAACATATCTCCTCCACAACCGACTCTCTTCTCCTGCAAAAAGATCTCGATTCCTTCACCACGTGGTGCATGAAAAACTTTCTTGAAATCAATGTCTCCAAACGCCAGTTCATCTCTTATTCCCGCAAGCGTCTTACACCCACCCCGAGAGTCTACATGCTAATCGACGTACCAGTTCCTATCGTTACCTCTTTGTGTGATCTCGAAATAATCTGTGATAGTGAACTCAATTTCCGTTCCCACATTGACAGCATAATTAACAGAGCTAACTCCGCGCTAGGGTTTGTGAAGCGCTGGTCCAGAGAGTTCTCCAATCCTTATGTTTCCAAATCTCTCTATATTTCCTTCGTTAGACCTCTCCTTCAATATGCCAGCCAGGTATAGTCACCTACACAAACTACTCGCATTAATAGGATTGAATCTGTCCAGCGTAGGTTCATTCGCTTCGCTCTACGTGATCTTCCGTGGGTAGACAGATTCAACCTTCCACCTTATGAAAACCGTCTGAAACTGATAGACTTACAACCTTTAAGTAAACGTCGTGATGTTTCCGACATTCTATTCATTCATTAGCTGTTAAGTGGTGCCATAGACTGCCCTTCAATCCTGCAATCTTTACCCATTTATACCAATCCCCGCAACCTTAGGTCCATTCCCCTTTTCCGACTCGACCGCCATCGCACAAACTACGGTCAAAGTGAGCCAATTACCAGGATGCTACGTAAAGTCAACGACCTTTCCTCCTTTGAATTCCATCTGAGTAAATCATTCCTTCACAAAGCCTTACATCTTGATCCCGCCCATCTTGATCGCCTTTCTTAATTCTTCTTCCTTCCAGCCCGTATCTCCCGCTATTAGAGCTCAGATTGTAGCTTTTAATATTTATTTATTATGTCATAATTTATTATAGCTTGTGGTGTTGGTATTGTGTTGTAGCTTGTAATTGTAGTATGTATTTATTATGTAATAGCTTGTATTAAGCTTAAATAAATAAATATTAGCTAGAAGCCATCTTATGGAAACCGTTCTAATTTCTTTTCAGACCAACTGCAACATCCCCATTTTACTTAAAGTAAAATTTGAGCCGGGTTACTAAGTCAAGTGGTTTTTATCATATGAAAAAACTTAATTTGAGCATTATAAAATATATTTTCATACCTTTTTATACCTCATAGTTTTCGACTTATGATGAAAAATGTTCATAAAAATTCCATTCGCCCCAAAAATTCCCGAGTGCGAAAGGGCTTTTGCGTACTAGTGCACTGTGATAGAGATGGAACTGAAAACATTCCCATTATAAATTAGTGCCGGTGTTAACGAACAGGTGAAATTATTCTTTACAGTTTTTACTTGAGACTAGAAGCCCTTAGTACATTTTTGAGTTGCAAACAACTTCCGTCTAACGCTCTGGTCGAAATATGAGTTTCAACTTGGAACTTGAAATTTGTCATATTAACAATTTTTACGCAGGTCAAAAATAACAGGCATAACACGAAAATAGAACTACAAACGTTTCCAAAACTCCTGAAGAGCGAGTCAGGCTTGCGCAACCACTGTTTCGTAAAATACATATATTTTGGATGCGAAGAAGGCGACAGTTTTCTTGCTATTTATGACCAATACCTACTAATCTTGAATATATCGACATATTAGTATTAAAAAACTTAAAAAATCAAGGGGGAAGGGTTTTTTTCTATATATTCACTAATAATTTAAAAAGAATATTTTTGGAATCCTTATAGCTACCCTTTCAAAATATAGAAAGCCAAAAAAGTTTTTGAGGGTTCCGAACTCCCCCCGGTTAACAATAAAAAAAATCTTTGAATGTCGAAGTATATGCGCGTCATAAATACTTAACATTATGCCAAATTTCAAATTCCTACGTCTGGCCGTTTCCGAGGAAAACGTCTGTGACTGACAGACGATCGCACTTCCTCTTTTTTAAGGTTCGATTTTTTACTTTTGAGGCACAGAAACCTAAAACTGGCGAAAAATTCGCGGAGGTATGTAGTAAACTGTACAGTTTATACCACTAAAGTATAATGTCAAAGAATGATTGAATGGATTTCATTGTTGGCATTGCTGGCAAAAAATTATGTTGGCAAAAAATTTTGTTGGCAAATATCAACGAGTAATAAATATTTGAATAATAAAAATTTACGAAATAAACCGAATTTTATGATAAATTGACGATGAAGTTGTTGAAAAATAAAGAAAATTTGGAAATGTTCTAAATAAAACCTTTGGGCCGTCGATACCTCTTCATCCGACGTAATTGTGTAGGTATATGTCTTTTAATTGCAGTCACCAAATTGGTGAGAAAAATCATCCTAATGCAAATCAAGCAAGTAATAGATGAACATGTATGCTTTTGTGAGAGCTCCATCTGCTGCGATGTCATCAACACCCTTCAAATTATTATCGAGCAGTCCGCCGAATGGTGGCCCTCATCATTATCTAATGTTCGTCGACTTAGAGATAGAAACTTCTTGAACGCAGAACCGGGCCACGCAAAGAGTCGGTATCGTAGACGTCCTATGCTCCATAACTGGTTGAATGAACCAGAGAGAAATGTATTATTGGATTTACGAGTACATCCAGGGTGGTTTTGTACGGAGGCGTTTAGCTGCTAGATATAACAGTCAGACATTAGAGATGGGAACCGAATCGAAAAGTATCGATACTTGGTATTGCAATATATCCGCATCTTTCGGTACTTAGATACAAATATACCGTTGAAGAAGTATCGATACTCAAAAGTATTGGAACCATATGGATAAAAAATTTAAAAAATTATATATGGTGTAGAAATTGCATAGAATTGACAATTATCTTATTGGTTTTTTGTTGTTGTTGCAAAACAATTTGCAATTTGCAACAACTTTATCGTTGAGAAATATCAAAATATCGACTTGCTCAAAAGATATATGCATTTGATTGATAATTTTTTTCAAATGAATAATGTAACGTGCACGCGGTAGGCCACGAAAAGGGAAATAGTACACCGTGTAATGCGCATGTTCCAGGTGACCAGAAATAAGGAAAAGGAAATATGAAACGAGGAAAGTCAAGGACGACTTCTTCGAGCGCTCATATTTTTGAGCGATCACCATCCCAAAGAAAAATTTTTACTCCTATTTGTGGAAGGTAAAACAAGTGCTTTTACTTTTCGTTTTTAAATAAATGACTTCCACCAAGTGTTTACTGAAAGGAAACTTTTTGGCTTACGCTCTGGCCTGGGAGGCAGCAAAACAAGCCTCCAGAAGACCTATGTGCAAAACAGAAGAAACCGAATTAATAGATATTTGTTACCGATTCAATACCCAGGTCAACCGCGGCCGTCCTAGATGCTAGACATGCGGCCAGGAAGGTCATCTCCGAAGAGATTGCATGAAACAAAGGAGATCAACTGTTCCGGGATATGACACGAGGAAGACTAGTTGTGCAAAGTGGAAGGGAGCAAGAAGAATTTGGACTGAAGAGTGGTACCGATCGGAACAACAAAGCTAGAGTGCCCCGTCACAAGCACATATGTTGGTCCTGCGGTAAAGAAGGTCACCTGCAAAGTGATTGTAGAAGGAAGAGCCCTGGTCACTTATCAGAGAAATACAGTACAATGGAAAGTGCTCGAAACGATGGAGTTTTGAGAGGACATCGATGGCGAAGGACTATCGAAGAGCAGCGAATGAAGAAAGGAATGGTACAAAGTGAAAACGAGTCAAGATTTTGCCGGAATTGCAGAGTACAAGACCAATTTGGACATTTGAAACATGGGAATGGCATCACCAGAGCGGAAGATTGAAGATCTATGAATACTGAATGTGTTAAGGACATCGAGCAAAGGAAATCGGAAAATTCAGACTGCGAATCAGAAATTGCAAGATTTCGAGAAGGCAATGGAAACTTCAATGGAAGAAGGGCCTGAATTGATGGAGGAGTTGGAAATTCAAGGATGTAAGCGGATCAACGCTCAAACGGAGGAAGATGAGATTGTTCAACTTCACCGGAAATTGAAGCATGCCGAAGAATGCAATCAAAGCCTGCGTTCTCAGCTGGAGCGGCTTTCATGGTGCTACAGGGATCTTCAGCAACATATTAGCCAGCTAGAAGAGAAGTGTGCAAATATGCAAGCAAAGCGCGAAGAGAGGGCCAACATGAAGGAATTCCAGATAAGTGACCTTAATTCTTTGTTCGAAGAAGAGAAATCTGATGGACAACAAGAGAAGCAGTTGAGATCTGAGGAACAGTTGCCACAAGGTACAAAAGCCAAGGAAGGAGTATTCAAACAGAAGAATTGCAGAAAAGCCATTGAGGATGAAAGCTGTTCGGGACGAACAGCTCTAAGAGGGGGGCAGTGTAACATGCACGCGGTAGGCCACGAAAAGGGAAATAGTCAACCATATAATGCGCATGTCCCAGGTGGTCAGAAATCAGGAAAAGGAAATGTCAAACGGGGAAAGTCAAGGACAACTCGAACCCATGGTGAATATGTGAGGTGAAAACTGTGTAACGAAAATATCTAGAACTAAGTTACTGAACTTGCTAGAATTAAACAAAGTAGTATAAATAGGGCTGAGCAGTAGCCTAGGTAGTTTAGTCGTGATTTAGACTGCGAAGTGTTTACATGATATAATGCGAATAGTTAGTAGAATTTTACTCAGTGAAGTGAGAAGTGTAAATAAGTAAAGTGAAACAGAATATTGTCGAGAAAATTGTGCAACGAATTAATTAAGTTAAGCGAATAAAAATAGTGAGGATTTGTGACTGTAAATAAGTGTCTTAATTAATCCGTCGAGCCCGAAGAGCCCCATTTACGTTACAATAATTTGAAATTTCGCAAGAACAACTAAAAAAGCAGATAAAATAAAGAATAATAAATTCGTTTTTCATTAGAAATCTGTTTTTAGCTTTTGCATACTGCCATACGACTAGAGATTGGACCCATACACCAAATAATGAGACGGTGTGTGCTGAGCTGTCAATACTTCTAATATTGAAAGAAAAGTATCGAGCATCGGTAGTATTGGGGGCTGGTAGTACCGATTACAAAACCTCGAAGTATTGAAAGCAAAGTATCGATACTCCGGTATATCGATACAGTATCACCCTTCTCTATTAGACATGGTTGCGTTATGGGTTCGTTGCATTACGTATATCTATAATGACTTTGTAATGTGTATATAATACGATAATAGGAAAAAAAAGCATACAAAAGTTAATGAAGAAATATTCCAAAAACTTTAGAAGCATTAAGTAACATACTCTACTTCACATTGTGATTTATACTACTGACACAGATATGATGTCGATACCATAGTATCAATACCATGGTATCGCTCATACTATAGTATGAGACTACCCCTGACACACATGATTCGTGGTATGGAGTTGTCAATCACTAGCAGCTATCATTATTGTCAAGTTTTTTGTTTTATATTTCTAAAAAAAATCCAACACTTTTACTATCGTACAATTTTTCCTTTTCGCTTTCTTTTCAATATTGTACTTAAGGACTGAATTCGTACAACTTTTAAAAGATTTCCAGAGTTTTTGCGTGAAAAATTAAAATCTTCTTCTTTAAAATGTTAGCGATGCGGCAGTAAGTAGACAATATATACAAAACATAAGTGGGAAGATGGCGCTGAAGGCACTAGATTCGTGGTATACCAGGTCAAATTTGCGAATTTCAATACCACGAATATGTGGGAATACCATGTTGTTTCAGATGGTATTGACATGGTATGAAGTGACACATACATATATAGTATACCACGTTATATTGCAATACCATAGTATCTGTCATAAGCATTATATGATCATATCATTGAAGGAAAGTGTTGAGCTCCTGCACCTGCAACGGAAAATAAAATAAAAATCTACAAAACATTATTAAATATGACAATAATACTTATGCTATAATTCTTACATCTTCCTCGTCATAGATCCCATTTCCCTTTAAAATGTTGCTCCCGTCAAATTTTCTCTACGCAGAAAAAACATTCCTCCTTAAAAAAAATACTAAAAAATACAAAAATCATACAAAAATATTTGTCAGCTTCTATTCCAAATCCTCGCTAGCTGTCAACTCATTCAAGCATCATCTATGAATCCTAAAAAGTATTGAAAATGATGAATTAAATCAAAAATTAATATAATATGTGTAGTCCAGCTAAATAGAGATCTAAAGGTGCATGGGCCCGGAATCTTATGTGCAGCCCTAATCCTCCATTAGACACATTATTTTAAGCAAATACTTTTAATATTTGTTTTTATTTTTATGCCTTACGATAAAAAGTTTAGATTTACTAATAATCCCAATTCTGTATATTCTATAGCCTATCACAGATTCAATACATTAAAGTCTAAGATTGAAATATTGCTTTTAATAGAGCAATGTAAATATGATTAAAAACTTTTTGTGCTTTCAAAGAGTTTGTAAAGTAGATTGATTACTCATAGTCATTCAAAATACCCACGCTGACCAAAAAGATTTAATTTTTATCTGTCATTACAGCCAGATTTAAATATTCAAAGTAGTTAATTAAATAAAAATAAGTTGTTTTAATAGAATTAATAAAAATTGTTGCAACTGCTACATTACTCCCCCTTCAGTGTGCCATGTAAGGGAAATCAATTAAATATGCAAGTAGCATTTTTTTATATTTATTTTAAAATTTAAGTTTTATTTTTAGTGGTAGGTTTAAAATAATTGTTTTCATGGTAAACGAAAGCAGGTTGTAAACGATGGAGATATTGTTTTCTTTATCTTTATTTTTTATTTTAAAATTTGAAGGGTGCTTTTATAAGCATTTTGTATTGCGGATTTTACTCTCTCGACTCTAATTAAAACAAAATCAGTACCTTTTAGTTCTTTAGGAAAGTAGATAATAGAATTATGTTTGCGAGAATTAGTTGGTTCAAAATTTTTGATGCAAGATCTAAGTCATTGCAAGGTTACTGTAGCCAGAAAATACCCCAACAAAGCGAAATGCGTCGCGTTATATATTTATTTAAAATAAAGTATTGTAGAACTTAACAAGTGCTTTCTATTTAATAAAATGTCCATAAAAACGAGTGTATTCTACCAAGTGGCAACAAACAATTCTATTAATTCAACCAAGATCTAAGTTTATTGACAAAATTTAATGGATCTTGAATATCTTTAGTTGCATCAATAAGAAATTCTCCTAGAATACGTCGAGTTTTTCCATATACCAGTTCTGCAAGAGAGCATTGTAAATCTTCGTTTACCGTGGTTCGAAAACCTAAGAGGTTTGCAGGAAGTTTTAGAGGGAATTTTGTGGAACGTCACGTGTACGAATAGCTTATTTTAGTTGCCTGTGGAAATGTCTGATCATACCATCCAATTGGAGATGGTACGAAGTGGTGCGAATTCCGTGAGATCCTAAGAATTTTGAAAATTGTTCAAACAATTTGGATTCAAATTTAATACTTTGATCAGTGAGAATTTCTTAAGGAATATCAAAACGAGGAAACTATTGGTGATATAAGGTTTTTATAACTGTAATAGCTAATATATTTTTAATGGCCACAGGGTTAATCGACCAGTTATCGTATGTACATATGTAAATTCATTCGAAGGGGGAAGAGGTTCTACTAAGTCTGATGTGATGAATATGCACTGCACGGATGTGAAGTTCTGCGATTGTTGATGATTTGTAAATCGCCTGGTCGTTGCACGGATAATGATTTGTTCATTCCAAAAGTTCATATTGTCTAAGTGTTTTTTTTATCGATGAAATAATGCCAACACAAAACAGCCGGTATAGACGTAGCGCGATGTTGAGTAACATAAAAGAGACGTTGTCTGGCCGCCAACAAATTTGTTGTTGTTCTTAAATTAGTTTTATTAAATGACTAATGTTTCCGTTATAATTTTTAATTACACCATTTCTTACATCTCCTAAAATTCCTTTTCTTTTATTACTCAAGTGAGTCGCAAAGAACCACATATGTTTACTGCAATTTTTAGAATTCTTACCGACGAAACCTACTTGCTTTCGTAATCATAAATCCACTTTATGAAGTATAGATTGTTTCACAGGTTCATATTTGTTTTTAAAAAAGTATTAATCTCCCATTTGTTTGTTTCGGAAGGGCTCTCAATACGAATATTCATTTTTAGGACAATGTCCTCCTATCTGATTTGTTCTTCAAGAATTGTACGAAATGTACATGATACATTTATGATATTTAATAATCTCTGTCAATTTTGTAGAAATGCTAACGCATACTCTGGTAATAATTATTATCATCTATTAATATTGTAAAACACTTCTTAAACATCTCTGCTGGTCATTTTTTAACCGACTTCCAAGAAACAAAGAGGTTCTAAGTGCAAGGTTTTTTATTTTTATTTTTTTTTTATGTCTGACCGGGCATAACTTCGTAACGCGTGGACCGATTTTGATAATTCTTTTTTTGTTGGATAGAGTATGTTCACCGATTGGTACCATGTCAAAAAAATTTTAGGTAGGGTGGAGGTGGGGGTGGAGGTGAAACCTAACTTTATAACGCGTGAACCGATTTCGATGGTTCTTTTGCTGTTGTATAGAGTGTGATTCCCCATTGCTAATAGCAGAACAATTTGGTCCTATGGTAATGGTGGGGGAGGGGGGGGAGTAACTTCGTAACGCGTAGACCGATTTCGCTGATTCCTTTTCTGTTCGGTAGAGTATGTTCCTTGATTAATACCAGGAGAACAAAATGTTGCGGAATGGAGGTGGGGTAGGGGATAAAACCTAAGTATTTAACGCGCGGACCGATTTGGATGGTTTTTTCTTCG
The DNA here is from genome assembly GCA_964036015.1 of Leptarthrus brevirostris. NCBI lineage: Eukaryota > Metazoa > Arthropoda > Insecta > Diptera > Asilidae > Leptarthrus > Leptarthrus brevirostris. The sequence continues at coordinate 69,018,753 of OZ038372.1, read as the reverse complement.
TTTTATAGAAGTAGTAAAATAGTTTAAAAAAAAAAGTTGAACCGAAAATAGTGACGACATGCTTGGTGCCAAAATGGCCATGGCTGTCATAATTTCCGGACATGTGTCTAGGTTTTTGTTGTGTGACGTTTATTAAAGTTTTAATTCTTTCTTAGCGAAATATCTGCGTAAACTTATTTAGCTGTCCTATTCATCTTTCCATTGATGTGGTGGCTTCAATGAGATATTGTCGCATATCCTGGAGTGACCTGAAATTTCCTAAAACCAACGGAATCACTTTTCGCTGGCTGTCTCTATCTGTATAAGCATCCCTCTTGTTCCTGAAGTTCAACCCGATAATTGGAAACTATACATAAGAACAGTTTTTTAAAAAAAAGTTGAACCGAGTTCAGAAAAAGCGCTAAAAAGCATAAAATAATTTTGAATTTTATTTTAGCATTTTTTATACAATTAACCGATTTATTGCTCGGCACTTGGTGGAAAAACTTTTCACTCAACATTTTAAAAGAAAAAACAAAACAAAACACTTGCTTTTTACTTTTCCACAAATTATTTATTAAATTTATCGAGTTACAATCGACGCGTTTCGACTTTCTGGGTCATTTTCAAGATTGAACTGTTAATAAATAATTTGTGGAAAAGTAAAAAGCAAGTGTTTTGTTTTCTTTTTTCTTTTAAAATGTTGAGTTTGAATTTTATATCTAACGACATTTTGAAGTCGGTGCATATCAAACAAACCAAACAACTACAACAAAAGTATTAAGTCGTCATTTCTTATGATTCCGTGAGCTGAAACATTTAGGTAGTATTATGTATTATCTTCAAGTATGATTATGTAGTTGTTTTATTTGTTTAATTTGCACCGACTGCAAAATGTCGTAATAGATATAAAATTAAAAATTATTTTATAATTTATAATAATTTATTTTTAGCGCTTTTTGTGAAGCTGGTTCAACTTTTTTTTTTAAAAACTATTTCATTTTTCACTTTTTAGTGTCTTTTACTCTATACAACGAAAAAAGAACCATCCAAATTGGTCCGCGCGTTAAAAAAGTAGGTTCAACACCCTACCACACCCTCATTCCAAAATTGTTTTTCCTCGTGGTATCAATCAAGGAACATACTCTACCGAATAGAAAGACATCATGGAAATCGGTTCACGCGTTACGAAGTTAGACTACCCCTCCCCCACCCACACCGTAGGACCAAATTATTCTCCTATTAGAAATGGGGGAGCACACTCTATAGAACAGCAAATGAACCATGCAAATCGGTGCACGCGTTACAAAGTAAGGTTCCACCCCCACCCCCTACCCACCAACATACTTTTTCTCGTAGTATCAACCAAGGAACATACTCTACCCAACGGAAAAAGAATTATCCAAATCGGTCCACGCGTTACGAAGTTAGACTACCCCTACCTCTCCCCGACCCTCACCTAAGGACCAAATTATTCTTCTATTAGCAATGCGGGATTACACTTTATAAAACAGCAAAAGAACCATCCAAATGCGTCCACGCGTTATAAAGTTAGGTTCGACCCCCCACCACACCAACAATTTTTTTTCACATGGTACCAATCGGTGAACATACTCTATCCAACAAAAAAAGAATCATCAAAATCGGTCAATGCGTTACGAAGTAATGCCCGGTTAGACATTAAAAAAAAAAAAAAATAAAAAACATGTCGAACTTAGAACCTCTTTCGGGAAGTCAGTTAAAAATAGGCTGTAAGTGCCATTTTTAATAGAACTAACAAATTTCTTTAGAGGGCTAATAGCAATAAAAGAGGATAAATGCGTTATTCGTTTTAGTTTAGTTAATAGTCTTCCGGCAAATGTTCCTGGATGAATGCCAAGGTCTTGTTTCCCAAAAGTCGCTGAATGTACCAGAGGCTTTTCGTAAGCGTCACTGTAACTATGCAACTGAGCAACAATGCATAGTTAAGAAAGCAACACAAACTTTACTGTTTAGACATATTAGCTGCGTTCCTTTGGGCCATGCAGAGCGTACTTCCCTAATGGAACGCTTTTTCTTTACCCGACTACTTCGAGCCGCTGTCAAGTTTGGCATTTCATAAATAATTGTACTTGCAGATTTTTGATATGCTGTGAAAAATATGATATGTTATGCGATAAGTGCCGTAATTTTGGAAAAAGTTTTAACGTCTTTGATATTTACGGGAAGCCGATGCTTTTTTTAAACACTATTAATATTTGTGAAAAATGAAAACAACGAAAAAACCACCTGAGCTTTTAAAGCACGAAACACCTAGCGGAAAAACTCGGCGTAACTACACTTATCTATGATCAAGCGTAGCTGAGCGTACTTGGATGTACGTCGGGGTACTCTGAATGGCCCAAAGGAACCCAGCTAATAATTTCGAGCGTTAAGCAATTCGAGTAGACGTTTTTTGCTATTGCGCCCAAAAAAAGTTCGGTATTACAAGGTATATCTCCCTTTTCGAGCATTCATTGTGATCCGTTTGATTTTTCCGCTACTCTAAACTTGATATCGTTGTCGTAATTCTTGGATTGCCCAATGATTTTATACAAATTAATATTGCGCTCCCGTTACCATGCCACCAAAACAGTGCAAGTCAACGCAGCAGGGCAATGATCGACAACGGCAATTGCCAGAATTTTCTGACGTCACTCCCATGCATACAAGGAGTAGTGTGAAATCAACAGCTGGTTCGGATAAAAGTCACATTCTTAACCAAAGTGCAAGAGCTGGTCAAAAGTTTTGAATTGAAAGTCGACTTATTAGGTGAACGCGTGAAGGCTCTTGAGATCCAAAACAGTGTTCTGTCCGAAGAAATAAATAGTTTGAACAAAGTAAAGCGCTCTTGTGATATCGTAGTGCGAGGTATTCCTCTGACATCTGACGAAAACCCCAACTTAATTTTTGAAAATGTATGCTCATAAATTTTAGACAGTTTATCGCCGTCTTAAAACATTTTCAGAATAAAATCAAAATTCAAAACCCAGCACACACCTGATAGGCTGACCCAGTCTTCTCCTTGAATTATCGTGAAATTTAGCTGTTCAAATGAGAGGAGATCTTTTCTGCATGTTTGGCCCATTGGGTTTAAGTTCCTTGGACTGTGCAGAGTTGCCAATTCGGGCGATTTCTTGCCGATTGGGCTACTTGAGCCATCAGTTGGGCGAGAAAATGTTGCTCTCTGCGACTAGGCACTTTTTGGCCGATTTTTAATTCTTGCTGGGCGCCTTTGGGCGATTTTTCAATTCTTCCTGGGCACTTTTGGGCTATTTGCTGTCACAGTAGAACCATTTTTGCTATCGAGTCATATCAAATTCTAGTTTTGCGCGAATAACTCTTTACTGAACTACGAACAAGTCCAAACTGATATTTAAGACTGTGACTATTTGTAATTACATGTATTTACGTGTACTTACGTGTATTAGCGTCAACACTTTATTAGACTTTCTGGGAGGAAGATTTGTGACTTTTATTTACTTCATTAACTGTCCTCCCGCCAGGGAATATATTTGTATAGTAGTACATAAAAGCGGAACTTTCCCGAATACAAAAGTACACGTAAGTACACAGAAGTGCAAATAGTCACTTCCATTACTAAATAATTAAGAGTATTTTTGTTTTTCACGACGCCTCTACCAAAATTTTAAATTTGTGTTACTTGTATCTGTTGTTGTTATTTTGTAATTAATATTACATTAAAGTTGTACAAACAACAATTTTAATGAATATTAAATCAAAAGGCGATTTTTGGGCGATTTCAAATAATGGCGCGGCGACTTTGGGCGACTTCAGCATCACGGCTCGGCGACTTTTGCTCCATACCGTCTGGCATCTCTGGGACTGTGGTTTGATGACGGATAGCCGGATCAGCTGCTTCGAAAGTGTCACCTCAAAAACAAACTCGTTACTCTGTGAGGCAATCAGCTTGAAAAGGCTAGGTAAGGTGTTCTCTGTATACGTAAAAGATGGCCTTGTTTACGTCAGGAAGAAGAAATCACAACCTTTCTTTAAATTGGAGGGAATTCATCAACTACACACATTGGATACCGACAACCCGCTTGGTGGAATCAACTCCGGGATGCAAAGTGAAGCGTAATTTAGTTAGGTCTGTTCGATGAGTAAATTTAATTATTGTTTCACATTTTACTTTTCGCTGATTCTTTGTTTCTTAGCTTTGTCACTATTCTTCTTATGCACATCTTTATTATTTTGTAATTTGGGTATTTCAATGTCTTCTGAAGGTTCCCTAGCAGAACTTTATTCTAATGATACGAGTGTTTGGCCTAAGACGTAGAAGAAATTTTGTAATTTGATATTTTTTAATTTAGTAATAATGCCTTTAGTCCTGCTTCGTGATTGTTCTCTTCGCAGTCGTCCCACTGGCGGTTGGTTGCTTTGGTTTCTCTGAGTAGTGCAAGAGCGCTGCTAAATATTTTTTCTTCCGGTAGAAATGACTTTTACGTGTGCTACATCAATTCGAGAAGTCTGAGGCCCAAGATGCTGGAGATTGAGGAAACGTTGTTGATTCGAGAGTGCATGCTATTTTAGTCTCGGAGAGCTGGTCAAACGATAATATTTCATCGAAGGTAGTACACATCCCGGGCTTTAGGATTTTCCGTAATGATAGAGCGCTTCGATCTGGGGGTGGAGTAGCAATATTCGTTAGAGATTGCTTTAGGGATAAAATTTTTAATTTCTCGCGTCTAAACGATATTGAATTTTTATGTGTTGAAGTTTCGATTCGTTTTGAAAAAATACTTTTATCCTGTGTCTATTGCCCACCAAACAAGTTTACTTCTGAAAGTTGCGTAGAACTAGAAACCACTCTCTCAGAGTTGAGTCAACGATATTCAAATATTGTGTTGGGTGGCGATTTTAACATAAATTTATTACGGAAAAACGCATCGTCAGATACTTTCCTGGCATTCTTTCAGTCTCTGCATTTATGTGCGGTCAATACAGTCGTCCCTACTTATAATATTTGTGACAATCCATCTTTATTGGATCTATTTTTTAGTGCTGATTTCAGAAAAGTCTTATTTTTTAACCAAATTACACCAACAAGCATATTCGATCACAACTTTATTTTCCTTTCCTACAATTTGCATCTGCGACCTGAACCGAAAATAATCAAATATCGTAACTACTCAAATATTAATGTCGTAGATCTTCTTGATGACGCAAACCAGCTTCCCTGTGATATTATTCGAAGCAATGATAACATTAATGATTAGTTAAGTGTATTTTATGAAATGATGCACTACCTTCACAAAAAAATGCTCCTGTGATTACAAAATATATAAACACAAATCTAGATTTACGACTGACTCACCCAAATAACAAAATCAACAAATAAAAACTACATTCAAAATAAATTTTCATAGGAACTGCAGTTTTTAAAGCTTTACGCGATTTCATCGTCTTAAATAAATCTTCTCAAAATGCACAGATGCAAGAAAGGTATAATATTTCATATTTGATATTTGACGAGTCGCACCATTTTCTTAAAATGTTGTCAATCTTTGGAAACCTTAAGTTTTATTATATAATTTAACTCAAACCTTTCCACCTTCACGTGAAAATGATAATAGGTTTTCCATCTATAACAAGCCCGGTTTTACCAAATCTTACCAAGACTTATTGTGATACAACACAATAATTTAATACGCTTGAGTAATTTAAATATCGATACTCAAAGTTTACGCAAAAACTTAAGGATACTACGATTTAAATATTCGCGCTAAAGAGCTTCTTTGAAAATTGTTTTTTTATATGTTGGCAGCTCTAACGTAGCTCCGTCATAATCAAGAAAAAGGTCTGCTATATGCACGGAGAAAAAATAGAGTATGTACTACTTTATTTCTAGTAAATTTAATCTATATTTCTAGTCGATATAGGCACAACTCCCCATTAAAGTAACATTTACCTTACTTTTTTAGTAAATTAAAAATTGAGGAGTAAATTTACAGTAAAGTATTTATAAGTATAGATTACTGAAAATAATTACCACCCATTAGGTTAATTTTAGATTAGAATACCCAAGAAGTATAAAAATTCTTACAGTAAATTAAAAAGAAGGTAAAGAGATGTCTGTCTACCTTACTGTAAAGATAAAATCAATAATTTTTCCAGTAAAATAGCACATTTTAAATTGTTAATAATTCGCATGAGGGTTATTTAAAAATTCAATAAAATTTAGTTCATTTTATCTAATTGACTGATAAAATTTTACTTATATTTATAAAAATATTTGTAGCATTAATAATAATAATGAGGTAAATTTCCGAAATGCAAAAAAATGTAAATGCTTTTATTTTGAAAGTAATTATTTTTATTATATAAAAAAAACGTTACTTTAGTTGTTTCTTCGTCTTTGAATTCCAGAGTCGACACTTCTTCTTCTAAGGCTTTTTGTAAATCTTCTGACTGAAAAAATTTAGATATGTAGAAGAATCAAGATTTAGATATGTAGCAGATAATCTGTAAACACTAAATACCTCAACGTAGATGAATAATAATTGTTGAACTTCTAATTTGGAACAATGAGATTGTTGACCTTTTTCTCTTAGTCCAGTTAGCTTTGTTCCGTTTAATAAAAATGGCAATACGAGAAAAGCTAAAAGACTGATGGAATTATGAATGAATTATTAAAATGGCCCATTTTGCTTGACAATAATATTTGAGCATAAATTTTACAATCTACGAACCTTTGCACTTCAAAATGTAACACCATGTATTCACTGCGACGTCCTAAAATATACTCAACTGAACAACAAAGAAGTCGAACAGATTTATAGAATAATCTTAATTTTTCGTAAACAAAACTTTAGTAATGAGTATCAGATACTCTATTGCTAGTGATGTTTACCTTACAAGACTAGCAAAATAAGGCTCGCGTCAATTCCGAGTATTTCGTTAGTTAGAAATTCGTAGAATTTTAGATTCACTTTATTGTAAGGTGTCAGATGATTTTATTCGCTAAGGAATAAAATTTTACCTTACGAGAAGGTTAAGTTCACTCATACACAAGTGAATTTGCTTCAATGGTAAGGTGAAAATAATAAAAAAATTTTACTTGAATAATGGAGTAAAAAGAACTATATAGTTTTTCCAACGAAAGTAGAAATTACTTCACACATAGAAAAATTTATTTTAATTAAAGTATAAATAACTTGATTATTTCATTATATTTTAAATGCGAATATTAGTTTAAGGAGCGAACAAATTGCTCATACGTATTTTAACTTTTATTAAAAATTTAGTGTTAATAACCTAAAATGTGTTACTACTTGTGCAAAGTAAAAATTACAATATTCATTTTTCTCCGTGTGTATGCAATAGAAATAAATGCTAACAGACGCAATAATCTGTTATCTCTTTTTCGTAAGCTTTACAGATTAACATAACCTTTTATTAGCAAAATTTATTTCAGTAATACTAATGATTTTAAAATTTTTCGCACAAATTTACCTTATGATGCCGCTGCAATTTTTTCGCAACGACGTAGTAACAAATTATCGTAACTCAAATATCAATTTTTCAGACTCATAATATTCATTATCGATTATTCAGTTTATTGATAATTCGAAAGCTTCAGTAATTTTCACTATGTTCACTTTCCCTTCTTGAAAATTGTTAAATAAAAAGTTCTATTGTAATACGAGCAATTTCTAAACGTAAAGCACGGTCTCAAAAAGCATTAGCTACCCAAGTTACATGACAAACTCAGTTGCAACTGAACACACTTGTCAATTTTCCAACTGACATATAATCAGAGACTAAGCTGAAAAGTGCACTGAAAGTAACAATTTGGCTTGGTTGAGTACACTTTTCGGTTTGACGTTCATGTAACTAGCGACCAGGCAATAAACTCAAACACCGAACTACGATTTACACACTCATAGGACATTTAAAGTTCATTTTTAACCGACTTCCCAAAAACAAAGAGGTTCTAAGTTCGACGCGTATATTTTTTTAAAAAAATTTTTTTTATGTCTGACCGGGCATAACATCGTAACGCGTCGACCGATTTTCATGATTCTTTTTTTGTTGGGTAGAGTATGTTCACCACGTCAAAAATTTTTGGTAGGGTGGTGGTGGGGGGTGGGGGTTAAACCTAACTTTGTAACTCGTGGTCCGATTTGGATGGTTCTTTTTTTGTTGTACAGAGTATGATCCAACATTGCTAATAGGAGAAAAAAATTTGGTCTAGGATGGGGGGAGGGGAGGAGGGGTAGTCTAACTTTGTAACGCGTGGACCGATTTGGATAATTCTTTTTCTGTTGGGTAGAGTATGTTCCGTGGTTGATACCAGGTGAAAAATTTTTTGGGTTGATTGGGGTGGGGGGTGGGGGTGGAACCTAACTTTGTAACGCGTGGAACCTAACTGTGTAACGCGTGGATCGATTTGGATGCTTCTTTTGCTGTCGTATAGAGTGTGATCCCCCATTGCTAATAGGAGAATAATTTGGTCCTATGGTGGTGGTGTGGGAGGGGGAGGGGTAGTAACTTCGTAACACGTGAACCGATTTCGGTTGAGTATGTCCCTTGATTGATACCATGAGAAAAAAAGTTTAGTGGAATGGGGGTGAGGTAGGGGGTTAAAACTAACATTAAACGTTTGGACCGATTTGGATGGTTCTTTCTTCGTTGTATAGAGTAGAAGACACTAAAAAGTGAAAAATAAAATAGTTTTTAAAAAAAAAGTTGAACCGACTTCACAAAAAGCGCTAAAAAGCATAAAATAATTTTTAGTTTTATATCTATTACGACATTTGAAGTCAGTGCAAATTAAACAAATAAAACAACTACATAACCACAATTGAAAATAATACATAATACTACCTGAACGTTTCAGCTTACGGGATCATAAGAAATGATGATTAAATATTTTTGTTGTAGTTGTTTGGTTTCTTTGATTTGCACCGACTTCAAATGTCGTAATAGATATAAAATTAAAAATTATTTTATGCTTTTTAGCGCTTTTTGTGAAGTCGGTTCAACTTTTTTTTTAAAAACTATTTTTTGAAGGTGTCAATGTAACAAGAGACCTAAATTACGAACTCAGTTCAAACTGAGTTCGGTTAACTTTCAGTTTGTCGTGTAACTTGGGTAACAGTGTCTTACAATAGTTTGTCGCTGCATCGCAGAGTTTGAGTCAAAATAACAGCGGCATCATCAGTTGCAATTATTTGAACGCGAGGCGCCGAGATGCGTTAAACTATACGCAGCCATTCCAGTTGCGATGAAGTTGCTCAGGAGCATCGATTTGGTTATTTTATTCTACTCTGAACAACTGCAAATTCACGCAAACATTGCTGATTCGAATTGGCTTTCTGCCACTGAAAGTAAAGTTGGGTAATCCCGTACCCATGTGAAATAGCTGATAAGTTAGCCTATTTTAATATCTATATAATGGGACAAAACGCGTCACTCTTAACACCCCCCCCCCCCTCTATCTTCAAAAATTGAAGGCACCCATGGAGACGGGCGACGTATTAAAATCTTCTTCTTAGGGAGCTCACAAATTCGGCACAATCGTCTCCGTTTGATATCCAAGTTGAGAAAAAAAAGAGTTTCGAATTTTTATAGGGTACTTAAGGGTTGGGGGGGGGGGGGGGGTTACCGTGAAAAAAACTCTTTTTTTGTGAATGTTTTTATAAATATGGATTGAGCAATTTAATTCAAACCTTTTGTACATTATTAAGTATAGCTTCAACAACATTGTCAAATTTTATCATGCGAAGATATCAACAAACAAGCCGGTGACGGAGCTTATCCAGAACGTCTTTAGAAATAGACGATTTGCGGTGTTCACTGTATCTCAGCTGAAAATTATCTGAAATCAAAATCCATTAAAATTTAGTATCCAAATCGGTCCAGACGTTACAAAGTTACACTACCCCTCCCCCTTCCCCCACCCTAGAAAATTTTTTTTCTGCTATTAGCAACAGGGGATCATACTCTGTACAACAAAAACAGAACCATCCAGATCGGTCTACAAGTTACAAAGTTAGGTTTCACCCCGACCCCACACCCCTACCCCATGACACACCCGCGCCCAGCTAATGGATCTAGAAAAAAATTAAGAAGAAAGACTTATCTAGTTTGATTGGTTGTTCCGATCTTGTGCTATTCTTTTTTCGAGACGCTGAGGGTTCGTCTAATCTTGAATTTCTCAAGTCCAAATCAGATTCAGATTGCGTAATGTGTATCTTCTGTCTGACAACACTTTTACTGTATCTTCCATAATCAGTATAATTTCGTTTCCAGTACTGCGTGTAACTTTCTCTTCAGAATCAGATTCTATCTGGTTTTCAGCATGGCATAAACTAAAATCTGTAAGTTGATCCAAATCAGTTTTGTGATACGTAGAATAATTACGAGAATCACATTTCCTCTTAGATTTCATGTCTGACAATTTTTGTTATGAATTGTCTTCGATGTTATATTTTGCACTGTAATCAATTGGTAGCTCAGTGTGTTGACCGTCAAAGCCAGGTGCTACAGCAAGATTTGTTCTTATCTCATCTACATGCGTTTGGACTGAACGATTCGTTTTAAGCTTTTCGTAAATGGAGTCTGACTTAGCTGAGGTTACTGTAGCTGATTTTTGTTAGGCGATTTTTAGAAGATTGAAATTTTTTCTGCTTCGCACATGAGAAATTCGACTTTATTCATTGGGGGAGCTGATGCATCCAGATTTCCACATGTGTCGGCAATAGCTTTACCACCACTCATTAATAACGTCTTAAAAAAACTGCGGTATCCCATAATTGGCTCACTCCGCCTAAGGACTTTAGCTTCTTTTCTGCCTATTTAATCATCAGGTTAAGTCTAAACAACATTATGAAGTGCAATAGCTGCTCTCTCTCTCTCTCTCTCTCTCTCTCTCTCTTGAATTAATTCATTATTCTCAGAATGCATCATTTGAACCGAGAAAGAAATACATCCAAACCCTCGTAATAAAGCAGTCGTTTCTGTAAATCGGGGTAGTTCCAGAAACTTCTTTGACATTTCACAGAATCATGAGAACCAAACGTTAACAAGAGAGAATAAACACCTTCAACGTTTGAACCAAGATTAAATGTATTTTCAGGTGGCATACTTGCGTAGTAGTCTGAGCTATCGGAAGGCTTTTCGGTAGGCTTAGTCCCTCTATGTAAGCGTAAGAAGTTATTATCGAAATGTACTGGTAGAAAATACTCATTTGTGAGTTACTCTTGCGGCAAAAGGTAAATAATTTTTTAAATAATTTATCTTCTAATTCAGCTGAAAAGCAATAGGTAGACGCCGTCGTCTGTCTAGCGGGAAATGAAAATGATTCATATAGCTTAAAAATATTTTGTTATAATGTAGCTAGCGGACATTGCTAATAAATTACTTTACCCCTACTTTTTAAATTTTTGATTATGATATCTTTCTCCTTAATGAAACCTTTGTAACTCAAGACAGCTTTTGCAAATATGTAAAATACTTTGGTGATTTCAAACTCTATTGGATCGCAGCAATAAAAGAAGCCAGATTTGGGAGAGCTAAGGAAGGTAGCTTATTCGGCATCAATTTAAAGTTTAATATAAGTATGAGGTTTAACTATGATTATGACAGAACTTTAATTGAGGTGTCTTTAAATGCAAATAAGGTGTACGTGTTACCTTTTTATTTAAATTATAATGAATGGGATAAGGATTTTAAGGACCTTTGGAAAATGTTAGAAAGTGTACACAGCAAAAGCATAATGATTGTGGGCGATCTGAACGTAGATAGTAGGCGCTCTAAAGATAAAGTAGTTAATTCTAGGGGTAAAGAATTTTTAGAACTCGCGGCAGATTATGGTTTGCTAATTCTAAATGGTAGAACCAGTGGCGACTACGAAGGCGAATATACATGCATTCAGGCAGCAGCTGTCTCTTTTAACGATATTGCAGCTGTTTCTATTGATATGATCCCAAATATTAGTAGCTTCATGGTAGAACAGCAACCCTTTTCTGATCACATGCCAATCTCAGTTCATCTTACTGCGAACACAAGTTTGAATCATATGAAATTTCTATCTACTACGAAAATTAAGCTGGAACATGCAACAAAAAGAGGAATATGTATGGAAGCTGGAACAGATTAGTCTTAGATTACACAGGATACGCCATCTCTAGAAAAACTCATTACGACCATTAAAGATAGTGCATACAAATTGCCAAATCTATCGACAGAAATGGTTTGATGCAGACTGTTTACGCGCCCGAAAGCAGTCCTTTAAATCTTTAAACCATTTCGAAAAACAAGATCAGAATTCTGTAGGAAAATGTACATGTAAATCAATAAAGAGTACAAAAAACACTAACTGCCAAAAAGAACACTTATTTCAGTAATGTCGGTTTGAAACTTGCTAAGGTAAGGGATACCAAAGAGTGGTTGTCGTTGGCTAAAGTATTTGGTGGGAGAAAGTTCGTTTGTGGGCAAAACATATCCCCTAATGACTTTTCAGAATACTTTTAGGGCCTGTTGTACTTTTATTTACGCCGAACCAGACTTAACGGTGCCAGAGCTAGATTATGTTATTTCTATGGAAGAACTTCACTTAGTACTACGTAAGGCTAAAGATAATAATTCTGCGGGAAATATCGGTGTTCCTTATGAATTTTTCAAATATGAGCCCATGAGCTTTCTCAAGTTATTATTAGGTGTCTATAATAAATTCTTTAGTGAAGGAGAAGTCCCCAGTCACTTTGTAAAACGACGTCCATAATTATAAAGGTTTATCTTTTATTAATGTTGTGGCAAAAATATTTGTTAACATACTCACAAACAGCCTAGCTAATTGGGAACAAAGGTATTGTATTCTAAATGAAAACCAGGCAGAATTTAGATCGGGCTATTTCGCAGTTGATAATCTTTTTAACGTCGTCAACTTAATACATATTAATTAGAAATAGGGTAAAAATAAAATATACGGTTTTTTTGTGGACTTCAGGGCGGCGTTTGACACAATTAACCGCGACACACTTTATTATAAGCTACTTAATCTGGGGGTTTCTAATAGAATGGTAGGGATCTTAAAAAGACCTTACTCGAACACTAGAGCAGCAGTTTGGAATGGGCAAAAGTCTGAGCAATTCGAAACATTTAGCGGTCTAAAACAGTGGTGTCCTGGAAGTCCGCTACTCTTTGCATTATTTATTAATTATCTAGGTGGGGGAGTAAATATGGAAGGCATACGCATTAGGGTGTTGATAATAACACATGCATATAAATGCAGATGATCTCATATTGCTTGCAGATAACCCAAGCACACTAAAAGCTCTGATAATAAACTTAGAGGGATATTGTAAATTGTAGAGTTTGCAAGTAAATCTTGAGAACTCGAAAATTATGATTTTCAACATAGGTGGAGGGGTGCAAACAAGACATAGGAACTGGTGTTATGAAGGTGTGGTAATTGAGGTAGTTAATAAATATAAATATCTGGGGGTTACGCTAACCCTCAAACTCTCATTTAAAAAGCATTTAGAAGAAAGATTGTCCATTGCAAAAAACAGTATTAATACTACCTGGAGGAAGACCATAACCCTCTCAGCTAAATATCAAGTCTTTAAGGCCATCTCTAAGGCTAGAATGTGCTATGAGGACCTGGTATGGGGATTTCGATATTCTGAAGAAGTAGAAAAACTTCAGAGATTTTTCTTGAAGCGTATGTTGGGACTTCCGCAGCATGCAAATAATTTTATGTTACTCCTCGAAACAGTATTGAATGATATTTACATATATTGATACCTTGAAATGCCATATGAAGTATATTCATACGGCAATTAATATAATACCACAGTACCGATATCCGAGACTTTTAGCTTCCAAAATCATTACGAAAAAATTTATTGGTGTGAAGAGCGGGAGTATCTAATGAAAAGGACACTAGCTGGATATCACTCCTCAGTCGATTGGTAGTGTCATTGTGAACTAATTGATAAAGAGAATCTTTTCATATGGAACCAAAAAGTAGGTAAGGCGCGTCAAGGTATTAGGCATGACATTTATAGCAAGCTCGAATATTCTCTTGGTGAAGTAAATAACTTTTTGGATAATTACTCTATGGAGATGATTAGCTATATTTTCAAATGTAGAGGTGGTCTTCTGCAGTTAAACTCGTGCCCTTTTAGATCACTTTCATGGTGTTTGCCCGATTCATTCAGAATACAGGCGGCTTTACTTTGGCTCTAATATACTACCTTTTGAACAATCTTTACTTATATTGAATGGAGAAAATTGGAGGGCTTCGTACAATTATGCAAGAGATGCATTGCGTTACAGACATTTCCTTATAAATGAGTATAATTGTTAACTCAGTGTAACGTTTTAATATTCTTATTTAAGAAACTGCGACCTGGTCAATGCCGAATGTTTATTACTTTTCTATCGCTTTTCTTAAAAATATTTGTAAGTATCCTTTGTTTCAATATTTATATTGGTTTTCTTTTACTTGAATTATTAATTTTAGGAGTATAGAATTAAAATAAATAAGTCAGCAGTATTGTTATTACTTACTATTAGAATGATTTGCAACATCAACTTTACGAATGCTGGAATTTTCGATCCCATGACGGCTTCTCCTGAAGTATGATCTTCTTTTAGAAATTCTTACCCACATAAAGATATTATATATATATATATATATATATATATATATATATATATATATATATATATATATATATATATATATATATATATATATATATATATATGTTTTTGGTTGTTATTATAGATCGACACTGACAACTTCAGGCAGTTTCCCGGTGACCACGCTCAATGAAACTTGATGCGAAACGTTCGGGGTGAGTACTTTTATTAGCACTCTTAATAATTTTACGCGGATAATCCGGAAAACATAAAAAATGTCAGTGAGCAACCGCGAAAGCCTAAAAAGTCATATGCTATTATAGTAATTTTTTAGATATATTTTGTTTTTCGTGTTTTTTCAAAAAACGTTATAAAAAGGAACATGGCCATGACTATGGAGACAAAAGTTAACTGGATGCTATGTCCTAACATTATAAAAAGGAAAATACTAGGTTTACTTCAGAATATTCTATAATACGGTATGTCAGCGAAATTATTGTAGCTGTTCAAAGATTCATTCATGCACCCGCGCAACAAAAAAGCCTCACGTGGAATTTTATATGTAATTTTTCTGTAGTTGGCATCATTCACATATAATCCAAAAAAAAGCATGTTTTATGCAATATGTAATTCGTTTTCAACAATAAAAATTTAGTTTTACGTTCGAAATCAAAAAATGCTTCATTTTGTTCAAGTTTTTAATGCAATGTTATTTCATAAAAAATTAAAAATACAGTAAGCCAACAATAACTCTTTATTTTTATTAAACTTAAAAATGTATTTCCAAAAATTAAAAGTTTTAAAATTAAATTTAAATTTGCAATTAGTACTTTGTAGCACCGCCCTTTGCCTTAATAACGGCTCGAAAAATATGTATGTATGCAACTGTACACAGTGAATAGTCGTAGTAAAATGAGTGCTGTTGTACATCAACAACCGTTAATAGGAATTTGTACACCTTGGAGACTATTTACTACGAACCAAGCCGGGAAAATATAAAAAAAAACACGCGCGGCTTTTTTTGTTGCGCCTATGTACTTGTAGTTTATCTCCCTTTGCAATTGACTTGCTTTTCAGTGCACTGCTCAGTCTCGATGACTTTGGATTTGTCTCCCCTTGTGGGTCGTATAAAAAAAAGAAGATTGACCTGTTCGTTTTCGCCCTGTCGTAGCGCAACAGGCAGGGGAAAAGACAGAATCACAAATCGGTGATTAAAACATTATATTAGATAATAATAATTTGATATAATTGAGTCGGTGTAAACCATGAGACACATCATCTCAGTAATTTAATATATATAATAGTGAAAAAAAATGGGAGAAAATGTGAAGTACAGTTAGGAGAAGGAGAAAAAGGGAGAAAACTTTGAGAGTATATAAGAACAACGAGGCCTGTTCTTGATAAGTAACACAATTAGTGTAACATTACTGCCGTGTTATCTTAGGTGTTGAGTACTCCCTGAAGGTAGCTTATAAGAAAACCTTCGTGCATGCGTCGACGGATGAAGAAAAAAGGCAAAAAAATAATTAGTGGAACAAAAGAAGAATAGAACATGCGTTCGAATTAGACACACGACAACTTTGTGTCGATAGGGGTGAGGCTATCGGGTGAGGGTGAGGCTATCCTGACTGCTCGACTAGAAGGAAAATTTTATTAAATGATGGTACCAAGGGATGGCTGAAACAGTTCGTCATCTCGGCTTGTAAAGTCAGATGCATCAGACGTACTCCTAATGAAAGAGCAGCCGGTGAACCTAAGCTTAATCTCGGTGGTGGTTTCACCAGGACTGGCACGACGTCCTAATGAGGGACGCGTGAGTTCTAGTGATTCTTCCACATAATAGCCCGAAATGCACCCCCATACGGACGGAATTAGAATCGTGAGTCTTGCCGTGCAGACTGGACCTTGGTGTATGTGCACCTTCCTCCTTCAGCTTATGTCCTCATTTTTTCTTAGCCTCGAAAGAAACTCAGTTGGGTAAACATTGTTCATCATTAGAAGTGAAAACACCCTCCAGTATGGCCAGACTCATAAAACCCTACTCGGCCGTGTTATCGGCTTCAGGGCCGAATATCTTTGGCGTGGTATATTCCGATTAATTGCCCTTGTCAGTCTTCTAAATTTTAGGAATTTATTTGCAAGCTTGGAGTTCGTGCCCTTCTGAAAGTCAGTAAGCATATAATTGCACTGGTAAACTTTTTGGCCTAATAAGAACGATCTTATCAGACATGTATATTTGCATATCCGTTTCGGCCCATGTATTTTCGGCCTAATAAGAACGATCTTATCAGACATGTATATTTGCATATCCGTTTCGGCCCATGTACCAAGCTTACGTAGGAGCTCGTAGCTTGACGCATATGTCACCATATGCTGCCCGTATAAGACTTGATACAGGGAAAACCCTGTAACCTTGTGGGTGGAGCTCCGTAACGAACTCGCGACAGCGCTGAGCTGTTCGTCCTCGCGGTCATGCTTGTCGGATAAGTAGACGTGGATGCCAGAATGGATCGATTAACTCGTTCTGCAGCATTAGCTTGCGGGGAATGGATAGCAGTATACACATGATGAATTCCATAGCGCTTCATCAACAACTTAAAGGAGTTGGATTTAAACTGTGAGCCATTGTCCGTGACGACTATTTTTGGCACCCCAAAAACGTCGACTATTACTTCCTCTTGACTTTCACAAAGGCTTGAGTAAGGGAAACTTGGAAAAGTGATCCAATTCAATAAGGTTCGACGTGTTTCCACTTCTAGATCGCGGATAAGGGCCGAGGAGATTTATATAAAGTCGTTGCCATAGACGTTCCTACTTTGGCTGCTGTCCCATGAATGGACGAAGTACGGAGTTTGGAGTCTTGGTTTCTTTGCAGATTTGACAGTTGTTGACGTGTGCTCGGATTTATGTTGTCATTTTAGGCCAATAAAACTATCGACGTATTCTTTCTATTGGTTTACGGATGCCGCCGTGCGCAGGAAGAGGTAGATCATGGGCCTGACGCATTGTCCGCTCGACGAGTCCCGGAATACACAGCTTCCAGGCCTCATCCTCCGAGACAGAGTCGCCGGTACGTCGCAACTTACGGATGTACACATACTTATCCAATATGTGTACATCGGGAAGTTTGGGGTTGTTAGTCAAAATGTATTCCCGCAACCCCCTATATTCAGACGATTCGAACTTCGGATAGTCAAGGTTTATGAGTAGAGCTACTGCGGTCTCCGAAAGATTGGGTTCATGCAGTATTATCGGCATATCTAATAAATAAATAAATAATTAATTGGCTCTACCTCAACAGCATCACCAAAGGATTAGCTTTTCTTTTGCTGCTGAACGCCTTCGAAATAAACCAAGAACTAGATATTAATGGGGTACTCGCACGGAAATATTTGAAAAAATCGATTTTGTTTTATTGTATACTAGCTGGGTTGTTTCGATAATTTTTATATGTCATACATACAGAAGATTTGGATTTTGGACCTTGGACCTTGGGGGTACGTAGGCGAAACATTTTGTTGGTATTCAAAATAGAACCAATTTACAGTGCGCCGGCCGTGTCGGACCATCGCGAGAAGTGGAAGGCGGATGGCTGTTGATTTTTTGTCTATACGAAGTTTGGTTTTCATTGCCAATTACGCAAGCTAATCAACCGATTTTCAAAATTCTCTTTTTTTCTCCGGGATATGATCATCTATTCGATTTCACTACTATTTTTTAGAAACGGTGGGTGTGTTTGAAGGTTTAGTTTTGTAGTTATACAGATATTTTTCTTTTGGTGTGAATTGAATTGCTCACCAATGACATGCTTTTCTTGACTTGAATTTTGCATGATTCCTTTGCTTTCTCAAATTTTCAGGCGGTTTGAAGCTTTGAAGTCATTTTCCTTCTTCTTCTTCTTCTTTTCACGATTTACCATTCTACTTTAAGAAAAAAATTTTTTCCCTGGAACGTTCCTGACTCGAGTTGTTTTGCCCGCGGCTTGGAGAATTTTTTTTATTTACCTATTCCTTCAACACCACTAGTGCGCCTGTGCAAAGAGCGGGACGAGAAAAAAAACAGTTGATTCATACACTTTGGAAAATGTTTGACTAAATAAAAAAAAAATCTACACAGTATATATTATAGTTTGTTCATTATCACTCCTCAAAGACATGCTTTTTTCGATAATTTTATGCGAATACCCTCTTATTCCCTTTTAATCAATCACCAGCAGTATCTCAAGATCAGGAACGCTGTCATGCTAACTTTTCGGTAAAATATTATTCAAATATTTTTCAATATTACAAAGTATATAGAGAAAATCACTTGACTCGAGTGAAATTTATGAAAAAATTGCAAACAAACCGTTAAATTTATTTTTTATTTTTGTAACTCCGACATACACGAGACAAGTGCATACCATATCCCTGCAAAAGCATGATTGCGGCATAATTTTTGCAGGAGAGTACTTACATTTTTACTGTAATAGATTCACTTCATTGTCTTAAGCCTTAAGGCTTTTTTTTTACTATTTTTCCCCACTTATAATTTATAATTTTCCTCTAACCTGAAATTAGAGTGCGACGTGTGGATAGCCCATGTCAGAAAGAAACACAATTTTAAGTGATCTGTCACTGTAGTTATCTATAGTTTGTATCTAAAAAGTAAGTAAAAAATTATCTATTTTATTTATTTATTTAAGCTTAATACAAGCTATAACGTAATATTACAATAATATACAAGCTATAATAAATAATAAGTCAAAATAAATAGTTTAAGATACAATATGAGCTATAATTATAATAAATGCAAACTGGTAAGAGGAAGAATTAAGAAAGGCGATCTGGATGGGCGGGATCAAGATATATAAGGCTTTGTGAAGGGATGATTTACTCAGATGGCGGTCGAGTCGGAAAAGGGGAGTGGATCTAAGGTTGCAGGGATTGGTATAGATGGGTAAAGATTGCAGGATTGAAGGGCAGTCTATGGCACCAGTTAAAAGCTGATAAATGAAGAGAATGTCGGAAACATCACGTTTACTTAGGAGTTGTAAGTTCATAAGGTGGAGAGTTGAATCTGTCTATCCACGGAAGATACCGTAGAGCAAAGCGAATGAACCTACGCTGGACAGATTAAATCCTGTTAATGTGGGTTGTTTGTGTAGGTGAACATGCCTGGCCGGCATATTCAAGGAGAGGTCTAATGAAGGAGATATAGAGAGATTTGGAAACATAAGGAATGGAGAACTCTCTAGACCAGCGCTTCACAAACCCTAGCGCGGAGTTAGCTCTGTTAATTATACTGTCAATATGAGAACGGAAATTAAGTTCGCTATAACAGATTATTCCTAGGTCACACAAAGAGGTAACGATAGGAACTGGTACGTCGGTTAGCATGTAGACCAGTGATGTGGGAATGGGCGATCTTCGATTCAATCCGGGCGATCGATCGATCTGCCGATTTTTTAATCGATTTTTCGCGGAACCGATTCGGCTCGAATCGATTTATATACTTCCGATTCCCATCCATTTAAGACAAGACGCGACACGCTAATAAAACTGAGCAAGCTCACGTGGAAATTTTTTCGCATCAACATTAATCTGTGTAATGATCCTGTAAATTGAAAATTTCGTACCTAAAATATTGTTATTGTTATTACATATACTGCCAAACAGTGAACAGTGTAGTTGGCAGCATTCAATTTAAGTGCATCCCTGATTAAATCTAAAGCCCTTGAAAATTTCTCGCTGCTAAATAGGATAAGTTTTACCTCCGCTCACTCCGTCCTTCCGCTATATGGTATCCAGTCTGGAGCAAGGTCTTCTTCTGAACAATCATCACTGATTTTTAGTTTTTTTAAATTGCAAAATTAATCACTTGGTGAAGATAATACTTGGTGTTAAAATAAATGGAATCGAGCTACGAACATCGATCTTTTTAGGGCGATTAATCGATCTTCGAAATCGGAAAAAAATTGCAGATCGATCCGTACTGAATCGATTTTCTCAGTTCGATCCCCCATCCCTACAGTGATGTCAAAACATTTTAAGGTTCAAAATTAAAGATACAGTACGAAATGCTTCTAAAGCTTTTAAGCACTCCTCACATTAAGTAGTGTGAGTTTGGCCATCACTGATGTAGACTCTTGGGGTGGTGGTAAGACGCTTGCGGGAATAAGAGATGGAATGGCATTTGGAGACATTGAGTTCAAGCAAGTTTTTCATGCACCATGTGGTGGACGAATCTTCTTGCAGGAGAAGAGAGTCGGCTGTGGAGAAGATATTGTAACGTAATGGGGCTCTTCGGGCTTGACGGATTAATTAAGGCACTTAGTTACAGTCTAAATTCTCTAAATTTTTATGCACTTCACTTCATTAATTCGTTGTACAATTTTCTTGACAATATTCATTTCACACTACACGGTTTCACTTTACTTATTTACACTTATCACTTCACTGGTTAAAATTCAACTGACTGACTAGGCTGCTACTCAGCCCTATTTATACTACTTAGCTTAATTCTAGAAACTTCAACTTAGTTCTAGTAATTTACGTTATTCATTTCCACCACACTGAGTCACCACATGTTCTAGTAGGCCTTGACTTTATACGGCATCTGACGTTTTTCTGGTTTCCGAAATTCGGGACATGTGCATTGTACAACTTGATTTCGTTTTCATCACGTAGCCTATGCCAGACTACAGTGCATGTTAATTATTTTCATGTCATCAGCTCTGAGTGATTGATAACAAATTCAACATCATTTATTGTAAGGATGAAAATCAATGGACCGAGGTGGCTGCCCTGCCGAAACGACTGACAATAGGGTTAGAAATGGATGAGCTGAAAAGAACATTGCACTGATGGTTGTTAAGGTAGGATTTAATCCAGGAAATGTATCGTGGGGAGGGGGGGGGGGGGGAGCCTAGGCGATCAAGGTTAAACAAGATAACGTTATGGGAGAATTTGTCAAAGGCTTTTCAAAAATCGAAGGCAATAACATCAACATCTTTACCGTTTTGCAGGGCAAATAGAGTTTTGGAGACGAAGTCGGTAAGTGGTAAGTGGTTGTAGATCTTACTTTATGGAAGCTATTCTGGGAGAGGGAGAAGACAGATGTAGCAGTAGCTGCAAATTTAATTTTTAATTAAAATTTCATAAGTTTGATTATATTATTTCAATAAAATATTTTTTTTAAATCCACTTTAATAATATTCCATCAGACTGTACAGATAAAAAAACTGTCAAATATATTTTAGTCAACCTGTACACTTCGATAAATTTTTAATAGTGTGAAACACAAACACTTATAAAAAAATATTATAATCATTCATTCATTGACAATAAAATACTGTACTCTATACAGCGAAAATTATGAACAAACTATGTATTAATTGTAAAGTAGGATACAATAATTGTAAATAGGATTTTTAGTATAGCCAGAACAACCGAATTAGTAACAATAAAAATAAAATAAAAATTTAAAAACTTTTTAATAATTAAAATGAAATTAATTTTTTTTAAATAAAATGTATCTAGATCTTTTCTAGATATAAAGAAGTGCTAGGATGTGAGACCCCACAAATGAAGGGACTTCCCTCGATTTAGTTTGGCCCCAATCCTATACAACAACTTCAATAGACTTACAGTGGAAGAACATGGAATCATAGACCAATTTTTTGAATAGTTTAGATATGGATGATAATTTAGCAATGGGTCTGTAGTTGGATACATCGTTCTTGTAGCCCTTTTTGAAGATGGGAATAATATAAGAGTTTTTCCATAATTGAGGGAAAAGCCCTTGAGTGACCGAGAAGCAGAAAAGCAAAGTAAGGGGTTGAACTAGATGCATGGCACACTTTTTCAGAACGATGGCCGGAATGGCATCAGGACCTGGATGAAAGTCGTCCTCAAGCCCGTTAATACTGGCTGCGATTAGTTCCGGGTCAGAGTCGAAAGATGTAAACGACGTTTGAGTGCATTTGTCCAAGAATGAAAAGTAGTTCAGGTCAGGTTGTAGGGAATGGTCGCTGAAAGATTTACTGAAGAAGTGTGCAAAGAGGTTGGCGATAACCTCAGTATCAGACGAAGAGATGTTCTCGAGCTTTAGGGTGGAGGGTAAAAGAGGTATAAGCAGAAAAATAGGAAGAAAAGTTTGCCAAAGTTTATTTCTCCTGTTGCGGAAAGAGCGTAATTCTTTGTCATACCAAACGGAGAAGAAGTAGCAGTTTTACGAGGAAGAAGAGGGATAGATTGTGTAAGACCAGCGTGTATTTCCGAATAAAACGCCTCTACAGCAACGTCAATTGGAATATGTTGGGGGATAGTGCCAATGTTGGAGTTAAGGAGCAAGTGATTTAATTTATCAAAGTCGCCTTTACGAAAATTGAAGGAAACAGAAGACTCGTAGGAGAAAACGAGGAACAGGGGAGGATGGTGACGATCGAGGGAGGATAGGAGATGGTTGCTTTCTGCGACAGCCGAGTTAACTGGGTCTGAGGAAAAGATTAAGTCTAATTGTCTGTCCATAAATTTCCTGACCGCAGGTGCATTAGGGGGGAATTCAGAAATTATGAAAGCGGGGGAGGGGGGGGGGGGGGTGAGGAGCGAAAATATTTATTTTAAGTAGTCGTTGCGACTTTTTTGGGAAGGTTTATTGAATGATCCATGGTACTTAGTGAAAAGTTGGTGTAAGACGGTTGGGTCTGCGGGCAGGTCTTCTTGATGTATACTTAACATTACGTTGGTGCTGGTTTTACCGTTAATACAGACGGAGTTCGGTTTGTCGTGCAGATGGGCTAGAAATAGACGTACGTTTTCATAAATGCGGTATCGTCCATCGTTGGAATCCGCAGAGCGCAAAGTCAATTTAACTGTAGGTGGGATTAGGGGATCGATATATGAGTTATGTTCGGATGAAGGAGTTTTGGTTAGCGGAAGGGGCGGATTAGCGGAAGTAGAAGAAGTTTGAGATGGGGCTATAGTGAAGGAAGATAATGGCTTGCAATTAGGTGGGCATGCGGAGGAAATAGCGGGTGCAAGGTTCGGTGTATACAGAGAAGGGGTGGGACAGACGGAGATCGAAGTAGAGCTGGTGGGGTTGTCGTAACATGATGGCTTGTCGTTAGCTGGGCACACGGAAGAAGTTGGGAGTGCGTGGTTGGGTGGATGCGATGGATATACAGAACTCAAAACAGTGGTGGTAGGGTTGTCGTCTAAGATGGATGTGTTCGAGGGCTTCGGTGTAAGTGGAACAGAGGGGTTATGGGTATGAGAATAAATAAAGTTAGGATACTTGACTGGGGTACGTAGTTTAAAGTTTGGAAGTACTCCCATTTTGAGCTGCCAATTGGAGTTTGGATCACTAGGTTTAGGGCTAAAGGTGAGAGGTGCGGAAGAGTGATGAGAGATTACTAGTGCTAAGGTTTTTACTATTAGGCTGAATACCAAATTTAGGTAAAGGAGAAGGTCGTTTGGAATTACCTCTTGGATAGGGTTAGATGCATAGGGCTTAGGGTTATCAAATTGTTAGATGCAGAGGGCTTAGGGTTATCAAATTGGCAATAGGAAATTTCAGATTATGTGAAGCGAAAAATTCTTAAATGTTACAGAGATTCAGAACATTGGTCGAATGCGCTGCGATGGGTGCTCCGTAACTCAAATTGCCAGACATTTAGGCCGAAGCCGTAAAGTAATTAGCAATTACTTAGCTGATCCCGCTAAGAATAATATTAATGCCCTTATCCTTCCTCAGTTCAGTTATAGGGACACTACAACAGCCACACTGGAGGTTAAAACCACAATATCTGGATAAGCTCGAGAATATGTATGGCGCACGATGTGTCGGACATTCCTGGTTCAACACTCAGGAATGCGATTAAGGAAGCCACTGAGCAAAAGAAGACGTTGGTGATCGGAGCGGACGCCAACGTACACCATAAAGTCTGGGGCAGCTCGGACATCAACGAAAGAGGTGAGTTACTTTTTGATTTTATTCTTGGAACTAACCCCCACGTTACAAGGGTGCAGAACCCACTTTTACTAACTCAATTAGGCGGGAAATTCTAGACTTTACGATAGTCTCGAAACAATCCGCCCACTTAATAACAGAGTGGAAGGTATCCAAGGAACCATCATTTTCCGACCACGCCTACATCGAATTTGGGATAACACTTCGTAAGCAGATGTGTTCTCCTTATAAAAACAGGCTCAGAATAAACTGGGACCTCTACAGGATGGTGCTCAGCAGTAGCCTGCCTATCACGGGTACACCTGTTATTGGAAACAGGCAAACCCTTGACAAGGTGATGGGCACCCTGACGCTTGCGTGTAATGCGGCGATGCAAATTTCTTGCTCCGACAGGGTCCCAGAGGTAAGCCCATTCCTTCGTGGTGGTCGAGTGAGATCATCAATCTAAGAAAGGAGTGTCGTAAGCTTTTTAACCAAGCGAAAAGAACTAATGTCTGGACTTCTTAGAAAGAATGCCTCAAAAAATTTAAGAAACTGATTAGGAAAGCAAAGCGATCCTCGTGGGAGGGCTTCTGTAATAAAATCGAAAGCTCCTCTGAAGCGAGTCGTTTGCGGAAAATCCTCTCAACAACGCCCATCACCCCAAGCCTCTTGATCAAAAGTCCCGAAGAGTCATTTCTCAACATTTGCAACAGTTTGATTTGATTCTTCTTGTTGAATAATGAGAATGAGCGTTCATAAGAAAATAATGAAAGAAAGAGGAATACATGAAAAAACAGAAGAACCTGGAACTAAAAGTTCTGCAAGAACTACATACAACTGAAGCGAACGCAAAACATGCAGTCTTCGCTCTAGAGACAAAATGTCTCAATTTGAACATTTTTAGTGACTCCGAACCGACTTTTGGAGCCGGATCTTTTAAAAGAACAAGATCCGAAGAGCCGGTTCGCTCAAAAGATCCGTTTGTCCATCTCTATTAGAGATTCAGGATAGCATTGCCTAAACATATCAGCACTTTAAATCAGTGATGGCCAAACTCACACTACTTAATTTGAGGAATGCTTAAAAGCTTCAGAAGCATTTTGCACTGTTTGTTTAATTTAGAACCTTAAAATGTTTGCAAAAGGTTGTATATCTTAAGATATTGTATAATTGCTTACAAAACTACTTAAATATGACAATTTATTTTAACTTTTGCATGCTTTAACAATTAAAAACGCAAAAACAGAAAACCGAATACATCCAAACAAGTGCATATACGAATTTAAAAGCTCAAAAGCTCAGTTGCCCGCGGGCATAGGTTTGGACATCACTGCTTTAAATCATAAAGCAGGAGGATTTATATGTACATATATGTTTGTGTATATTAGGTATAAAATAATATATGCTTTTTATTGCTTTTTGTGAAATCGGTTGAACTATCTTTTTAACTATGTATTAATTTACTGGATTATTTACGATTTAGTATGGGTAAACAATAAAAAACTATTTTAGAAAATATTTAAAACTGCGTAAATTACTTAATGATATATGGCCTTTTGCTTGAATGGCATAAATTAGAAAAATCGGTTAGTCTCAACAGATATCAGTAGATAACAACAGGCTGTCTAGGGACTGTTAAATTGAATTCATAGAAGATATTGGAACAATGTATGGCAAGTTTCGAATTTATTGCGTTGACTAAATATATTAATAATCACAATTTTACACTGGAGTTATTACCATAAATGTCCAGCGAAAATTATATAATATTATCTAACAAAGACATAAATTTAAATAAAAGTAAATATTGGAAAGTATATTTCTTGAAAGATATGTATTGATAACAACAATTCTTGATCCGAATTTCACCCCTTTCTTAAATTATGATGAGGAAAGGGTAGTCATCTCAAAACGCGTTCTCAAGGGGGGAACCTCCTCCAGACAACAGGTTTTTCAATAATTTTTTACAAAAAACTGAGAGCATTTATTGCTATGAATGAAATTACATAATAATTTTGACGTTTAAATGTATACACATAAATTTTTTCAGTAGTGAAAAGAACAAAATGGCGGCGGAATAGCTGATCAAACTTGACTCCTCGAGTTTGTGCCCAGGTCCTTGTAGTTAATTGAAATCAACGAACCAAATTTTTTTCATTAAAATAAGTCATTCCGGTTCGCATGAACCTACACTTATACACTCAAATAACAGTTTAAGGACAAAACGAAAAAAAAACTACTTTGTAACTTCCCACATATAGGAAGTTATTGTAATGGGCCCGATTTTCAAAATTTGTAGTTTTAAATTTTTTTTACATTTCAAAGTCACCATAGTGTTTTACGCATGTTTTTGAACACACACACGTGTGTGTGTGTGTGTGTGTGTGTGTGTGTGTACGTTCAGACCCACTTTTTTCGACAACGAAATCTCGCGAACAAAAAATGATAACGACTTCGCTATGGTGCCATTCGAAGCGTATTATTGTCAATAAGAGCTGAAAGAAATTTAATCAATTTCGGTTCAGCCGTTTTTTTGTTTAAACAAAAAACTGAAAAAAAGTTGATTTTAGACTTTTTTGAAAAGGATTTATTCGATATAATTTGTTCTGATGACGATCGGGACATCAAAAAGTCGGATAATAACAATTTATTATGAACAGAAATTGTTTATAATGATGAAAAATTGTTTATAACAATAAATAATTGTTTATAACAATAATAAATTTATAATCATAAAAAATGGTTTTACCTGGTTGAAAATTGATTATGAAAATTGGAAATTGAATACAAAATTGAAGATTGTTCATAGCAATTGAAAATTCTTATAAACAATTGAAATGTTTGTTACCACAAAATTTTTTTTATGAATAAACTTTGTTTATATCAATTAAAAATGGTCTATAACAATTAAGAATTGTTTATATCAATTATAAATTATTTATAACCAAAATTATTAATAACAAATGAATTCCAAACAGAGTGCATTTATTTGGTTTTCATTAAAAAATAGTGCTATAACGGAATAATTTTTTTAAAAAAATTTTGCATCTAATTACAACGAAATTATCATGATAAATTAAATTCATCAATTTATTTATTTATAAATTTAAAATATCAATTTTTTAAGTATTTTTAAATGAGATAAAAGTGGGCGAAAGTTTTTTTTTAAAAAGATTCATCTGATCTAATTGGTTCTGATACAACCCGATACTTTAAAAAAATATCCAGAACTTTTATAGTTTTTTGTAATATTAAAAAAATGATATAAAAAACCATAAATAGTTGATATTAATTATAAATAAAACGATAAATCGAATAGTATGAATTTTATTGAGTTTTCACTTACTCGTTTGTACTATGATCATGAAATTTATCGCTATTAACAATTAAATATTGTTAATAATAATTGAATATTGTTAATAACAATTGAAAATTGTTATTAACTGGGAAGTTGTTCGTGTGAACCTCAAGGGTCGCACCAATGATGCGAAACCCAGAATCTGGACCCACCCCACTAGTTTTTATAAACAAATTGTTAAAAACAATATTTATTATAACAATTAATAAAAAATTTTAGATGTTTATAAAGGCCAATAAGTTAAAAAATATCTGTGCAAAATTTAAAGTTGATTGCTTTATTACTTTTTAAGTTATATTTCACGGCGAGGAAATAAATACGTTTCGAGAAAAACGCGATTAAGGTATTCGTTCTTGTAATCTTAATCTGCTGTCGGTACTTTTGGAGCGCATCACTTCGGTGACTATTTAGGGACTTGTTAGACTTTCTTTTGAGCTTTAAACATTTTAAATATATTTCTTAGATAGTAAATGAATTTTTAAAGCAAAAAAAATGCAAAATATAATAATTTCTGGAGGTTTCCCCCTTAAGGATTTAAACGGATTTCTAAAGGCATTGGTACGATATCTGTTCGTTCGTCTGATAGAGCCCTCTTGGCGCCCTTTTTGAAATTGTTCCACCTTGAGACGCATCACGATGCCGATATTAGGAAGTATATGTTCAAATTCTCCGTTGTTATTGATGTATAAAAAAACTTATGCGATCAGTATGGACAATTTGAAAGAATGCAAAAGAATCATTTCTGAACCTTACTTTCTAGTTGGAATTTTTTTAATTTAAGTTATTATTAAATCCCGATAATCACATGTCTTGGCGAAGCCAAAAACAACGTGTACCGGAGCGACGTAAATCGGGTTTGACCTGAAATGATATTCGTCAAATTCGAAAGGTAATAACTTTCCATTTTCCTTAATAGAATAATCAAAGAACTGTTAATCAGCGACGGCAGCAGTTGAAAAGAAGTAGCAACGTAAGCTATTGAGAAGTTTTAATATCGTCCAAAGTATGATAAATAACAGCAGGATGATCGCCTGAGTTTAAGAGATTGAATTCACACCATGAATGCATCTTAATGCCACTTGCTGTTGATTTGATTGATTCATTGTGTCCACAACACCTCTATCTGGTGACACCTATGTAAATTTCAAACACTTCTGAGTAAATAGTTTTGTAAACATTCACAAGTCATCGCCGGAAAATACCGTCAAAGCAAAGAACTGGTCGTTAGGATGATAAGCCATTCAACGTTAATCAAAAACATCAATAACAACCAAAAAGAAAACACCGCACACATGTCGTTTTTGCGGGGCTCCCACATTTCTTACCTGGCGGCAGCGGAACTCGTTAACAACACTCTCGCCGCTTGATGGATATGAGAAATGACATCAGTCAAAATCATGACCTGCTACCACCCTAGCTTGATAATATCTTCCCTTCTGTGAATTCCGGACGAGTACCGTAGGGGTAAGTTCATTGATTAAGATATTTATCTAACTAACCAAAATATTGTCGGCACATGTACGCGTTTATTTCCTGATGTCTTTTGTTAGACTTAATAATGATTTCTGCAAACGGAATTGAGGGTACGGCATTTGGTATGAAATTATCAACTTTTCGATCCCTTCCTTTCACATTAATTTATTTTCACGTTAGCTCTCCTTTTGTTACGTGTCAAGGTATCGTTTAAGTGATTGCAAATCAATTCAACAACTAAATTTAAACGATTATAATTAATTAAGCCGTTAACTTTAAAGTAAATTTTGAGTTATAAAAAATAAATCAACATAAAATGGTCTTATAATTTCATTTAAGTCAATTGTGTTCAGTCCGTGTTCCACAGTTGACATCTGTGTTGTGACTAAAAAGTGTTGATGTTATATTTCATAATTATATGTATCTTAAGATCGTCGCGGAATGGAGGATTTTGCTATATTAAAGGTTTAAAGTTTTAGAAGAGTTTCGATATTATACCCAGTAATCGTACCAAAATTTTAGAAAGTAATTATAAAGTATGTTACTGAAGATAGCATTTTACCAACTAGTAAATTTTCAATTGTCTACAATTGGGTTCTGCAATTAACATAGGCTCCCGCGAAATCTCATTTGTATTTTTAACGGACTTCCCAAAAACAAAGAGGTTCTAAGTTCGACGCGTATTTTTTTTTATTTAATTTTTTTTTTTATTTATGTCTGACCGGGCATAACTTCGTAACGCGTCGACCGATTTTGGTGATTCTTTTTTTGTTGGGTAGAGTATGTTCACCGAATGATACCATTTAAAAAAAATGTTTGGTAAAATGGGGGTGGGGGGTGGGGGTGGGTGTGAAACCTAACTTTGTAACGCGTGGACCGATTTGGATGGTTCTTTTTTTGTTGTACAGAGTATGATCCCCGATTACTAATAAAAGAAAAATTTGGTCTAGGTTGGGGGGGGGGGTAGTCTAACTTCTACTCTACCCAACAGAAAAAGAATTATCCAAATCGGTCCACGCGGATTTGCATAATTCTTTTTCTGTTGGGTAGAGTAAGTTCCGTGGTTGATACCACGAGAACAAAATTTTGTCGTGGTGCGGGTGGGGGGACGGGGTGGAACCTTATTTGCTGTTGTATAGAGTGTGATCCCCCATTGCTAATAGGAGAATAATTTGGTCCTATGGTGGTGGTGGGGGAGGGGGAGGGGAAGTAGCTTCGTAATGCAGCTCGTAATGCGTGGACCGATTTCGATGATTTCTTTTCTGTTCGGTAGAGTATGTTCCTTGATTGATACCATGAGAAAAAAAATTTTTTGGAATGAAGGTGGGTTAGGGGGTTAAACCTAACTTTGTAACGCGTGGTCCGATTTGGATGGTTCTTTTGCTGTTGTATAGAGTGTGATCCCCCATTGCTAATAGAAGAATAATTTGGTCCAAGGTGGGGGGTTGGGTGGGGGGAGGAGCAGTCTAACTTCGTAACGCGTGGGCCGATTTAGATGGTTCTTTTTCTTTTGGGTAGAGTTACTCTGCTAGAGTATGCACCTTGGTTGTTGGAGGGGTTGGGGTGGGGGAAGGGGGGGGGGAATGTAACCTAACTTTGTAACGCGTGGACCGATTTGGATGGTTATTTGCTGTTGTATAGAGTGTGATCCCCCATTGCTAATAGGAGAATAATTTGGTCCTATGGTAATGGTGGGGGAGGGGGAGGGGAAGTAGCTTCGTAATGCAGCTCGTAATGCGTGGACCGATTTCGATGATTTCTTTTCTGTTCGGTAGAGTATGTTCCTTGATTGATACCATGAGAAAAAAAATTTTTTGGAATGAAGGTGGGTTAGGGGGTTAAACCTAACTTTTTAACGCGTGGACCGATTTGGATTGTTCTTTCTTCGTTATATAGAGTAGAAGACACGAAAAAGTAAAAAATAAAATAGTTGAAAGTTGAACCGACTTCACAAAAAGCGCTAAAAAGTATAAAATAATTTTTAATTTTATATCTATTACGACATTTTGAAGTGCAAATTAAACAAATTAAAACAACCACAATACGACAATTGAAAATTATACTAACTGAACGTTTCAGCTTACGGGATCATAAGAAATGACGATTAAATATCTTTGTTGTAGTTGTTTGGTTTGTTTGATTTGCACCGACTTCAAAATGTCGTAATAGATATAAAATTAAAAAACTATTTTATATAATGGATATTTGAAGAGTCGTCGGTGGAGTAAGTGAGGTTCCAGCTTTGAATCCCACCGACGGCGACCCATGGTTGTTTTCTGCAGACAGCGAATCAAGATAAAAAGGTTGCGGTTGCAAAAAAAATTTCAGTAGAGAGAGAGAGGAAAAGAGAGATCTGAATAGTAATCTTGAGAGGAGTATAGTATACGGAAACGCCCAATAAAAAGAACGAGTATTGGAATACCAAAAACAGCCAATAGCACCATGGCGTGGTGATCTTACTACTCAATCAATTGATCGCACTGCGTCTCAAAATTCTCCTCCATTTTTAATAAAATGTTGTATATTTTTTGTCAAATTATCAATGCACACGGACTAACACTTTCCATATCTGATTAGTTAGCATTTCGTTAATTCAAAGGCTACTGTAGGAAGTTTCATGAAATTTGAACTTCCACTTTCTTTTTCATTTTGTCTTCAATCTTTCAAAGCTTTACACTCAAAACCAAGATTATTGGAAACTTGTACTTGTGCACTTAACCATCGATATACACATGCTACATATATGCTAGTAGTAGAAGTACTGGTTAACATTTAGTAGAAAGGTGTTTTTTGACCTAAAAATAATATTGACACTACGTTTTTTTCTTTATACCTTTTTAAGTAATAATATATATTGATATCCGTAGTTAAAGAATCAAGCAAAACGTTGGTTAATATTTTTTATTTCATAAGGTATAAAAATTGCAAGTTAATTCAAATTTTAATTCTAATTAAATTTAATTGAATTCGTATATGGCTTACTTGACTTTGCACTGACTAAATAATTAGCTTACTTTAATTCACTGACTACGATAAACTGTGGGAATAACAAAACGTTGCTAACTATTTCGGTAATGATCTGAGAAACTAAATATAATATTTTGTGATATTTTGATATAATGTGTAACGGAGGCATTTTATTGTGATAGGAACCAAATACAGAATGTTTGTGTAAAAAAAAGTTTAATAAAGTGATTGATATATTTAAAGGTTATACATTTGTAAGAAGAGTACAAAAATGTTTAGAACAAAATAAATTACCTGCGTACATTAAGAGAATGCGTAAAAAATTCGTATCTTTTTAAGCTTGTACAACATTTTTCTAATGTGTCTGTATGTTCCTTGAATATTTTTAATGTTGCCACTCGAACGAGCTTGTCCTGACCGACGTGCTGTACGAGAATTCATGCTTTCTCGAATAAATTAGCACTTGGAGGGATGCTTTATCGAATTCGATACATGACGTTTACAAATCCGGATTGGCGTAAGCTTTACGGATCCCATAGTTTTTTATGCAGTTAATGTCAAGGCTAGGGGAGATATGCATAATAAATGATAACGTGTACGTTTATCAGTTAATTAAAGGGTTTTCTAACGTTGTTGGTTTGGAATGTACAGTAGCATTACGTCTCCTGTATTCACAGACATATGGCCAGGTTTCGCGTCTTTCTTATATTTCGGCTTGGGGGACAAAACTCTAAGGGTAGTAATCGTGTACCTGTCACATGACCAGGATACTGCATAATAGGTGTTGGATTCAATCCTGTCGCATATTACGAACTTCGGTGGTGAAGTTATCCTTGGGGCTGACTTCAACTGCACACTAGATTCTTCAATCGTTCGTCATTCTAGAGTTGAATTCAACTCGGTGAACATTATGCGATTGTCGAGCCTAGTCAAACACATAGTGACCTTGTAGATGTCTCCCGTTGGCTTAATCCAACGACTTGGTCACATAAAGGGTTTCCCGAAATGTCCATGGAAGCTTTTCCGGTTCGAGGATAAACAGACTTTACTTCTCGCCTAGCATTCTTAACTTTTTAGTTAGTGTCAGTCATGAAAAGTGCTGATTAAGTAATCACGTTCTTGTTGTGCCGACTGGAACTTGGGCAAGAAGCGAACTGCTTACTGGATTTTCAACAATAACTTGTTGAACTATTAAACAGTACATCGAAGAATAATAATAATAATGAGTAGGTACGGTAAAATTTTGCAAAGATTTCCCACATTAACGCAACTACCTCGTTATGATATTCCAGTTAAACATAACGTAGTACATCGAATAGAAACTAAAGGACTACTACCTTTTTCTCGTCCAAGACGTTTAGATGGACATAAATACAAAATTGCAAAATTAGAATTTGATCACATGGTTAAATTAGGTCTGTGCCAATTATCATCTTCTTCAGTATCTTCTCCACTACATCTAGTAGCAAAAAAAAATTCTTCAGATTGGCGACCATATGGAGATTATCGCAGACTCAACGCAATCACGGTTCCAGATAGATACCCATTACCACACATACAAAATTTCTCAATGAAGTTAAACGGTTGCACCATTTTCTCAAAAATTGATTGATAAGAGCTTACCACCAAATTCCAATGGCTAAAGAAGACATACACAAAACAGCCATTACAACTCCATTCGGATTATTTAGATTTACAAGGATGCCTTTTGGTCTAAGAAATGCTGCACAAACATTTCAACGATTCATGGACCAAATCATTAAAAATTTAGATTTCGATTTTGTCTATATTGACGATATTTTAGTTGCCAGCAAATCTGAATCCGATGATCAAAATCATTTAAACCAAATTTTTAAACAACTATCAGATTTCGGAATCAATATCAATCCATCCAAATGAATTTTCGGAGTTGGAACTTTGGACTTCCTCAGTCACAAAATAACAAAAAAAGGGATCTTACCTTCAGAAGACAGAGTCCAAATTATTAACAATTTTCCTTCTCCAAATTCTATTAAAGAAATTCAACAATTTATAGTAACAATAGTACTTTGAGTAGTCTTGCACCATTTGTAGACAGCTGCGGCATCATCCGAGTTGGCGGGCGACTGCAAGCATCCGATCTCTCATATGACGCACCCCATACTATTACTCTATGGAAACAGCTTTACAAAACTTCTAATGACGGAAATTCATGCCAAACACCTACATTCCGGACTACAAACCCTTCTCGCAATCACACAACAGAATTACTGGCCAATCAATAGAAAAACCATAGCCCGATCCGTCGTTGAAAACTACATCCACTGTACCAGAGCCAAGCCAAAGGTATTCAATCAAATATTGGGGAATCTTCCACAAAACCGGATTCAGCAAGCTAGACCATTTAACAATGCAGGTGTAGACTTCTTTTGTCGCTATCATGTACATTACAAGGGCAGAGGCCAACGACCACGGAAGCTGTATTTTGCTGCTTCTCCACAAAGGTGACGCATTTCGAAGTAGTTAGTGATCTGAGTACTCCAGCTTTCATTGGAGCCTTGAAGCGAATTGTAGACAGAAGAGGGAACCTTAATTGCGACAACGCAACAAACTTCATTGGTGCGAGAAATCAACTATCCAAACTAAGGCAAACATTGCATTCAGAAGACTCCAAACGAGAAGTCGCCAATTTCTGCAAACTCTAAAGGCATGAAATTCCACCTTATACCTCCCAGAGCACCACATTTTGGGGACTCTGGGAAGCAGCCGTTAAATCTGCAAAACACTTTTTCCAGAGCAACGTAGGCTCTGCCAATCTTACTTATGAAGAATTAGAGACACTGTTGTCCTCAGATCCCAACGATCTGGGTGCCCTTGCACCTGGTTACTTCTTGATTGGGGAGCCATTGATCACAATCAGGGATCCAACGAGTCGAAGCGACAATCCAGACCTATTAACTAGATGGAAACTAGTCGCACACCACAAAAAATCATTCTAGCAAAGGTTGTCAGCGGAATATCTCAGTGAATTACAACATAGGCTCAAATAGAAGCGTCCATGCAAGAACATTGATGCAGGAATGATGGTCTTGGTGGAAAACGATAATCTACCACCAGCCACTAGGCAACTGTGGCAACTAGGCCGAATCTTAAAATCAATCCCAGAAGAAGATGGATGTATCCGAGGTGTAGATGTTAAAACGACATCAACGCATAGAGGCAACCCTCATAGACGTCTTACTCGATTCCCGTCACGGAAAAATAAGTCCGCAATTGCTTGCCTCAAATCAACTTTACTCAGAACTACAAGTGATAAAAAATCATATACCAGCTTCTTTGAGACAACTTATTAGAACTAAAAAACATCATGACAGTCGAAGGACGCATAATTGCAAACCAAACGCTGTTCTCACGTGAATAATTTGAAATGCTTCGCATTATTACGGTGCCGTTTCTTCAAAATTACATACGTAAAAATAAGGATAGCCTCCGACTACCTTATCGTAAACCTGTATCCCATGAAAGAGATTGAATTAAGTGTACACAGAGAAAACTTCAATTGTAGGCAACATCATCCTCTTTATAATAAGGAGTCTAACGTAACTGCGAAATCAGCTTACTTACGCACTCCAACCCCGGGACGCCATGTGACACTGAATTCGACTAACAACAAACACGATGGATACAATTATTCACACCAAACAATTGGATTTACACCATTCCGAACAGAACTACGGTGAATATAATTTGCGGAGAAAGTATGGTACAACTTGAAAGATGATAGAATCGGATCAGGGATTCTTCATGTAGAAGCAAACTGTGTCCTAAACGATAAATACACGACAATTGAGGTCAAAACATTTACATATTATTACACGAAATTTCTTTAACAAGTCTTCGTCAATCCCTAAAATTCTAGGTATTTTCAGTATTGCTATTGTTAGTGCGTCAAACTCTGCTTCTATTTTGTGAATCTTCAGAGAAAATTATTTTTTAAATGCGTTTTGAACTCCATTAGAAAGTCTCATTTCCTCAAAAATACCCAGGAGATTGAATATCCAGTTCAATCTGCACCATTTAGTCGAACATCTATTAACCATACAACAATACCCTAAGTAACAACGAATGTCTCAAAGAAAACCGCACAGGAAATGCTCCTGGATATAAACGGTTTTGAAGTATTAAGAATACCAAAAACGTGAAGGTTTTCTAAAAACATTTAATAATCAGTATAGATGCTCTCGTAAACAGGATACATGCAAACAAGTGGTGCCAGCATTTGACAACATATGCCGTCATTATTATCAGTACTTTCGAAAAATTGGAAAGAGAACTGCTGGAAGTAATTTTATGCGCTCACAGAGGTCCATTTTTATAACACCGCTTCAGTTACGAGAGTAACTAAAACCATAAATTGGAAGATTTCATGCTCCTTAATTATTCCAGGTGAAGAAAGTTCAGAACTATAATAAGGGACCTGAAAACCAGACTTGATAATTCCGACCTATCAAGTCTGGTTTTCAGGTCCCTTATTATAGTTCTGAACTTGGGGGTGAATTAACAAAATAAAGAATTTCGTGAAGCCAACACAAACCGCTTCTACGAGGAAATTGAATATTTTTACGACAAATTTAAGACGTAGGAAGCTACAGAAGCTGGATGAAGAAGAAAAAGTAGAAAAACAGAAGGAACAAGTAAAAGACAAACAGAAAAACTACAAAGAGCATCTGAATCTTTAGCTGCTAAACCAAGGATACATAGATTAAGCTGGCCAATTCCAAATCCGAGTCTCCAAAGAAAGAGGCACAAAAACACACTGAGGTTCTATTTAAATCAAACAAAGACTATCCACATAGAAGTCGTCAGTATTCTTACCACAGAAGGATTCCTCTTCGCCTAAAAACACTTTACATCCAGAAAGGGCACGGCTACCAACCTATACACAGACTGTGGAACCACAATCCTTAGAGTGAAAAACGTATTAGAGCGCCAATTAAAGAACAATATGCCACAAACTTATAATGAAGTAGTAGAATTTCTCTCAAACAACGAAACTCAATGGCACTTCGTACCACCATTATCGCTCCATTGGAGTGGTCTTTTAGAGAATGGTGTAAAATTAGTCAGGCGCGTTATAGAAGTAACTAACCCAGCGTTCGAAAAGTTCAGTACACTACTTTGTCCTATCTACATTCTGGACCACTGTGTCTCATAAATAATGATCTTTCAGCGCTGATCGCATTAACGCCAGGACACTTTTGTCAGAAGCACCAATTTTAACTATAGAGTGATATTTAGGAAATATGGTCAGCGAAATAACTGTCCAAGCTGCAACAAAGAAGTAAGTAGCACACTAAGGAAGAAAATATTAATACAGGAAAAGTAGTTTTAGTAAAAGAGAGCAATCTTCCTTCCGCACGAAGGCTGATAGGGAGAATTGAAAGCATATATCCGGGAACAAGCGGATTGCTAAAAACGTACTCAAGCTACCAATAATCAAATTATATAGACTTTCTAGAGCGTCAACCAGCAGCAACCAGTAGAATTAACATACAAAGAATCCGACCCAATTACATTCCAATGCAACCATCCATAGAGGAACGTCAAAAGACATATCTTCCAACTAAACAACGTCATCAGTGGAGTAAGTGATAACGTGTCGGCCTACCAATCGAGAGGCCCCAGGTTCGAATCCCACCGGCGGTGACCCGTGGTTGTTTTCTATTATAATTTTGACTATTTAGTGCCTACTCTAAAATGCTAATGGTACGAACAAAGCAATTTCAATAGTGAGGTGTTGATTCTGCTGCACAGAGCACGTGTCCTTATCGATAAATGATAAAAGGTGTTGTTCCTAGTGTGATTACGGGTAAAGGAGGGAGCAGTCTCCTTACTTTGTAATGTGTGTCCCTAATTTGATAATTCTCTCTTGTTAAAAGTGGTACGTTGGCGTACAAATTCATGGTAAGAATTTTGTATCTAAGAGGGTATAAAAGCCACCCACCAATAATATCGTAATATCTTGCCGGATTTGGATAATTCTGTTGCCTTTCTATAGTAGCCATTCTAAGTGACAATTTTTTACCATTTTCCAATGAATAAAAGCATTCTGTAAAACAGAATCAAAATCAGTCTACGTCTTGCGAAGCTAGGCGCCGCCCCTTATGCCACTTCCACCCTAAGACACAATTTTTGTAATGATACAAATGGAGCAAGCTTTTCTGTTCAGAAAAAAAGAATCATCTAAAGAGACCCACGCAATGAGAATTTAAGCTCCATTCCTCCACCAGTCCCATACTCTCATAAGATTTTTGGCATGCTAACAATGGAGAAACATATTCTATAGACCAAAAACAGAATCATTCAAATCGGTCCACACGGTAAAAAGTTAGCCTACTCCTCTCCTAACTCACCTAAGGACCAAGTTTTTCTTATAGTAGAAATGGGGAACATACTCTATATGAAGATGCAGTACAACGGAAGAATTGGGAGACAATTGTATTAAACATTAGCCGGCACTTATCTTACAAGTATCCATCAGCTGATGTGTGATTGGTTTTCTTAACCACAAGTAATCGCCTGCATCAAGTAATATAAAGAACTACATAGCCACCTACAGAATCATCTCTCTCCTGTATATAAGCGGCATCGGACCCTACCAATAATGAAGATTTCGTAATGCAAGGAGCGAGCCCAAATTCCAGCAGAAGAACCACTATCAATAATGTCGGGCAGGAATTTATTTATTTAAGATTCATCAAAGGGCTGATTACTTAACATGTAAATAATAATATTAAATGAAATATAAAATTACAATAATTAATAAAAATAACTAGAAAAATAATTAATAATACATAATTACAAAAGAATAATAGGAAAGTTTGGCCTTCATAGAATTTTTCGACAGATTAAAATCAATGTTGTTAAAATGCGAATTAAAAAACCAAGACATTGACGTGGCGGGCTCGTGAAAACCGTAATTTGTGCGATGCTGCGGAATTTTAAGAAAATCTCGATTTCTCAAGGAGCGATTCGGAATCGATATGTTAAAAGAGTCAACATTACCTTGAAGACATTCAAAAGCGAAAACAGTTTTAGAGATGTTACGTCTGAATTCAAGAGAGCTTAAGCCTCAGATGAGTAAGCTTGGTGACATAAGGGTCGTCAAATTCCTTTGCCCATCTTTTTATAAAACCCAATGTAGAATTAGCCTTAATAACTATCTCATCAATGTGATCGTCAAACATAAAACAACTGTTTAACCAGACACCCAAGTCCTTGGTCCTATTAATTTTTTCCAGAACATAGCCATACTTGGGATAGTTGAAGTCGAGAGGATTCTTTCTACGAGTAAAAGACATAGACGTACACTTACTAATATTCAGAAGAAGATAGCTAACAGAACACCAGTTGTAGAAAGCGTCTAAGTCAGAATTTAAAAGTTCACAGTCTCGAATAGAGGACACAACACGGAAAATTTTGGCGTCGTCAGCATAACAAATAATTTTTGAATATTTTAAGATTAAAGATACATCATTGATGTAAATAATAAATAAAATCGGGCCCAGATGACTTCCCTGAGGTACGTCAGAGGAATTAAAAATAAACTTGGATATTGATCCACGGAAGGACTCACGCTGGGTCCGATTTAGTAGGTAAGAACGAACCCAAAAAAAAATCTAAAATCTGTAAAGATACAATTCACTTGCTTTCCAGCCTCAGTTTTGGATATGCAGAAATTTGAGAATTCCAGTAGATTATTCGCAGTAGACCTATCTTTTATAAAGCCATGCTGGAAAGTTCCAAGAAAAGGTTTGCAATGAAAGTATAGTGTATCGCAAACTAATGCCTCAAAAATCTTAGCAATACAATACAAGTTTGCAATGGATCTGCAATTGGAAATATCACACCTCTTGTATTTCTTATGAAGCGGGATAATAAGAGATGATTTCCAAGATTTTGAAAAGACTCCATAAGAAATAGATAAATTAAATAAATAACAAAGAACAGAAACCAAGGAAGAAGAACAGTTCTTATAAAGGGAAATAGGAATGCCATCAGGACCGCACGAAAAACTATGTGCCAAATTATTGATGTGTTTCGCCACTGTATCGTCATGAAATATAAGATCTTTCATTTCCAGTGAAGACGGAGGAAATAATATCAAGTAGCTAAAATCCTACGGTGCTACGCTTTGAGTTAAAAAATCTCCAAAACTGCTTAGACTCACCGCGTATAATGGACCTCATTCTGTTAATGTAGTTATTATATGAGGCATGCATTTCGGAATTGAACTCAGTAGATATAAAAATCCGAGTAGATATAAAAATCCGAGTCACTCCTTGATGAGCAGAACTGCTTCCATGCTTTTTTTTTAAGTTTTTAAGATGCTTCAGCGAGCTATTGAGCCAAGGCGGACTAGAGAAAGAAGAAAACGAACGAGAAATAGGAACATAATGCAAGAAACAAGTAAATAAATTGTCATAAAATGCACTTACCGCCACATCAATGTTCATAAAAAACATTAGACCAAATATAATTCAATAAGAGAAGTCGTCCCGCCATGGATCGAAGACCAAAGTAATTTGAAGCGTAGGATGATAAGACGTCTCAGGAACCAAAGGAACCGGGCAACGCCTGACGAAGGGGCTGCGTGGGTCAGTGCCGAACACCAAATCCAATATGACCAATTCATCATTATTTAGTTTTTATGATTAGTACAAAGTTTTTAATTTTAATTATTTTACACGATAAAATATGCACACATTTTATTTCACTTTATCAAATCACCGAAAAAATCTTTTTTCACAATTAGATCTTAGCAAATTTTTTTCACATTTCCCACGAAGGCTTTCAATAGTTCAAGCAAAATTGTATATAAAGAAATTTTTAGATTAAATAAATTAAGCTTTAAACTACAGGTGAAGATTTAAATTCCTCCCACCCGAGGTAAGGGTTTATTAGACCTCTTCTTTTCCGTTTTATAAGTAATAGAGAATATCGAATTTCCCCCACCAACGACAAGGATTCTGCCATTTCTATAGTCCAAAAACAGTTCCGTTTTTATCTTGAATGGTACGGAACACTAAAAAATCATGCTGATGTCATCTTACCAAAGGTAAAGTCTTTTATACTTTATTAAAACGCACAATCCATTAAGCCTGTTCCTTTTTGTCCTACTATCCAGCGTTTATGGTACGACACTCGTGTTTCGTTGAATGTGCTTAACGGGTTTGTTATAATGAAAGTTCAGCACACCAGCAGGCGACTTTACTTTACATTTGTGGATCTACTACCCAAACGCATAAAGGTTCTTCTATCCAAGATTTTATTTCGAAAATAAAAGTGATTTTTTATAATTCAGTATATTGGCAAAGTTGTAATGAAATATTTGTGGCAAATACATTTCAGAGTGTAAGTAATTCTAATAAAACTTACACAATCAAAATACGACTAAAGGTCTTTTCAAAAATGCAACTTGTTTTATGTGCATCAACCTGCAAAAATCTTCGTCTGAACAAATAACAAATTTAAGGGATATTGTTTTTATAAAAAACTACAAACAATCGAGTAACTGTAAATAATTATTTGTGAGTTTATTTTTTGGCTAGACTGCAGTTTGTTGTAACTTCTTGAGTTAAAATGACATGCGGAAAAGCGATACCATCTCATCTGAGAAAGTTAGTTATTGAAGATTATAAAAATAAGAAATCTTCTTATGAAATTGGAAAAAAATTTAAACTTTCAAGATCTACAGTGCAGGGTATAATTATTTTGTTCGAGACAACTAAAAGTATCGAGTGAAAAGGGATACCAGGACGACCAACACTGACTACTTCAAGCAAAAGTCGAAAGACTTCAAGTAAGGAAAACAAT
Source organism: Leptarthrus brevirostris (assembly GCA_964036015.1). Lineage (NCBI taxonomy): Eukaryota > Metazoa > Arthropoda > Insecta > Diptera > Asilidae > Leptarthrus > Leptarthrus brevirostris. The sequence goes on along the minus strand of OZ038372.1, from coordinate 68,976,551 downwards.
TAAATAAAATCGTGCTGTAACAGAGTCTGGAGAGCATAGAGAGCATAGGAAAAACTGTTTCTGTGGATACCTGTAGGAGAAGGATGAGAGAAATGGGTAATAAATCTTATAAGATAAATTTTCTGATATTCTGTTAGGAAATTCCCTAAATTTTAAGGCTGAGGAGAATCCATTTTTGACCAGTATTCAAAACAAGAAACGCCTCGCTTTTGCTGAAGCCCACGAAAAGTGGACACTTAATCAGTGGCGATCTATATGGAGGAACGCTTTGAGTTGAACATACAAACATATAAAAAACACGTCATTCGAAAAAATACTGAAGCATTCCAAAATACCTGCCTAAGTCGAAAAGTAACATTCCCAAGCTCTGTAATAATTTGTGGATGTATGTCAGCTCGAGGAGTTGGTCATCTGCGCTTCACTAATAAATACTACAATAAATAGCACTATGTACCAGACGATTGTGCAAAATTATCTTCTTCCATCAATACCTGCTTTGGAAAAACCAGGAGGCAAATATATTTTCCAGCAGGACGGGGCCAATTGTCATACGGCCAAATTAACAAAGCAATGGTTTTAAGAACATGAAGTTCCACTAATACAATGGCCATCAAATAGCCCGGACATTTCTTCAATTGAGAACATATGGGGAAAAATGAAAAAGCTATTGAAGTCTTCTCCCGCTGCCACAATGGATGTTCTTCGTAGGAAAATACAAAGCATCTGGGATTCAATAACCCCACTCCAAAGAGTGGAATGGAACTACACATTTTTACTCCGGCTTAATCATTTTTATTATTTTAACAATTATTATACTTTGAGGATTTGTACCTTACCGACCATCTGACCGTTTTATTCTAAATTTATTCTACATATTTTTGTAATATTCGTAGATAGAATTTAGTAACTGTAAAGTAACCGGTAACAAACTAAATAACTATCTGATTATTTTCAGACGAACTAGAATATAGAGATACTTAAAATTAACTTTTCCGCCCATTACTACTTTCTATATGCAAGACAAAAATTATATATACACTGCACTATATCTTCAAGAAATATACTAAGAATTCTCATACAAATCTTTATTGTTCAAATAATTAATGTCGTATACCCAAAGCTAGAATTAATTTCATTCATGAAGTATTCAAAACGTATTCATTAATAACTTTTTATGTGCCCATAAATAATCGTTAGTGCCAGTTTTGCTTGCTGTCATCATCATCGAGTAATAATGGCATTCGATTTGGGTTGACAATTGGGTTTTATTATCAGGGTAAAGGTACCATTAAAAGGGTTTCCGCATCAAAACTGCCAATGTTTTTATTCTTCATGACTTTTTGATAAATAAGATATGTGAACACTTTGCTAGCATAGTTGGTTAGTTGAGTTAGATTTTTTATCTGCTATTTGCTATTATCACACCACTTGAAATTTTCGGCTGTTGTCTTTAAATCAGAACGCATTCAGGCACACCCGCTTTCCGACCTTATATTTCAGATTTATGTTGCCATTTCATGTAGACATCTTTATCGGTTTCAGTATTAATGAACATAAATGATAAGTAGGGGTTGAGTTTTCAGCAAGAGATCAAAAAATTTGAATGATGGCAATAAGTCCTTTCGTGGGGTTGCCGTTAGCTTTGAAGTTCTTTGTTGACTTAAAATGCTCAGCTGGGGTAGGGATTAAGAACAGCTAGTTGTTTGCATATATCTAACAAAGCAATTGGTACCTGCTTAAAAAAACGCTTTAGAGGTAGTCGATGGGAGATCAAACTCTTTCCCCTTCAAAATCTTTCTGTGGATTGTGAAGAACTCAGTAAATCCTGTTTCCTGACCTAAGTCTGACCGTATTGCTCTCGTCTACAATGATTGCTCATCTCCATTGTTCCCGTACATATGTCATGGGGTGAAAGCCACCCTTATTGCAGCTAGGAAACATATTGACAAATTATATATGGGAGGGTTAGATATTGAGCTATAACCGGAAGGGAAAAGATTTCAGAAGATTATCCCAATTATTGCGTGAGTGCGTACGTTACATATTAGGTCAAGAGAAGTTTAGTTTTGAGCCATCATTAAATCAAATATCTTTAACGTACTCCCTCTAACTGACTTAAACTTCTTGATTTATACAACAAAAAGCAACAATCCTGATGAAAGAGAACAGATCTTATAGGAAAATTCGTCATTCAAAGCCAGGGATATTTTAACTGCATGTGTGTATTGAAATATTTTAATACGTACTCGAGTGGTTTGCCTTTTTCGGGCTGTATTAGGACGTATTTAGGGTCTGTAGACCCCTAGGTTGAATCTGTGATGCGGACCCTACACAAGAAAACAGGCCCCCGGAAATTTGTTTGAGAATTAAATAGGAACAATCATATTTACAGCACGTTTATTTTTACATTGCAGAAAATTGTACTATACCTACAACATTTAGAAGTTAATGAAATGATGAGATAAAAATGAAAAGAATTGAATTTTTATCCTGTATTGTCTTTTTAAAACAACAAGAAACAATATTTCATCATTTATCTTTGATTAAGGCTAAACTCCTTGACCAATCTAGCCTTTAATGCGAATTAAAGAAAAAAACAAAATTCAATGAGCAGAGTGGCGACTTTAAAATTAATTTGGGGTAGAGTGCAGTTAATATAAATTTAATAAAGGTTTTACTTTCTTAAATCCCAGGCACAGGAAAACTTCTCTGTCCGCTCTCGCGTTGCATAACTTCCATGATACTCATAGCTGGCTGCCAACACCTATCCTTGTATGCTGTAGCAACGACATTTCTGCTGGGTTCAGCATCATAAGCGACCGAATCAACGCTAAACATGTTGCACTTCTCATGAACCAAATGCCGCTTTTCAAGGTTCATAGTAGGAAATGAATGACTCCGAGATTTTTCAGGATCATCTTTGGCCTTCTTTACCAGTCTTGTTAGGTTATCATGTATCATCCTTACTAGCTGGGGATCTTTTTGGCCCAACTTTTGATATAATCAGAATATTTCGTCAAATTCTTGGATGAAGGGACATCAGGATTCCTGTAGCGCAATCGCTAGGCGACGATTTCTTTCAAGCAGTTTGCATTCATCATTGCATTCAAGCGTTTTGTTTGTTGTCTTAATCGGTCCCATGATATCACTGAGCTCAACCAAATTTCCACGCTGCATCTCCTGCATTGTTGAAGCCAAATTCACTTGCTTCAACCATTTCTTTACAGGGAGTTTCTAGACAATTCCCTTCATGACAAGGTGCGTTGCACTTGTGACCATAAATTGGTCTGGTTTTAGTACAACTCTGCTTGTAAACATCACCATCCACTTGGCAGGGTCCATCATGGTTTAATACACTTGTGAGTGTGACGCCCACAAACTAACTCTTTTCCGCAAGAAAGTCCGCAGCTGAAACTATTTTGACTACAAGGAATGTTTTTTTTGTTCATGATTTCCATAGCAATATTTCGTTGTAAATATCATACACGGTGGACACGTGGGAGTTGCATGACAGTTATGCTGAACTGGATTATTGCATGGATGCTGACGTGAACATGGTTTGTCACAAGGAGGTCGTTTCGTTCCACCTGGGACTGACGGATATATTAAATTTGCACCACATTCGCAGTATAATTCTTCGAAAGAGTTTCTATAACAAGGTGGACAAGGCTAGTCGCACTTGTGCTTTCCACAGGAGAGATTATAGTTACAGGTTTGTGGAAAAATATGATCGATGTCAATACAACATTCCTAGTTGCATTTATGCCTGCCACACAGTTTTTTGCAACGAGCATCATCTGTTCGGGATGATAATTGACGGCATTTTATCATTTGGTCCATATGACCACAGCGACATTTTGCAGTTGTTTGCTTGTTACAGGGTGGACAGTTACCAGCATAACATTTAGTCACGCAACGATGTGGAAAAGCAGTAGGACCGCATTTTAAAATCTTCTCACAAATTCCATTACAAAGAGGAATGTGATCTAAACAACATTTCCTTTGATCCTCAACAACAGGCATTTTCCCGCAAGGACATGAAGTAATCATTTCTGATGTAAGTTTGTATGGCTTACATTCGCCAAAGTGGCAGACATCCTTGCATTTGTGATTTGCACATGCCAAATCTATGTTACATGGCTTTCCGCAAGAAAAGATCTCTTTTTCGTTGGACTCTCCCGTGTAAGCAATCTGACCTTCCTGTCTCCCACAATGACACATTTGAGTGACCTTATTTTCACAATTGGGACATTTTCCCTTATGATATACACTCTCGCAAGTATGCAGCTGACAATTAAGTAGTTTTTCACAAGCTGATTCGCATTGAATATCTTCTTTTATGCATCGTGTTGGACGTTCTTCCACATCCACACTCTCGCGTGATATTGACTACTTTCTTTTCGTCCGCAAACTTCATCGCAACTATGAGCTACATCACTTCTATTGTATTGAGGATTTTTCATTTTACCGCAGAAACAATAGTATTAGTATATAGCGCAGAGCAAACTTGGTTACATTCTGACATGCGGGACATCGCCAACCGTCCTCCGATTTTGAACTGGACACCCACTTAATAACGCAATTCAAATGAAGGATGTGAAAGCAATTGTTAGTTGTTACCCGACCACACTGATTGATGGGACTGGAACGTTTCAATTGAATAGCCATTCTCTCGTTTTTCGTAGCTCTTCTGATCTATAAATTCGCGATTATTTCTCCAGTTATCACGTCTCTTTGAACTTCTGATGTTATCAAAATTTTGAATATTTCTATTTATGTACATATGTTGTTCATGTCCTCTTCCTTGACGCTCATGTCCGATATATCGGTTACGATTTTGCAAGCACTGATTTTTTACTTATTGCTTCAGTGCTGTTACTATTTCGGTTGGAAATTCTCGGTTAAAACTGATCATCTTCGACATCTCTTTGCTCTTCAACACGATCTGATGTGACCTGTGCGGAATGCGAGTTGATAGTTTCAGGGCTCGCTTTGGTAGGTATTAAATTGGGGCAACATTGGTGGATCTAAATCATCTTATTAGTTATAAAATAAATTTGGCATAGGAAAAAAATGACTGGAATAAAACTCAAAGTAGTTTGTCATGCCGAAACCTTCATTCACCGTATCAGCAAGATTGTGTTGCAAAAGAAATTGATTAAAATAAACATAATTATCGTTACTGTATGCATTATTGCGGTCTTTGTACTGTTCACTGCTTCCCGACTGAGAGAAGTCAGACTTTTTTTTGTGCTCTGCGTTAAGTTCGTTTATTGTCTTTCTTCAAATTCTCATATTATTTTAATAAAGTGCAAAAAGATTAAATTTTATAGCAATGTTTATCACAAAATTATTTTCAATAAAACCAAGACGGCTATTTTTCTTCAAATAAACAAAAAAATAAAAATGTTGCCCCAAGGCAAGGCCATTCAGGCCTGGTTTAACCCAAACAGCCCCAGGTACGTATACTTGTAATCAGGGACCGTAGTACATTACCTGTTTTCCCTTTTTTCTGAAGAAGTGCTATTTTAACTGGCCATGGCTATTCTGAATTCCCTCAGAATTAAATTGCTTCCGAACGGAACAAGTTTCACATTCCTGATTCCGTTCGAATTCGAAGTCATAATTCGTTCGAATCACTGACATTCTTCCGTTCCAGCTGTTATAACCTACGAGGAAGTAACTAAAGGAGAAGAAAGAAGCTCTGGAAATCGTGGCAATTTTAAGCTTGTATGATATTCCCATGCACCCAATCTCATAAGCGAAAGGCAGGCGATTAGAAAAGTATTTTATGTTCGGGGGTTTTAACGCGTATTTTAAAATATTGAACTAAATAATAAATTGTGTGCCGACACTGACACTAAGTGACAGCTAAGACCCAGGGAACAGATTAAAAGTCTACTTCCTCGTAGCAAAAAGCGAACAAATTTGACAGCGCAGACCCTGCCGCCGAACAAAAACTTGCCATGTTCACACACACGACATATACATGGTAGGGCTTCTCCTTTAGTTACTTTACGTAGGTTACAACCAAAGAAAAATTTTCCGACAAGTTGAGGCTGCGGAATTTGAACTTCGAGAACATAAAATGTAAATATAAAGAAAATTCTTTACAAATGCTGATTAAAAATATTTGTAATTCATTTTTAGGACGAGAACTACAAAAAAAAGAGCAGTACGAGAGGTTAATAGAACTACTACAAGAAAAACCCGACATAGGGAAGGGGTTTTATTAGGGCGATCAAAGTGTACAAAAAATCTTTTGGGAATATGTAGCTAAACAATTAAAAAGTCATTACTCCGCCAGGGAAATTAGCTTTCCCGTAGAAGGATAACTTTGCTTGTCGCTTTTCTTCTTCGGTCAAATCCATTTTGGGCACAGCTTCTTTTCCATTATATCTAGCATTTCTGTTAGTACCTTTGAAAATGTTGACTGCGCTATAGCAACTCAAAGTCTTGTCCAGTTCCGTGCTGGTAACTCCCTTCAGCAAAAAAATCTTAAGCAGGCTGCCAGTTTATCTTTGGGAGGGAGGCCAGATTTCACTGTTAAAGACATCTCATCCTTCACTTCACTCAGAACATATTAGAATGCTTCTTTTTAGAATCGGCAAACTTTTTCTAAAACTAGAAAAAAATATAAAGTATCTCCATTCTTAATTAGGTAGCTTACTTACGAAATATCGGGAAGATTCATGGAATCAAATTTGAATTTGAAGATTTTTTCTATGCGTCCTTAGCGAAATATTCTCCTGTTCTTCACTAATTGCACCCAAAGCAATAGTATCCATTTTGAATAACACAAATTTTTTCACAAAATAAATCAATTTATACACTTTTGTATCCCGCCAAATAATTTATAAGTGCCACTTGACAGCTATCAGCTGATGTCGAAATCCGAATTGGTATGGCAACACAAATTTTCGTTCCGAACGGAATTGAGAATGTGAAGTTAAATTCCGTTCGATAAATAGGATTCTAACGGATTGGCATTTTGACGGAATTAAGAATAGGCGTTTGGTATTTCTGGACACTTAGATATAATTTATGATTAAAACTAACAGTTATTTTGGACTATTTATTTTTCCAGTGCAAAGCAAAAGTTTCATTTGAACTTTTATTTTTTCTGTTTGATGAAAACTGTTAAAATGACCTTTTATTTTTTTGTGGCAAAAATAACTGGTCCATTTGAACTTTTATTTTTTCAGTCTGACGAAAACTATTAAGAAGAACTTTTATTTTTTTCTGGCAAAAATAACTGGTCCATTTGAAATTTGAATTTATCAGTTTGATTAAAACTGTTAAGAAGGCCTTTTATTTATTCCTGGCAAAAATAAAAGTTCTATTAGACCGTTTTTTCTTTCTTTGAGTTGAAAACTATTTAATTTTTTTCCTGGCAGCTATAAAAATATTATTATTTGTAACTACCTAAACAACAAAAGATTTGTAACACAAAAACTAAAAGAGTTATTTAACAGTTGTTAACAAACTAAAAAAATTAAAGTTCAAATGGAACTTTTACTTTGCATGGAAGAATAAATAGTCCAAAATAACTGTTTTTTTTCTAGTGAAAACTCTAAGTGTCCAAAAATAACGGTTTTTGTGTTACAGAAATGGATAAAAATGAAATTTTAAAAATTCTGTCGGAAATCAATGGAAGACTAAATGATAATCACCTAGATATGTTTCATTTCATTTGGCGACTCCAATTTTCTTGGAACTTTTTCGTTCGAAAATTCAAAAATAACAGTTATTTTCGGTCCCTACTTGTAATTGTAAACTTCAATGATTAAATGCTATTGGAAGTTGAAAGTTTTGTTAGCCTTATTGGCCTTGAGAGTAGCGATTGGAAAATGACCGCCAATTTGTGTCTAGGAATTACGAGGGCTGTTCAAAAACTAAGCAGCAGTATTTACAACCTCGGTGGAAGATGCCCATCGCGCGACTTATCAGCGATGCTGTCCCCACCCTCCTTGAACTCTTTATAGCACTTGTAGAACTTCCCCTGGTTCATAACATCTTCAGCATACACCATAGTAGTTAATAACTCAAACTCGTTTTTCGGGTCTTCTAGACTAAAACTTTCACGTTACAAAGTTGCTCTAACTTTTTATCTTCTGCTACTACTATACATGGTGGGCGAGTGTCTAACGCACGTTACGTGAATCGTCACATACCTCCACTCACTGCACCGATCGACTTGAAACTAATCGTTATAGAGGGCAGAGGCTAAAAGAATGGGCTACAATTTGGTTTGCAGTATTACCAACCTTCCGAACACATTTTCTCCCAGGGTAATTTTTTGAACAGCCCTCGCATAAATTTCGTTAGAATAATGGTCGTGAAAGTAGCAATAGTAGAACTAGTGACAACCGTCATTCTGCCGCAGCTTCAGAAAGGGTATGTACTCAGAGATTGTGAAGTCACCAATAAATTTTATAGCCTCTCTTTGAACTTTGTTTAATGCGCAATGCCAAAATAACGTAATTATATTCGAGTACATATCATACCACCGGAGATTTTTTATACTGGGTAATAATAAAATATCACTTGCAATGCTGAGCAAGTCCAAAACGAGCATGCCTTCTAGCATGGTGGTTCGAAGCCTGTTTTGACCAACTGCAATTTTGAAAATGACCTTTATCCATTTCTGTTTCGGGCCTATATTAAACCTAGATTTTAGGAAAACAATTTTTGAAGTTTTTATCCACCTCTTTCGTTTTACTTATTATCCTGATAACAAATTAACTAATCTTTCCTCACTAACCTTTAAACTTATTTTAATTTCGCATTCAATGAATTTAATAAAAACAGGAAAATAAGAAAACAATGTTAGAAGACCATAGATATTTCCTTTCAAAGCTACTGGACCGGACTGGTTGTCGGCGCCTGGTTTTAAAATGCTACGTTTCTGTTTGGCTAAACCTCCACCTTCTTCACCTGTCACAAAAGGAGTGTGTGAGTGTTCATGGAAAATTGCTCATGTTCAGTCGATACCTAAAAGAGGTGTGGGTATGATGGGTTATGCCACTAATATCATACACCACTACGTGTGTTGTCGTAATAACCTTCCTTCCAGCCAATTGTGTTTGAGATCTCTAGCTTCAGTCTCTTATGCCAGGTCAATAATATTACAACTCTGTTGATGTATTTTGATTGTCCATTCCTGCAATAGCCTCATAAACTTTAGGCGTCCGAGGACTTCAAAATGTTGCCTCCGACGAGGACTTGCCAACAACGCAACTAATAGTTACATGTAAATGAAAAATAAATAATAATTAAATCAATAAAAGATCGCCTAAATTATTTGATTAAAGCTTTTATTATATTTTATTTTCTCAAAAGGTTTTTATTTTTTTACAATTTAATGTTGACGGAGTCAAGATTCAACTTAAATTAAACTGCGGAACAATTTAAACCTGTATTTATATATATTTTTAAATAAACAAAATTGTTCTGGCCTACTCAAGAACGTTTGCAACAAGTAACTTCAAAACACGAACGTAACGCAAAATCACTAAACCTTATAAATGTTATAAATATAAGTAAACTTTATAATGATTAATACTGCCACCACAGAGGAGAGACAATAGGCCAAAAGACTAATGTTTTTGCATCGCTCATCAACTATCAGTTGATGAAATACATATCAAGCAAAGACTTACTGACGGCTCTGACTGAGCGTTGAATTCACGGTCTCCACAATTTTAGGGAACCTGAAATTGTAGCTTTTGATATTTTAAAGGCTTTTGCCTTTGAGTCTGGCATAGGGCGGCGTGATCTCGAGAGATCGATATTTAAGCCTTCGATCTGCCGACTTGCCAAAAATTAAACAAGCTCACGCGTGAATTGTCTTTTGCTTTTTATCTTTAATTTGTATAATAATTCGACAACTTTAAAAAAAATATCAAAAGGATCGTAAATGTTAGATGAATGCGTTTGTGATCGCTATAATATTTTAGTGTTAACTGTGTAGTTTAGTGACTACTGCATGATTTTGTCATTGGTGGCTTGTTATGTTTTATGTCTGGTTTGGTGATTCCACATCGAAAAAGAAATAAGTTATTTAAACAGTCTTACATATATGAAAAGTCTTTATGTTTTTTCAATCACAATTACCATTTCAATAGTAAACCAAAACTGTGTCCGTTTTGAAATTTTCCCCTTATGTAATTGTCGAAAACGGGAAATAGGAGTACGCTTCACGGGGGCGGTCGTTCCACTCTAGGAGTCGCTTGGTGGCTTCTAAGAAGGGGTTCGGTACCGTGCGGGGTGTCTCGGTTGTCTTCGGCGATATCGGGGGCCGCGTTGGCTGATCGACGACCTCTAGCCTACGCTTGGTGGAGCCTCGTTGCCTCGGTCCTGGAGAGCTGCGGGTTGAGGGCTCCGGGGTGGCGACAATGTGACGGCCAGTGGTTATGGGGCGTTGGATGGCGGTGCTGGTGCGTCGGATGGCAGTGCTGGTGCGTCCGATGGCAGTGCAGTGGCGTCGGGTGGCGGCGGACGGCGGCTGTCGGGTGTTGGCAAATGATGGTCGCGTGTTTCCATGCGGACTTGCTGCTTCCTCTTCCTCCGCTGTCTTTGGTCACCTCATGACGGCTGGTTTGCTGACGTCTTCCCGGCTGTTGGATTTCCCGACCAGTCTGCGTTTGAGGGTCAAGTCCTCTCTTGACGCGAATGTCGGCGCTTTCCTGGCTGGCTCCATGCGGGTGCTTCCGGGCTTGGATGCGGACGGTTTGACTTCGGTGGCCGCGACTGATTGTACCGTCTTTACGCATCCCACTCTCCGACCAGTGGGTATTTTTGACGGCATCACGCGTTTCCGTACAGTCGGATCGGTTCCTTCTGTAGCTCCTCCTTTTTCAAGTAGCTGATTGGCATGCGGGCCCTCTCGGTTTCGATTCCTTGCCTGGTTTGCCTGGTTGCTGGTCCCACACTTTCAGCTGTGTGTCCTCGGTTCGGTCGGTTGACATTATTATGTCCCTGCTCGGGCGCCAATTTTGTAACGTGTTTTCCGGTAGTGGGGAGGGTCGCTGGCTCTTTCCAAGGGATAAGCTCGCCGGATCCAGGGTCAAGGGCTTCTGGAAAGAAACTCACCAATTCCTCACTACAAAATGTCCGTTTATTCACAACTTAAATTCCTATAAATGTATGGTCGTCAACTTATCTCTACAATCCACTGTATGTCCTATTCTCTAGAGTGTCTATATTTCACTACAATTCACAGTATGTTCTATTCTCTAAAATGTCTGTTTCACTATAATTCGCAGTATGTCCTATTTTCACTCGTTCGTCCAGGGAGGCACGCTAGTACAAGAGATAGAACGAGTGTGTCACCAGGGAGGCACGCCAGTTACAGAGATAACTAAATAGCCGGGGAGGCACGCCAGCTATATGAGTGTCTTGTACCAGGGAGGCACGCTAGTACAAGAGAGAGAACGAGTGTGTCACCAGGGAGGCACGCTAGTGACAGAGAACTAGGTAGCCGGGGAGGCACGCCAGCTATATGAGTGTCTTGTACCAGGGAGGCACGCTAGTACATGAGATAGAACGAGTGTATCACCAGAGAGGCACGCCAGTTACAGAGATAACTAGATAGCCGGGGAGGCAAGCCAGCTATATGAGTGTCTTGTACCAGGGAGGCACGCTAGTACAAGAGATAAAGCGAGATATATATATAAAGGTTTATACACTAATCTAACACACCACCAGTGGATCCAAATCTGGTCCAATACAACTTGTTGTAGTCGGGGAGGCACGCCGACTACCAAACCTTTACTATACCTGGGTATATCTTACCACCTAGTAGGGAGCTCCGTGCTGGCCGTGGTGTCCGTCCGAACGCTGGTCTTAAATTGCCGGCGATCCGGTATGGGGCCCACTTATATAGCCGAAATGCTGGAATCTCCCTAAAAAGAAAACTATTACCTCGCTGCTTCTCGGTGATCTGCCTCGCTGCATCGGTCGGTGATAACTGACTGGTCCACTGTAGTCAGTCCTCCTTATATTCCGGTCGGTCTTTGGTTTTCTTACCTTACCTCGGTTGGTCCCAATGGTTGTTGCCTCTAGAGCTGGTCGACGACGACTGAGTGAGCTGCTGTGTGAGCCCTCCTTACATAGTGCCAGGGGGCTCTGGCGGCACTTGGTAGTCGGACTTTCCCACGGTGTTTGTTGTGAAAAGGGGTATTTTACCACTGCGGGGCGTGGTAAATTCGGTGAATTTTCACTATACTCGTATCCGGGGAGGTCTGGCGGGGCTTAAAAACCCTTATTTCCGGCCTTGCTGTTGACAGGTTTTGTCACGTGCAGTTAACAGGTTTTGTGGCCTTTTCCGACTTTGTGGCGGCTGCGGGGAGCGGGAAATTGATCCCGGTTAACTTATTTTATTACCTGGGGGGTCTGGCGGCGCTCGAAAACCTGTTTCTCCTCCGATGCTGGTGACAGGTTTTGGTAAGGGATGATTTACTCAGATGGAAGTCAAAGGAGGAAAAGTCATTGATCTTTCGCAGCATCCTGGTAATTGGTTCGCGTTGACCGTAGTTCGTGCTATGGCGGTCGAGTCGGAAAAGGGGAGTGGACCTAAGGTTGCGAGGATTGCTATTGAAGGGCAGTCTATGGTACCAGTTAATAGCTGATAGGGATCGAACTGAGAAAATCGATTCAGTACGGATCGATCTGCAATTTTTCTCCGATTTCGAAGATCGATTAATCGCCCTAAAAAGATCGATGATCGTAGATCGATTCCATTTATTTTAACACTTAGAATATAGAACGAGAGGAAAGGCTATCTTAAGTAAACACCCTGTACGTGTGATAAGTATTTTTGCTGCAGGCCAAGTGGCGAGTGCGTTAAGGGGGAATGACGCCTGAAATGTCAAATTGGACCGAATGTCGCCTTGAAATCAAAGATGTCTCCGTAATACTGAAATATTTGGGGCATAAGCAAAGTGTTTTTAAATAGTAAAATTAAGTAAATTAATAAAATATGTTCGGGCAAAGTTATATTATATTAAAAGTGTTATAAGAATATATTTTAAAAACACCTAATTTAAAATATTATCAAAATGAGTTGGCCCCTCCTGTATACAAGCATAATTTTACTACTTTCATGTCGAAACGCACACATTGCTCAGACTCTACCACATTAAGAAAAATGCTTAGATTTTTCCGAGTGATGTCCTTTCCTCTAGTTCTTTATTCTAAGTTTTAACACCAAGTATTATCTTCACCAAGTGATTAATTTTGCAATTTAAAAAAACTACAAATCAGTGATGATTGTTCAGAAGAAGACCTTGCTCCAGACTGGATACCATATAGCGGAAGGAAGGAGTGAGCGGACGTAAAACTTATCCTAGTTAGCAGCGAGAAATTTTCAAGGGCTTTAGATTTAATCAGGGATGCACTAAAATTGAATGCTGCCAACTACACTGTTTGGCAGTATATGTAATAACAATAACAATATTTTAGGTACGAAATTTTCAATTTACAGGATTATTACACAGATTAATGTTGATGCGAAAAAATTTCCACGTGAGCTTGCTCAGTTTTATTAGCGTGTCGCGTCTTGTCTTAAATGGATGGGAATCGGAAGTAAATAAATCGATTCGAGCCGAATCGGTTCCGCGAAAAATCGATTAAAAAATCGGCAGATCGAAGGCTTAAAGATCGATTCGCCCGGATCGAATCGAAGATCGCCCATCCCTAATAGCTGATAAATGAAAAGAATGTCGGAATCATCACGACGTTTACTTAGAGGTTGTAAGTCGATCAGTTTCACACGGTTTTCATAAGGTGGAAGATTGAATCTGTCTATCCACGGAAGATCCCGTAGAGCAAAGCGAATGAACCTATGCTAGACAGATTCGATCCTGTTAATGTAGGTTGTTTGTGTAGGTGAACATACCTGGCCGGCATATTCAAGGAGAGGTCTAACGAAGGAGATATAGAGAGATTTTGAAAAGGATTGGAGAACTCTCTAGACCAGCGCTTTACGAAACCTAGCACGGAGTTTGCTCTGTTAATTATGCTGTCTATGTGGGAACCTAAATTGAGTTCGCTATCACAGATTATTCTTAGGTCACACAGAGAGGTAACGATAGGGACTGGTACGTCGGTTAACATAGAGACTCTCGGGATTGGTAAGACTCTTGCGGGAATAAGAGATGGACTGGCATTTGGATACATTGAGCTAAAGAAAGTTTTTCATGCACCATGTGGTTAACGAATCGAGGTATTTTTGCAGGACAAGAGAGTCGGTTGTGGACGAGATATGTTCGATTATTTTCATGTCATCAGCATAAATGGACAGCTCTGAGTGTTTGATGACACATTCAACATTATTTATTGTAAGGATAAAAATCAATGGGCCGAGGTGGCTGCACTGAGGGACACCGGAACGAGCGACAATAGGGTTAGAAATGAATGACCTGAAAAGAACATTGCACTGACGGTTGCTGAGATAGGATCGAATCCAGGAGATGAATCGGGGGGGGGGGGCGGGAAGCCTAGGCGGTCAAGTTTGAACAAGATAACGTTATGGGAGATCTTGTGGAAGGCTATACTAAAATCGGTGGCGATAACGTCAACATCTTTACCGTTTTCCAGGGCACATAGTGTTTTAGAGACGAAGTCAGTAAGGCTGGTAGTTGTAGATATACCTTTGAGGAAGCCATGCTGGGAGAGTGAGAAGATAGACTTACAGTGGAAGAACATGGAATCATAGACCAATTTTTTGAATATTTTAGGTATGGATGATAATTTAGCAATGGGTCTGTAGTTGTATACATCGTTCTTGCAACCTTTTTTGAAGATGGGAATAATATAAGAGTTTTTCCATAATATAGGAAAAACTCCTTGACTAACCGAGAAGCGGAAAAGCAGAGTAAGGGGTTGAACTAGATGCATGGCTCACTTTTTCAGAACGATGGCCGGAATGCCATCTGGACCTGGGTGAAAGTCGTCCTCAAGCCAGTTAATACTGACGGCGATTTGTTCGGGGTCAGGGTCGAAAGATGTAAACGTTCAAGAATGAAAAGTAGTTAAGGTCAGGTTGTAGGGAATTTTCGCTGAAAGATTTACTGAAGAAGTGTGCAAAGATGTTGGCGATAAAATGAGGATCAGAAGAAGAGATACTCTCGAGCTTTAGGGTGAAGGGGTAACCATTGGATTTCTTTTTGGGATTAATAAAGCTTTAAAAACGCTTGGGGTCGGATATGAGGCTTGTTTTCATCCGTTGGAGGTACTCATAGTAGAGCACTCTGCCAGCACTCTGCTTTAAAGTTTTTATCTATATGAAGTTAGCAACAATTAATTTCTAAGTACACTTAACGTATTTTCTCGATTACAAAAAACAGAGTATCCTTCGACTCAGATTTTGGATATAAAAAGGAGCACACAAACGGTAGTAGTTCAGTTCTCTACAAGCATCCAAATTGTAGTTTTCAAATTAATTATAATTACAAAGTTGTCAAATGAATTGTTAAAATTATTTAAAAAGAAAACAGCAATCAAGCTTTATAATATTTATTTTAATTTTCAGTTAAGAAACAATGCCCACGTTAAAGGACACTCGGCATAAGGCAACGACCAGACTTCGCTGACAAAAACTGCAACCACTTTCAATTAGCAGTGCCCCCACCAGTGGTAAGGTACTGCTATTGAAGAGACCCCTAACAAGGAGGTTAACACGTGTCCTCCATTCAGTAGAGGTAACCATACCTAAACAACTATCACCACATTGGTGACCCAGATCTCAACGTAACCCTTACCTTTTCAAATATCAGTGCACCCCACCAGTGGTAAGGCAGATGCTATTTGAAAACAACAAAACTTGCTCGCTGGTCCATCTCGGACATCATAACGCACGAACTTCGTACAAATGGTTCGAAAAAGACGTCACCGTTACCCAGTCAAGCGAAGGATCAAATTAAAAAGGTTAACACGCGTCCTCTTAATGGAAATGGCGCTCAGAGGATGTCCTCTGAAATCGCATGGATATCGCATCAGCACAAGCAGCAGCAGCAGCAGGACCAGTTCAACCACCTGCGGTACAGAACCATCACACCAACCTGAGATACAAAGGCAGGACCAATCAACCACCTGCGGTACAAAAGCAGGACCATCAAACCAACCTGCGATACAAATGCAGGACCAATCAACCACCTGCGGTACAAAAGCAGGACCATAAAACCAACCTGCGGTACAATGCAGGACCAATCAACCACCTGCGGTACAAAAGCAGGACCATTAAACCAACCTGCGGCACAAATGCAGGACCAATCAACCACCTGCGGTACAAAAGTAGGACCATCAAACTAACCTGCGGCATAAATGCAGGACCAATCAACCACCTGCGGCACAAAAGCAGGACCAACCAACCAACTGCGGTACAAAAGCAGGACCATCAAACCACAAACAGTTACCTTACATCATATCATCGATGGACGTGACTGGAGCGACACAAAAAGAAAATAAAAAACTCAGAAAAGATAAATTGTTATAAATACAAATGAACTACTACCTCAACAAATAAACAAAACTTATATATTTTAATAAGTCACACACATTGAAAGTGATAACAATTTAAAATTTTCGTTAAACCTAAACTGGCGGAGGAGTAATGTGGTGACAGCCAGCACTCTGCCTTAAAGCTTTTATCTATATGAAGTTAGCAACAATTAATTTCTAAATACACAACGTATTTTATCGATTAAAAAAAACAGAGTATCCTTCGACTCAGATTTTGGGTATAAAAAGGAGCACACAAACGGTAGTAGTTCAGTTCACTACAAGCATCCAAATTGTAGTTTTCAAATTAATTATAATTACAAAGTTGTCGAATAAATTGTTAAAATTATTTAAAAAGAAAACACCAATCAAGTCTTATTATATTTATTTTAATTTTCAGTTAAGAAACAATGCCCACGTCAAAGGAGACTCGGCATAAGGCAACGACCAGACTTAGCTGACAAAAACTACAACCACCTTCAATTAGCGGTGCCCCCTACCAGTGGTAGGGTACTGCTATTGAAGAGACCCCTAACAAGGAGGTTAACACGTGTCCTCCTCTCAGAAGAGGTAACCATACCTAAACAGTTATCTCCACAGAGGGTATCGCAACGTTCAGAAAAAGAGGTGTAAGCAGACAAGTAGGAAGAATAGTCAGACTCAGTCTGGGTTAGAAGAAAAGTTTGCCAACGTTTATTTCAGCTGTTGTGGAGAGAGCGTAATTCTTTGTCGTAACAAACTGGGAAGGAGAAGCAGTTTTTACGAGGAAGAAGAGGGATAGATTGTGTAAGACAAGCGTGTATTTCCGAATAAAACGTGTCTACAGCAAAGTCAATTGGAAGATGTTGAGGGATAGTGCCAATGTTGGAGTTGAGGAGTAAGTGATTTAATTTTTCAAAGTCACCTTTACGAAAATTGAAGGAAAGAGAAGACTCGGAGCTTCAAAGGGCCTGGAGGGAGGTTCGTAGGAGAAAACGAGGAACAGGGGAGGATGATGACGATCAAGGGAGGAAAGGAGATGGTGTCTGTCCAGAAAGTTCCTGACTCATTTAACTTGAAAGAGACCAGAAACAGAGAGTTGATCCGTAAAAAAGGCTTCTTTGGTGGAAGAGGCGTGAACACTGAACAGTCCTCAGACAATGACCATTGAATACAGGGGAGGTTAAAGTCACCCAGTACAATGAATTCATCAGAGGCGTTAGCGTTCTCAAGCATGGTGTATATCGTTTCAATTACGGGCTCGTAGGCTTCCAGAGGTTGGGAGGGACGAATATAACAACAAAGAATATACAGAATACACTCATTCAGTGTTTATTTGATATATACAAATTCTGATATTGAAGAGTCGGAAGTCTTAAGCAGGGTGGCATCATAACTGTTGTGAGCAACTATGAGCACCCCACGACCTGGTGGATCATTGGCGCCAACATAACAGTCAACACGGAAAATTGTATAGTTTGGAGGGAATAGTTCGTTGTCGAGAATTCCTGGTGTTAGATTGGTTTCAATTAAGTCAAAGATATCGTGCGGGGATTTGTGGGAGTTAAGGAAAATATTGGATGTTTTTCTGCGAAGTCCTCTTACGTTCTGGTAATAGACTGACAAGCTGCTGGGGAGAGGTACTTGATCGAAGACCGCATTAAGGGGGAGGTCAGAAATAGATAAAGCGGGGGTTAGGAGCGAAAGTAGTTTAAGGAGTCGTTGCGTCTTTTTTGGAGATGGGAAATGCGGCGAGAACTGACGTACGCAGCATAGGTGGATAGATCTTCTGAAACCGTATGGGAAGGGATATTGAATGATTCATGGCACTTAGTGAAAAGTTTGTGTAAGACGGGCAGGCCTTCTTGATGTATACTTAACATGACGTTGGTGCTGGTTTTACCATCAATACAGACGGAATTCGGTTTGTCGTGCAGATAGGCTAGGAATAGACGTACGTTTTCATAAATGCGGCGGTCCCGTAAATGGGACAAGAAGTATCGTTCATCGTTGGAATCCGCAGAGCGTAATTTAACTGTAGGTGGGATTAGTGGGTCTATATATGAGTATGTTCGGATGAAGGAGTTTTGGTTATCGGAAGGGGCGGATTAGCGGAGGTAGAAGAAGTTTGAGAAGGGGCGATAGTGAAGAAAGATGATGCGCACGCGGAGGAAGAACCGGGTGCAAGGTTTGGTGTATACAGAGGAGGGGTGGGACAGACGGAAATCGAAGTATAGGTGGTGGGGTGGTCGGAAGATGATGGCTTGTGGATAGGTGGGCACACGGAAGAAGTTGGGAATGCGTGGCTAGGTGGATGCGCTGGATATACATAACTCAAAACAGTGGTGGTAGGGTTGTCGGCTCTGATGGATGTTCGAGGGCTTCGGTGTAAGTGGAACAGAGGGGTTAAGGGTGTAAGAATAAATAAAGTTAGAATACTTGACTGTGGTCCTTAGTTTAAAGTTTCGGCAGAGGGCTTAGTGTTAAACTTAATATACTTCTTAGTCCACTAAGAAATTTCGATAGTCCCAAGAGTGAAGATTTTGCTGGCGGGGTTACTGATGAGCCACACATGCTTGTCCGGGATGGAAATATTGAAGTTGCTGAATTTTCTTGCGTCCGAGGGTAACTTCAGGCAGCTTACGGGGATGAATGAAAAGATCGATCCGTACTGAATCGATTTTCTCAGTTTCCTAGCCTGGCATGCTACCCTTCTAGGCAAGTTTTAAGTACGCTCTGCATACTCACCTCTTAAGACGGAGATAATTTTTTTCCAAGCGTTTCAATCCGTGTAGTTGTAGATGGAGCTACATCCCAATGGAAAATGGAAGAATCCAATCATGCATACCGAAGTCATCTCTCCCAATGGGTAATCGAGTCAGCTATTCTAAACAAAGTTATTCAGAAGTATATCCTATTATAACTTGTTGAAGGTATACATTCGATGTATTCTTTATTACTCCATAAGAAGATAGGAGGAAGGAGTACACTTGTGAGCAACATGCACTTCTGTGAAGAGACTTTTATAACCGGTTTTTCTATCTCGCCTATGCCTATGAATTTTTAGCATGTTGGGTGGCAGTAAAAGTTTTCAATCTAGTTGTTCTATGCAGTGCAGTGAGTTTCGTTTTTATTGCGAAACATTGACAACAAAACTAATCGGAGCTTCAATATTCTCAGATTCTTATTTTCTTAGTTATCAAGTTACAATTGCTTGCACATAATAACAATAAGTTAAAGGATACTCTTCTCTCTTCTGCATTGGCACTGGCACTGCTCATTGAAATTTCAAAAACAAGATTATTTTTCCATTTATATTAATTTTAATAGACAATATCTCTCTAGAAAGCTACACAAAATTGTTTATGATTATCACTGTCCAAAACTACATTCTAAAAAATTTCTTCGTTAATATGATTCCTAACTCGACGCAAATTAGCATAAAAGCCTTTCTAATAGTCTTGCGTAATCGGGTGTTACTCATAAAATATCGAGGAGTGCATTCGACGAATTACTATTAATTTTGCGCAATAAAAATATCAATGTACCAATGATTTCGAAAACATTATTGCAAGGGCCAATTATACTTCCGCCAACAAAATATCATCATATAGGCATAAAAAAAAGTTTAAAAAGAATAAAAATTTCATTATCTAGTTCAAGAGAAAATTTATATATTGATATTGGTGTAGACGGCTTGCTCCTTTTTAAAAGTTTGGGACAGACCTTATGGTCAATATTGGTTGCGATTTCGAATAATTATCATGTAAAACCCTTCTTAATAGGGAGCTATATTGGTTCAAAAAAGCCTAACAATCCAAGCCGATACCTAAAGGAATTTGTCAATGAAATGAAGCAAATACAAAGAAATAAATGAGACATATATGTGGGACTAATAAATTTGAAAATTCGACTGTTTACATGCTATGCTCCTGCATTTGCTTTGATAACAGGATCTGTTAGTCACACTGCAGCCAATGGCTGCTCAAAGAAAAGACGTAAAATAAAAATTAGACTCAGCTACAGCCCTACAGCTGGTACTCCCACGACTAAACAAAATTTCAAAAACCGAGAAGATTTATCATTCCATACAAAATATCAGGATAATCCGCACTGTGATTGCACACATCTGGAATAATAAACATTAGAACGAAATTAAATTACAACCAAAAGGAACAGTTAAGCAATCAACTGCAATCGATGTGGTCATTTATTCCAAAGGAGTTTAGTCGCAAACCAAGAGGATTCGAAGAGCTTCCGAGATAGAAGGCAATGGAATTCCGGCAACTAATATTGTATACTGACATGGTATTATTTAAAAACATTATTGAAAAACGTTTGTACACGTTTGACTGCGTAGAAATGTTTGGAAACGTAGATTAAAAACGCAGTTTGAAAACTACATTCCGACTATCAAAAAAGACTGTCGTCAACGAAGAAACATTTTGCAGGAAATTAATAATCGATTAGAGGAAATAAGCAGTTTTGGAGAGAAGACTGTAGCAAATACAGGACTTCGATCACTCTTCAAAACAAAAAATTTTTAGGTAAGTACTCAAAAGGCCAACAATTCTTGTTATGTGAAGCCCCTACCTCCAATCAGAGTAACAGGATTCTATAAAGATGATGATGGGGATGAATATATAATAGGACAACAATTTTTATATATCAGAAGTTATTTCACAATGCCATTTGACTCCATAGAAACACTGGGTATTTCGTAGGTAAATAACCTTTGTGCAACTGAACAAATATTTAATGTACACGATGTTGCTTGCACGGTTTTTTCGTTGCGCGTTAATGATTGATAGGTATTTTATAGAATATAATATAAATAATAAAATTTTTTATTACCAGGAAAATATTGCCCATAACAAAAAAAATATGAGTGTGCTTTAGATCACACGACTGAAGTAAAACTTCTTGATCTCCATCTATATGTATGTATATATATATATATATATATATATATATATATATATATATATATATATATGTTTCTATATGTATGTATGGATAATATATACATGTATATACATATACATATATTAATTTTCTACAAATATTTAAATTTATTATCGGTTTTCATTGATAAACGAAATGAAATTACGAAATAATCAAGAAATCACCGTATATCTCCCTCTCAACTTCCGTTCGCCTCGCCCGATCCCACTTTTCGTAACGCATTCACCAGCTTACTCCCCAAGTCAAGCGTGCGTAAAGTTTTACTTCAAAAAATATAAACCAAGCACGTCGTACGAAGCAGCTCCACTAGAACTTTGCAACGCTACTCTAGGGATGGATGACGTTTTTAATAAAGAAAATGAAGGTAACAAATTCAAAAATTAGTATGGAACGAAACATATTTTTCATATTGCTATTTTTTAACAGAACCTGCAACTTGCAAACAAAAAAATCACTAAAAATTTTTAGATTATTTAACACGTACATTTACGGTAAGAAAATTATCAATTCCTTCAACGGAACAGTAATTGTTGGTATAAATTTTAGAAGCAGTTAAAAAGGCGTCCTTCGGATATCATCAATATGTGGTTGAAATGAAAAAGGACATTAAACTGATGAAATCGCTGCTGCAAGCAAACTTATCAAGAAAAAAAAGAACTTAAAAATGTTTATTTATGTATTTTAAAAAGACATAAAAATATTATGTTTTGTTATGAACTATTTTATGTTAACTGGAATTATGTTGCTTTCTTAATTTTATGAATTTGTTTCATGCTGAGCTTTGAATTTTTATTCAATTTTATCATATAAATTTTTTTATACTGGAAAGGTATTAAATATATTGTAACATAAATGGGGCTCTTAGGGACCGACGGATTAATTAAGACACTTATTTACAGTCAAAAATTTTCACAATTTTTATTCACTTCACTTCATTAATTTGCACAATTATCTTGACAATATTTCTTCACAATATTACTTTTCACTTTAATAATTAACACTTATCACTTCACTGGTTAAAATACAACTGACTCACTAGACCCTACTTATACTTAGCTTAATTCTAGAAAGATCAGGAACTTAGTTATAGCAATTTCCACCACACCAAGTCACCACAGGTTCGAGTCGGCCTTGACTTCATACGGTATCTGACGTTTTCCTAGGGTCTGTTCAAGTGTTGGCTCTAGCCGGCTATAGACAAAACAGGAGCGTTCACTTATTGGCTATAGCTAATTTACAACCAAAAATAATCTATGTAAACGAGGAGAAATCATGTATGTATGTATATGTTGGCTTAGCCGACAGAATTCATTGTTCAATTTGTGGCTACATCCGGCTCTAGCCAAACTGGTTTGTGTTCTCGAGGTGAAGCCAAAGTAGCATTTGATGTCCATTTTGTTTTTTGAATGTCATCCGTTAAAGTCGGTTAAAAGTATATTCGGGATTCAAAAAAAACTAAAGATAACTAAAATAAAAATGGCACAAATATATTATTGTGTAGACGAAAAAGAAAGAGAGAGATAACGTCTCATTTATTAACTAATAAAAGTAAAAAGTAATGCAATAATAATAATCAATTTATTAGCCAATAAAAATTTTACTATTTTGAAGGTCATAGTTCAACTAATTTATATACTTTGCAATGACACGAATCAAGTTTGACATAAAGTCACACAAACAAAATATTTAGCTAAAGCCAAAACTTGAACACACCCCTGGTTTCCGAAATTCGGGACATGCGCATTACACAACTTGATTTCGTTTTCATCACGTAGCTCTTAGAACCGTTCGCCCGAAAAGTTGTATCTCCTTAGTATGGCTTTAATCGGTCAATGTGCACGATCTTCCTTTCGTCTTTTAGTGCCCGCTGTATCCCGCAGACCACATCGTTGATGCGCGTAAGGATCTTGTAGGGTCCTTCCCACTTATGTTGAAGCTTCGCTGATTTTCCTTTCCGTCGCCGCCGTTTGAATTGCCAGACGAAGTCTCCTTCCCTGAATCAGCTAGAATTAGCTCTGATGTCGTTCTTTTCTGCCAGTTGATGGATTTATACGGGACGCTTCCGAAGTATGTACTCTTCAGTGTTTTCAGTATCAGATTGTGGATGAAGTGGTGTTGTCAGCGTCTTTCTTATTCCAAGACTCTTGCAAACCTTCTGGAATACTTGAGATTCAAAGTTTCGTCCTTGGTCGGAATGAAGCTCATTGGGGATGCCAAATCTGCATATCCAATTGGTTACTTTTCCTCTGCCACTATCTTCGCTTCATGATTTGGGATCGCATATACTTCTGGCCATTTACTTAAACAATCCATTACCACTAAAATGTACCGGTTGCCTCGATCTAGCTCTGGGAATGGTCTCCCAACGATTCTCTCCCAGCGATTCTCTCAGAAGGTGCTCCAACGCTGTATTGCTGCATCGCTCCTCTTGTTATTCTGTAAGATCCTTTACAACAGGCATCAGTCCTCCACATCCTTCCGTTATTGACGCCAAGATGTCCTCCCGAAGCACCATTATGAAATTCTTCCAGCATTTCCTTTATCTTATTCCTGGGAACTAAAACCTGCATCCGGCATGATGACTCGTCGGGTGTTTCCCATTTGCGTTTCAATATTCCATCTTCAACACAATAAATATCTTTCCATTGGGGCCTTTCGTTATTCTTCTTCCACGTAAAAATTGGAGATATATTTTCGTCTTCTCGTTGAGCTGCTTGAAATTCTTCCTTGTTCCATCCTGACAAGGGTACGACAGTTGTTCTTTTCACAATCACATGGTCGCATTTCCCTTACAGACGGGAACAGTATTTACAATCCGGCTTACATGGTCGTCGTGAAAGTGCATCTGAATTTCCATGGGATCTACTCTTCTATTGATAATTTCGAAATCATAAGATTGCAGTCTTTCTGGCCATCAGGGTTCAGGGTTTTTAAATTGCATCAACCACTTTAGAGCTGCATGATCTGTTTGGAGAGTGAATCTTTGTCCATAGAGGAATTTATGGAAATGCTTCGTTGAATCAACAATAGTTCTTTCCCCGTAACACAGTAATTTCTTTTTTGTTTTGATAGAGTTCTGCTATAGTAAGCCACTCATGAATACGGCAATTAGTCATCAGGGAATAACATGTATCACG
Organism: Leptarthrus brevirostris; assembly: GCA_964036015.1. Classification (NCBI taxonomy): domain Eukaryota; kingdom Metazoa; phylum Arthropoda; class Insecta; order Diptera; family Asilidae; genus Leptarthrus; species Leptarthrus brevirostris. The sequence continues at coordinate 68,951,967 of OZ038372.1, read as the reverse complement.
TTGGTGTACGTCCTGTAACTATGTACACTGGATGGTAGTGCGACTACAACCTCCTCGTGGTGGCGGCTGGTAACAAAATCCAACTTCCTGAATGTGCTTCAAACTAAATATCAACAGTATTTCACTCCAGAAGAAGTGGTTTGTCTTGGAAAATTGTCTTTTAGACAATACTTACCTAACAAGAGGCACAGGTATCGAATAAAAGTGTTTAAGTTGTGCGTTGCTGGAGGTTATACTTGGGCATTTAAAGTGTACGCCGGTTAAGAAAAATCAGATGAAATGGCTGTTTCCGAAAAAGTTGTCACTGAGTTGATGGATGGCCTTTTTGATAGTGGAAGGACTCTCTACACGGATAATTGGTATAAAAGTGTATCATTATCAAAACGGATGATAAATAGAAAGATACACCTGGCACCCTGCGTAGTAAAAGAAAAGGCAATCTTCCAGAAGTGACCAAAGCAAAACCGAATAGGGATGAAGTTATTGCTCGACAAAACAGGGTTAAAACTGTTGTTCTTAAATGAAAAGACAGACGGGATATCCTAACACTTAGCAGCAAGCATGAAAATTCTGTGACAACATTTATGAAAACAGGAAAGGAATGCTTCAAACCTGCCATAGTTTTGGACTACAACAACTGCTAAGCATTTATAGATTTATCTGACCAAATGGCCGCATGCGCACCTTATGTCAAACGCACAGTAAAATGGTGTAAGAGATTAGAGTTCAATTTAATTACTGCAATCACTGTTTTCTAGATAGTTCAGCAACTTAGTTCTAGCAATTTCCGTTATTCATTTTCACCACACCAAGTCACCACCTATTCGAGTCGGCCTGACGTTTTCCTGGTTTCCAAAATTCGGGACATGCGTATTGCACAATTTGATTTCGTTTTCATCACGTAGCCTTTGCCAGCCTACAGTGCGTGTTACAATTGGTGTTTTCGATTTTACTTCGGGGTTAACACTTGTCCTTTGAAGAAGCAAATGCGTGTTCGAGATTGCGGTGTCATGACTCGAGTATTGCTTCGGATTGTCCGTTTTGCCACATTTTACCCTTGGTGCTAGCACCGGTATTTTTTATATCTTCCTATTTTCATCTATTTAGTATATTCTGAATCAGTGAAAAAGAAGTTCGTTAAAAAGATATAGTAGAGGATACGGAGCGTAGGCATTAGATAAATTTTATTTGCTCCAGTTTAAAGTGAAAAGTCTAGTTCATCACTATGTAGGAAAAGTTATTTCCATATTGCATGTAGGAAAAGTTATTTACTGCATTTTTAAGAATGTCGTCTAAAGTGAATTGTAAGTTTTTCTGGTCAAAAGTGCCCGATGAGGGAAATATATCCCTATCCAAATTATTAAAAGCTCTTCCACACCCCCAGTTAAACAGGAAAGGGACCTCTCCTTGTTTGATGCAAATCTGCCCATATCTTAAAAGTTTGCAGTAGATAGTTTAATTTCATTCATTGTTTTCTGTGTACCTCCTTCTTTTAAGCCGTACAATTAATGCCAAATATTAATTTAGTTTCACATGTATTAACAATGCAATGGGCGTGTACTTCTTAGGTGGCATGGGTGATATAGCCAGCATCGGGCTGAAGCAGCTCCTAACGTTTATTAACAGCTGCGGCTGGTTTTAGATAAACCCGGCAATCTGGTACGGTTACATTTTGCTGTTTTTTTATGTGTTTTGATATACTGAGTCCTTTATACTGTTTATGAATGATAAAATGAGTTATTTTATGTAAACTGTGTATTTCTGTTGCATAAACCTTTTTTCCAGGTAAAAAAAAAAGAAATAAAGAAACATTACCTATGATTTTACATTGAATTCACATGGTTTCATTATAGGCTAAAGTACTAACTCCGACCGCGGGGTAACTTTGAACACCCATAACTTACTTGACAAAAATTGTTATTAATCATTTTGAAATCTAATTTTTTGTCAGTAGAAAGATCTAACTGATGCTCGTGATATATATTTTTCATGAATTTTTTTGATCTATTAAAGATGCGCTAAAATTGAACAAGCTCACTCATGAGTTTTTGCATTTTGGGCCATTGCACGATGCGTCGAAAATCTCCCGAACAACTTTCTGTAGCGAACTGATTTCGCTTAAGGGGAGGTTCGCATCAAGCGACCGGAAAATAATGTGATTTTCTTGAATTTTTTTTAAACAACTTAAGCTTTTTGACACTTTATTAAGTTTTAAAGTACAAAATAAATTTTTTTTTAAGAATAATAATGTAATGATTTCACTTAAATTCGGTAAGTTGGTTGCCTTGCATAAGTTATTAACAAAACTAAAATATTTTGCAAAAATTATTCTATTTCTAGGAGCAGCAAGAATTTTAAAATTACAAAAATGGCCAAAAATGGGACAAAATTTCAAAAATTAATATATCGTGGTCTACTGCACTCATTTCAGTGATCCTTTGCATTTCAGGAAGGATAGATATTATATTGTCTAAAAAAATATCTTCGGCACTATTTTCAACTAAAGGAAAAATGAGTTTTATTTATTTATTATTAATCATAATTTTTTAAATTACGCTATGTACATGTGATACCGTGGGGAGTGAATACTTTTTGAAGGATACATATGCACAATTAATATTGCTTACGGCGTTGCACGCCCGTTCAGACAGTTGTAACGTTTCTCTTATGAAATCTCTGTCGACGTTTTGGTAACTATCTGCGCTTAAGGATATCACCTAATTCATCGGAAATTCCTCTTCCGTAAGAAGTCGCGAAGAAATGGAATAGCCTTCTTTGGGAGTAAATATTGTAGCGTAAATGGGCTCTTCGGGCTCGATGGATTAATTAAGACACTTATTTACATTCTCAAATGTTCACAATTTTTATTCACTTTACTGATTAATTCGATGCACAATTTTCTTGACAATATACCGTTTCACTTTACTTATTTACACTTATTACTTCACGGGTTAAAATACAATTAACTATTCGCATCATCACATGTAAACACTTCGCAGTCCAAATCACGACTAAACTGACTCGGCTGCTACTCAGCCCTATTTATACTACTTAGCTTAATTCTAGAATGTTTAGTCATTTAGTTCTAGATATTTCCGTTACACATTTTCACCTCACATATTTACCATAGCTTCGAGTCGTCCTTGACTTTCCCCGTTTGATATTTCTTTTTCTTGATTTCTGGCCACCTGGGGCATGCGCATTACACGGTTGACTATTTCCCTTTTCGTGGCCTATCCCGTACACGTTACAATACATTTAAAAAAATTCCGGTTTTTGTATCGAGCTGGCGATGTTCGGTAGGAGAAGTCAACAATTTTTACAATTTCACCACACTTGATGAGGTGGCGTTAACAAGGTATACACCCACGATGTTGTACTCTGCAGTCACTAATTATGAGTAAATTTGTACTCTGCACTTCTCCGTTCCGATTGCGGAAATATACAGCAATAGGATAAACTTTAGCCTGGTTATTAGTCCAGTGATATCCTTGAACAGCATTCTGTACAATAAATGAATAATTCTTTGAAAAATTTAGCAATACCGCAGCTTCGTTACTTTAGAAGTTATATTTGATATCCATGTTCCAAGATGAACACATGAGATATTAATCATGGTAAACGACTCACGAGGCTGGAAGTGAATTCATCAACACGTTGATTTTCAATTTTGAAACGATTTTGTACAGATCCACTGGTAAAATGTAATATTTTCCACTAAATTTCTTTCGAAAACGTGGTCAAAAAGCCGCCTTAGTTTCGAATATTTCGGATAAATATTACAATTTCCCAAATAACATTCAGTGCTTTGAAGATAAGACATTACCAGAGCTATAGATAGATCATCGATGAAAGTTTCTTCTCCAAAGCTAAAATTTTTAATCCCACAACCTATAATCATCAGCTTAACATTTTGGTGTGTGCTGCACACGCGAACCGAATGTGGCCGGACGCTACAGCCAATATGTAATCTTTAGGTCGCAGAAACGCCAATTTGGAAGACCTTATTTGCCTATTTCGATATACTTCCTTAAACTTTCAACATCCTGAATTTGCTCCACAAACAGGTACGTTCTCCTTATAAGAACAGGTTTAGAAAAAAATGGAACATCTATGAAACGATCCTAAGTAAAAGTCTACCTGTCACAGGTCCGCGTGTAATGCGGTCGAGGGAAATCATTACTCTAAGGAAAGAGTGTCGTAAGCTTTTTAACCAAGCGAAAAAACCAATGTCTGCACTTCTTATAAGGAATGCCTCAGAAAATGTAATAAATTGATCACGGAAGTAAAATGATCCTCGTGGGAGGGCTTCTGTAATAAAATTGAAAGCACCTTTGAAGCGAGTCGCTTGCGAAATATCCTCTCAATAACGTGATGGCAGTTGGACTTCGTCCAGCCTTGAGTCGCTCGAGTTACTAGTCAATACGCACTTTCCGGGTTTCTCAGCAACTGATGTGGCTGAGTTGCCGGATACTCCGAGCGGTCATGAACTGGTCCAGAAGATCCTCGATAAGAGGAACCTGAAATGGGCGAAACAAAATTTCAAGGCCTAGAAATCACCTGGATTAGACAATATCATCCCAGCTGAACTCCAATTAGCTCCCGAGATAGTTATTCCATGGCTAATGCTTATTATGAAGCCTGCCTTAACCTCACCTATATTCTATCCTGATGGATGAAGGTGAAGGTGGTTTTATTCAAAAAGGAGAAAGGGCCTCACACTACAAGCCTAATGATTTTAGGCCAATTAGTCTCTCCCCCTTCTTGCTTAAAACCTCTCTTAGACTCTAAGATATCTATATTAAAAAGACAGTCAATCCATCCAAGCTGTCTATTTCGCAACAAGTTTACACTACAGGTAAGTCCGTAAAGAGAGCCCTGCACGCACTGACCAAATCATACAGCATTCGCTTATGCATAAAGAATACTCACTTTTAACCTTCCTCGATATAGAGGGTGCTTTCAATAACATCAAGTCGGATGCGATTATGGCATCACTGAGGAGGCTAGAACTTGACGATCTATTCATCAAGCTTATTGACCTGATGCTGAAAAGCAGGGTCATCGTCTCCAGTTTGAGAGGATCTAGTGTTGAAAGAGAACCCCTTAGGAAGGCATATTTTCACCATTTTTGTGAAATCTAAATCTAGATGAGTTACTCATAGACTTGGAGTATTCCAGTTACAAGGTTATCGCCTATGCCGATGATATTGCCCTGATTTGTTCAGGAAAGCACCCAAACACATTGGCCGAAGTGTTACAGCACGCCCTCTCCAGGATATTATCATGGAGTGATGGGTATGGTCTGAGCTTAAACCCGGACAAGACAGAGTTAATACTCTTCTCTCGGAGACATAATGCTCCTCCTATGAATTGCCTATACTAAATGGTATAAGGATGAAACTGTGTAATCAGGGATAATATCTAGGTCTGGTCCCAGGAAAGAGTACGGAAGGTATCTTCTCAGAACATCTGGACCTCGATATGTCACTTCGCTTACCTGACTACTGCAGCGTGTTTCAGGCGGAAATCATGGCTACAAAGGTAGAGCCGGCGGAGTAGGGAGAATCGGTACTAATAGTCCCGATTCACCACAAGCTGGGAAAGCCGGTGACCACTTGCAAACTGCAGTTTTCACAGATATCTCTCAGGATTTCAAATGTTAGTTGGCAGGAGGAATACACCTGTCTATTCATCCGACATAAATGGCCGAGAATGACCCTAACCGGTCAAGAGAGCTCATATTACTCGGACGCAAATTAATTAGCATTACCGTGGCCGTTATTACGGGCCACTGTCTCAGGTAGACACGCCGATAGTATGGGCGCACCTTTAAACGACTTCTGTAGAAGTTGCCATGATGAAGAGGAAGAGGAAACCATACTCCACGTCCTTTGCAACTTCTCGGCCCTAATAATATATATCTATAAATACATAAATAATAAAGGAAACAAGTTTTAAAACTTTGCGATAAAAAATAAAAATGTTTAGTTTTAAATTCTGTTATGAGTTTCTAAACATAAGTTTCCCTTAACCTTAACTTAACTTAACTCTATAATTTCGTGAAAACGAATATAAGTTACTTCTAACCTTAATTCCTTTCTTGCCAAGGTTGTGTGCATTAGGATTATAGAGCATCTCCTCAGCTTTGAGCAGAGATGTTTCCTTTGGATTCAGCGTTATTATTATTAAAATCTAACGCGTTTATTTTCATTTTCAAATTACATATTACAAATTTATTTTTAAACAAACAATTCTATTTATCAAATTACTTAAATAATTTTAGTACGCTTCTTTCTTTTAGAAATTCTATTTAAGTTTTTATAAATGTTTATTTATTCAAAATAAATTATCAAATATTTTATTCACATCCTATTTTTCAAGTAGTGATTTGTAAAAGTGGTTATTAGTTTTTGTAACCCTTTTCGTAGGCATTCCACCAGCAGTCATAACAAAATTATGATAGTAAAGTAAAACTATTCTTCGATTGAGAAACTTACTGTTAAAATAAGCAGTTACAGCTGAGTTGGTATTACTTCTTGTAGTAAGAACAACCCTGAATTTATTTACTCTCTTAACTCACCCCCATTGTTTATTTGTTATTTGCAGGGTCGGACTATGCCAAAGGGGCCCACGGGGCATTATGACTTTAAGGGCCCGCCGTCCGCAGCCCGCCTTGGATCATCAGTGCAGATTATGGTGACCATCACATCAACCAACGAACCAGATAACAGTGATAGTCACATAGGCAAGAGTTTTTGGAAATTTTTATTTTAAAAGACAAAAGTTTTCATGTAAAATGTTTTCATCTGATTATTAGCAAGCGAGAGTACGTAATTAGGCGGCTTAACTGGAATCTCTCTTCTTTATTGGCTAGCCCATCAACATTTTTTTAAAAGAGGAGAAGTTTCATTATCTATAACTCGTTTGTAAAAGCTGCTATTCTCGTCATCATTGATGAGATCCGACTCTGTGTTTATGATAATCAACGAGCCCAGCAGTTGCTGCTCTAGAAGAGAGCGAAGCTTCGTCTTTATGCTCTTCAGCGCGGAAAAACGTCTTTCGCAAGTTACTTGCGTAAACGATATTGTGAGAATTAGACAATAAGCGACGCATAAGTTGGAGTACATACTGTATGTTATACCGGCAGTATTGCCAACATTCAAGTTATATTTATATAACATTCAAGTCATATTTATATAATAGTAGAGCTTGTTTTTAGCTTTTCAGTTGATTTTTTTTAACGCAGTCGGGTTTTTTGTTTTTGTTTATGTTTTTTAATAAGTTATTTTCTGTTTTTTGTTTGTAATATTACATTATCGTAACAGATTTTTTGTATGAAAAAGGTTTTTTAACTTCCCACATATAGGAAGTTATTGTAATGGGCCCGATTTTCAAAATTTTTAGTTTTAAATTTTTTTTATATTTCAAAATCACCATAGTGTTTTACGCATGTTTTTGAACACATGTATGTGTGTGTGTGTGTATGTGTGTGTGTGTGTGTGTGTGTGTGTGTGTGTGTGTGTGTGTGTGTGTGTGTGTGTGTGTACGTACGTTCGGACCCACTTTTTTCGACAACGAAATCTCGCGAAAAAAAATGATAACGACTTCGCTATGGTGCCATTCGAAGCGTATTATTGTCAATAAGAGCTGAAAGAAATTTAATCAATTTCGGTTCAGCCGTTTTTTTTGTTTAAACAAAAAAACTGAAAAAAAAGTTGATTTAAGACATTCTTGAAAAGGATTTCTTCTCTGATGACGATCGAGACATCGAAAAGTCCGATAATAACAATTTATTGTGAACAGAAATTGTTTATAATGATGAAAAATTGTTTATAACAATAATAAATTTTTAATCATAAAGAATGGTTTTACCTGGTTGAAAATTGATTATGAAAATTGAAAATTGTTCATAGCAATTGAAAATTCTTATAAACAATTGAAATTTTTTTTACCACAAAAAATTTCTTTTATGAATAAACTTTGTTTATATCAATTAAAAATGGTCTATAACAATTAAGAATTGTTTTTATCAATTATAAATTGTTTATAAACATTCAAAATTATTAATAACAAATGAATTCCAAACATTATTGGTTATTTGGCTTTCATTAAAAAATAGTGATATAACGGAATAAATTTTAAAATTTTTAAAAAAAATTTTATTTATAAATTTAAAATTTCAATTATTTAAGTATTTTTAAATGACATATAAGTGGGCGAAAGTTTTTTTTTGAAAAGGATTCATCTGATCTATTTGGTTCTGATACAACACAACAGATATTTTTTGTAACATTAAAAAAATGGTAAAAAAACCATAAATAGTTGATATTAATGATAAATAAGACGATAAATCGAATAGTATGAATTTTATTGAGTTTTCACTTACTCGTTTGTACTATGATCATGAAATTTATCGCCATTAACAATTAAATATTGTTAATAATAATTGAATATTGTTATTAACCGGGAAGTTGTTCGTGTGGACCTCAAGGGTCGAACCAATGTTGCGAGTTTAATTTCTCATGTTATATGGCAACATGGCAGGATTAAAATAAATTTATGTAAAACTGAAATTCAGATTTAACTCGTGAAACTTGTTTCATAGAAATTACGTGTACCTATTCGACTTATTTTAGTATAAATTTATTGAGTTGAAGAATAACATTTTCCATTTTTAGGGAAAAACGAACCCTTATAGGATTACTCGTGTGTCTGTCACAGCCAATTTGCTGCGACCCAAACACGAACATGTAAAGTATGAATTTTGAATATGGATATTAGGCCAGTCAATAAAACCTCTGAATCCACAATAATTAGTGGCAAGCTGATTTTTGGATACATTGTTGGGGACGGTGAGAAATGAAGCTGTAATTTTTTTCCACCCTCGGGGATGACGGGAAAGGGGTGAAAAAGGGTGAAAAATGTTTTTTGCTTATAACTTTGAATAAAAAATGCAGCCTGGGTGGAAACGTTAGAGGGTGATATAGTAAATGATTATTCATCTTGTATTAAAGTTTCCACCGGCTTTGTTTATTGCAAAATTGTTTATTAACAAATACGACCGTTTTTTTTTAAGACACTGGTAAAAATACTCTGAATGGGTCGAAAAGTTAATACAAAGTTGTTTATAACAGAATAAATAAGATATTGAAGTTTCCACCTTTTTTGTTACCCTTTTGTTTAAACAAATTAGAATTTATAAATTCAGAAAAGTAATAGAAATTGGTGCAAAGTGTTAGACAAGTTGGAAAATGGTTGTGAACATTAAAATTGATAAAATTTAATAGTTTTTCGTCATTTTTTTCATTTGTTAATTAACAGATAATAAAAAAATGTTGTTTTTTGTTCATAAATCTTTTTCAAAAGGACAAATCTTTTTGAAACTTTTTACAAATTGTGAGATTTCATTGAGCATGAATGTTAATGACTGTTTTTAAATTGCAACTTAAAAAAGTAAATAAACAATTACAACAATTAATAACAATTTAGAAATTCATCATTATATTCGTTGGAAAAGTCATGCAAATTCACATTTTATACTTACTTAACAAAGAATCATAAGAAAAAAATTTAAGAAATAGCAATAAACAATTTTAAATATTAATAACAACAAATAATGACATTTTATTCTTTGGAAAAAATGAATTTTCACGTTCACGACTGTTTCGACTGAATGTTTCGAATAAGATTTGGAATGGAATGTAAGGAATGCATTTTCACCTTTTCTTCTTTTCTAACGGTACTTAGGTACCGCGCGTCCTTGAACGCCCTACGGAAAAGTGTCCCCACTTTTGACAGCCTACCGATTTTAGCCGAATGAAGTGGACTGTCAAAGGGCATCAGAGACCGGTCCCCCACTCGCAGCATCCGATTTCAGTCGAATCCTACAGGCTTTTCCGCGTCATCGAAGGGAAATATAGCGGTCATCGAAGGGAAATATAGCGGTCATCGTTAGTCGTTGGAAAAATGGCAGGCGTGGAAGTAGTCCGGGCGCAATGGGGGGGTCATGTATGCAATTTGGGGTCCCCGCGGTAACTTGTCATATTTTTATGTTTTTCGGCACGGAGAATCGATTTTTCGAGGTTACCAGGCTCAAAAATTTGTCGTTTTCGAGATATGGCCCGATTTTAGTCAAAATTGGTGATTTTTCTGAATTTTCCAAAAAAATAAAAAAATTTTAAATTATTAACCAACTTTATGTGAAAGATCTTTTTAGAGACCGGTAGTCGATTTCTCTCTGTATCCCCATTATCATAAAAAATTAAGTCAAACTTACTTTCACTTTTTTTCTGCATGATCCACATACTTTTATGATGACAGGAAGGCTCAGAAGCTGTTTATGAATTTGTGAAGTCACTCTTCTTATACCCTTGTTTTTCCACGTATTATTCTTCACTTTCAAAGGATTGCAACAATACTTTATATCTTTCAACTTGTCTGGCATTTTGACTATTTGTGGCGATATCTAACTGTATACTTACTGACTGTGAGAATACTCTTTAACGCGCCATCTACATTTTCTTATGTTATGTTATGTTCATCTGTTCTAAGCAACGAACAAGCAAAAAAGGCGTGCGCGGGCTTTCAAAAATCAAAAATTTACACTTAACATTGCTTTGCCACTCTAAATGATTGATGATTTTAAAGCTCAGATGACACTTTCAGTTGAAAAAATATGAAAAAAAATTTATGATCAAGTATTATGTAAAAAACCAAAAACTATGTTTCAAAGTCAAAATTTTTTTTTTAAATTTTGTTTTTTGGAAAATTATATTTTTATTCGGAACGGCATGTAACGACCTTTACAAATCACTAAAGATCACTGTTCTACTGCAATGGTGGCGATAGTTATGATTTTTCAAAAAAGATATGATGAAAAAGTGCAAAAATGCAAAAGTTTACAACCCTATAACTTTTGCACAAAAATTTTTTTTAAATCCTTTAGCACCATAATTACTTATACCAGTAACAATATTTTGGTGAAGTGTGAACAAAATCGGAGACATCGAATTTCTTTACCTGGTACACTTGAGGAATTTTGCCCCATTTAAAATACTCTATAAGAAATGTGAGGCATTTTTTGCAAATTACAGCTAAACCAAGGACTTTAGGAAAAAAATGCTACAGACATAAATTGTTTAAAATCAAAAGATCTTTCACATAAAGTTGGTTAATAATTTAAAAATTTTTTATTTTTTTGGAAAATTCAGAAAAATCACCAATTTTGACTAAAATCGGGCCATATCTCGAAAACGACAAATTTTTTAGCCTGGTAACCTCGAAAAATTGATTCTCCGTGCCGAAAAACATAAAAATATGACAAGTTACCGCGGGGACCCCAAATTGCATACATGACCCCCCCATTGCGCCCGGACTACTTCCACGCCTGCCATTTTTCCAACGACTAACGATGACCGCTATATTTCCCTTCGATGACCGCTATATTTCCCTTCGATGACGCGGAAAAGCCTGTAGGATTCGACTGAAATCGGATGCTGCGAGTGGGGGACCGGTCTCTGATGCCCTTTGACAGTCCACTTCATTCGGCTAAAATCGGTAGGCTGCCAAAAGTGGGGACACTTTTCCGTAGGGCGTTCAAGGACGCGCGGTACCTAAGTACCGTTAGAAGAGAAGAAAAGGTGAAAATGCATTCCTAACATTCCATTCCAAATCTTATTCGAAACATTCAGTCGAAACAGTCGCGAACGTGAAAATTCATTTTTTCCAAAGAATAAAATGTCATTATTTGTTGTTATTAATATTTAAAATTGTTTATTGCTATTTCTTAAATTTTTTTCTTATGATTCTTTGTTAAGTAAGTATAAAATGTGAATTTGCATGACTTTTCCAACGAATATAATGATGAATTTCTAAATTGTTATTAATTGTTGTAATTGTTTATTTACTTTTTTAAGTTGCAATTTAAAAACAGTCATTAACATTCATGCTCAATGAAATCTCACAATTTGTAAAAAGTTTCAAAAAGATTTGTCCTTTTGAAAAAGATTTATGAACAAAAAACAACATTTTTTTATTATCTGTTAATTAACAAATGAAAAAAATGACGAAAAACTATTAAATTTTATCAATTTTAATGTTCACAACCATTTTCCAACTTGTCTAACACTTTGCACCAATTTCTATTACTTTTCTGAATTTATGAACCTGAAATTCTAATTTGTTTAAACAAAAGGGTAACAAAAAAGGTGGAAACTTTAATATCTTATTGATTCTGTTATAAACAACTTTGTATTAACTTTTCGACCCATTCAGAGTATTTTTACCAGTGTCTTAAAAAAAACGGTCGTATGTGTTAATAAACAATTTTGCAACAAACAAAGCCGGTGGAAACTTTAATACAAGATGAATAATCATTTACTATATCACCCTCTAACGTTTCCACCCAGGCTGCATTTTTTATTCAAAGTTATAAACAAAAAACCTTTTTCACCCTTTTTCACCCCTTTCCCGTCATCCCCGAGGGTGGAAAAAAATTACAGCTTCATCTCTCACCGTCCCCAACAATATATCCAAAAATCAGCTTGCCACTAATTATTGTGGATTCAGATGTTTTATTGACTGGCCTATATGGATATTTTTGCTTTCGATTTCCATTCCTACAGACTACAGACTAGACGATAAATAAACGCACTCAAACACCCCGACGGCATGCAGAACTTAACGAAAAATATACCACGGGGAATTCCCAACATAGGCTAAAATACACTCACTGCAGTAAATTCGACTTTGCAGTAGATGTTGCGGCAAAGTTGGCTCACTGCTCATGTACCTATGCCATATTCACTATTTATATAGATCGAATACAAAAAATATTGGAATTTATTTTTACAATTTTATTATTTTGGAAACCAAATTTGTTTAAATGATAAATAATCACAAGTAAAATATTACGGACCGACAATTTTTTTCCCATTTTTCCTATAGTGAATTCAAAGTTATTACGTCGTCAGTAATGTAAAATTTGAAGCAAATTTGAAATTTCTCAAAGCCGAAGTTTAATTTCAATTTACTACTAATGCAACTACATTTATCGAGCATCCTCATTTACATAAGGAATTATGAAGTCGATGAGCACATTTGAAGTTGCACTTACTTATGTATTTGATTTACTTATGATAAAATTTTAGGACAATATTATGCGTAATTAGTGCAGTAATTACTTTGAAATAGAATAATAAATTAATAAAATAAGCTCATAGTTTAGGTGAACCTTTTGTTTACGTCTGTTTTTTTTTTAAGGTAATCATTTGTATGATATACATATTAATATTTTTCGTGTACGTAGTAAGCCGTGGGGGGGGGGGGGGGGCGGACGCGAAGGCTAGGGCCCTGACTTTATGGCCAGTCCGACCCTGGTTATTTGTTAAAGTTTTTTATGGTTTCTGATGTTGGTTTTGGTTCATCAAAGAGTATCGATTTAATAACTGCATATCTGGAACATTTTTGCAACATACTTTTTTGCATAATTTTTTACTTTATTAATTAATTTAACTTTATTTCGTGCTTTCACGAAAAGGAAAAATGTTTGCTGACCTGTTTAAGACAGCAGCGCTGTCGCAATAAATCTCTACTTCTTTGGCAACAACAAGAACGACATCAGATTTAGCTTACGCTTGCACCTCCTAGTTTCGATTTCTATTATTTTTTGTAAGCCGTAAAAAGTGGCTCTACGTGTATGGCAAATGAAAAACTTCTCATTGACAAGAATTCAATTACACAGCTTTATGTTGTGTGTGCCGTAAAGAGTGCGGTTTATGCGACCCTCTCGCAAACATCTCCTATCCTTTACATAACACCTTTTGAAAAGGAATGTTCCACATTGCGCTCTCGCCTTTTAGCGTACTGGTTGTGTTTTCACATGCCATTTACAGTAAACTGCAGTTTTTGCTGAAAAATTGCTTTATTACGTGCGCACATTTGTTGATCTACCAGCTTAAAGCGATTATTTTATATATGTGTGTCGACTTTAGCCAACGTTTTTCTGATACCTTGCGGGCAGATAGGTATCCTTAATTGTCATTGCGATTTAATATTGCTTAAGTCATCTATGTCACTTATTTTCAGATCAAAATGAATTTGATGCAACACTGCTGCAAAAGCGTCCAGCTAAATATATGAAACTTACGCTTTCCAATACGCCTAGTCATTTAAATTTACTAAACCACAAGCCAAAGAGACAACAGGTGGCATATGCCAATGACCGGCGAGTTCTATTCGGTGATGTAATGAATTATTTCGTTTTAATTGCACTATACAATCACTTACCCTCATTATTTTTCAATTTGCCTAAGTACCTATGGCAAAACATTTATGTTTGTTGCATGTACAAGCTGTATTTGAATTAAAGATATTAAACAGAAGTAAAGTAGCAATTGTAATAAAATGCATATTTCAATGGAATTATGTTTTAGACAGCAAAAGTTATTAACTGTTGTTATATATATACTTACTTCGGCCGATAATATAATATTCTATTAACGCCATGGCCTTCTAGAGATGGCACAGATTGAGGACGCACTCCATCTATACCTTGTTCCAAAAAGATTGGCAGTACACGTTAAATGGAAAATTTCTCAAACTCGACAAAAGCCTTGTACAGCCATCCTTTCGATCTCTCTTGGTCGAGAAATAAAGAGGCACTGATTGTGATAAGAACATTCAGCAGCCAGATGCATGGGGACGACTGACAATGATCAGCACTCAGTGGTGGGTGGTGGGTATTTTTACTTATTTTTTTTATACGATATGGCCAAATCCTAGGGGACAACCCTTCGATGCGTTAGCATGGTTTTGGCCGGAAGAGAATTAGGGTAAGGGAAGTGAGGAAACTTGAAAATCTTGTTTTTGCATTGCTGCAAGCTAGACAACAACCCAGAGACGGGGAGACCTGGTCGCGAACCCGGGGCCAATGGCATGGTGGTCGTGCGGCTCAACGAATTGATCCAACTCCGAAGTTCTCCGCAGCAATACGAATTCGAGTGACTGGAATGGTCGGAAAGAACATTTAGTGTAGCCAGATTATATCTGTTAGTAGTAGGTTTGTAGAAATGCTTGAATTTACTTATTATAAATTGTTTTGAATTATTTATTTTGAAATATGTATATATTTTTGGTTCAATGTTGCTCAGCTTTTAATAAAAAAGCCCTAATGAATGGACATGGGTTCATCAAGAAACTTTTTATATTTACATGCTTTTGATATGGTAGCCCGCGTCCACGAGGAAAAATCAGAAAATGTTCTGAGTTGAAATCGTGGCAACAGCGTGCTGAGGAAGAGAGATGGATAAATACGAAAATGATGGGTAAATAAAGCAGACGGCAATAGTCCATAAGAGCGTGTACTGCCAATCTTTTTGGAACAGATTATACCTCCTACAGCGGCAAGTTCCTCTTTACAGTCTTTGATTATCTACGAGGAGTTCATTTCAGAGCAGAGAGCATGCCTTCAGAATCGAAAGTAATTCCGCTTGGAATACGCTTGCGTTGTTCGGCAGCCTATAGGACTTCGATATGTTCCGAGTTTCTAAGTTAAGTAAGTTAATTTTTGTTATATACAAACTTAGTTGCTGTTTAAAAAACCCGGGAGAAAACCCCCGCCCACAGTCCATCTTCGAGCCGTCGGTGAATAGGATGGTGTTGTAGTAGTTCAGTGCTCCTCCATTCCTTCCTGGTTGGAATTCTGACACTGAAATTCCTTATAAAGTTAAGATTAGGTATCATGCAATCAGACTGCGTAGTAGATAATATAGTTCTCTGGTGCTGAGTTGAGGATGCTACCATGGCCAAAGGGTTTGGTGACCCAGCATCCAGATTGTTTTAATCTGATGGCACTACATGACGCCTTATGAATGATATGAAGATCAAGGGAGAGAAGATGCAGCAGAGCATTGAGAGCATCAGTTGGGATAGTGCGTAGCGCTCCAGTAACACCAATGCCAGTCTTGTACGATTGCAGGTGAAAAATATTCAGTAAAAATTCAACTCTATTTACTAGTACTTAAAAATTACCATTTAAATAAATTTTTACTGGCGAACGCCAGTAAATCACCAGAAAGAACCAGTAGACCAGTAAGAGCCAGTAATCACCAGTAACAGGAAATAAATACCAATTATTCATAAATATCTATGGAAAATGCATGTATTATTAAAACAAAAGACCAATTTTTATATTCATTTACTTAACAAAAATGTTTTCAATTAAACCTTAACCCTGTGTTTTACATGAAATTATTTTACTTTCATTTCATGTGGGAAAATTCGTATAAGAATCACTGCGCATTTACAATTGCCAATTACAGATACTTAAGGCAAGAAAGATTATGTCCCTCCCTACGTGAGATCGATTTTAACCCCCTCAGTAGTAAATATGGTATGTTTAACTAGTCATTGAGTATGTGTATATACTCATGTATTTTTATTATTTTTTTACTTCCAGAAACTTTCCGGAAGGTGACGGAGATGACAACAGCCATTTAGATTTATAATATTTTAAAAAAATAAATGAAAGAAATGAATAAAGTTAATTTAAAATAAATATTTTGAGCTTGCTTTTTAAAATTTAATATCTCAGAAGTGGAATACAACTCAAGTTAAGAAAAAGATAAGATCTAGAGAATAAGTGTGCCGTCTCTTCACCCGAAAAGTGAAAATATATATTTACCGATCAATCTACCTAAAAAAACAGTCGTAACTTTTTTAAACCCACCTAGTCGGAAATTTACATAATTCACATTTAGTTAATTAATCGCCGCGTTATGGTTCAATTTGAGCTACTCTCTCTTTGTAAATAGGACTGGAGGATAACTGAAAATGGCTTTTGGTGACTGGGCAGAAGAAAGTAAACTTTTAATGAAAGAGGTGAAATGGAGTCAATGCGAGGTGATAAACTGGTCCACTCACCAGACCCTCAAAATGATAACGAATACAACGTGTCCCAAATGTCAACAAGGCCTGATTTTGCCTGCAGAACCTACTCAACTTATATCGGATTGTAACAGGGTCCGGGGCCATGACATTTTTTTTATCCTGTTACGTTTGGTTTATGGCTGGGATGAACAGGCCACCATATATCATGCAAAAATAAGGCTTGTAAATCAGATGGGTGCCTTATCTGTTATCAGAGTTTTTCAACGATCGACTTTTCATGGGAACTATTTCCAGTGCGGTGTAGTTATTATGTCTATCAATTGGAAGAACTGCTTAAACGTGTAAAGAACAGGGAAGAAACCATGCTAAACTATTATTATTAGAAACTGGTTTTACTTAACAAATGTGTTATCTGCATAATAGCGGGAAAAAGGAATAACAATATTCAGACGGCAGCAAACGTGTCTGAATACTCTCGTCCGGATTCACTATTGAAAGGTTTAAACACAATCACGGAATATAAACCAACAATGCGTTTTCCCACAAAAGAATAATTTTCTAAGACCACTTAATATGTCCAGGGAATCACAAAGTAGGATTAATAAAAGAAGGTATTACAGTTGTGGTAGCAGAAATCATATTATGCGAGATTGCCCTATGAGTGTGTGGAAATATTCCGGAGATTGATAACGAGACAACATTAAAAACAAATGCTAGAGTTACAAATCATGACTGATGATAAAACTGTAAAGAGTGTAAGAAGGAAGTATTAATGATAAGCAAGAAACACAGGACTTTGGTGTGAAAAGAATGAAAAATCAGATAAAATCTGTACCCTAAACAAAATTTAAAGCTCTTACTTACTAATACATATATATGAAGATTCACTGGAAGATTTAGGTTGCACCACTGCCGCTGATTTAGAAATAGAGTTAGTGGACGAGAAACCAATCACTTATAAGCTATATCGTATGAATGCAATGGGAAGTGAGAAAGTGAAGGAAATTGATGATGAACTTTTAAAAAAGAGGGACAAATTGCAATGTCATATCTTGATGATATATTAATTCCATCGACAAATGTTGACAAAGGGCTGAACAGGCTAGCGATAATTCAAAAAATATCACCTACTCTAACTCGTAGTGGTGCTGTTATCGTGAGACCAGATAAACTCCCATTTTTATTTCGCGAATTCATCCGGAGACGACATTATTGCCCACGTATAAACCCTTACCGGGGCTCCACGCCGCTCAATAGCCTGTAGAAATATGACCTCTACACATAGACGCGGCGGTTGTTCCTTTTCACCATCATTTAAGATTCTCGCGCTTGAAGACTTGTTTGATGCAGTTGTATCACCTAACTTTTGACCGATTAACTATGTTATTCGTGAATTTATTCTGAAAACTCGACGAGCCTCTGGGACCACTTCAAAAAACTCGTCAGCGAACTATCGCTCTACTATGCCAACGTTACAGGACTTCGCTTAAAGTTGACTCGCCTATTTATAGGTTCAACAGATCGACGTGGTGACGTGAATGAAACTTGGCTGTGTGGTGGAATATCTGAGACAGAACTCTTTAGTTCGGAGTTTCTGGTTTTCCATCGTGATCGGCATCTTTTCGCTTTGAACGCTCCTGTGGGAGGTGGAGTCTTGTTTGCTGTCCAACGTGACATTCCGTGCTCGATTTATGGTATTGACGAGCTGGAATTCTTCTGCGTAGTTTTTAGGATTCATCACAGGAGGGTGCTTGTTGCCACTGCACATATCAATCCTGGCTCTCCTTTTGACGTTTATGATCTGGCCGCCGCACGAGTCGACGAGATTGCCAAAATTTTGCTGTCTTCTGTTGAGCTTGTGCTTCTTGGTGACTTCAACTTGCCTACAGTTGATGTTGATGAGAGTTGTGGATCTGGCGGCGACGGAATATTACCTTCTCTGTTGACATCTCCTCAATGTTGCTCGTCCTACATTGATGGCACTGCGGCTTCTGGCTTGACTCAGTGTAACAGTACTGTGAATGACTAGGGTAAACTTTTGGATCTGGTGTTCTTTGCCGATTCCTGTGGTACAGTCGGGGGAAGATGGTTGTCCCTCATTGTTCCTGAAATCAGTCATCAGCCTGCGCTTTACATTACTTTCTGTTTTGATGCTGTAATTGTTAATTCTTATGATTCTGTTGATTACTGTTATAGCTTTAAAAAGGCTGATTTTTCGATACTTAACGAACACCTTTCTGCCTTAGATTGGGCAAATATTCATGAGGATCGCGACGTCGATAAAGCAGTGTTTAATTTTTGCGATAATTTCGCAGTTTGCTTTGCTCAACCTGTTCCAATTTCTAAATCTAAAAGTTAGCATACTTTTCAACCATTGCTGAATAGTTGCTCTGTTAAACACATCAAAAACTTAAAAATTAAGGCTTGGAAGAGGTTCTGTTTCTCTGGGAGCGATGCTGATTACTTATATTATTCTAATTTACGAGATCAATTTATTGTTCGTTTAGACTCCTCATACAGTATCTACTTGGATGGAATTCCACCGACTTCTATTCAACTGAAGGATTCCGCATTTGACGAAGCTACCACCTTAAAGCACATCTCGAATTAGGCCAATAGCTTCTCAAGCGGCCCAAATGGCAACCTCCTCCTTTCTGAAAGCTTGCAGCTAGTCCCTTGTTTCTGGTATTTTTTACTTATTTCACTT
Organism: Leptarthrus brevirostris; assembly: GCA_964036015.1. NCBI lineage: Eukaryota > Metazoa > Arthropoda > Insecta > Diptera > Asilidae > Leptarthrus > Leptarthrus brevirostris. Next base: position 68,932,370 of record OZ038372.1, on the reverse strand, counting down.
ATCTGTTTGATGCGGTATCTTTCCGAGATCCTGGAAGAGTTCTGTTATTATTATCTTTCGTAAAAAGGGTGTGGAGGTAGTAGAATTAATGTTGATTACCTCTACTGTTGAGGAGGGCACGTGTTAACCTCCAATTATGAGTTCACTTTCTGGTTAACCTTATTGTTTGTAGGACTTCTTAATGGTTTGAGAGTCCTTACAAAAGGTCGTCAATGTTATTGTCGTTTTATTAATATTGACTGGTTTCCTACATGGTTCCAATCGGTTAATGTCTTTCTGTTTTGCCTTCAGTTTAATAGAAGACTCTGATGCTGATTCTTGTTTAATCATTGATGATTTATTCTCTGTCTTCTCTATTTTGGATGATTCCATCCTTCCACCGAATTCTGTAACTTTAAAATACAATTCAGAAAATTTTATTTAATTGTGATATTTTAATAAAAGATTTTCTTGATTTATTTTTTATAATTAATTTAATTTAAAAACTTTGATTTTATAATTATTTGTTTGATTACATTCTTTAGAGGTTGAAAGTGAACTGACTGTGATACATATTTTCAGCTCTTTTATAGCCAGAAAATATGCAACCAGTTTACTGCGTTTTTGATACTGGAGCAGTAGCAGGTATTTTCATTGTATGGAAATTGTAGCTTACTTCAGAGTCAATCTAAAGCCGCCACAAGGGCAATAATTGTGACATAATGAATTATCGACCCATCGCTAATTTATGTTGCATTGCATAGGCTTTTGAATCTTTAGTTGGCGACGTCTTTCAATTTTACTGTACGGTTTTATGAACCATTATCTACCACAACCAACTTATTAAGATTCTTCAAATACTGCATTTTCGCCGCTGAATCCGGTAAGCAAGTCGTTTGCATCTTTACGCTTTTTAATGAAATACCTAATACCTTAAGGGTGCCCAAGGGTAACCATCTTGGACTGTTACTTTTTATCATTTACATCAATTATGTATCAATGATCCTCCTTCACGCGTGAGCGTGGTACTTGCAATTTCCACCACGGACAGCCATAAAGGAAGGTCAAAAACTAATTAAAACAAATTATTGCTCCTGTTTTATGGAAGTAAAACAAGTGCTTTATACTTTTTTATTTTTAAATAAATGACTTTGTTGAAAGGAAATTTTTTGATTTAACAATATTTAAACAATATTGGTAATTTATGAAATTGAAGGACTAAAATTCCTGTTCATAATTAATTCGTACTTAGATTTAAAACTGAGAACTTATAGGAGTTGAGTTTTTGACCTTCCTTCATGGATGTCCGTGGTGGAAAGTGCAAGTACCACGCTGATGAGCTATCACCATCCAAAAGAAATTATTACTCCTGTTTTGTGGAAGTAAAACAAGTGCTTTATACTTTTTAATTTTTGAAAAAATCTCATCAGAACTTTAATAATGGAAATTTTTTTTAATCGGGCTCACCTTCTTATAAGGGTATGTACAGTGGCTGGCCAAATTAATAGACACTAATTTTCTTCGAAAAAGTCTGTGTTAATTCTTAATTTTTATTAAAAAAAACAGCTGTTTATTAAGAGAATATTTTTCTATTAAGTCATTCTGTGGGTTAGATTAGCTTAGAGTGGCTGCCTAAAACGGCATACTTAGACCAAAGTGGATTATTGTGATACCGCATTTAAGGCTGTTTTTTTAGACCCCATTAAACCCCTAGGAAGAGAGGAGAGCATACGTAAATACTCTCTGTGAGCCGAGCTAGTTCCCTGTCACCAATGGAATCTCGTTCTCGGCAGAAAACACGCAATATTTTTAATTCATTCTGTATATTGTTGTATTCTGTATATTGTTTTGATACAAATAGGGAATTGAGATCCAACGTGTACGTGGAATACAGTGGAAGAGCACAATTCCGGACCAAAACGTTGGGGTTTACTTAGTTTCTATTAAAACATATCGACATTTTAGAGAGTAGACATTAAGGTATTAGTACTTATTGATCTACTTGACATCACTTCGTGGAATATATTTGAAACCATTTTTAAAGGTGATAAAAACACTGAAACTGAGGTCTTAGACAGACGAAACGTATCGGCTATTATATTTTAGTAATAAATAAAAACAATGAATAATAATGGGAGCTGGCTTTAAAGAAATAATAATTTAAATAACTGAACGACCTTAATTGATCTAAAAATGTATTATTTTATTATGATATTGCTACTGGCCACAATGGAGAATTAATTAACTTAATAAATACAATATCATGTAATAAATAACAATATTTTTTTTTGTGTGTAATACGTAACATTATCGTGATGATAAAAATCAAACATTTCCTGATAAAATACAGCCAGTCAATAAGTTATTTAACATAACAAATACAAAAATACAAGCTATAAAATAATACTAATACTACAAACTATAATAAATGATAAGTAATATTAAATAAATAAATAGTGTAAGCAATATGAGCTATAAATATACTAGATACAGGCAGAAGGCGGAAGGAAGAAGAATTAAGGAAGGCGATCAAGATCAAGATGGGCGGGATCAAGATCCAAGGTTTTGTGAATGGATGATTTACTCAGATGGAATTTAAAGGAGGAAAGGTCGTTGACTTTTCGTAGCATCCTGGTAATTGGCTCACTTTGACCGTAGCCTGTGCGATAGAGGTCGAGAAGGAAAAGGGGAGTGGACTTACCGGATTGGTATAGATGGGTAAAGATTGCAGGATTGAAGGGCAGTCTATGGCACCAGTTAATAACTGATAAATAAAGAGAATGTCGGAAACATCACGACGTTTACTTAAAGGTTGTAAGTCGATCAGTTTCAGACGGTTTTCATAAGATGGAAGGTTGAATCTGTCTACCCACGAAAGATCACGTAGAGCGTAGAGCGAATAAACCTACGCTGGACAGATTCAATCCTATTAATGTGAGTTTTTTGTGTAGGTGACCATACCTGGCTGGCATATTCAAGAAGAGGTCTAACGAAGGAGATCTAGAGAGATTTGGAAACATAACGATTGGAGAAGAGATTGCGTTTCACAAACCCTAGCGCGGAGTTAGTTCTGTTAATTATGCTGTCAATGTGGGAACGGAAATTGAGTTCGCTATCACAGATTATTAATAGGTCACACAAAGAGGTAACGATAGGGACTGGTACGTTGGTTAACATAAAGACCCTCGGGGTTGTGGTAAGACGCTTGCGGGGATAAGAGACGTACTGGCATTTGGAGACATTGAGCTCAAGAAAGTTTTTCATGCACCATGTGGTGAACAAATCGAGGTCTTATGGCAGGAGAAGAGAGTCGGTTGTGGAGGAGATATGTTCGATAATTTTCATGTCATCAGCATAAATGGACAGCTTTGAGTGTTTGATGACACATTCAACATCATTTATTGTAAGGATAAAAATCAATGGGCCGAGGTGTCTGCCCTGAGGGACGCCGGAACGAGCGACAATAGGGTTAGAAATGGATGAGCTGAAAAGAACATTGTAGTGACGGTTGTTGAGGTAGGATCGAATCCACGAGATGAATCGGGGGGAAGCCTAGGCGATCAAGTTTGAACAAGGTAACTTTATGGGAGATCTTGTCGATGGCTTTACTAAAATTGGTGACAATAACATCAACATCTTTACCGTTTTCCAGGCACTTAGTGTATTAGAGACGAAGTCAGTAAGGTTTGTGGTTGTAGATCTTCTTTAGAGGAAGCCATGCTGGGAGAGTGAGAATATATACTTACAGTGGAAGAACATGGAATCATAGACCAATTTTTTGGAATAGTTTAGGTATGGAAGATAATTTAGCAATGGGTCTGTAGTTGGACACATCGTTCTTACAGCCATTTTTGAAGATGGGAATAATATACGAGTTTTTCCATAATTGAGGGAAACCCCCTTGAGTGACCGAGAGGCGGAAAAGCAAAGTAAGGGTTTGAACTAGATGCATTGCAATATTTTCCAGAACGATGGCAGGAATACCATCGGGACCTACGTGAAAGTCGTCCTCAAGCCAGTTAATACTGGCGGCGATTAGTTCGCGATCAGAGTCGAAAGATGTAAACGACGTTTGAGTGCATTTGTCTATGAATGCAAAATAGTTAAATAGGTTACTGAAGAAGTGTGCAAAGAGGTTGGCGATAACCTGAGGAACAGACGAAGTGGTATTTTTGAGCTTTAGGGTGGAAGGGTAACCATTGGATTTCTTCATGGAATTAATAAAGTTACAAAAACGCTTGGGGTCGGCTATGAGGCTAGTTTCCATCCGTTGGAGGTACTCATAGTAGAGGGTATCACAACGGTCAGAAAAAGAGGTATTAGCAGATAGGTGGGAAGAATAGTGAGACCCAGTCTGGATTAGAAGAAAAGTTTGCCAACTTTTATTTCTGATGTTGCGGAGAGAGCGTAATTCTTTGTCGTACCATACGGGGGATGAGGAGCAGTTTTTACGAGGAAGGAGAGTGATAGATTGTGTAAGACAAGTGTGTATTTCCGAATAGAATGCCTCTAAAGCAACGTCAATTAGAAGATGTTGAGGGATAGTGCCAATATTAGAGTTGAGGAGCAAGTGATTTAATTTGTCAAAGTCGCCTTCGCGAAAATTGAAGGAAAAAGAAGACTCGGAGCTTGAAACGACATGAGGGTGCTCGTATGAGAAAACGAGGGGAGGATGGTGACATTCGAGGGAGGAGAGGAGATGGTTGCTTTCTGTTACAGCCGAGTTAACTGGGTCTGAAGAAAAGATTAAGTCTAATTGTCTGTCCAGGAAGTTCCTGACTCCGCTTACTTGAAAGAGACCTGAAACGGAGAGCGGATCGGTAAAAAAGTCTTCTTTGGCCGAAGATGCGTTAAGGGGGACAAAGTGAGAACAGTCCTTGGACAACGACCATTGAATACGAGGGAGGTTAAAGTCACCCAATAAAATAAATTCATCGGAGGCGTTAACGTTCTCAAGCATTATGGGCTCGTAAGCTTTTAGAGGTTGAGAGGGGCAAATGTAACAACAGAGGATGTACAGAAGACACTTATTTAGTGCTATGTTGATACATACAAATTCTGATATTGTAGAGTCGGAGGTCTTTAACAGGGTGGCATCATAACGGTTATGAGCAGCTATGAGAACCCCGCGACCTGGTGGATCATTTGTGCCTATACAACCGTCAACACGGAAAATTGTGTAGTTTGGAGGGAATAGTTCGTTGTCGAGAATTCCTGGTGTTAGATTGGTTTCAGTTAAGGCAAATATATCGTGCGGGAATTGGTGGGAGTTAAGGAAAATATTTGTGCGAAGTCCTATAACGTTCTGTTAATAGACTGACAAGCTGTTGGGGAGAGGTACTTGATCGGAAACCGCGGGTGACCCCATCTCTCATTATTTTTTCAAAGTTTCGTAGGAGCGGTACTCTCTGAGATCTCGATATTTTTTCATAGAAATTTAAGTAAACTCCTATTTGTTGTTCCAAAATGTTTTCCCTACACTGTATTCTACGTACAAGTTGAATTTCAATTCGCTACTTCTATCAAAACAATTCCTAAGAATGAATTAATAAAAAAACATTTTCTTAATAAACAGCAGTCTTTTAATAAAAATTAATTTTCCAGCAAGGTGCTTCATACATTTTTCAAAATTTAAAAACTGAACCGTGTCATACAATTTGTTGCGTCTCTCGATGAGTACTATAATACATAAACGCAGCAAACGTTTGCAAAAGGATGCACTTCGCATGTAATAATTCCAAGTTTAGCTCAGGCCTTTCAATTCTTATCGCATGATATAGCTCTACTAAGATTTCAAGGAACACATTCGTCGCTTCATCAGAATGTCAGTCAAGCAGATTTTTAATTAAAAGCCTTCAATTACACATTTCTTTAGATCTCGTAGTCCTTCGTGAGCAATGGTTGTAAGAATAACTTCATCCGATTAAATGACTAAGGTTTCAAAAGGATCTCAAATTTAAGTTGGATTCCAAAATACTTATTTTAATTTGCAACATCCAATGGGTTTGTAGAATTAGTAGTAAGTTATAGCTTGTATTTTATTTTTTTATTTTTGTATTTTTTTTATGCAATAGCTTGTATTAAGCTTAAATAAATAAATGGGGCTGTGTACCACCTAACCATTTTTTATTGTCATCTGTTGTCTGCAGAACACAGCAATCAATATTTGTCGCGGGTGTTATCACGGAAAAAAATTTGAGTTTCAATTTTGGTATCAAAATATAGCAAGCTGTTTGTAATTAAATCTGACTTAATTTATTACATTAATTGGTGAAATTATTGCAAAATAAAATATGTTACTACCAAAAAATGCTTCCTAAGACTGCAAAATTTTATATTACATTTAATGCGATATTAATTTACAGCTTCTACTATAGTTTACGTGAGAATTTCTGAGTAACAAATATACCAAGCAACATTGCAAAACCTCGTATATATAAATCTATCCTACATTGTCGTTTTTAGCAAAATATGCTACATTAAAATTGAGAAAAAGGTAGAATTTAAAATACATATGTAGCTATATTTATGTGTCACTTATAATTGAACGTGTGGCACCGTTGCCTCCAGTAAAGCGGTGTTAGGAGATAATAGGAACTATGCCGTGCACTATTCGATTTCTATGCGTAAAAGGACCACACACACACAAACACCACGGCAATAAGTCTTCCAGTCGAAGAGCACCGCGGGTCCGGCATGGTTCTTATCCATTCAGCTTCTAAATTCGTATTAGAAACGAACTTTTTAGTGGTGATATTTTAAATTACTGTGAATAGTTACTTAAACTAAAATAGAAGTGCAGTGTAAAAAATGGCAGAATCATCAGAAAGTGACTTTATAAAAAATATTTTAACAAGTTGGGGACTTTCAAATTTGATTAATATCTTTCAAGGTAATTTTTAGGTATATTTGGTCGTACTGTCATATTTTCACTAGATATTATGTGTAGATACATAATAATATATGTACCTAAACATATTTCAATACATTATATTGAAGCGATTTTCTTCTTCATTTATCTTATTTGTATTCAAAGCTCTTTAACGAGAAGCCTGTTAATCAAAATTGCACAATGTGCAATATATATAGCAAGTTTTGCTTTGCAGAACTTGCTACATATACAATAAACATTGCAGAATTTGCTACGTGCATTTTTCGTTTTGCTACGTTTATCTACATATATAGCCAAATGCATCGCAATTTCAGAGAAGTATTGCATGAAAGTTTGACATTAGCACTGCATTGTATTAAACATTTTTTTATAACATTTGCTGTTTATGTGACAAATAGTGCAATCTTTATCGCAATAGTTATAATAATTTGACATTTCCACTTTGTATTGGTTCTGCGTCAGTTACTTTCAAGCGGTCATTGTGATAAGATCGTATTTAGTGATATATTGTATAATTAAGCTGTAATCAACAGTATGATAATTTAACCATTTTGTTCAGAAGCTGAGTTTAATGAAGAATCGTTTTTGAGCCTGGACTGTTTGGGAATTTCTGAACTAATTAAAAAGCAAGGACCTCGTACAGTATTTTGGAAGAGATTTAAAGAACTACATCGAATTGGGATAAAATAAAAACTAATTGGCTTGAGACATTTCAGTTTAGGAATTCGTTATTAAATACCAACATTTCTGTGGAGAAATAAAATAAAAAGGTTTGCAATATTGGGCATGCAGAAAGATTCATTGTTATTACTTGAAGACTTCGATCAGCTGTATAAAGAGAATACTAATAAATTATTTTCGTTGTGGCCGGATTTTGAAAAGAATATAATCAAACACGCCGAAATAAAAATCAAGAAACCTTTTAAAGAAATTTTGGACTCCCCTGCAGCAGATTTCCTGACACAAACTAAAAGACCTATAGCAGAAATCTTAAATTTAAATTCCAACTGTGACTTCAAGGGTCTTCTGCTTCTTCCTCGCTTTTTAAATAAGTCATCGTTTGGACAAGGAGCAAAACGCAAAAAGCTATCGACCAAAGAAATCGAAAAATCATTTCTATATCTTATAACGGTAAGTTGATAAGGTTCAATTTGATGTTTTTTTACTTATTTATAAATTAACTGTTTTTCAGGATGCAAATCTTTTAGAAGAAGATGTATTAAAACTTAGAAATAAGGCGTTAATAAATAAAACAACACTCCAACCATCTGTAATTTTAGTTGGAGAAAGTTATGGTGAGTTTTAAAGAAAGTATTCTTGCAGTTCTCAGAACTATTTGCTGAACTGCTACTTTTCCAATCAAATGTTTATTCGATGTTTCACCTTAATCTTATTTATTTCAGATTCCATATGCAGTTCGTATGTCATAGTTAACGACACAATTTATGAATTTGACAGCGTATTGGCATCAGTAGATGGATGTTTTAAAATTGTTCAAGCATTGCGGTGTGAATATTCTTCCGAACTGAGGGCCATCTGGACTTTTATACAAAAACATATTTATAAGATCACCACGAAATTCGACAACAATTATACAAGTGTAACAAGTCTATACAGTGAACTGTTGAAATATTAATATTTCATAAATAGGTTTGCTTCCTTATTCATAATTTTTAGGTAAATAATATACTTTTTAATTTTAACTTGAAGAACTTTGCTAAATACTTACTATTACTATGAATTGCTTTGAATATAATTATAAAGTAACTTCTTCAAAACAGTACATAAATCATATAAAATTGTTTCACAAATTCAACTTAAAAGTGCTCAAATGTAGACAATGTGAAGAAACGCGTTTGTTTACGAATTATAACTCTTTTAAAAAGCATATTGACCGTCATTTTCTGGATAGCGTTAAGGTCAGTCAATCAAAAGATATGCCTATTAGTCGGACTATTAATACTTCTATGATAGAGTTGGCACTAACCAGCGATAGCAGTTATGATACTTATTCTAATGAAATATCAAAGATAAGAAATTATCACAAGTGTACTCAAACCTGTCTTTCATTTTATTATTTCCACAGGTCTGTATAACGCCCACTAAAAAAGGATTTATTTGTTATTCAAGTTTTGAGGAAATGACTCATCCGTTCGCCAGATTTAATAAATTTTTCAAATAAAAATTAAAAATAAACTGAATTTACATAAAATTATTTTAACTTTTTCGAATAGCCACTTACACCATTCTTCATTTGAAGCTTTTAATTAGTTGTTTCTAATGTTAGACTGATACTAATGTAGTGCTTTATATACTTCTTTTCACTACACCGGTATTATTTTATGAATACGAAAGTTTACTTTTACTGTATTACAATTCTTTACAGGGTGGAAGGACATCCGCATAAAAAAGGCTAGAAATATTGAAAATTAAATTACGATTAACAACTTAATTGAATATTATCTGCTTGTTATTTAAATTGGTATATGTTGCTACCCACTGTTTCTATATATTACAAAATGCCGTATACACTTAAGCATAATGTGTGAAAAATGTTACCAATTTAAATAAGAAATAATTCAATTATTCCAAATTGTTGTTCTCCAGGAGCAAAAAACATTGCAAATTATACTATTATTAATTTTAATAATAATGATATCTTTAACCGATTTTGTGATAGAGTACGACGAATTTTTGCAATTAATCGTTACACAAATTGAAACTAGCATTGCTACATCGGCAAAAAACTATTCAAATTCTGTTACAAGCTATTGTAACTAATAAAAGAGTTCTTACCTATTTATATGAAAAACTGTACAGAATATCGGAAGGAAAAATGGGAATTATTGCTTTAAATGTAGCAAAATCTGCTTTTAAGCATTACAGATAGAAAATAACCGGACATAGCACAATTTGCTTTATGTTGCAATTCTAGCTATTTAAATATTGGATTTACTGCTACAATTCCTAAAAATTTAATGCAAAGTTTGCTAAATTTATGAGATAATTAATTAGAAAATAATACAAATATTCTATTAATTCTATCCTATAAAAAATAGCAACTGTAGCGAGAATATCACTCTATCCTGATACTCACTATATAAATAGCTAATTCAATGTAAAAAAAATTACTACATTTGCTATTTGTTTTTTCCGTATACGTCAAAGCCGGTGCAAAAATTAGAACATTTAAAGATAAAGAGTTTGACGGATTGATGGTCAAATTTTGTTAAAAACCTTCAAGCCATTGTAATATTAACTGAAGTGGAGAACTTCTAGATATAGTTCATAGAATTAGAATGAGGTTTCTTAACTCATGTACTTACCAAGCCCACGAAATACTTTCTCTCGGTTAAAATCTAAAGATCAAGGTGTCTTAGATAAACTTCAACGAGATGATATGAATAATGAAGAAAAAATTAAATTAGAAGTTAGTTAAAAGAAATGAAGATTTATTCTATGAGAAAGGGCAACAACTCTCCCATACACATGTAATACAACACCAAATTATTACTAAAACTAATAATCCTGTGTATTAAAAAGTATACCGCTACTCTCAGGTTCATGAGGAGGAGATTAATAAACAAAGTAGGGACATGCTTAAGCAAGGTATTATCAAAGAAAGTGATTCGTCTTATAATTCTCCACTCTGGATTGTCCCCGAAAAATGGATAACTTCGAAATTAAGTAATGGAGGATCGTTAGCGATTTACGAAGGTTAAACGAAGTAACTGTAGACGATAAATTCCCCATGCCAAATATAGAAAATATAATCAAAGAAGAGAACAAAAAACCGCATTCTCAACACCTCTTGGTCGCTACGAATTTGTGCGAATGCCTTTTGGGCTTAAAAATGCCCCTGCGTATTTCCAAAAGCTAATTAATTCAGTCTTAAACTTAGGGAACACAATCTAAAAATTTAAATTGACAAGTGTAGATTTTTCGCTAAAGAGACCGAGTACTTAGGGCATATACTGACAACAGAGAGAATAAAACCAAACATCAGTAAAATCGAAAGTATCCAGCTTAAACTACCAAAAACCAGAAAGCAAATCAAATCCTTTTTAGGAATAACCGGTTACTACCGAATATTTTTCAAGGACTATGCGAAAACAGCCCACAATATGACCACGTAATTAAAGAAAAACGCAAGAAGTAATATCAACGATACAAGCTACATACATAGATGCATTCGAAAAACTCAAGAAAATAGTTACTGAAGCGCCAGTTCTAAACTTTCCAGAATTTTCTAAGAAATTTAAATTAACTACAGATGCAATTTATTTCGCCTTAGGAGCGGTGTTAACTCAGGAAGGACACCCTTTCTATGCGAGTAGAACACTAAATGATCACGAAAAAACTATTCAACAATAGAAAAGGAGTTACTCACAATTGTATGGGCCGTTAATTATTTTAGACCCTACATCTGTGATAAACAATTTGACTTGATGACCGATTATCAGCCCCTTAAATGGCTCCAAGCCAAACACAAAGGAAAAGACATTAACCCCATTTTACAGAGGTGATTATTTAAATTAGAAGAGTATAACTTTAATATCGACTACATCAAAGGTAAAGAGAACGAAGCGGCAGATTTCATGAGTAGAATGAATGTAGCAACTGGAGAAATTAATCTCCCTAAAATGGACGAACCAAACGTACAAAATGTAAGAAATAATCAATTAGATAATAAGAGTTTTCAAAACACAATCCATTCGCAGGGATATTAGGAAAATAACTATATCCCAATACTTTTAGATATAGTTGTTAACAGATTCCAAGCGAAAATAATACTTACAAATAACAGGAATCAAGATCTATAAACAATAAATAATAAAAGACAAATTTACATTAATTCCTCTATCTACATGATAGATATATTTCGAAGATTTCTAAAAAAGGGAAAAATAGGAATATTTTCAGAGCATGAATATAATTTAGTTCAATTAAATTTGATAGAGCTATTCGATAAAGCCTTAACGTTTTATAGATGCCAATAGAATGCTAGGGAAATGAGATCACAGGAAGATGCATACAAGCAGATAGCCAAATAACATAAATACGAAACAGGCCATGCAGTAATAATTTAAAATTATGAAGGTTTGAAACGACTCATAGAATTTCAAAATCTAAAAGAATTATTAAAAAAGTACATCAATAACTGGGATACCTTCAACAAAGCTAAATATGACAGAAACCCCATAAGACCTAAAATTTATTTAATGGAAACCCCTTCAGATATAAACGAAAGAGAGAGACACTTATGTAAACAAAAAGCATAGTTTCCTAACATTTATTATCGATAAGTTTTCAAAATATGCTTATTTTTAGAAAATACTCTGATAGAAAAAATTAGGCTATATTTGTCAATCAAAGGAAAAAAACATAACAATGTATAACGAGTTCAACTCTACAAACGTAAAAGAATTCTTTACAAATGAAAATATAGAAATACACTTCACCAAACCAAATAGCCAAACCGGAAATTCGGACGTTGAAAGGTTCCATAATAGGATCAAAGAGAGATTAAGAATATTAAAGACTGAAAAATCCGATCTTTCTGTCCAAGAAAGAATGTTCAAATGCACCGAATGGTATAATAGGTCAGTTTACTCTACGATTAAAGCAATCGATGTTCTCGAAGGCAAGAAAGATAAAGGTAGAATAGCTGAATTAATAAAAAGAAGTAAGATTAATAAATTAAATAAAGAAAACACAAACCAACCATTAATGCTGGTTATGTCAAAAATTATAGGAATCTTAGGCATAAACAGGAATCTAGATATAGAAAACTCAAATACGATAACATTAACCCAATTAATATTAAAAGACTAAATAAATCTTCAGGTAAAATTAATTTTGAAAATATTGTTATTGATGCTGACACAATGATGATAGAAAAAATCGAAAATGATAATGGGTTCGCCGAAATCAAACTAGGCCAACCACAAATCATTAAGAACTACGACATAATACTACATATAATAACCCCTGCAGGGATAAATAAAATCATTACGGCTTTTGAATCTAATTTAGAAGTTCTTAGTTTAGAAGAAGAAAGAGAACTATTGAAAACAGAACTAGAATTACTTAAACACATGGTACATACCCTTACTTCACACAAAAACAAAAGAGGATTCAAATGGTTGTACGGGACAATGGACAATGACGATCGACAAAACATAGAAGAACACAAGAAAGTAATTGACGGAAATAAACACTTATAGATCAGACAGGTATACGTTAATGACCACTTTAGCAAAACATTGCCACAATTAAAGAAACAATCGAAAACGACAGGAAGAAAATAATTGAACAACTCAATGGCATCAACAAGGGTTACAAGATAATAATATCAAAAATAAAATAGTTTTTAAAAAAAAAGTAGAACCGACTTCACAAAAGGCGCTAAAAAGCATAAAATAATTTTTAATTTTATATCTATTACGACATTTTGAAGTCGGTGCAAATCAAACAAACCAAACAACTACAACAAAAATATTTAATCGTCATTTCTTATGATCCCGTAAGCTGAAACGTTCAGGTAGTATTATGTATTATTTTCAATTGTGGTTCTGTAGTTGTTTTATTTGTTTAATATGCACCGACTTCAAAATGTCGTAATAGATATAAAATTAAAAATTATTTTATGCTTTTTAGCGCCTTTTGTAAAGTCGGTTCAACTTTTTTTTAAAAACTATTTTATTTTTCAGTTTTTAGTGTCTCCGACTCTTTACAACGAAGAAAGAATAATCCAAATCGGTCCACGCGTTAAAAGTTAGTTTCAACCCCCTACCCCGCCCCCATTCCAGTAAAATTTTTTCCTCATGGTATCAATCAAGGAACATACTCTAAAGAACTGAAAAGGTATCATCGAAATATAACTACGCGTTACGAAGTTACTACCCCTCCGCCTCCCCCACCACCCCCATAGGACCAAATTATTCTCCTATTAGCAATGGGGGATCACACTCTATACAACAGCAAAAGAACCATCCAAATCGGTCCACGCGTTACAAAGTTAGAATCCACCCCCTTCACCCACCCCAACCATACCAAAAACTTTTTTTCTCGTGATATCAACCAGGGAGTATACTCTACCCAAAAGAAAAAGAAATATCGAAATCGGTCCACGCGTTGCGATGTTGGACTACTCCCCCCCCCCAACCAACCCCTCACAATGGGCCAAATTATTCTTCTATTAGCAATGGGTGATCACACTAACCATCCAAATCGGACCACGCGTTAGAAAGTTAGGTTCCACCCCCATCCCCCACTACCATCCCCACAAAATTTTTTTCTTCTGGTATCAACCACGGAACATACTCTACCCAACAGAAAAAGAATTATCCAATTGGGTCCACGCGTTAAGAAATTAGACTACCCCTCCCCCCCACCACCACCTTTTACCGTAGGACCAAATTATTCTGCTATTGCCAATGGGGGATCATACTCTATACAACAGAAAAAGAACCATCGGAATCGGACCACGCGTTACAAAGTTAGGTTCCACACCAGCAAACCCTCCATCCCCATCCCCGTAAAATTTTTTTCTTCTGGTATCAACCACGGAACATACTCTACCCAACAGAAAAAGAATTATCCCCCCTCCCCCCACCCTAGGCCAAATTTTTTTATCCTATTAGTAAAGGGGGATCATACTTTGTACAACAAAAAAAGAACCATCCAAAGCGGACCACGTGTTCCAAAGTAAGGTTTCATCCCCACCCCCCACCCCCACCCTACCAAAAAATTTTTTGACATGGTACCAATCGGTGAACATACTCTACCCAACAAAAAAAGAATCATCCAAATCGGTCGACGCGTTACGAAGTTATGCCCGGTCAGACATAAAAATAAAAAAATACGCGTCGAACTTAGAACCTCTTTGTTTTTGGGAAGTCGGTTAAAAATCATTTATATAGAAGCACTTTTAAAAATAAAAACAATGAGGGATAACATAGAACACGTCCAAATTGATTCTAGAAGAACAATAATTTGTCAAAATAAACAATATAATACTTAACGGAATTAACTTTATGTATTAAAACAAACAAATGTGTTAAAACTTACGAGGAAGTAACTTAAGGAGAGGACTTTACCTCAGAAAAGCTTGGCAATTTTAAGCTAGTGTGATATTTATATGCATACAATCTCATAAGTGCAAAGCAGGCGATTAAAATAGTATTTTACATGCGGGAGTACTGCCGCGTATTTTAAAATATTGAAGTTAATAATAAATTATGATCAATGTAATAATTTCTATATAATAAAATATTTTTATATAATATAATAAATATTATTTTAATTTTGGCAAAGTTCTAAATATTGTGTATCGACCACGTATATTATAAAACTTTAATAGAACGAGTTCCTTCCGAATTTCATTTTCATCTACGACGATGAAACTAAAGTCTCAACTAAATGACAACAATTAAAACAAATGTCAACAAACTTTCGTTCGATGGAGTAAGTGGGAATTTTCTTTAAAAACTCGGTTTAAGCGTTTTGCAATAGCTGTTTTTTGTGTGTGCCTTATAAAGTATCCTTACTTTGTTTAGTTTACATATGGAGAGATGTTCAAGTTAGTTAAGTCGTCGGTGTTAATCTAAGCAGATGTAATTTCGAAGTCAATAAAGTGCCAAAGTTTATTTGTTATGATTTTTTTATTACACATTTAAAGAACCTCCTTATCATGATAAAACAAACGCCATGTTGGTATACGAACCTATTTTGTAAGCAATGTAAAATTTATCGGTATAAGTTCAGTAGCTTTTAGTTTAAAATCAAACAATGCAGCTTAACTTAACTTATTTATGAATATGCACAACACACTTATTTGGTATTAGGTTAAATAAGTGTGCGAATGCAATACTTTATATAATATAGTATGGAAAAGGCACGCCCCAATAATTTAATACTTAATAACAATTGGATGCAAGGACAGTAGTGACCACAATTTCGTGTTAACAACAGTGATAAAGGATCCCTTAAAAGGAGATTCACCTAAAAAATAAAAGGATATCGATTCCGATTTAGCGCATTACTGCTAGATCCTGAGAAGATTGAGAACGATGTAAGAATTTTTAAGAGAATATTGTATCACATTGTTTTATTAAAAGGTTAATATAAAATCTTAATCTACTCCAACCCCTAGTCAGAAAATCAAACAAGCAATTTTCAAATTCAACTGTTTATATACGAATTTTCTTTTCGTTTTAATGATTGACTATTGAATTTACGTGAATCATTCAAGTTCTTACATACATACATTATTTAAAAAAGAAGAAAAACTTCTTTCAGCGGTGCTTTTGAAATTCTGTGGCTGTAAGCACAGTAGTTCCAGCTCCAGTAAGCAGCTTCCAGTTTTTCAGAGTCAGAGTGACATAGACGAAGTTGATTATCGATTAAATATTCAGGCAGGAATGGAATCGCATACATAAATTCAAAGTTAAAGGTTGATACGGATGAACACAGCTACCGATATAGATGACCATATTCTGTTCAATTGTGCTTTCGAAATCTGTAGACAATTTGCATGGGATATAAAGGCCAACATTCGAGAGATATTCGTACAATTCAAGGGAGAAATCCTATTCCCTAAGCCCGACGTGCTGAGTTGAATTGGTCCCATATTCAAGTCAAAGAAAGATGTATTATGTCATGTCATTCAGTCAAGCCACCCGACCTGTTTCCAAGATGGCAGTGGCATTTCAGTACATGCCAAAAGAGAGGCAGAGGACGAAAAAGCAAATAAAGTTGAACGCTTCTTGGGTACAATTTAAAATGTCGTCTTCTCAGCGACATAAAATATGTATTTATTGATATCGTCTGATACATTCCGCTTGGTTAGCAAAAACAGTTTATATTGGGAAAATACCCCATACATACGAGTGCGTGACGTTTGGTTACCACCTCGGTTGCTTAAAAACATGTCCAACATAGTTTCATAAACATATGCGCATATGAAGAGTATAATGACGGCGAAATCTTAAGAAAAAACTTAGACTAAGGTATTAAAAAATTTTAAATGCTGCCTTACAGACATCTGCTCAGCCACTTGTAGCATTCCGCGCTACTGGGCGTGAAATTTTCTCCCAAATTAGAAGCGAAATGTTGACTGACAAGTGGCTTGATTTTTATCACTTAAAATATAATGAACGCGTCAGTTGTTCCAGTAGGATATTTATAAATTCCATTTCAATCTATCGGATACTAAATGGATATTTCCTAGCAAAATCCCGGCATTATTGATTTTAATTTATTAAGGCTGTTTATAAAATAATTTAATACAATTGATCTATCACTGAATAAAATAAAACAATTTTAACAGTGCCCCGCCATTACCTTTTCACGAAGCGTTTTGTCGTATTTTCGAACCCTTATAGCTTCGGTCTGGATAATACCCGAAAGCCAAAATTCTTAGAATAAGATGTAGTTTTACCAGACTAATGAAACACACTAAGTTTCATTCGTCCAGCTTTTATACTTTAGATTTTATTAATACCTGAAATACGTCGATTTCGCCACTCATCATCATCAAAACCTCTAGGGTACTTCTTAGAAAGCTGAAATTTGGTATGCTGGCTAGGATGAGCACGCAAACAACGAAAATATTAAGAAATCTGTAACTTTTACCCTCCCCCCTTTATTGGGGTTCAGGTCTGTATATAAAATTTCTTATTGGTTGGTACTTCCAAAAGTTCTATAAAGCTGAAATTTGATATGCACACTAGGATTAGTACACAAACACCGAAAAAATTGAGAAATCTGTAACTTTCATCCTCCAACCCCTCGAAAAGGAGGGTCTGGTTCTGTATTATATAACAATTTCTCATAAGATAATTTCCATACTTCCAAAAGCCCTAGAAAGCTAAAATTTGGTAAGTAGACTAGGTTCTACACGCAAACAACGAGAAAATTAAGAAATCGGTAATTGTCACCCTCTAACCCCACATAAAGTGGTTGCAGGTCTGTATATAAAATTTCTTCTAGGGAGGTACTTCCAGAAGTTCTAGAAAGCTGAAAACATAAACAACTAAAAAGTGAGTGTTCTATGAAGAAAGGAATTGTGGCGTGTAAGAAATACTTTCTCCACATGACTACGCCAGAACAAGGGCCGCCGCGGTTTATTTTTCGTCCTAGTGAATAATATGTTGCTTCTATGAAAAGATTGTTTTTTTCTACTTGGAGTTAACAAAATAATCGTTCGAATGAAGTAAAAATAGTAATGCCATATTTAAGAAACTAACAAGCATTTGTAAGCCTTAAAGCGCGGAATTGTACGGAAGGAGAAATTTAAAAAAAAATACAATCACCAGACCATGGTCGGACCATGATTTACTGCTTGCGTTTTGGATGAAATTTTGGTTCGCGACTAAAATTTCAGGTTTAATCATTCTTTGTTATTTCGGTTAATAAAATGTACATGTTTTTACTTTGTTGGAAAGATAATTTAGTCTGCTTTAAGTTAATACAAATAAAGCACAACAGTCAGCTATATAATTTACTGATCTTTCTGTAAATTTTAAAAACACTTTCGGATAAATATTAAAAACACTTGTTAAGTTTCACAATTTATATCTTTATTAATCGATTATATTGAAAAATAAATCGAGAGCCGACGCGTTTCGCCTTGTTAGGACATCATCAGGGCAACGAGTCGTTGTCCTGATGATGTCCTAACGAGTCGTTGCCCTGATGATGTCCTAACAAGACGAAACGCGTCGGCTCTCGATTTATTTCTCAATATAATCGAAACTTAACAAGTAATTGTGAAACTTAACAAGTATTTTTAATATTTATCCGAAAATGAGTCAGCTATAGTTGAATATAATCGGTTAATAGCTAAGTACCACCCTGATTTGCCGCTTATTGCAAATAATAAGCCAACAAGAAAAAGAGACAACGATAGAGAGTGGGCTATGAAAAAAAAGAATAGCTGACGCACAAGAAATACCGGCCGAAAAATTAAAATGAACTAGAGCATCTCACAAAAAGAAATGAAATCCTACCAAAAACATTTCATGTAAAGAAGATTGCCAACACTCGAAAGCTCATAGCGCTTTCACTATTAAAAAGTTATCAGATCTCATGTTGAGCCAAGTCCCTAACTCTAGAAACCGTACATCTTGTTCAAAAAGTATGGCTTGGTCGTTTCATGGATCTAATGCATGACACAACATTAAAGACCAGTGACCTAATTTCTTACCATAAGTCCATAGGAGTGTAAGTCCATAGTGTGCGATGGCCGCGAAACTACCAACCTATACTTTCTGACCAAGATGTAGGGTTTCTAGAGTAAGGGGTTGTAGAGTTAGGGGCTTGGCTCCACATGAGATCTGATAACTTTTTAACAGTGAAAGCGGTATGAGCTTGTGAGTGTTGGCAACCTTCTTTACATGAAATGTTTTTGGTGGGATACGTTTTCTTGATGAGGTCTGTCAAATAAACCACACTGTACTCACCAGGACAAAACGAACGGTTTGAAAAGGCCCCTTTTGCATTCTAGATTTTATGACAAAATTCAGAAGTACTAGTTAAGAGATTTTAATACTTTAAGACGAAAATACAAATATAATTTGACCAAAACCTTTTGAGATTATTTAGAACTAATATTTATAGCTTTCATCTTTTTAGATCTTTCGAAACAAAAGTCCAAAATACCGATTTAAATTAACTCGTATTTGTTGGCCTTTAACAGAAATTTGAAAACTTGGTTAAATTTGCTAAATCCGTATAAAATGAATTTGAACCAAAAAAAAAATTTTAAAATGAAAAATTTTAAAGAATTAAAAATTATGTTAAGAACAAACAACAAAAACAAAAATGTTATTGCAATGGAAAAGGAAGTAGAATTCTTTAATTAAATAAATGATCATTACAAGATAATAATAATTATTTAATTTGGCAAAGACATATCAATCAATTAAGAAAATTTGAAAATAATCATAATTCAAATAAAGAATTCAAGTATAGTTTTGAAATACACAGAATTAAATCGAACAAGTAACATTTATTGAATAAAAGTAAACAGATAGAAAATCAAGTTTTAAATCAAACAAACGCTAATAAGAATTTAAAGAAAGAAAATATTATTGATGATGAAAATATTCAAGAAAATGCAAACAAAGTGACAGTCGCTATTAGCGCGTCTTCTAATTCGCTCCTCGTAACAATTTCAGAATTGCATTCCTTATATATATATATATATATATATATATATATATATATATATATATATATATATATATATATATCTATATCTATATCTATATATATTCGATAAGTGTTTCAGAGGCTTCTACTGTAGCTCATTGCTCTAATTATGGACCCATTGAATGCATTTATCACCTCCGAAACAACAAGTTCAAAGTCCGTTAAAATCAAATCAGTTATCTTGCTGACAAAAGACTGTAATAATTTTACGTCCTTCCAGAGATCCGAGTGCTTTAGAAACCATACAATACTTTTTTTAATGCTCTTAAACTGGGATATCATCAGGGTAACCAGGGGGGAAGTAGTAGCTTTTACTATTACTGATCGAGAAATTACATGAGCAGTGAGCTTGATCAGTGATCATTCAGATATGCGGACGATCTTGCAATCCAATGTAATAAGGAAGTGCGACTTGACTATCTTTGATTTAATAAGATTACCTCTGTGCAGGGCTACTAATTGGTGCGCTAAAGAATACCTCACGATTAATCCTGCCAAGGGTGATGCCGTTAACTAAAAAGCACTTTGGATTCAAGGCGCGATCATCGAATACGCCAATGAGTTGAAGTACTTGGGCATTATCCTCGGATAAAAACTCTCCCGCTCCATCCCTTATTCCCTAAACAAGGCTACACGAGCCTTATGGGTCTATCGAACATTCTTATGAAGGACTCAGGTATCCCCCGCATTTCCCCGCCGCATCAAAGACAATTTCCTGGTTATATAATAAGATTGTGAATCGCCGCTTTGATCTGGTGGCCTAAAGTTCAACTACAACAACGGTCGGTAATCGCCAAATTCAACAAGCCACAGCGGCTTGCTTGCCTCTCAATACCAGGAGTAATAAGGACTTATCAAACAGTTGCTATGGAGGCGGTAATTGGGCTCACTCCCCTGCACATCTCTATCTGTAGATGTATGCACGGTAACGTACCACGTTACCTAGGAAAACCGCTTTGCCACAAAATTCAAGACTCTCTTTCCTGAGCGAAGAGGCTGGGAGGGCGGTGGTCCAAGTCTTTACACTAGAAGTCTCAAATCGTTCCCACATGGCTCAAAAATGGAATACAACGCTGGTGTCTTTGGACCCAACAGTAGGGTTTCGATTGCTTTCGGTAGTTGGCCCAATGCTTTTCAAGACGAAATCCATACCATTGAAATTTCTACCAATATCAACCTAAATAAAGGTTTGAAAGGGACTGATATAAAAAACTTCTTCGATAGTCAAGGAGCCCTCAAGACTCTATCCTCATGAAGCTTTTACTGAAGTGTGCCGACACCCTCCAACACCCATGACACCCATAACAGGGTCACGTTCTGTTGGATACTTGGTCACTAGGGTTTCGAGGGTAACAAGGCCACCGATGAGCAAGCCAGGAAAAGGAGGTTGAGGATTGGGATAGATGTCAGTGGCTGTTATACTGGAGAAAAGTCCCCAGGCTTAGCCAGACTAAGGCACTTGTTAGAACATTTGCTTACAATGATACCACTACCTCAAAAGAAGTAGCTCAGGTGGATTTCAGGCTAAAACTAAGTAAACTTAGATATTGTAACGCTTCCTTTTAAAAAACTTATCGCTTCACTGGTTAAATTACAATTAACTCTTCGCAGTATTAATCGCATGTAAATTATTCGCGGTCTACTAGAAACTCCATGCACTTAGCTCTATATATTTCCGTTACACATTTTCACCTCACCTATTAACTACAGGGTTGAGTTGTCTTTGACTTCTTAAATTTAACATTTCTTTACCTTGCTTTTTGGCTTCCATGCACATGCGCCTTACAGAGTTCACTATTTCCGTTTTCATGGCCAACCTCATTCACGTTACAATAACATCAACGCCAAATAAGTCTGTTAGGTGAGACGCAGTGTCGACCACAATGCTTATTATATACTTCGTCCTGCTTCGGCTTGACTGAGAAGGAGGATCTTCAGTCGGGAATACTTAAGCTCCCCCGTTAAAGGCCTCTTTGCCCACCTAAGCGTAGTTGAACGTCTTTTACAATAGTACAGTTTCGGGTACTCCATGTCTGCACTATATAAGCAACCCAATAATTTTATAATAATATAATTATAATAAAATATAATAATATTTGGGGATTAACTTCCATTTAACCTAAATAATGGATACACCCATATAAATATATATAGACAGGGTGTTTCAGATCTGTTGTGCCAAAATAATGGTATGACAGATCTCACCTAGGCAAATAAAAAATTGTATGGCAGAGGTGGGAATCTCAACCATTATCAGGGTGATTCATAAATCTTCAATTTTCATGATATGAAAACCATTATTTTAATTTGATCTTTGAGTCTGCTAAACATAGCGACATCAAACAGACGTCAAAAAAATAGTACTCCAATGACCTTCCAACACTTTCAACAATGTTCATCTAAATCCTTACACTACAGGTACAGTCATAACCTGGCTTTTATTTTTATTAAACTGTCCATCTTATTACCTTTGCAAAAAGGTGCAACATGTCCAGGTAGATTAAGGATGTAGACATATGCACGTAGATCACCTTTTGGCAGATATTATAAAAATCTGCAATTTAAAGAAATTAAATACAAATTAATCCTAAAGTGCTTTTCATTGAATTCGAGAATTATTACAATTAATCTTAGTATGTTGCAAAGGCTGTTCAGAATGTCCTCAGCCACTCTCAGTGCATACATAACCTTCTGATTACCTTTTTAAGACGTATTTTACCCTGCCTCCCCCGTATTTTCGTTGCTGCATTCCCAATTTTTCTAATTCTGTTGTTGTCTAACCTTGAGCAAATTTCATCCTTTATGGTTCTTTAATGGTAAGATCTGCAGGTCTATGAGGCCAAGGAATCAGTGCACTTCGTCCAATCCAGTGGTCATGAAAGTTTGTGTTTAATATTGGCAGTATGCGTTGATGCCCCATCGTGCTGATAAAACATTGCTCTAATATATCCGTAGATATGTCTTCTAGTATACCTGGAACTGTATTCTCAAACTTGTAGCAAAAAGAATAGTTCTATTAATTGGGTGTCGACGATGTCATAGCCTCAAAATTTGGGTCTCGACCAGGTATGGAGGTTGTGAAAGTTTGTGATATCATCCGCGATGAACTGTGATTCAGCCGTCCACAGAATTCGGCCCAGAAACGCACCGTTCTCGTCGCATTCTAGAAGCCAAATGCAAATGAGTTCGCTAACAATTACTGTTACAAAAACACTTTAGTTCCTCTATAATCACTTCACTCGATAACTTCCTAAATGCAAATGACTGCACTTTAACTGAAATCGCATATTATGAAATTTGGTAAATTCCGTTACTTGTTTCATAGAAAAATCCTTTTATCAGACGTCACAAATACAGATTACACATTATAAATTAAATTCAAGCTATGTTAAAATGTCCATGTGTTTCTAGTTTATTGATAACCTACTATACAAGGCGTTCAATTTATCTGAGGAAACTGAAATATCTCTAAAACTACCCATGGGATCAAAAAAATTTAAAATTAGAATAATTGGAGAGGGACATCCATGATACCAAGCTCGACCCTCGACCACCATTCTCCTAGGGGTTGGGGGATGGGTAGGGGATAAAACACTGAAATAAGAATGCCTAATCTTTATTGCAGTTTTGTATTCTTTGCGTAAATATGAACAACTTTTGTCACAAAAATTTTTTTTTAAAACGTCAATTTTTTTGAGATTTTTGAAGGACAAAATTAAAAATTTTGGATATTTTAAGATATTTTATTCAGCAGTGGTTAGGTTTGCAGAAAAATTGCAAAGGAGTAAGTGCTTAGATTTGTACAGCGAAGGGTTTTGAAGTATTAAGAGTAGTTTAGTTCATAAATCTATTTTATTTAGCCAATGATGTTAAGAACTTAAAAGTAAGTACACTTTACTTCACTTCACACTAAACGATAAAAGTAAAAAGTTTCTTATCTTTTTATGACGAACCCAGATGATAAAATCATCCTTCTTGGCGACTTTAATTTACCCAACGTTCAATGGGTATTGAACGCTGATGACGATGACTACCTTCCCTCAATTGTCTTACTGCTAGAGACCCCCACTTTCTGGACGCCATCTCCTCCTCTGGTTTACACCAGGTGAGTAATGTAAAGAATTCTATGGGAAGACAGTTAGATCCTATCTTTACTTCTGATTCGAGTAACACTATAGTCGAGTCGGCTTCTCGTAACTTATCCACTATCGACAGTTTACATCCGCCCATTTTAATTTCCTTCTGCTACAATGGTTCTAATATTGCTGACCCCAACGTAGATCAGTACCTACTTGATTTTAAAAGGGCGGACTTCTCTGATCTTTCAAACAGAATCCTCTTAATCGATTTCCCATCTCTTTTTTATGGCAAAGATATCGAAGAATGCGTCTCTGTGTTTTATGATATGACTTATGATCTGTTTAATACGTGTGTACCACTTAAACGGTCGAGATCATCCTGTCATTCTTCTCCGTGGTACACAAGAGAGCTACGGACCCTTAAGAATAAAAAAATAGACTATGGAAAACTTTCTTACGCTGTAGAAACACGTCAGCTTATTGTGATTTCGTTGATTGATGTTCGCGATAACTTGCATAATGATCCTCGAACTTGTTTTAAATTATATAATTATCCATCTACATCCATCTACAATGTGGTAAAATGGAACCTCTAATTGCAGCGCGCCCGACATAGCCGACAACTTCGCATTATTTTTTGAGGTCGCCTTTTCATCTGGAAACTTTGTGCTTTCACTAGATGAGTTTGGCCATATTCAAGACCGTTCCGCTGCCTCCATTGCTTTGCCCATTATATCTCGTGATATTATCATGGATGGTATCAAGGAGCTTAAGATCAGGGACCGAAAGAGTTATAAGAAATATTTTAAAAGTCAGGGTTTAACACTTTGTTATTGAGATTTTATATTTTTCTTCTACTGAAATAGTTTAAAAGAAAGTTTTCTTTTCTTCTGAGTAAATTAAAATTAAATTAAGTTTTATATTTCTCTTTCAGTTTAACATTTATAAAATCGTTTTTATAAAAAAGTTGAACCGACTTCACAAAAAGCGACATTTTGAAATCGGTGCAAATCAAACAAACCAAACAACTACAACAAAAATACTTAATCGTCATTTATTATGATCCCGTGAGCTGAAACGTTCGGGTAATGTGTACTGACTTCAAAATGTTGTAATAGATATAAAATTAAAAATTATTTTATGCTTTTTAACGCCTTTTTGTGAAGTCGGTTCCACTTTTTTTTTAAACTATTTTATTTTATACTTTTTAGAGTCTTCTACTCTATATAACGAAAACAGAACCATCCAAATCGGTCCACGCGTTAAAAAGTTAGGTTTCACCTCGCCCTCCACCTTCCCCACCACCACCATTCCACGAAAATTTTTTTTCTCGTGGTATCAATCAATGAACATATTTTACCGAACAGAAAAGGAATCATCGAAATTGGTCTCCACGCGTTACGAAGTTACTACCCCTCCCCCTCCGCCATCACCATCGTAGGACCGAATTATTCACCTATTAGCAATGGGGGATCACACTCTATTCAATAGCGAAAGAATCAAGCAAATCGGTCCACGCGTTACAAAGTAAGGTTAGAAATAGTCAAATTAATACATTATCCCCACCGCATACAACAAGAGCCCACACAAACAACAGCACTTATAATACGATATCCACATACACTCAATATCACATCACACCTAACATCACATCACACAACAACACATATCACGCAACACGACACGATACACAACATTATACCACACAAGACACCACACCACGCAACACACCACACACAACATGCAACCAAGTACAAAAATATACTCACCTAAACACGTTCACACGAGGACTGCAGTAGGCAGAACTGTACAGGATTCCACGTCGCCGGCTTCATATTCAAACTTCATCACATTGCATGGACAAGTCGGTGTAGATCAACGGCAAGCTTTTCCCATGGCCTCCGCTAAAATCGGAAGAGGAAATTAAAATGACGGAACAAGAACGAGTCTTTTCCAATCAAGGCATCCAATTTAAGTTCCCGGCCCCAATAACTTCATAAAGGAAAAAAAACAAAAATAATAACAAACTCTAATAGCACATCTTTACAGAATTACACAAAGATATCAATAACCACCTAAATACAACACACAAAGAATACAACATAAATCACCTTGCAAGAAGAGCATGATGAAGCTGACCACGTCCAGAAGCTCTACTCCCTGCCAAGTGACAGTTCCCACAAGTCCTTCTGAAGATGCAATTTCTCCGACGAACTCCATACTGCGACGAAATCAGCTAAAGCAAAACTCACAATGGACATCCAAAGAACCGAAAAATAAGATAAAGGGATTAGAAAGTTTTGTAAAAATAGATTTTTTAATTGTAAATATTGACATAACCTCAAATTTTTCAATTGTAAAAATTTACCTTGAAATGTATTCAGCCCACAAACTTTAAGAGTTCGCCAGAATTTTGAATTATCGATGTAAGAAAATTTACCTGTAGAGGTCACCTTAATTGTTAAATGCCTGAAATTGACACTTAGAATAAAGAACTAGAGGAAGCGCTGTACCGTGTGAAATTCCTATCCGTGAGTGAAGTAGCTCGAGGAATTTAAAATCAGCTGGTGTCGTTGACTAACAGAGACGAAAGCATATAAGAAAATGGGTCAAATATATTTCGTACTGTCATATGTTGTTTACTTTTGTGCGTGAAAAAGTTTCTTTCAGTGTTAAATTACATAAGTTAAATTTTGTTAAATTTGTTAAAGAAGCTTCATTTAAGTCTTTATCTTATCACTTAAATAACATTATTAGACTATTTTGTGATTCTTTTGTGAACCGACTTTTCCTTAACACCCAGAATTTGTTTAAATTAATCAGCATAAAGTGTTCGGTTTTTTCGTGCGGAAATAATTAGAAATAAGATGATGGGAAGTCGTTTTTCCTGTAAATACATAACTCGAATTACTTCTAAATTCTTTAAACTTCACATGTTTTATTCAATTAAACCCTCAATTTATGGAAAGAAGTAAAAGTGTCGAAAGAATATCTGTGAGGTTAACGTGAAAACTGATTTTAATGTTTTGGGTCAAGGCGTCAAACAAAATTTTTAGGAGGCATCAATAAAAACCAAAATTGATGATTCGCTTCACCTATAATATAACATCAAAATTAATGCGCAGCTTAAACATTTTATTCAGAGAAGTTAATATCAAGAAAATTTAAATTTCTTTTAGTTGGCTTGCACAGAAGTGAACGTTTTCGTGTTGTGTGTATACTTAACTGGATAGGAAAACAAAATAGACCGATTATTCTGGGGGTTTCGTTATTTGCCATAGAAGGAGACGACTTGGCCAACAGGAGCTTCACAGGGTCACCTGGAATTCATTAATATCACAGGTGCCTCCCGAAAACACTAAATTCCCAAAGGAAACTTGGAAGAAGCAAATTGAACCACCAGCACAGAAAAAACACTATTGCTACCACACAGGTGGTTCGCAGTCACTCGCAGGTACGTGGTTTCAATTTGACTTGTTCTCACTCGTAAAACAAAACAAAAATAGCACGAACGAAAATCTGAAGTCGAAATACACTCACTACCGCGTGAAACACGCGCGTAACCGCGATCCAACAAGTTTGTCGCCACAAATACGCCGCACACTAATTACACTTATTCTCATTTGATTAGTCGCCGCACAGTGATTACACGTATTATTATTTGAGATTGCACTGCAGATTTAAAATCTGACACTTAGCGTCAAAGTATATACAAATAAAATAGTTCTTAAAAAAAAGTTGAACCGACTTCACAAAAAGCGCTAAAAAGCATAAAATAATGTGTAATTTTATATTTATTACGACATTTTGAAGTCTGTGAAAATTAAACAAGCCAAACAACTACAACAAAAATATTTAATCGTCATTTCTCATGATCCCGTGAGCTGAAACGTTCAGGTAGTATTATGTATTATTTTCAATTATGGTACCGTAGTTGTTTTATATGTTTAATTTGCACCGACTTCAAAATGTTTTAATAGATATAAAATTAAAAATTATTTTATGCTTTTAGCGCTTTTTCTGAAGACGGTTCAACTTTTTTTTTTCTAACTATTTTATTTCTCACTTTTTAGTGTCTTCTAAAGTTAGGCTTAACCCCTACCCCACCACCGTTCCACTAAACTTTTTTTCTCATGGTATCAATCAAGGAAAATACTCTACTGAACAGAAAAGGAATCGTCGAAATCGGTTCACGCGTTACAAAGTTAGGTTCAACCCCCCCCCCCCCCCCCCTTCCAACCATAACCAAACCAAAATTTTTTTCTCGTGGTATCCACCAGGGAGAATACTCTACCCAAAGAAAAAGATTATCCATATCGGTCCACGCATTACGAAGTTAGACTACTACTCCCAACCCATCCCACCCTCCACAATAGGACCAAATAATTTCCTATTAGCAATGGGTGATCACATCTATACAATAGCAAAATAACCATCTAAATCGGTCCACGCGATACAAAGTTAGGATTCCGCCTTCCTTTTTTTTATCTGAAACTCAAAAATCTAAGTTATTTGGAAAGGAGAATAAATTTGCGGGGCCATTGACCATTTTTAGAAAAATCCACTGATTTTGGATATTTTTGCTCTTTTTTTGTTGTTCATAGTGGTTAAACAAACAATAAATATTAATATTTTTTATTGAAAGTAGTCCATGGCCCCCTAAGTCTCAATCTTTATTTATTAGAAAAAGGAAGTCAATCGATTGAACGGTTGCAACTCTGCACGGCGTGTCTAAAAACATGGTTTTGAGAAAAACGCGTTTAAAGTTTGACAAAGAAAAAACGTGGACAAAATATAATTTTTGTTTCCTACAGCTAGTCAGTTGTTGCTGGACCATATAGCAATCCTTTCTCTTCCTTCTGAAACTCATTTTGACTACTGTATTCTAGGAACATTATTTTTTCCAAACAGAACATATAAAATAATTTTTATTCATGCTAAGCAAACAATATAGTGCAGTAAGGCATAAAAATGGTAAAATCTCGGAACCCAGGGCCAGTCAATGAATCTGTATAACAAGTATTTGACTGCATTATTAAAACCTCAAATAAAAAAGTTAAAAAAAAAATGGCCGATCTCGATTACAACAATTTTTAGCAACAATTTACTGAAAAATGAGAGACGGAAGAGGGAACAAATGTTTATAGTAAGGACTTGGAGCCACCTGGTGGGTACAAATGAAACCTCAGAGATGCGCGGGTTATAGTAGTAGAAGGCTGCAAACCTCTGCTTTGCTCTGGTTTTTAAATGACCGAAATCCGTCCATTATTGGGCGAGATATGTACCTGTACCAAGGTACCTTTTCAGTGCCTGGACCCTAGGAAAAATTACGAAATTTTTTTTTGTTTTATTTCCCGGCAAGTTTGGTATCAAATGAAATGTATTGCTGAGTAGAATTCAAATATCAAAACCATTTTGAATTTCCTTAGTTATAGTAGGATATATAACGGTTTCTTTCCGTTAAATCTTCTAAAATGTATGGAAAGTGTATTGTGCCGCCCTCTATCAATGCGATTAGAGCAAAGGTGGTAGCTCGCAAGGGCGGAATTATACAAAGGTCAGAGCTCGCAAGGGGCGGCAAAAATACAAAATTGGTAGCCCGTAAAGGCGGAATTATGCAAAGGTCGTAGCTCGCAAGGGGCGGGAAAAATACAAAGGTGTTAGCTCGCAAGGGGCGGGAAAATACAAAGGTTTAGTCTAACTTCCTAACGCGTAGACCGATTTTGATAATTCTTTTTTTGTTAAATAGAGTATGATCTCTCCTCCCACCTACACACCCTCCCATCCACCCGCACTCTCATTTTATTCAATTTTTTTTGTAGTATAATATACTACACTTGATTTAAAAGAAACTGTTTAACTGTTTGCACCTACTTTACTTTAACCTATCACCCTAACCCGTGGACCGATTTGGGTAATCCCTCCTCCAAACCCCACCCACCCCCAACCCACACTTATTTTTTTTAGTCTATTTTTTTGATTTTTTTTTAGATTTTTCCTTACCTCACTTTTTTCACCTATTTTACTTTAGCCTATCTCCCTAACCCGTGGACCGATTTCGCCAATTCGTTTTTTGTTAAATAGAGCATTATCCCCCGTATTGCCTATCCCCACTATGACCTATCCCCACTCTGATCGCAGCCGTAGGCGCGGGCACCAGCTAGTCTAAAATACTTAAAATGCGACTTGTGATTTGGTATATATTTTATATATACTATTAGTAATATTAATAACTAACCTTTATATCATGATTAATGATTTATATGATTAAATTTTGCTATTGCATTCTAACTTTTAGCATCGATTTATTATAAAATATACGATTGAGTATTCACAATTGACAATTGACGATTGGCGTGTAATATAAATAAAAAACCGATACTTACTATCTATGCCACTATTTTCAAAGTTTGTAAAACTCAGTAATGTTCAGTAATTAACTTTTATCACACTCACTGCACAATAATATATACATTAATTGTACATAAACAATAATCAGAAATTATTTTTTTCCGGAGCGAATAACAACAGCTACGTATTAAGCCTAGCAAGTTGCCACGTGTACTATTCTGTTAGGGCCCGCGTTAACAACAGCCAACAGCTGCTGTTGTCCCCTCTATTCCCCTCCCCACCCTTCATCATTATACCTGCAGTCCCTTGAAACCCAAGATCAAGTTTGTAGTAGTTATTTTTTTTTAAATATAACTTTAAACTAATATAAATCAAGGAAAACTCCAAATAATTAATAATTATTTATAATAATAATAAAAAAAATTGAGATCGCGCAAAATATTTTTTTTAACATTTTTCTATATACTATTAAAAACAAATTTCCAAAGTTTATATAAAGATTCATTGACTGGCCCTGGATTCCGAGGTATAAATCTTACGGCGCTCCACTAATACGGCGGGCGTGCATCTGTATTTGGCCCGAACGTAGGCATGATTTTCGGCCGGTACGCGTTCGCACTAAATCGGCTGTAACTTTTACATTTTTCCGAACTTCGTCAAATAGTTTCAGAGGCTCATTCTAGACTTCTAGAGGCTCATTCTAGATTTCAAATATGCAAAAAAGAAAAATTAATTTTTTGGAATTGCTCGAGTAGAACTTTCCCTTCCATTGATCATTTATCTAGTGTGCGAAGTGTTTGAATGAATTAATTTGGATGACTGATTTAGAACGAGTATGATGAAATTTAAAAAGAAAAACAAAAGTTAATTTATACAGGTGAATTAATATAAAAATAAGTAGAACACTTCCGTAAAATATTTTCGTTCATTATTTAATTGATTAATTCATTAAAATGGACTGATTTTACATTACAATTATTAATAAAATATAGAGAAAAATATTTATTATTGGATTAAATTATTATATTTAAACTAAGTGAAATTGTCTAATAAAATTCAAAGGTGAGTTTTATACATTTATTTTGATAAGGCTTAAAATAAATATTTAATTAATTTAAACAAATTAAGGGTATAACAGAACTGAATTAATTAATAAACTATAATAATACGACGACGAATTTTTGTCACGTATGATACCTGAAAAGAGAGACACATGAACTTTATTGTAGTGTAATACGGCTTGAAATACTTACTTATAGAGATTTTCAGGAGAGTTATCTTGTTAACCGTATTACATCTTACTCGAGTTGTGAAAATTAAAAGCCACACCTGAAATTATGGAAGAAAAAAATCAATTAACTTTAAGCTAATTCGAATTGTGTAATTACTGAACAAAACAAGCAAAATGCCGGAAGAAAAAATTGATCAAGTTCTAAAGCACTAGAAGGAGATGACTAGCGCGATGAAAGGCCAAACACAAGCAATGTCAGAAGTTAGAACTGAGTTAAGTGCTATGAAGGGAGAACATTTGTCAGCAATGTCGGGACTCAGAGCCGATTTGGACGCAATTAAAGGAGAGCATTTATCTGTCCAGCAGGATGTGAAAACTCTGAAAACACAAATGACTAATTTGTCCTTCCTTGGGGAATCCTGTTTTTTGCAAAAACTTATGGACGATATGAAAGCTCCTCCCAGTACGCGACGCAGCTCAGTCGTATTCGAACAGCAAGTCAGCGTGACCCAGCAAACGAAATACCAAGCTGTCGCGTACCGTTTGCGCCAACTGAAGAAAAATTGTTCCGCAACCAATGGAATATGATAGGAAAATTCCCTGGATGCGATACATAGCACATTTTAAGGCCGTTTCCCGAGCCAACGAATGGAGTAATAAAATAAAGGTGGTTTACCTTGCTTCTTACTCACGAGGCTCGGCGTTAACCTATTACGAGGCGTTGAGGTGCAGAAAAATGGAGAAAGCTTTGTCGAATTTACCACCGACCTGCAGCGTAGAGATTGTTCAGAGAGTGCGAAAGATCAGATAGCTCTAGGACATTTATTGGACGGCATCCTAGACTTGAATGTCCAAGAAAGAGTACGAGATGGCTGCTGCGTCTACCAGTTCTAGACAGCAACAAAGTAACCAACGCATAGAAGAATCCACAGGGAATCAGCAAACTTCTTCAACTCAACAGTCGGGAAACGAAAACCAGCTGTCTTATTGAGTGGGCCAGAGTCAGCTCGAACAACGAACAGAGCCCCATCATCTGCCAGCCAAACTCCTATCCGAACATTGATTGGGCAGCAAATACAAAGGACATTGAGATGGTTTGATACTCAGCGCCAGTTTGGAGTTATTACGCGTGACGTCAACAATCAGAACATTTCTGTGTACATCAGCCATGTCAGGTACCTGGATTCGAGTCCTGCAACGAACTTATCTGTCGGAAGCAGAGTCGAGTTTGACCTAGTCGAAGCAGTTCCGACACCAAAGGCCGTTAATATAGTTCTTATAACCACTACACCAGAGGACAATAGGGAACGCGCCGAAGCAGTTAAACCGCACCTTACGCTAACACCAGTTCCCTTACCCAGTCAGTGACACAGCATCTGCGACTTTAACATACCAAGGAGAGCCTTTAAACTAGAATTTGCTGATACTACGGAGCAGCGATCAGCCCGATTCCTTAATGCTCCACAAGAGACTAACATTGAAGGTACAATACACTCCATTAACACATCTTACATAAACCAAACTGCAAGCACATATTACACATCAAAAACGAATGACACGCCAAACACATCTTAACAAACCTCCGTAGAACAACCAACGCTGACAAAAAGGCAAACGCCTATAACATACCAAACACTAGCCACACAATAGATACCACTTACCCTAACCATACCTTGAACCATCACATGCTGAACATCAAAGATATCTTGAGCATGAATAACACATCAATTAATACACCAACATGCTCGAACAGCAATACACCCACCATTCAACAGATCTCAACAAGGCTCGACACCAGGCAAGGCACTAACTATGACCGAAATTCGATTCAAAGAGGCGTTCCTCGAAACACGACTTCCACACAAACAAATGTGCCCAAGGCTGCTCCGGTTGAATTAAGTTATGTACCATTTGCTGGAGAGAGGATTTGGTATCCGACATTGCCACCTTCATCGATCATATCTGTCAGCCTAGAAACCATATGCAACACGATTAAAATCACCGGAGAAATAGGTTGCATACTTTGCAACATGATCATCGACACAGGAGCCACACATTATGTAATACATGCCTTGTCTCCGGTAGTTACAGACGTGCTTAACATTCCTCCGCGACGTGACTGGGGAAACCAGTAGAGTTCAAGGGATCGTAGATCTGCCAGCCTCAATGGGTAACTTTACAACAACTCATAATTTCTACGTGGCGGACATTTTCGATGACTGCATCATAGGAATGGACTACCTTGCAGGTCATCGATGCTCAATAGACCTTCAGCGCAACACATTTCGCATTGAAAACGAAATCATTCCTATATGTAAGGAACCACCGAGCCGCGCAGTTCGAGCAAAGCACCAAAACACCCTGCCAGCATTGTCCACAGGTTTAGTAACCTTTGCTAATCCACTCATGAGCGAGCAGGAAACGGTCTTGTTCTCTCCAAGGAACACTCCAACACTATACCCAGATCCTGATGGGAAAACTAAAGGTACTTCCCTAGCAAGTAACAGTTCCCACAATTCCTTCTGAAGATGCAATTTCTCCGACGCCAAAGGAAATTAAAATTTCCAGAAACGAACCTGATTCAATTCAATTCAAAGTTTATTCTCGGTTTGATACAAAATTGTCGGCAATTCCTAAACAAGTGCTGACCAGGTCTGTGTCAACTCTATGCAGTTTTCAATTTTAGAGTAAAGTGAGGAACACCATATAATATATAGACAAATAGTAAATCAAAGTTTCAGCGTTAGCTTAAAGAAATTATTTTTTTCATTCTTCTCGCCGCGGGAATCCTTCTTGAACTAAAGCTTCCGTCGAGTACAACAACTGGTTTGGTCGACTTTTATGAAGGGAGTAGGGTTTACAGGTGGCCTTCTTACTGACACTGACCTTCAAAAGAATTGGGGAGCCTCCTGATATTTTACGCTCGTGGAAGAGTATATCACGGAACCTGTACCTAAAACTAAGAAAACAAAACTAGATATTCCTTTATCACTTATTTGTATTGAATTGAATAAATTTATATATATATATATATATATATATATATATATATATATATATATATATATATATATATCAGGGTTTCTAGAGGTCAGTACGAATACAAATGATAGCTCTCACCTAGCCAAACAAAAAATTATATGGCAGGGGGGGGGGGGGGGCAATCTCAACCGTATGGGAGTTACAGGGTGATTCATAAATTTCAGTTTTCCATGGTATGCACGTTACTCTTTTATTTTTATCTTTTGATCTACTCAACATGGCGACATCACACAAACGCTAAAAGACTACTATCCCAATGGCCTTTCCAAAATTGTCAACAATGTTGATCTAGCTCCTACCATTGCAGGTACAGTCACTTCCCAAAGTGAAAACAATGGTTTGCGATTACCTAAAATTCAGAATTTTCCCAAATTTTCTCCGAAATTCATTTAAGTAGTACACCTAATTTTTATTTTTACTGGATTGCCCATTTTATTACCTTTCCAAAAAGGTACAACATGCCCATGTATTTTCGACGCTGCATTCCCAACTCGCCTAACTAAATCCTCCCTAATGGTAACAAGACTTGAATAAACTTCATCCTTCATTGATCTAGCAGGCCAGTGGTTAGGAAGTTTTTCACTTAGTATAACCTTCGCAATGTTAGCCATATGCGCTGATGCTCCATTATGTCGGTGAAAAATTCCCTAAGATTATCCATAGGGTTCTCCTCTATTAGATCTGACAGTGTATTGTCCAAAAAATCTGCATAATTTAAACTATTAAGCA
Organism: Leptarthrus brevirostris; assembly: GCA_964036015.1. Taxonomy (NCBI): domain Eukaryota; kingdom Metazoa; phylum Arthropoda; class Insecta; order Diptera; family Asilidae; genus Leptarthrus; species Leptarthrus brevirostris. Next base: position 68,896,849 of record OZ038372.1, on the reverse strand, counting down.
CTCGCGGCAAAATGAATGGTCCTACGAAATGGTTACCGATGATACCAGCCTAAACATTGACACTGAATCTCTGCTGGAATGAGGTCACCTTTGCCCTGTGTGGGTTAGTGTTCGACCATGGAGCTCATGGAAGTTCGTGATATCATTCCTAGTGAATTTACATTCATCTGTCCACAGAATTGGGTCCAGAAACGCTCTGTCGTCAATGTCGCGTTCCAGAAGCCAAGTGCTAAATTTCAGCTTCCTCTCAGAATCTCCTTTCAGTAGTCCTTGAGCTGGGTGATGATGATAATGAAGTAATCCCCCTCGATGAATAACCCTCTAAACCTTAGATGACATCAATCCTAATCGCCTCCTCGTCTAAGGGTCTTGCCTCACGATGGTGATTTTTTGCTGCTCGACGTCGGCAGAAGTTCCCGAAGTTTCGGGTCGTGTCTCCCTGTGTGAAGTTACACTTCCTGTTTCTCTTAACATGGGAAAGTCCGTGGGGGTGCTCACCAGTTAGGAAATCTCCTTTGATATTCCCATACAGCCGCTCTCCCTTTTCCGTTTACTACACCATAAATGTAAATAATATCCGCGTATTTCGCAAATGTAAATTCTACCATTTTTTAATAATTTTTGCTTAAAAACACCCGTACTTATTGATTTGTTTTTCAACTATGATAGGTATTCTTACTGACTGACCCGTTTTTATAGCAAAATTTTCATCAGGTACAAGTAACAGAACGCCAAGATACAAGGGTGTTAATTCTGGCTAACACAAGCTAATAACGGCAATAAAACAAAATTACACTTATATTTTTATAACTTTTTAGCAGCAATAATAAAAATTAATTACCTGTTCACCCAAACCAAACATTTTCGACCCTTTATCTTAAAAGTTTTATTTATTTAAAGAATTTCCTAACTGAAATGCAATTAAATAATTAGGTAGTCAGGGATTTCTAAGGCTTTTCTAATCCTGTGTCTACCTTGACATGTTGCACCTTTTTAGAAAGTTAATAAGACGGGCAACCCAATAAAAATAAAAAAGATGCATAATAATAACATAAAATTCGGAGAAAATTTGGGAAAATGCTGAAATTTTGGTAATTTCAAAACATTTTATTCAATTTTGGCCGTGACTGTACCTGCAGTGGTAGTAGTGAGATCAACATTGTTGACATTTTTGGGGTAGTAGTTTGCCACCGTTTGTTTGATGACGCTATGTTTAGTAGATCAAAAGATAAAAATAAAAGAGTAACGTGCATACCATGGAAAACTGAAATTTATGAATCAGCCTGTAACTCCCAAACGGGTGAGATTGCCCCCCCCCCTGCCATACAATTTTTTGTTTGGCTAGGTGAGAGCTATCATTTGTATTCGTATTGACCTCTAGAAACGTAGAAACGTTACACCCTGTATATATAATAATATATATATATATATATATATATATATATATATATATATATAACATTATAATTTACATATATAACATTATAATTAAAACGAATACATAATTAAGACGTTCCAAAAGAGAACTGGGATCGCCGTCGCCACAATCTCACACTGTAAGAAAACCAAAAGAGGAGGCAAAAACATGAGGGATCGTTCTTCTTATCTAAAAGGAAGAAACCACCATTCCTCGAATTCTTCTTTCCTCGTAAAAGTTAAAGTTGACGGTCAGGTCTCGGAGACCTATCTAACTTTCTCCATTCAAACTGTCTCTCTGTGTAACTTTCACTCCTTCAAACCTTTCTTCCTTTTTAAAACTTTTCATTTTCACTATATCGTCCGAAAAGGGAAAGAGAGTTGGTCATTGCCTCTTTACATTGAAAGGCTTACCGCTCTTTCCACGTGACGTCTTTATAAATGCACTATGCATTACTGTTAAATTCTCCAAGATATAGTAGCTTCTGCACAGCTCTAATTCAATAATTTCTTTATTATTATAATGTTTATTTGTGCTTTAATTTTCACTTGTTGTCTTAAATTTTTTCTTGTCTGGTAAGCCTTGCCATTGCCTTGAGAAAACATAAACCATATCTTTTAAATCTCGTCGCAAAGAAGTACGAGAACTTTACTATTTAATTTCGGGGAAAGATGGCTTTCTTGAAATATTATAACTTTATAAGATTCTCCAGTTTCAATTTTCTGTAACATTGACGTTAGTGATGTACGTTAAAAAACAATATATTATTTAAAATCTATTTTTTTTAATTTGTTCAATTTTCTTCTAGTATATTTAAATAAATTAAGCAAATTATCGCAATGAACGCAACGGATATCTTCTTCTATAAAATCGGAGCACCATCAACTATTCGGAAGAAAGAGATATCGATTGGACAACCCAACACCACACCCTTTCGAGAATGTAACACGTCCTAATACGTTTCCGCTTGACAATTTCACTTCACATGCTCTAGTTTCTACTCGGTTCGTGGATAAGCACGATGTCGCCTTGTTCCAGTTTTTCATGGTATGCACATTACTCTTTTATTTTTATCTCTTCATCTACCCAACACAGCCACATGAAACAAACGCTAAAAAACAACTATCCTAATTACCTTTCCAAAAATGTTAATAATGTTGATCTTACTACTACCACTGCAGGTACAATCATGGCCAAAATTGAAAATTTTTTGAAATTACCAAAATTTCAGCATTTTCTAAAATTTTCTCGGAAATTTATGTAATTAGTATACCCTTTTTTATTTTTATTGGATTGCCAGTCTTATTATATTTCCAAAAAGGTGCAATATGTCAAGGTAGACAAAGAATTAGAAAAACCAAATTTTTAGAAATTTCTGCCTACCTAATTATTTTATTGCACTTTAGGTAGCAAATTTTTTAAGTAAACAAAATTTTTATGATACAAGGGTCAAAAATGTTTCTTTTGGATTAATAGGTAATTAATTTTAATTATTGCTGCAAAAAAGTTTTAAAAATGTTAGTGTAATTTTGTTTTATTGCCGATATTAGCATGTGTTAGCTAGAATTCACATCCTTGTATACTGGCGTTTTGTTACTCGTACCTGATGGAAATTTTGCTATAAAAAAGAGTCAGTAAACAAGAATACCTATCGTAGTTGAAAAAGAAAACAATAAGTACGGCTGTGTTTAAGGAAAAATTTGTAAAAAATGGTAACATTTACATTTGTGGAATACGCAGATATTATATACATTTATGGTGTAGTAAACGGAAAAGGGAGAGCGGCTGTATGGGAATATCAAAGGAGATTCCCCAACCGGCACTAACCCAAAAGTGGGGAATTTACACGGACTTTCCAAAGGTTAAGAGTAACAGGTAGTGGGACTCCACACGACATGGAGACACGACCCGAAACTTCGGGAACTTCTGCTGACGTCGAGCAGCAAATAATCACCATCGCGAGGCAGGACCCTGAAACGAGCACGAAACGAGTCGCAAGGCGATCAGGATTGTTGTCATCTAAGGCTTTGAGGGTTATTCATCGAGGGGGATTACGTCTATACCATCATCACCCTGCCCAAGAGCTACTGGAAGGAGACTCCGAGAGAAAACTGAAATTTAGCATACAATAAAATAGTTTTTTAAAAAAAAGTTGAACCGACTTCACAAAAAGCGCTAAAAAGCATAAAATAATTTTTAATTGCATATCTATTACGACATTTTGAAGTCGGTGCAAATCAAACAAACCAAACAACTACAACAAAAATATTTAATCGTCATTTCTTATGATCCCGTAAGCTGAAATGTTCTGGCAGTATTATGTATTATTTTCAATTGTGGTTATGTAGTTGTTTTATTTGTTTAATTTGCACCGACTTCAAAATGTCGTAATAGATATGCAATTAAAAATTATTTTATGCTTTTTAGCGCTTTTTGTGAAGTCGGTTCAACTTTTTTTTTAAAAACTATTTTATTTTTCACTTTTTAGTGTCTTTTACTCTACGCAACGAAGAAAGCACCATCCAAATCGGTCCACGCGTAAAAAGTTAGTTTTAACCCCCTACCTCACCCCCATTCCACTAAACTTTTTTTCTCATGGTATCAATCAAGGAACATACTCTACCGAACAGAAAAGGAATCATCGAAATCGGTCCACGCGTTACGAAGTTACTACCCGTCCTCCTCCCCCACCACCACCATAGGACCAAATTATTCTCCTATTAGCAATGGGGGTCACACTCTATACAACAACAAAAGAATCATCCAAATCGATCCACGCGTTACAAAGTTAGGTTCCACCCCCCTTCTCCCACCACCACCCCAGCAACATTTGTTTTCTCGTAGTATCAACCAAGAATCATATTCTACCCAATAGAAAACGAATTATCCAAATCGGTCCACGCGTTACGAAGTTAGACTACCCCTCCCCCCACCCACACCTTTCACCATAGGACCAAATCATTCTCCTATTAGCAATAAGGGATCATACTCTATACAACAGAAAAAGAACCATCGAAATCGGACCACGCGTTACAAAGTGAACATACTCTACCCAACGAAAAAATAATCATCTAAATCGGTGGACGCGTTACGAAGTTATGCCCGGTCAGACATAAAAAAAAAAAAACAACAAAAAAAAAAACAAAAAAATACACGTCGAACTTAGAACCTCTTTGTTTTTGGGAAGTCGGTTAAAAAAAACAACAACAACACTTGCTGAGTTTCACAAAATTACTTTATTTAAATTATTTAGAACGAAAAACCTGACGCGTTTCGACCTTCTAGGTCATCTTCAGAGGACTAATCTGTCTAACTGATCAAAAGTACATTGACCTGTCTACCAATATCTGACAACTACATCAATATTTTAAGATTTAGGCAAACAGAGATGGACTTAAAAGAGGACTTGTATTCTTATAATCTAATTGGTCATTAATTAAACAACATCTTTTACTTTTTGCGTCTCTAATTTCTTTAATTTCATATTTATCCAAGACTCCCCCTCCTCCCAAACTATGCAACAATTTTAAATTATTTTCATTTATTTTATGCTTGATTTGGCTGATGTGTTCTCCGAAGTTTGATTGCTTTGATTGCAAATGCTCTTTAAATCTTGTTTTAAGTTTTCGTTTAGTTTTTCCTATATAAATTGCATTGCAATCGTTACAAGAAATTTGGTAAACACCGCTTTCTTCTAAATCATTCACCTTGGGCTTTAGTTTATTATTAACTCAAATATTTAAATCATTTTATTAGAAAACGCAGTAAGAATATTGTTCTTTTTAAATTGCTGAATTAGTTTCTTAGATACAGAATGTCAATTCATCAGGAATGATATCAGGCACTTCCATAACCTCTATAGCTGGTCGAACACTAACCCAAAGAGGGCACAGGTTACCTTATTCCAGCAGAGATTTAGTGCCAATGTTTGGGCTGGTATCATCGGCAACCATTTGGTAGGACCATTCATTTTGCCGCAAGTGCTTAATAGTGAATTTTATGCGGACTTTTTGGACAATCCACTGCCAGATCTAATAGAGGAGAACCCTATGGATAATCTTAGGTGAATGTTTCACCAACACGATGGAGTACCAGCGCATATGGCTAACATTGTGAAAGTAATACTAAGTGAAAAATTTCCTAACCGCTGCAATATACGAGCTGAACCGATTCCTTGGCCTGCTGGATCTCCATACCTTACCCCATTGGACTTTTTCTTATGGGGAACAATGAAGTATGAAGTTTATTCAAGCCCATTTAACAATAGGGAGGATTTACTTGGCCGAATTGGGAATGCAGCGTCGAAAATACGGAAGAGGCTGGCTGCAATACGCCTACGACAGGAACTTAGAAGGAGGTTGTTGAAATGCATCGAAAGTTGCGGTGGACATTTTTAGCGGCTTTTGTTACTTATCAAGATTAATTGTTATTATTTTTAAATCAATAAAGGTATTTTTGAGTTAATATTAGTTTAATTTTTTTAATTTGTTGATTTTTATAATATTCTGCGATAGGATTTCTTCGTATAAATTGCTAAATACTTTCCCTACGTAGATATGTTGCACCGTTTTGGAAAGGTAAAAGGACGGACAATCCAATAAAAATAAAAAAGAGGTATACTAATCACATAAATTTCGGAGAAAATTTGGAAAATTCTGAATTTTTGTAATTTCAAAAATATTTATTCAATTTTGGCCGTGACTGTACTTGCAGTGGTAGTAGTGAGATCAACATTGTTGAAATTTTTGGAAATGTCATTAGGATAGTTATTTTTTAGCGGTTGTTTGATGGCTCTATGGGTAGATGGGTAGATCAAAAGATAAAAATAAAAGAGTAATGTTCATACCATGCAAAACTGAAATTTATGAATCACCCTGTAACTCAAAAACGGTTGAGAGTTCCCCCCCCCCCCCCCCCCCCCGCCATACAATTTTTTGTTTTTCTAGATGAAATCCATCACCCCACTCATTTCGGCACGTCAGATCTGAAACACCCTGTATAAGTGAAAGGTCAAGACATTATCAAATTGATAAATGTCTGCAACCTGGCTGCGAGTAGTGCTGGTGTGAGCTGAGCTTTGGCAGTGTCAGTTCTTGGGAACCTTTGTTATTCTATTCTGCTATTCTGTTTTTCGGAAACAATTCCGTCCGCATTGACGTGACGTATGTATTGCCAAATCTTTAATAAATCTTCTGTTAGAGAATCATCCCATTCCACTTCCTTTGTCATCGATTTCACTCTCATTAACCGCCCGCCGTTTAACTAAGAAGAATTTGAGGTCAATTTCCTCAGATTCATACCTGCTACCTTCATGATAAACTTCGGCTGCTTGTATAAAGTTTTTGTTGTATTCACCCAATCCATACTAATAATCAGATCACCAAAGGTCTGCAAATGCTGTCTTAATATAGCAACTAATATAAATGGACTACTCGAAACTCCAATACGTGTCATGCGAAATTCTGGTGGAACTTATGTTACATAATCGAGCCTTTTTAACCGACTACCCAAAAACAAAGAGTTTCTATGCTCGACGTATATATTATATGTCTGACCGGGCATAACTTCGAAACGCGTTTACCGATTTGGATAATTCTTTTTTTATTGAGTAGAGTAGAGCAATTGGTACCATGTAAAAAAATTTCTTTCTGTGGTTAGGGTGGGGGTTTTGTGCAGAGTATAATCCCCCACTGATAATAGGAGAACAAAATTTGCCCTTGGATGTTTGTGTTGGAGGGGATGGGGATTGGGCGTTGGGGGTAGTCTAACTTCGTAATGCGTGGACCGATTTGGATATTTGGATAATTATTTTTCTGTTGGTAGAGTATGTTCCCTGGTTGATACCACGAGAAAAAAATGTTGGTTGGCTGGGGGTGGGGGTGAAGCCTAACTTTGTAACGCGTGGACCGATTTGGAAGGTTCTTTTTTTGTTGTACAGAGTATGATAACCCATTGCTAAGAGGAGAAAAAAGTTTGCCCTAGGGTGGAGGGAGGGGGGAAGGGTAGTCTGGCTTCGTAACGCGTAGACTGATTTGGATAATTCTTTTTCTGTTGGGTACAATATGTTACCTGGTTGATACCACGAGAAAAAAAATGTTGGTGGGGTGGGGGTGGAACCTAATTTTGTAACGCGTGGACCGATTTGGATTGTTCTTTTGCTGTTGTATAGAGTGTGATCCTCCATTGCTGATAGGAGAATAATTTGGTCCTTTGGTGGTGGTGGGGGAGGAGGAGGGGTAGTCTAACTTCGGAACACGTGGACCGATTTTGATGATTCTTTTTCTGTTAGGTAGAGTATGTTCCTTGATTTATACCACCAGAAATGTTAGTGGGCTGGAGGTGGGGTTAGGGGGTCGAACCTAACTTTATACCGCGTGGACCGATTTGGATGGTTCTTTTTTCGTTGTATAGACTAGAAGACACTAAAAAGTGAAAAATAAAATAGTTTTAAAAAAAAAAGTTGAACCGACTTCACAAAAAGCGCTAAAAAGTATAAAATAATTTTTAATTTTATATCTTTTATGACATTTTGAAGTCGGTGCAAATTAAACAAATAAAACAACTACACAACCACAATTGAAGATAATAATACTACCTGAACGTTTTAGGTCACGTGATCATAAGAAAGGATGATTAAGTACTTTTGTTGTAGTTGTTTGGTTTGTTTAATTTGCACCACTTCCAAATGTCGCAATAGATATAAAATTAAAAATTATTTTATGCTTTTTAGCGCTTTTTGTGAAGTCGGTTCAAGTTTTTTTTAAAAACTATTTTTGTACTATACAAATCTGTGTGCGTCCTTATCTTCCTCCACAAGGTGTATTTAAATGAAGGACTTCTAGATATCAGCGAGCATACCGATCTTCCTCATACAAAATATCAAAATACACGAATGCGTTAAGATTTCGCTCAATCAAAAGATGATGATTTAATGGGGTTAACTTCTGCTATATACACCTTTGATGTGCTCTTATCTAAGCAATAATCTGCACTATGTTGCATGTAATAAATACGCCGATTAGCTACTGATACATGAACTGTTTCAGCGAAACCTTCGGCGATGTAACTTCCAAGTGCAATGTCACATTTAATTTTTCAGGAGTATGATGAAGTTTACTCATTAAACATTTGAAACGTATTAGCGCACAAAATTTATCGTCATCTAGTGTAATATTATTTTTTTCATGCACTGGGTCATCAGATCATTAAAAGAACGATTGGGGAAATTTTTAAAATAAAACTGCAGCTAACTTCCCAAGTTACATATTTGACAGTTTTCAGGTATTTTCAAGTTTATATTTTAAGTCAAATGAAGTATTCTTTGGTCAAAGGTTAAGCATAATCAAGAGATGCGATATTAGATACATTTAAAACGCATTGAAAAAAATTGTGTTTGCAAGTTTAACCAACATTTTAATTTCTTTCAAATGACATTTGCCTTGAAATTGAAATGGCAGCATTTTACTTTTAAGCGGAATTTCTTAAATTCCTTTGAGCTGGATAGTGAACCAGATAAAGAACTGGTTCAGCAGTTTGTATGGCGGAGATCTATACAGCTCATTGAAAAAACACAGCTATTATTACTTTTCCAGGATAGATTAACTTCATGATAATTGTTTACGAATTTTACGTTATTAGTCATGAACTGTTTACTAGATTTATAGGTCATGTAACCATGCGACTCCCATTCCTATGGTATCCAAATCCCATAATTTTGGCACATCAAATTCTGAATCGTACGTGTGAGCTGGCATTAGCAATGTGTTGATTTCATTTATTGTGGGGCTGGATTCCCCAAAGAACCTTGTAAAGTCTACCCTAATATCGTGTGAATTGCCATTAATGTATTTTGGTGATTTTTTGAAAACAATAATTATCTGTACCTACTAGAACATGTATCACAGACAGGGAATAAGCCAAATAATATTTGCAAATTTTAATTTGAAATCTGATACTGACCCCCAATACTAACAGTCTCTTCTGTGTATTCACTCTGGAATTGAAACCTAAAACGATTTCGTTTACCTTACTTTTGTAGTCAAATTTTGATGACCTACTACTGGTAAGTCAAGCGCTTTAGCTAATTCTTTTTTCACAAACGAAAGTTGGCCACCGCCATCTAAAACTACTCGTCCTCCTAGTGTATATGCAGCGTTGACAGCACGCGCGAATGCATACACGTAAAGAAAGGATGTAGAAATTTATACGTAGAAAATCTATTGGAGAATATTATAAAATCTGCAATTTAATGAAACTAAACTCATACTAACCTTAAAATTCTATTGATTTAATTCAAAATGTATTACAATTAATGTCATTATGGTACAAAAGCTTTTCGAAATGTCCTCCATCACTTTCGATGTTCCAATAACCTGCTTCTAATTCCCTGTTTAAGGTGTGTTCTGGCCAACATCTTCGATATTTTCGTTGTTGTAGTCCCAATTCTGAGTCCCTGTCCCGGGTTACAACACCCAGACATACATCCGCGCCACTCAGGACATTACAGTCTAATCCAGTAGTGATGGTCAAATTCGGCCACTCAGGTCAAACGAGTCATTTGGCATAAGTGGTTCAAAAAAAAGAAGTCAAGGCAAGCATTTGAGCCCAACCACCAATTTTTAGATATATGATGTAGCGCAAGGCAAGTGAACGATTGACCGATATAGTAGAAAAACATTGACTCAGGTCTTTTGAGTCATTTTATTGACTTGGTCAAAAGAACTGAATCGTTCGTGACCGACACATCACTACAACCCAGCCTTGGTGAAGGCTGAAGGGAAAAATCTAAGAGAGAGACGGACTACATTCATAATACTCCGTAGACTGAGTACCGTATCTCAAGAGAGTCTCGCGGAAATGGTCACAGCTTATCTGCAATGGGCAAGCAAAATCATTGCCCTCAATAATGCTTCGGCCTCTAAAGGACCCCAACAACTTCCAAAAGGCGAAAAAGCGAAAGAATAGTTTGGTAAGGGCGATCATATATCACAGCAACGCGGACGGCTTTATCACGCCAGATAGATGAAGCTGGTGGAGGTCGCGTTGTTGAAGGTTTATATGGAGTGTCTTTCACTGAACCCCTCATGTTGTCTAATTGGGTAACTTTTTTTTCAGCCATGTCCTGCATTCAGTAGTTAGTTTGATGTTCTCTGCCATCAATTCGGCTTGGAATTCAATAGGTTATTGTTTGTTTATGAAACAAATGCATAGGAAGCTTTTTATAGAAAATGTTGTGCTCTTTTCAATGGACTTGGTCCCGTTCTTTTAAGATTTTTTATTCACGAGATGTCAAGTAAGGTATTCTTTACCATGATATTCTTATGGAGAACCGAAAAGTTCAAAGAGCCACCAGTAAATATTGATATTATGAGCTCTCCTCCTCTCCGGCATTAATAAAAATTTTATGGAAAGAACCGTTTTTGTAGTAGTAGCTAATTCAAGATTTATGTTATATCGAAAATATATGACATAGGTATTTTAATTATTTTCGTAAATATTTTTGGAAAATATAATTTTCAAAAATTTATAAAAATATCTTTAATAAAATGCTATTTTGTTAATGTTTTTGAAGAGGCACTGGCTCCCTGCTTCCCCTAACGCGCCGCCACTGGTGTGACAGTACTATTTGTGTCACAATCTGCAACGTTTAGATCATAGAGCTTATCAGGTGTTAAAAAATTGTTAGTTACGCGATAATTGCAAGTCGAACTATCCAGAAAAATTATAATTTGTATGTCTGTTAGAATATCAAAACTAATCTATTGTTTCCGAAATATATATGTACATAGGTACTTATATCCTGTATGTGTTTTTTTAAACACAGAGAGTTTATACCATCTTATGTTGGGAGTGCGTTAGAGCGTTTTTGTGACAATTTCCCTTTAACAATATCCCCAGATACTGTATCAATTAGCTCAATCTACAGGATTCATCGACACAATCAATGATGTTATAAATGACCTATCTCGCATACATATTTCTTTTGATCTTCAAGCTAATTTTTAAATAAAGATATAGGATTCAATATTCACAAATTTCAACACTATCAATATATTTGTTCTATTGCAAATTTTATACATATAAATTCTTATACATATAGAGAAACTTGAGGAAGCTAGCTCTATTTTTTAACACTCGATAGGATTAATATTTATAATATTATCTTATATCCACCAAACTAATATTACTTACCATTGCAAAATTTAATTACACGTTCTAGTTCACGTAGTTACGTTAGGCTTCTGCTACATGGGGCGAGTAAAGAACGAACTTCATTTTATTCAATTACAAAGATTGCAAAGTAATCTACAATTGCTGATTGCCCTGCAATATTAATAGCCCTTTTAGCGTAATCTGTTGTCATCTGCCTTGGATTGCAAAGACTCTCGTTTCGTTTACCCACTACCAACGACTCATACCAGAACTTTTGGACTACACATTGTGTCTTGAGTGATAAGCTTAGATTAGCTTAAGCTCTTACAAAAGGAAAAGGTTTTAATAAATGATATATACATATGTAGTTTTTATATACAGAAAGTAGAAAAGCAGATGCAATAAATCTCTGAAAGAACTTTTAATTCCAATTATTCGTATTATTTTTACACCCACGACGATTATCACGCAAAACTGTAGCATATTTGATTCCATTTCTCTTAAATAAAAGCAATATCAAATTGCTCGTCTGAAGTAATTCTTATGGACACTTAAAGGCGATGAAGATAATAAAACAAACACACCAGCAGAACTCGGAGTTGATGAGTATTCAGACCCCGGGGCGGGTGCTCTCTAAGTTCATCTCAATCGCCCTCTATGGGAATCAATTTCGAATGTGCTATGCGATCATAACTCATAACTCGTACAAGGCGTTCAAAATCGATACCTTCGTCCTCATTATTTATTTTGTTTGGATCAATGGAAATGAATTGATATAATGACCTGTCAGAAAGAGGCTTGAAAGTTGTATATGAATATTGGTTTTTTGAGTTTCAATATTGTCTCACAAATAATATTTACGACTGTTCTGGAGGCTAAACTCCGTAAAAAATGCTTTCATGATTTAACTATTTTGCGTTTAGTTCAAATGAAGAAATTATTATTAAACTCAGATCACTAAGGAATTATAGGTGAACCTGCAGCTAAAAGTATGTGAAAAAGGAAGCGTGATTAGTTAGATTTTAATAACTTTAGAGGGTATAAGACTAAAGTGATCTAAATTGAAAAAATATTTGAATTTTACCTATAGCTAATTCTTATTATTTTCAAACGTGAGTACATTTGAAATTGTGAGGAACAGAAATCCGAGGTTATTAGGTCCATTTTAACGAAATAAAAATTCAAAATATTGTTGATTTCCGGGTCAAAGTAATTCAGTTTGAAGTCTAGTTATTAGTTCAAAGGAGGGGAGCGGAGGGGGCGTAGCTTTAAACTAAAACGGCTATAACAGTGTATAATATTTCTACCGGAAAGAGCTTTAAGGGAAATTGAATGGAGTAAGGTTTAGGTAACGGAATGATATCTTCTCATAATTCTGCGCAAAATCGATATTATTAGGATATTTTTATTTGTATTTAGTTCAGGTCAGGATGGCAAATGAAACTAAATTCAGACACAATTAAATTTTGTCTGGAGACAAAATTTCGTGTTGAAATCAAAATGCAAGCTAAAAACAAAATGTCGAAGTAAAGGAAGCGTACGGAGCGAAGAGGTTCAAGTGGTGGGAAAACGCAAAGGATGGGTGACCCGAGGAGCGGAAGAACAACATAGCATCAGTAAGTTAGGCTAAAAAGAGTAAAAAGGAATCCAAATTGAAGAGTCTCAGCTGCCATCCTACGTCGAATTTGACCATTCTATTTATACACTTTGTACAGGTCGATGTGGAGATGGCAGACAAAGTAGATGCAACCCATCTCCTTTCCACAGTAGTATTTATCCTGGATTTCATCCTTTTCCCTGGGCTGGATTAAAGTGTGGGAACTGTAAATACTTATTCCACATATCGATGATCATTGTTTTATTGAAGTAAGTAACAATTAATAACTTTACCTTTTACTTTGAACTTCTCCATGTTTCATTTTTTTCTCACAATTATCATTTGTTTTAAATTTGAATATTTTCTATGAAGTACTCTATATATGAGAGTACTATAAGTACTCTGAAATATATGGCAAACTTTACAATCCCAGAGGAAGTCAAATTTCTCTACGACATAGGACATCACAGGAAGAGGGTTTAAGACGTCATTTAAATTTTTAACAAAGTCACATGAAGAAATGCCGATTACTTAACAATCATAGTTTAAAGGTTAACATCCTCAACTATATTTTATTCACTATTATCATGCCATAGGGCTAAATAAATTAAGCCGTAGTTTCCCCATGCAGACGTTTAGCGCTATATTCGACTCACGAATATCAGAGCAGGATTACTAAATCTAATCTCTATGCTATTGCTCAAGAAACCTGCAGACAAAATAGCAGCTACCGAATTTAGTAAACCTGACAGGACACCAAGCTCCACAGTCAACATACTTGTTGTTTATTAAAGTATCATCACGTATTCTTTCAACTCCTATCGAATAACCTTGACAGGACAAGAAGTTCCTCAGTCAACATGGCTATTATTATTTATTGATCGGTCTTAAATACTACAAGATTTACAACCTTATTATTATTATTTTAAAGTGCCAAGGTGTCGGACGTGCCTTTATATCGGGAGCCAAAGTAGTAAAAAAGTCAGAGTTTCGGGTGATATATTGTATTTAATTCGTTACGTTTGCGTGTCAGTGTTCTTTTGAATGTTTATTAAAAATATTTCGTTTTAGTTCCTGTTGTTTATAATTATACAGCCTTTTTTGAGGAACTTTTTGACACTTTTTTTTGTGAATTTTTAATAACTTATTTTCGGAACTGTCTGGTGAAATCAAGTAGCCGAAAGCCACTTTGCAACAAAGTAACTTTAACTACTGTCTTCAAATGAGTGACAGTAGTAGTGATAGTGCTTCCGGGGGGAAGAAAAATCCCCCTAATACTCGTAAAAAGAGGGATCGGACAAAAGTTAGATCTTGGTTCTTTCCTGCCAACATCACCATCAGCAAAAGAGCCCACAGAAGAGGCTAGAAAGGGCCCAACAGAAGAGGCCAAACTAAAGAAGACCAAGATGCCGCTCAAGAGGTCAGCATCTGCCGCTTCTCAGAAGTTGGCAACAATCGCACCTGTAACATCTGCGTTTGGTAAGGACACGGCAGCACCCGCTGCTTAAGAGCCTGCGACAACTGTCGCAACCAGTAAACTGCCGGCAGCATCCGCTGTTAAAGCGCCTGCGACAACCGCCGCATCCAATAACCTTTCGGCAGCACCAGCTGTGAAGGCGTCTGCGACGGCAGCTGCAACAAGCAAACTTTTGCCCACACCTAAGCATTTAGAAGTTGTAAAAGAAGCTTCAAGAACAGCACCACCACCGCAACTTGTGACATTTCGCCCAAATCTTTCTGGGACATAGAAGAATGTATCCACTAAGCCAGTGCTGAAAGGACCAGCGCCTGTTAGATTAGAGGTAGTAGCAGGGACTAGCTACGCCCAGCAGGTGAGTGGTAGTTCTAGGAAAAGTTCCAATATAGTGATTCAGGGAAGTCTCGGCGTAAGGAAGTCGCGGGGCTTCAAGGTCTTTTTGACTGTCAGTGGCAGGATGAACGATATGATATGCACTTTGAGCACCTTCGAGGGTGCACATAAAGTGCATACCTTAAGGCCTTGTCACTGGTGGTCCCGTTGGAGAATATTTTCTCCTTCGGACTGGTTGGCCGCGGTATGGTGGAGGTCTATACCACCACAATCGACGCAGCCACCAAGCTGATGCTTGAGGGCATCGACGTGGGTGGTAGGCACCACCAACCTTACCCGGTTTCCGTGAAGCCGACGAGAGTCTGCTTTTCTCGGGTCCCCCTCCGGGCCAGGTCTGAGGATCTTGAGGTCTTTTTAGGAAGGTTCGGAAAGATCCACGGCAAAGTCCGGGTAGTGCCACTTAGAATCGGGGATGAGGGACTCGGCCGAGGCATCGATAGCCTGCACTATAAGAAGAGTTCGGACAGGATCCTGACCATTCTCAGGCGTGAGCTTGGAATCGTGTACCTGCCGCATGACCAGGATACTGCAAGACAGGTGTTAGACTCAATCCTGTCGCATATTACGAACTTCGATGTTAAGGTTATCCTTGGTGATGAATTTAACTGAACACTAGATTCTTCAATCGATCGTCATTCTAGAGTTGAATTCAACTCGGTCAACGCCGGGCGATTATCGAGCCTAGTCAGACATAGCAACCTTGTGGATGTCTACCGTTGGCTTAATCCAACGACTAGGTCATACACAAGGGTTTCGAGGATGGACAGACTTTACGTCTCCTCTAGCCTTCTTAACTTTTTCGTTAGTGTCACTCATGAAGTGTGGTCATTAAGTCTCATAGCACTTTGGTCGAAAAGCGAAGTGTGTAATGGATTAAATTTTATCATAATCCCTTTGCTCATAAAACTAAAACATTTAGCATAAACAAAAGCAAAAATGTCTTTACCATCAATAATATTATAAAACAGAGCAACCTATTGGTTCAATTAAGAAACTCGAAAATTCAATGAGTCCGACATATTAAAAGGAAGTGTCTATCCACACGAAAATTCGGTGTGGGCAATTTATTGATACAGACGTAGAGTGACGTGTCTTCGTTTTGCTCTTCGCGTTCATTCATCTTAGTTGAGAAATCCATGTGTTGAATGTTTAAATTTAAATAAGTAAATAATATTGTTCGAAATAGTGCCTAGTTTATTTTAAATTACAGTCAAAAGGACTAAATTAAAGGCAGAATGAGCTAAGTTCCAAGTTTAGAAAAATTATTAATTATAGTAAGTAGTTCAGATAAAATTCAATCCTTGTACATTAATCGAATTTATATGTGTAGCTATAATCAGCTTAGTTAGCGCTGTCCTAATTGTTGTTAATATAATCAGAAGAAAAGTCAAGAACCCCTTTTGGGTAAGTTAGAAAATTGCTTTATTATAACAATTAAGGTTTTTTTTTATTTGGCCTAAAAGTATCACACTTTATTAAATATATATATATATATATATGCTCATATACATATGTGTAGCGGCTTCTTAAAAAGAAATTACGGGCAGAAAAGAAATCATACACGTGTACGAGAATATATAACCAAGGATCGCAAGGATATAGTTAAGTAATATAAAAGAAAGGTACCTTTCAACAGCACTTGGTGGAAGTCATTTGTTCAAAAACTGAAAAGGAAAAACACTTGTTTTTCTTCCACAATTATGAGTGAGATGGATGTTTCGACCAGAGTGCAAGTGGTCATCATCAGCATGTTGCTTTCACTCCTTACCATGGACATCCATGACGAAAAAGTCAAAAACTCAACTCCTATAAATACTCAGTTTTAAATCTGAGTACGAATTGTATGAAGAGGATTTTTAATCCATCAATTTCATATAAAACCAAAAATGGTTAAAAATTGTGTGATCAGAAAGTTACCTTTCAGCAGCACTTGGTGGAAGTCATTTGTTCAAAAAATGAAAAGGAAAAGCACTTGTTTTTCTTCCACAATTATGAGTGAGATGGATGTTTCGACCGAATTTTTTTAATATAAAAGATTTGAAAAGCGCAATTTAAATTTTACATTGAACGAAGAGAGAAAGAAAATACGAGATCTTAATTTCATTAAAATTTAGAGTGCTAAACAAATCTTCGTCGCCTTCCGTGCCTTCGGAGTAGCCCTCGCCTTGGAAGAAAAATTGTGGCTAGAGTTTTTTTATTAACCCCTAGTTAAAGTATAACCCACCTATAACACAATTTAGCCACCTGACAAAATTATAAAAATGAGTTATAAATTAATCATTACAACTGCTTACTGGATTTTCAACAATAACTTGTTGAATTCGGAGCAATTCATCGAAGAATTCATTCAGTTTTGGCACCAATGGCGTGATAACAAGAATATTTATTCAAACCTTAGCCATTGGTGGGATGTTGGAAAGCTTCAGATTCGCTCATTTATCGAGACGAGATTCAATCGGAGCAGATATCATGCATCGAGTTTGACGGCCGAAGTCACCCGGATTGGTACGCTTCTGCCCGCGCAACCAGAGTTACTCGCACAATACGAGAGACTTAAAGAACGAATGACAGCACAAAACTACAAGCATAGCTTGAAGTTTGTGCTCCGAAACCAGTCGCGCTGATTGCGAGAGGGCGAGTCTCCGACCGAGTACTTCTTCCAGACAACTCGACGTCGTACCGCTTCTTGTAAAGTAGACTCGATTCTTGCCGAATCGTCCGGAGAGGAACTTGCGAATTATATTCATCATGTTACGCTACTTTCTCTGATGAAAGTAGAGAATTCCTGGACACTCTCGATGATATGCTTACCGCAACCAAGGATATTCGACGTCATACTTCTCCTGGTTATGATGGTCTAACTCCAGAATTCTTTGTTCTTTTTAGGAATCTGTTGATTCCGGACCTTTCGGATATCTTTTATTCTGCAGTGGTTGGACATACCAAATTTCCCTCAAGTTGGCGGAGATCCGTTATGGGTTTAATAACTATCGACTACAAAATATTTGCAAAACACTGGGAACTCAACTTCGCTCAGTGATTGCCTCAGTTATACACCCGTCACAGTCCTACTGCATTCCAGGTCGTAGTATCTACGACAACATCGCCGTAGCAAAGCATCTTTTCGCCTACCATGAAAAAACTGGTTCGCAAATGGCCATGATCTCTTTAGATCAAGAAAAGGTGTTTGATAGCGTCTCGCATGAGTATCTACTGAGAGTGCTCGATAAATTTGGGCTTCCGTCCAGATGGATTGATATCATCAGTGGTCTGTATAGAGATTCAGTGATTCTCATAAAGCATACAATTCTCCTATTCCGCTTCGTCGGGATATCAGGAGGGATCCCCGTTGTCAGGAATGCTTTATGACTTTTCACTGGAGCCGCTGCTAGTAAATCTTTGTCAATCGTTGAGACAATATTCAATTCACTTACCATACACTACTATTTCTTATTCTAGCGTATGTGGACGACCTGTCTATATTTGTAACGAAAGATGATGCATTTCCAGTCGTTCGTAGGGTTTTCGAACAATATGAGCTATTAGCGGGCGCTAGGGTTAACCTAAGCAAAAGCCAAGGCCTATGGTGTGGGAGGTGGGGGAATCGTTCAGATTCTCCCCTAAGCATACAATAGACGAATACTTGCCTGAAATATTTAGGTGTACATATTTGGCTCGATGGTAAAACATCTAATAGCCACATGGCTCTGAAGAAACTCTCTGGAGCTGTGAACTCGTGGCGGACTAGACTGCACCCACTTTCGCTGATAGGACGTGCAGTCGTTATCAATTATTTGATTACCTCGTCCATCGTGCATCTGTTAAAATCGGAGTGCTTCGAAGAAGCCTTCGTGAAACTTTTACAGGCGAAGGACGTTGACGCCTTCTGGGGGGAAGGCGATGGGTCGCTGAAAGCACGCTCTGCCGACCAGAAGCGGAGGGTGGTTTGGGTCTTACAGACATTGTCGTGAAATTTCGTTGTCTGCAGGTACGGGCATTCCAACGAGTGTTCTGTCAAAGAGGTTAATTAATTTCGTAGCTGTGGGTAAGTTCTTTGGGGGGTAGCGGCGGAGCACTGCTATCTGCTCTCGGTTCGCCCACCATATCCGCATAACTGGTCCCCGGATATGATCATCACATTCAAACTGCTCCATCAGAGCCTCGTGCATCCAAACCAGCTGTCGCATATTGATCGATATCGTACTTCACATGCCCGACCTTGTGCGACATTAATAATCTTGTTCGCGATATGTGCCAGCATATCTGCCCGACATTCAGTATTACAAGAACGTCGTTTTTACTGGGGCCAAGGACATGTAACCAGGTAAATTGCTTGATAAGCTTTATCTTAACACTTGCTAAATCGACAATTCATCTGTACTGCATGCGGATTGAGCCTGGGCAACAGCCCACTAACCCACAGTTTCACACACATGCACTAAAGAACCACTTCATTGCCAGATTAAAGAGGCGATTACGTCTAGAGTTCTAGCAACGAAGGCCGACACACCTGGCCTGCACCTGGCAACCTTTTTCGTCGGTGCGGAACGGAAGCCTTGTCTTTCACTGGGAATAACAGGCCGCAAACTTGCAGCAGCTTGTTTACGAAGCTTCTCTTCGCTTTGGTTTTGCTGCTAGTGCTGCGGGAAGGACAAGTCTCACGTTGGAATCGTAGAACTGGGAGGATGATCTGAGCAGTTTACAGACGTCAATGACTCTGCAGACTGGTCCCGCGGTACTCTAATCGGTTTGAAATTTTTGTGCGTTCGTTTAGAACATGTTTGGATGAGTGCTCCCGGAGGACTAGAAAAGTGGCGAACGGCACTACGGAGAGGGAATTTGATGGGGAGCAGTGGTTCCCGAAGTAGGAACTTCGCCCGGTGCTGCATCTACCCTCTGGGAACACTCAGACAATCATGCTCTGGTTTGATATTTCGGTTTGGGTTCATTTTATTCGGTTAAGCTCTAGGTTTTGTTTTGGATTTTTTTTAAAAATTTGTCGGAACTTTTCTTAGAGCTGGTACTCGCTTGGAGGCATTTCAAAATTTCTTTGTATTTTCCTTTTTACAGGTTTTTGCCATCAAATTTTAGAGTTCTTTTTATTTAACCTATTTACAGTAACGTAGTATATTGAGTCATTTTTTGTTATGTTCTTTTTGATCTTTATTACTGTGTGATTTTTAGGGTAGGGTAGTTTTTGTAGGATTTTTACGCTTTATAATGATGAGCAAATAAAGAGTCATATATACATTAAAAAAAGTATCAATGCAAGAAAAGAGAAGTTAATTCAATTAATTAATTATATATATCTATATCTATATATCTATAAGGGTGCTTAAAAAAATATATTTTGATGTTTTAGTTCCCATTGTCTAAAAAGTGCGTATGAACAACGTAAGCCATCCACTGAAAAATAGATGAACCAAAAATCTCAAATTTCAGATTTCCGAATAGTTTTAATTTTAGATCAGGATTAACACTTCCGGTTTATTCGTTAATGAAGATATAGTAATACTATCGCGAAAACAAAATTAAAAAGTGCTTCAAATTCGTTTTTAACCTGCAGCTAAAATTATATGGAAATCCCAAATTTGAGATTTTGTGGTTGAGCCATTTTAGCAGTGGATGTTCTTAAGTTGTTCAGGAAGCTTGAGAAACTTCTTCCAAATGCGCTATGAGACTCAAATTTTACAAGAATTTCTATTTTACACAATATTGACTTTTCCGCAATGGGCACTAAATAATAAAAATTTGGATTTTTTTTAATAGACGAAAAAAAAATTGTATGGGAGGAGTTCTATCTCCTTCCCCACCTGCAGGGATTTTGACTTTTTTTACGATGAAAATAATCAGTCTCACATTTTTAATTTTAGTGTTATCGACGTTCTTAATATCTCATTTGACTGTTAAAACAATGATATTAAAACGGAAGTATTTTAAAAACTTGTACTATTTTTTTATTTTCAGATTGGAAATTGTGTCTAATGTGTTCCCTCTGAAAGAAAACTTTAAGCGCTCAAAAATGTTTTAACATTCTCAAGTTACATGACCAAACGAACACGTACTGCCCTTCTAAGAAAACGTTCTACCTGCCTCCACAATTGGCCGGAAGGGAATTAGGGTAAGGGAAGTGAGGAAGCTTGAGACTTGTTTTTGCATTGCTACACTTTCGCGGTCACCTGATTTTTTTTTAAATGTTCGTTTTTACAGCGGATTTACTATAAAAAATACGAAAATGATCTTAATTCAATATTTGCAATAGTTTCAAGCTTTAAATGTTAAAAAAAACACTTTTTACAAATAAGTCTTCGACTGTGTTACCCCGATTGGCATCGGTTTCGTCTGGGTATGCTTGACGTTGGTAGGTGATACCTGTCCGGCGTAGGTCTTCTTGAGGATTACTGGGCCATGCCTTAACTGCCCTGATGCAAGCAATCCTCTTCTTTGGCCGGGTGGTTGCTGAGGCCTGGCTTCAATGAGGACGATCTTTCGGCTCTCAGGCTGCCGCTCTCATGCGATCTTCTTTGGTATTCGAGCAGGCTGGTCGGTTTTCCATGCGGAGTGTACTGAAGTGGTGATGGCGTCTCCAGTCGGGGGTCGCCGGGGCTTCATTTGCTTCCTGGCGCAAATTTGCTCTAATGTCGGTTTACCAACTCTTTCTGGATTCATGACTCTGTTCACGGTCTGATGATGTCAGCGGCTGGTTGTTGTCGACTTTTATACTTTCTGGGGATATTACTTGGACAATTCGGTATGGATCAGTATATTTCGGTGCCAACTAAGCGCTGAACTGCTCAGATGCATCGGAGAGGGGATATACTTTTTTCAAGACCAGAATTCCTCTGCTTGGTCTTCAATCGTCGGCGCAAGTTGTAGTGTTTTTGCTGCGTGGTAAATGCTCGGCTCATATTGTTTGGTACTAATGCGTATATCTCCTCGAGTTTTGTCTGTTTCTCATGGCAGTCCAAGCGCTATGAAGTGTTAAAATCACACGCCAGCTTCCAAATAGGCGGCTGAGGATTTAGATGCAAGTTCCGGGGAACGGCATAGGAGAATTGCGGATTATGCGAACAAACTTAACACATTTATTCGTTGCTATGAAATTTTTTTCTGTTGCGACAAAATATTTTGTGCATTCGCTTTATTTATTGAAACGGTTTGGTTGTCTGGAGGCATCCAAATTGGCTGAGAATTCCTACCCAGGGTAGGACAAGCTGGTTGCCTTGTAAATACGCAAAAATGTAAAAATGTGTACAGCTTGAATTTAACTAGTGTGTGTTCAATCGGTTGAAGGTGAGTGCCAACCGTTTTACAAAATTTTTACTCATGGGAGTCCAAGCGCTATGAAGCGTCAAAATCACACGCCAGCTTCCAAATAGGCGACTGAGGATTTAGATGCAAGTTTCGGGGAACGGCATGGGAGAATTACAGATCATGCGCACAAACTTGACACATTTATTCGTTGCTATGAAATTTTTTTCTGTTGCCACAACATTTTTTATCCATGCGCTTTATTTATTGAAACGGTTTGGTTGTCTGGAGACAAACATTTGGCTGAGAATTCCTACTCGTGCCAGTAGTATAGGCGGCTCAGTCGTCCAAGTGTTTTAGCGATGCCAAGGTGTCCGTCGGTCTCACGTTGCACGTAGCGTCCGCCTCCACTGGCATCGCTCTGGAGTAGAAATTCTTTGGAAATTCCGGCAGTCGAGGATTGGTGCTTCCGTAAGGAGCTTCTTTAAGTTCTTGAACGCGGTGTCGTGCGTTATGGTCTTGTTTTTTCAGCAAACGATTCAGGGGTGCGGCTATTCTAGCGTCGTCAGGTATGAAACGTAGTTACCAAGACGCAGCTCTGAGGAATTGTCGGATCTCCCTACGATTTTGCGGAGGTCTTAATTCCCGTATGGCAGTAATTTTTTCTGGATCCGTTCGTATACCTTGGTAATGATATAGCATAGGTATTTCAGCTCCGGAAGGCAGAAAGCGCACTTTGCAGGTTTCAACTTAAGATCAGCTATGCAAGTGCGTCCAGATATGCGAGTGCGAAGGAATCCAACTCCGGACTAATTACTCGGCTTAGTTATCTTTGAAATGTGTGTCCCAGGGACGATGAATGCGGTTTTCGGTTTACTTCCTGGTTCTAGCGGAGTTTGCCAATACCCATGCTTCAGGTCCAATGTGGATATAAACTGTGCGCCTCTCAACTTGTCTAACGTCGGCTGTACTTGCGGAAGGGGTAGGCGTCTCTGATGGATATTTTGTATATTCCTCGGAAATACACGCGGAATCGGTTCTCTCCATTCTTTTTAACAATGACTACCGGAGAGCTGTACGGGCTACTTGACGGTTCAATGACCCCATCCTGTAACATCTGATCTACTTTCTTATTAATAATTTCTTGAATAGCCGCGTTGCAGGGGCTACAGCGCTGCGGTACAGGTTCGTCGGTCGTGAGGTGTATTCGGTGCTTTATCAAGTGTGTAGTCTGTCTTAGTCTGTTGAATTTTGGAAGTTCGGCGGCCAAGAATGTTTGCAGTCTTTGGTCATTAAGCGCTGTCAGGTCGTGCAGGCAACTCTGGGGTGACTCTTCGTCGTATGAAGTGGTGAAATCAAACAGGTGTATCTGTAGTTTGCCTTTCCGCAAAATATCCATTCCTAATACCATGTCTTCGGCTAGGGATGGCAGTACATAGAATTGGTGCCATATTTTGGTCCCATGTATACGGACGAGTATCGTAATCTCTTGTTTTATAGGTACTCTCTTTCCGTCTGCTAGCGTAACGTCGCTTGTCGTAGTTTTGGGGGAGAATCCGGGATATTCCCTATATTTTTGGAAGATACAGTCGGAGCCGTATAAGTTTCCGGCACCGGTGTCTACTAATGCGTCCACGATTTGATCATTTATCTGTACTTCCACTAAGGGTCTTTCGTCTAGAATCGTGTCGGTCTGCATTAGCGGTGTCGGCTAGATATAGTGTCCAGGAGGGGTTGCTGGTAGCTCTCGGCTCGTCGGTCTTGATTACCTTATTCGTTTCAGGCGGTGGCAACGTTTTATTGTTCCTTGGTCAGTTGGTACGACTTTCGGGCCTGGAATTGGACGGCGGTGTGTTGATGACCTTGTCGGCTTTTTCTGGACGGGTATATACGGTGCTGATCTTTGGTTCAGGTGTCGGTCGGTAGTGCATTGATGGCAGGTTCGGAGTAACTTGTATGATTTTTCCATGGCTGGTATTGGCGGTGACGGTATTCGGTTCTGGTATCAATCGGTAGTGCGTTTCTGGCGCTTTTTGAGTAACTTATACGGCTTTTCGCGGACTGGCATTGACGGTGACGGTATTCGGTTCTGGTATCGGTCGGTAGTGTGTTGCTGGTACTCTCAGAGTAACTGATACGGTCTCAGCTGGACGGGTATTGACGGTGACGGTATTCGGTTCTGGTATCGGACGGTTTTGCGTTGCTGGCACTTTCGGAGTAACTGGTACGGTTTTAGCTGGACTGGTATAGACGATGACGGTATCCGGTTCTGGTACTATTGATTGGAGTGTGATTTTCTCTGTTCTTCTGGTAATATGATGGGCGATAGGGCTCTCCATACGCTCTCGCACGTCGCAAGTTTCTCTGGCGGCAGGTACAATCTTTAGTCAGTATCCCCGTACTGCCGCAATATGAGCAGAATATACGGGATGTGACCAAGTCGGCCGCATCTCAAACAGCAGTTCTGGCGATTGTATTCCTGCATTACAAGCATTGCGTTTGGTCTGCCAGTCGTGTCGGCGGTTCTCGGGGTTAGCGGTTTGCTTTGGATAGGTGTACTACTTTGTCGTCTGCTGGCTCCCTGGAGTTCTTCGTACTCATCGCCTTACTCTATTAGGGTCCCTAGGTCGGTAAAATCTCGTCGACGGTTTATGTAGATTCGTTTGAGCTGTGATTCGGAGGTGAGTTCGGCATTCCGTCTCATTTGGCGGTTCGCAATCTGTTCTAGCAGAGTCTTCTGGTCTTCTTCGAGGGAAGAAGGAGGCCTGGAACTCTCTGGTGAATGTTGTCCATGTGTTGAACAAGGAATATTACGTATAAGGGATATTCCCCTTAGTAATTCTGTTGCGTTGGCCAACAAATCTTCCTGGTCGAATCCATAACCGTCCGCTAACTCCTGTACTCTCTCGAGAAATGCTACAGCGTCTCCGGTTCCATCAAAATGTACATTCCATTTGCACGCCTTATCCATCACGTCAGTCCGTCCTTTCT
Source organism: Leptarthrus brevirostris (assembly GCA_964036015.1). Lineage (NCBI taxonomy): Eukaryota > Metazoa > Arthropoda > Insecta > Diptera > Asilidae > Leptarthrus > Leptarthrus brevirostris. The sequence continues at coordinate 68,871,571 of OZ038372.1, read as the reverse complement.
GTGGTGGTGGCTCTACAGCTTCCACTTCAGCTTGTTCTCCAGTTGGATGCCGCGTGATACCACGTTGCCAATTGGTCAGTCTCTTCCTCATGTACACCACGGTTCCGGTGGCGTTCTGGCCTACGTCAGACAATGCTCTTTGTAGGGCCTTTCAGCTTAGCTTGTAGACCCAAGATAACTTCACCTTTCACCTTTCTGGTTGTCCTCCATCTCGGCCCTAACCTCACTCTCTTCTGAGTCTGTTGACATACTGGTTGTTCGTCTCCCATCGATTGTATCCGATGTACCTTCCTTCGGTGGGCTCGAGTCGTTGGCTGCATTCTGCGCTGGGGCGGTATCCCCCACTGATGCAGTCCTCTTTTGGGCCAGTGTGATCTCCTTCGGTCCCATTTTCTCTCTCGGGACTTCCCGCTCTGTCCGGCTTTTATTATTTCCCGCACTTAACTCTTTTCTCTCTCTCTTGACTCCTTTCTCCGTATTCCGCTTGGTCCCTGCTCGGGCGCCAAATTTGTGACGTACTCCCCGGTGCGGTTACTCGGGCGCCAACGCAATGCAATTTTTCTATCAGTACAGTAGTGTGAAAGTCACAAAATCAATTGCCTGGGAAGTTACAGTGAAGAAAGGCCAGGGTCTATCAACGCATTGAGAGAGAGAATTTGGCTTGGGAGTTATAGGGTTATTAATCAGAAAGCCCGGTTCTTAGTAACACTTCATTTATTATCCTTACTCTCTAACAATTCAGTTTCTTACTCTGTACTCAATTCAGTCTTATAACTAACGATACTAGTAGGATCTTACTTCTACGGTTTTATTTCTAAGATACTACGTCCCTTAGACTCTTCCGCTTAACACGCGTACTGGGCCCGAGCAACGGATTGCCCTTACACTGCTAAAACTAAATACCTAGGTCCCTTAGACCGTCCGCTTAACGCGCGTACTGGGCCCGAGCAACGAATTGGCATTACACTACTTAGTCTAAATAGGTAAGTCCCTTAAGCCGTTCCGGTCAACACGCGTACTGGGCCCGAGCAATTAGATTGCCCTTACACTGCTTATATCTAGGTAGCTACGTCCCTTAGACCGTACTGCTCAACACGCGTATGGGCCCGAGCAATTATATTGCCCTTATACTTATACTTATCTCTAAGCAGCTACGTGCCTTAGACCGTACCGCTCAACACGCATACTGGGCCCGAGCAACTAGATTGCCCTTAAACTGCTTATATCTAGGTAGCTACGTCCCTTAGACTGTTCCGCTCAACACGCGTTCTGGGCCCGAACAATTAGATTGTGCTTAACCTACTTATCTCAAGTAGCTACGTCCCTAACCTACTTATCTCTCGTAGCTACGTCCCTTAGGCCGTTCCGCTAAACACGCGTACTGTGCCCGAGCAATAAGATTGCCCTTACTCTACTTAACACTAAAGTACCTAACTACGGTATATGCTATTCCCTGCGCCGTTCCTAAGCATTCACCCGTATTTGGCTCGAGCGGCGTACTGCCCTTAACTGGAAATCTAGCTACAGGAATTGGTTCGGGAGGACAGGAACTCACCTCGTGGCCGGTGCAAATGGCCTAGCTTTCACTCGACGAGTGGAAAGTTGAACGGATTGGGGAACAGGGAAGGTCGGTAGAAAGTTTGATAGCACGGTAGCAAGGTATGAGGAAGGTCGGATGCAAGGTAGGAACATCGGATCGTAGGAAGTTAGAAGGTGCTTTTTGCCAGTTCGGAGTCTGGTACTTACAGCAAAAGTTTCAATTTCTCGTTCCAATTATATGAAGAAAAATAATATTTCCGTTTTATACTCCCAGTTTGGTTTCTTAAATACTGGAGTCCCGTATTCGATTCGTAACAAACCCTTATTTTTTATTTTTCTGTATATTGGTTCGCAATTAAATTTCAATTATATCACCCAATTGGGTGTTTTTATGTTCGCCGTCCTCAGATCAGCATTACAGCAGAGTGCTCGCAATTGCTTTTTTTCGACTGGCGCTGCGTTTTGTACACTGATTTCTTGTATGAGCGTCGCAAAATAAATGCTGCGTTACAGTGAGTTTTGAGGAAGTGAGGAACGCTTACCATTCGAAACGACGTGAACAACCGTTTCGAAACGTCACTCTCCTCTACCACAATGCTCGGCCCCATACTACACGTTTAACTTGCTAAAACTTACAGGAAATCCGGTGAATTCCATTTCAGCATACTTCCTATAACCCTGACTTATCGCCCTGTGATTTCTATCTATTTGGACCGCTGAAACAAGCAATCGGTAGACAATGGTTTCAGGACGATGCGCGAGAGGAAACCTTCGTTAGCAATTGGCTCCTAACGTAACCGATGGGGAAAATGCGATTCCAAAGAGGGAGATTATGTTGAAAAGTGTTGCATGCTTGGTTATTTTATGATCCCAAACTACGATTTTATTTATGTTTGATTCATCCTAGTATATCATACATTGTTCGATGTAAAAGCACCAAAACGAATTACATTCGCGTAAGGTGTGTCCAAATAAGGTAAATAAGGTAAGTAAGGTGGTAAATCCCACCTAGAGAAACAACACATTTTACGGTAGGGGGAGGCGCAATCCCAACCGTTTGGGAGTTACAGGTTGTTTCATAAATTTGCATTTTTCATGTTATGCACATCACTATTTTATTTTTAACTTTTGATTAATTCACCCAAACGCCCGAAAACTACTATCCTTATTAGCCTTTCACAGTTGTCAACAATGTTGATTTAACTCCTACCATTGCAGCTACAGTCACTTGCAAAAGTGAAGAAAGGGTTTGAAATTACAAAAACTTCAACATTTTCCCAAATTTTCTCCGAAATTCATGTACTTAATACTTCGTAAAAGGTGCAACATCTCCACGTAGAGAAAGGATGTAGAAATTCATAAATAGAAAATTTGGTGTTTTAGCAAGTTTATTTGGGGCCTCCATGTAGCGCCACTGGTAATTGTAGAGTTATACGTACGCAAGCTAACACACAACACGTGAAGGGTAAACCTCTTGAATAAATCACCTAATTCCAAGTTTGTAGGATCGCTAGTGACATCTCATCAGGGGCAGCTTAATCTACTTTCCCGGTCCGTTTATTTCTCCCCCAACTCGTGGTTCCAAAAATGGAATCTAATTTAAAAGAAAAAAATTTATGGAACAAGCAGGTTACGAAGGTAAGGTGGCGCAAGTGGAGACAAGAAAAGTTAACCCTTTGGTGCTGCTGTTGCTAACGAGCCAAAGGAGCTTAATTCTTCTTTATTAGAAACGCCCATCGTGTTAAGAAATTTTTATATTTCTTACGTTGCTCGAGTTTAGAAACAGTTTGTTTTGATTTTTATTTTAGTCCTGAATCAAGAGGAGCATACCTCATTCTATCAGACGGAGAGGCTGGCTCTGGTCTCTAAGCTGGTGTAGAAAAATTATATCAGCAACCCAGCGACGCTTCTCGAGAGTAGCAAGTTGTAGCAGTCCCAACCGATGATCATATGGAGGCAGAATAAGAGGGTCACTCCATGGCAGAGCACGAAGGGCCGATCTCACAAATATACGCTGTGCGGATTCAATACGTTAAATGTGAGATCCATAAAATGGAGACCAAACCGGACTAGCCTACTCCAGCAGTGGTCTAACAAGGGATGTATAAAGATGAAGTCTTATGTGAGTGCTAGGAAGTTCCCTGAATCAACGGAGGCTAAAACCCAGCAAACGATATTATTAATGTGGGGGATGAAGCTAAGTCATCAAGTCCTTCACCCTTTCCATCCGTTGAATACAAGTGCCAGCAAACTTGTACTGAAAAGTACAGTAGTTGCGGGACCTCGAGAAAGTCATAACCTGAAATTTCGCAATGTTTAATTTAAGATTTTTATTGACACACCAGCTATAAAATATGTGCAGGTCCGACTGCAAGATCTCACAATCCACAAAAGATTTGATTGGGACTGGATCATCAGTTCGAAGTTTTGGAATACAAGATAATTTAGCAATAGGTCTGTAGTTAGCAATCCCTCTCATATTGCCACTATTAAAAATAAGGATTAAAAATGAAGTCTTCCAGAGTTCAGGGAAGCGGCCCACCAAGCAACACCGCCGGAGGAGTAAAAGTAAAAGACATAATAACGCAGAAGAATACTTCTTCAAGACAACAGCAGGAACCCCGTCAGGGCCAGAAGAAAAGTCATCCGGGAGATCCACAATATGCTTGGATAAGATCACCTCCGTGATAGATGGAATGAGTACGTGGGGGTATATTACTATTATTAATGTGCGAAATGTTGCTACTATCTGGATAAAAAACGGATGATTCAAATGCGCCCCTAATATTCAGCAAATAAATTACAAATAATCTTAGAATCGTTACTGGAACTTAGCCCGAACTCCATAGTCGATGGATAATTAGCCCTTCTCTTTATATTGACATAATAAAAAAATGCACGGGGGTCAGAGAATATGCTGCCTCTTAGGTTCATTAGGTATCCTTCATATAGGGAACGAGAAAGACTTATGAAATGTTCGTGACAAAGAATAAATTCACGCAGGTACCTTTTGCAAAGAGTATACTTTTGCCTATTCTTGCGAGTTTTTAATTCTCTATTAAAACCAGGGGCAACCGGATTCTCTACTTCTAACCCGGACAAAGGGAACAAACCTCCCAAAAGCTTCGTACAAAACTTCATAGAAACCAGATACGTTCCTGTTGATATCGTCACCAGACAGACAAGTAAGGAAGTCAAAATCACCAAGATTTCATTCAGAGCCTCAAAATCGGCCATTCTAAAGTTAAAACTATATTCACATTCGAGATTATCGATATGCACGTCCGAAAGACAATGAAAAGTGACAAGCAGTGCGGTTGAAACATGTCAAAACTCGTCAAGGGAAGAAGGCTAGGTTCAACAAAAGTGAGCGTGGAGTTTGTAGAGACCACCAAATCAAGCTGTCTCACATTGTTACTCACATTGTTCATTTGGCAAAGTCCTAAGCTAGCCAAGGTGTCAAGGAACAGTGATTGTCCCTCAGTCAAGTTATGGCGAAGATAGCTATCGTAATCATCATTCACTACCCATCTCACTTTGGGAAAGTTGAAGTATTTAGAAAATTTCTAAATACAATGAGAACCCCACTTCCCCGTGCATACAAATCAGCATGTCTATCCCTGCGGAAAACCTGAAAACGGCGTCCTCGACCACGGCGCACGGATTTGCGAAGGGCAGGCCCCGAAACACTACAAGACCCTTGAGAAAGGGGTATGGAAGTAAAATTAGGCCCAGGCTCAGGAGCAGGAACAACAGGGTGCTCAGGAACAGCCAGTGGCAGGGACAACGGTAAGTCACCCTTAGTAGAACCTGAAGAAGACGGCACTACGGAATTGAAACCCGCAAGTGCAGTCTGCACATCATCCAGTGACCCAGACAAAGCGGCAACACGTGAAGTCAACTCGTGGCATCTCTTCTGCAAAACACCAGAGTTGGCCTCCACCGCTTCAATAGTGCAATGACTCCAAACACCTTATCTAATTTCCCATTCATGGTGTTAATGTCCGGGTAGAGAAAGGATGTAGAAATTTGGAAGTAGAAAACCTGTCGGGGAATATTATAAAAATCTGCAGTTAAAAGAAACTAAATAATACTATTTCCTTACTATTGACATGCCAATAACCTGCTTCTAATTACCCGTTTCTGGCGTATTGTAGCCAGCGACTCCCATATTTTCGTCGCTGCATTCCTAATTCTTGTAATTGAATGCTCTCTAGTGTTAACAAGGCTTGAATAAACTTCATTCTTCATTGTTTCACATAAGAAAAAGTCCAATGGAGTAAGGTCTGGAGATCTAGCAGGCCAAGGAACTGATGCACCTCGTCAATTAAAAAAATTTTCATTTAATATTGCCTTCACAACGTTAGCTGGTGCTCCATCGTGTTGGTAAAACATGTCCATTCGATTACGCATATGGATGTCATAAATGAGGTCACAATTGTCCTATGTGAACTAGTATTCGACCAGATATGGAGGTTGTGGAAGTTCGTGATAGCATCGCTGATGAAGTGTGATTCATCCGTCCACAAAATTCAGAATTTAGAAGTGCTTTTACTTTTTCATTTTTAAATAAATAACTTCCACCAAGTGTTTGCCGAAAGGAAACTTTCTGATTAAACAAGATTTAACCAGTATTGGTATTTTATGAAATTGATGAACTAAAAATCCTCTTCATAAATAATTCGTACTTAGATTTAAAACTGAGTACGTATCGGAGTTGTGTTTTTGACCTTTCGTCATGGATTTCCGTGGTGGAAAGTGCAAGTACCACACTGATGATGACCAGCTTGCACTTTCGGTCGAAACATTCATCATTTTTCTTTGAGCGCTCATATTTTTGAGAGTTCACCATCCCAAAAAAAATTATTACTATTGTTTGTGGAAGTAAAGCAAGTGCTTTCACTTTTTCATTTTTATAAAAATTCGAATTCCTTTTTGGTTGCTGTCAACATTTCTGGGGAAAAGGCTACGGACTTTAGAGACTATGGGAGCGCATTGAGTTACGATTTGATGTGTTACATTGAACGAATCTTGCTCCTTTTGTTATTGACTTGAATTTGGCTAATGGGTTTGTTATGGTAGGGTTATCAAAATTTCCGATTAAGACAGAAAGTTTTGATGAAATTCCACTTAGCACTCGACCTGTTCATCTTAATGATGTGGTGGGATCGATCATGGTACGTCTTGTGATATTGACCAGAAACCCGAAGTGGCAAAGGAAGTCTGCTCCAATAATAGGTTTGGAGACTGTGGCTATGATGAACTGCCACTGAAAAGACCTGCGAAGACCAACGTCTAGGGTAAGAAGTTTATTTCCAAAAGTTTTGATAGGTGATAGATTGGCGGCGACTAATTGTAAATTTTCAGGATATAATTTGTCCAGAGAGTTTGCAGGGAGAACTGAAACATCAGCGCCCTTTTCTATAAAAAATTGTTTGTGCGTTGTGTTATCTAAATTTTAAAGATGACTATTGGTTGAGTCCTCTCCCCTTGTCGTCAAAGGAGAAGGACTTATTAGTTTGTTGCTGGTTTGTCTTTGACTCTAGCGAAACTGTATGGAGTTATGCATTTGCGCGCGTCAACCTGTAGACTTTCATGAATTTGAATAAGTTGAGACACAAACACTATAATCATTTCGTCATATGCGCATAATATTGTACTCAATACAAATTAAATTTAAATCAAGATATCTGTGTATGAGTTGTAAAAGTAGGGTAAATAAATTGTAATATTGTGTTGAGTAGTATTTGTATTCTTATTATATTGGGATTTAAGATAATAAAAATAAGAGATTAAAATAAAATTTCGCCTTTAAAAGAGGCAAGCTCAAGCACAGGCACACCAGAAGGTGGTGTCTTGCCCCTTTTTCTGTAATCTGGTGAGCAACGAACTACTTAATCCCAGAAGGGGTAGTCCGTGGGGTGATTGTGTCTGCGGGAGACATCGCCTTTGAGAAGTACTTATCTATGCTCAGGAACCTCTTATAAAATGCTCTCACTCGTCTCTATTCATAGATGGACGGTTAGTTGCGTGCTGGGATTAATCCTAAAAAGACCGAATTAGTTATTTTGACTAGGAAACGTAGGATTCCTCATGTAGACCCTCCACTTCTTAATGGAACTTGCCTAGCGCTTACAGCTGAGTATCTGGGACTATCCTGGATAGGAAATTAAGCTGGAAACCGAAAATTCAGCACAGTATTAAGAAATGAACGGTAATTCTGTACTGTAAATCACTATGAATGGGAAATGGGATAATTAGGCCAATCCTGCTGTATGGTGAGATCGTCTGATGGCCATCCCTAAACAAGATTACGGACTTACATATCCCAGGGAAGGTTCAGAGATTAGCTTGCATTTATATTAGCCGAGCATTGCGGACGACACCCACTGCTGCTCTGGAATGACTTATTCCTCTATTTCCCTTAGATCTCATAGGTAAACATAAGTGGTGTCATCAGACTCCCAGTAGTCCAATGTTCGTGTTGGGCACTCTAAAATCATTATCTCCTTAGCGTTCTCTCTAGGAAGTTTCCTATAATCTGTCTCTTCGACTTCAAAAACTGTTAGCAGCTGTCGCTCATTCCTAAATGAGGTGGCAGAGCAGTACTACATCTACCCGTGCTAGGTTTCAGGGCACAGCGACATTTCTGAAAACTGCATGGTGGATGAGCTCGCTAGACCTGCTACTACTTTGAAGATCCAACCGGATAGGCAAGCAGGCAGGCCCGCAGCCAACTGCAAGTTGTCGCGTAGAACGGAGGCAACTAATCCATATATGGCTAGTTCTACAAACTAAGGCCCGCTCAGCTAAAATATCCCAAAAAATTTGTTACAGCTAATTTATTCGCAAAATACTCTGTATAACATACCTATGTCTAGTTGGTCTCTAAATATAATTTAGTTTTAAAATTATTTTCATGACGAAATTACTATTCAAAGTGCCGAATTCTCAGGAACCTGCAGTGTCCCTCAAACAAAATATAATCAAAAGTGTAATGTGGTTTATTTACTACGACATTGAGGCAATAAATTACACCAAAATAAAGAAGTACTTACTATATTTTCTTTCTTGAGAGACATATTATTATTTTATTGTCGCAAATATATATAATTATATAAATTATATAATCCTTTTGCACATTTTGTCCCAACGGTTTTATATCAGCATCCTGTTCAATGTATAAGAAGCGAATATTCAATAATCTATTCGCCGAACGACGTTGCTGAGTCCATTGTACCTACGAAAGAGACCAAGAATACCACCTATCTTTTTGCACCTAGCGTGTTGTTGAGTCTGCCCGACACAGTCAGCAGAGGCAGTCGTGTCGTAATCAGTTGAGTTCACAGAATCCTGGTCAGATATTTACTTACGAACTAAATATATGATCTAGTAATTTGAGCATTTTGATATGTAAGTTGCTTACACCAAGGCTTGGTTCTGCTTAATTTTGGTTAAATGTTTTGTTATCCATGTTTTTTTTTTTATATTATTTAAAAATTCCTCAGGAACCTGGTCTCAGGATCCTGTCAAATAGAGACCTATGATACTGAGAACTATCCAGGATCCTGAGAAGTTTACATTTAAATATTGTTTGTGTGCAAGATAATTTATAAAGATAAATATTTTGACTGTTCCACTTAACATAGGCTAAAAGACGTTGTATCCTTGATAAAAGACTAAACTTCGTAACTAGAATGTGCATAAAATGTCGCGCCGAAATCAGACTCAGTTTCGTCCTTAGTTTGTAGAAGAACCCATATAGGTAAACGACTGGACAGATCTGACCTAGTTTAAATCATAAACGCTCCAGGCGTCTAGTTTTGTCGGTCAGAACCAAGCTAGTTGTACATAGTAGGGTTGATCGCTGGTCACTGTGTTATTGTTAGATATGTGAAGAGACTAGGACCTCCTTCACTCGTGCTCGGCTTTGACAAGTATGCGGAAGGTCCTCCATGGTGACTATTTTTTCCATAGTCTCTGAGATTTCGAGACCACGGACATAAGAGATTTCCGGCGCTTCATCGATAGCTCCTAATGGTTCCAGAGAAGGAGTTGTAGGGTATATTACTCCCGCGGCATCATAACTTAAATCCTATTCGAGGTCTAAGTGTGTCCCTCGTTTCACGGCCACTTATACCTATCAAACTAAGTTTTCTTTGATTGACCATGTCTTCTCAATACTTTCGGCTATCTATATGAAATATTTCGTAAGGTTACATATTCGTTCCTAAAATTTGGAAGAATATCATCCCCTTCCATATCTATTTAGCCAAAATTCAAATTTAAGTCTTTAAGATAACTTTCCACTTGTCTCATGGAGTCCAAGCTCATAAGTTTGGTTTTGCAGCGGTGATTTTTAGCCCCGCTTTGCGACTTTCTCTACTCAGACTACCGCTCATTTGGGTTAAATGACTTTGTTTATATAGTCCAAGTGTGTAAGGTGTTTAAAAAGTTTCATCTAATCACTTGCGATGGGTGTTCATCTAAGATTCTGCACAGCACGTCATTAATGACAATCGGGAAAAGCGAAGGTGAAAGTATACATCCTTGCCTCTCTCCATTCAATACTTGGAAGAGCAGTTTTCCTTTGTGAAGGACGTGAAGTTGGCTCCTAAGTACGACGCCTTTATGATTGTGTTCATTTTTTCTGAGTTATTTCTCCTACGGAAAGCTGCCCCCCCCCCCATTTACTCTCAATCACCGCTGTCGAACGCCTCGAGATAGATTAGGCAGGTTTGTGGACCTTGTTTTCTCGACCAAACCAGGTGGCTCGTTGTGAGAAGATGCCTGACTCTATTGGTCCCGGAGCCCAGTCAACATCCTGCACTCTAGGATCTCTTGCTTTGAGGCTACCGACCGGTTTTCTACTTCCCTTGGTGGCTGCTCCTTCAACTTTAAAGCGGATGACTTCTGCACCCTCAATATTTGGCTTCTGTGCTACGACTGGGCTAAAGTACTCACCGAGTGAGACTTTAACCAAGACGTTTGAACTTTTTATATTGTACTTTACACTTGTTTTACTCAGTATGTGCCGATCTTTTTTCCGGCTCCCCTTGTTCGTTTCAGCCCTGAATTGATAGCCCGCTGTGACACCTTAATAATTTAAAGAGTAAAGCGTGGAAAAGGTTCTGGTCCGTTAGGTGCGACGGAGACTACCGTACCTACTATGACCTCTATCTTCGGTTCTCCCTTAATCTGCAGACGTCCTAAAATAGATTTCTCTGTAACACAAGATCCACGTTGTACACCAACCACAGACAGTTTTAGAGGTTTATAAACTCCAAACGACACAGTGCCGACTACCCTTTTTCAATAAGGCTTGGTGATTGCGAGAGCAACGACCGTTCTGTGGTGGCTTACTTTTTCGCCGAAATCTTTCATTCCGCGTTCCGAGATTTCGACTGTAATATTGTTTTTACCGATTTTAACCACTAGACTTCTAGTTTGTCTGATCGATATTCTTGTGGTCCCGATGTAGTTTCCATGTCTTTCTTGAAAACGTGCTTCATAAGATCTGAGTCAAGTCTGACAAATCTAATTGTAGACCCATCACCAACTTGTGCCATGTTGCGAAGACTTTCGAGGTTTATGAGTTCTTTCCAGCATGGCTTAATTAAGGGCAAATCTACCATCACCAACTTACTTGAATACGTGAACCAGTGCTTGATTTTGATTATGTCGGGCTTGCAAGTTGACTGCATAGTGACTCGTTATCATTTACATGAATGTTGTCTCATTTATTCTGACGATGATGCCAAAATATTCCGCGTTGTTTCTCTCGTGACGACGACTGTGACCGGCTGAGCCTTTAACATTTAAAGTTATCTAGCAACCGTCACCATTAAATGCTGACATATTTGACTATGTTAGATTCCAGCTCAAGTTTATGTATGCATTTGTAGTAGCCGGGCTTGGTGAATCTTAATAAGTTCCCGCAACCTCTTGTGGGGCATGTGGACGCAAAAGTGGATTCCGAACCACTGACATTTTCTCTGCAAACCACAATCTTTTATCAAAATCTGTTGTCAGCAGAAAGCAACCATGGGTCGCCGTCGGTGAGATTCGAACCTAGGACCTCCGGATTGGTTGGCCGACATGTTATCACTTACTCCACCGACGACGGAATACTCAATGATACTTCTAAAGGTTTTTGATTTTGATCGCTGCAGGAGAAACCCTTACGAAAGCCTGCCTGTTCATCGTCAAGATCGCGGTCGATTGATTGCTTGATTGGAATTAGGATGATTTTTGGCAACGTTGTACACAGCGTTTCTTCAGGCTCGATACGAAAAATAATCAGTGATCAGAGAATTTTTGTTTGTCTTTTGTGTCTAATTTTATCATTTTGATCAATAATTTTATTTACACATTTCATATACAATGTTATTTTTTAGTACTTCTTGCAGAGAGCATCTGTCACAAATTACGTGGAACTACTAAGCGTTACGCCCTTATACTACATTTTTGAAAAAAAATTATCCAAACCGGTACCAGAATGCAAACATAAAAAGCCCTTTATATTAAGAACATATTTTTTTTGTGATTTGTTTTCGGTTGAAAATGATTTTTTGTCGGTTACAAATGTAATGTACCGATCTGAACTCATGTCTTGGATGCTCGTTATAAGCTCTTGTAGAAAATTGCCAGCAGAATGGTAGGGAAAAGCTGTTAATTCTGTTAGACATCTGCGTTTTTGTTACTATTAATAAAAAATATAAAGACTGCACAATTTATACAGTAGATTATATAATTGATTAATATGACACTTTCCAGATCTACAAAAGAGAACGCTCGAAAAGTGTTTTTAATAAATCAAAACTAAAAGAATTAACTTTTTCCTTAGCTATTGGACGCCTGGACAGAAGGAAATTTAATGAATGTATAATATTAAATTTAGCACTATGTTTGTATTATACTCCGAAAAACTAATAACAACTCACTTTGAAAGATTAAACGCTTTTGGACCTAGCCCTTATTAACATTTAACTCATCAAATAAATCATTCTCTAGTTATCTAACGGAGATCTTAGCCATTCGACAAGATTTATAATCAATTACAGATTAATCGCTGAAATGCAACCATTTTAGTTTTATCAAAACATGCTGCCTATAGTTATTAAAAGCTTCATATATCTTTTTTATATGAAAGTCGCCTATTTTCAATTAAGTTTCACTAAAATTTGAGACCCCTTTTTCGAATCATCTACAACCGTTTGTGTTTCAAATACACCGACATTTTTAAACCAAACCCAACCAATTTTGAATTTAAATCACCCGAAAAAACAAATATAAAATTCCAAATTTATTTTAAGTACCTAACAGTATTATTCAGATTTAATAATTGAATTCACTTTCTACTTACAGTGGCTCACAGTGAAAGTGGTCCATGGTTGGTACTTCAGTTGATAGCTACATACAAATTAAGATTTACATTGCAACCTAGGGTTATTTAATTAATGATAATTTCCATTCGACCCAGTTTAATTTTTCTTGCAAATGAAATGTTGCAGTTATTTACTTATGGCATAAAAACCACAAAATTCATAGCAAACAGTCAAAGTGGTCCACTCTAATTTTCATTATAAAATAACGGTTTCTAAGGCAAGGTTGAAATATTTTCGGTACTCAGATGATATTTTATTGTTAAATTTTCATTTTTTATTAAGTGCTCGTTTAGTTCGGTAATTATTTAGAAACAATGGGACGTCAGACAACAATCGAGGAACGCGAGTTGGTTATTCACCACTTTAAGCTGGCAAAAACCAAGCGAGCGATTGCGGAAATTCGTAATAGACCTCCAACAACAGTGCAACACATAATTGAACGCTTTAAGCAAAACAGAGTGGCAAATAAAGTGAAAAAAAGTACAAAAAAAATTTTTAGCCCTACATTAGCCGGAAGAACCAAAAGCTTAGACAGGAATTTGCAACAGCATATGGAAAAAAGGATTTTAACTTCTTGAAAACTGTAATTTTTGCTGACGAGAACAAATATGATCTATTTGGGTCAGATGGCAACATCACTGTTTGGAGAAGACCTAATGAAGAGTTCTTGCAAAAGAATATTCGTCCTACAGTGAAACATGGTTTAGGCTCGGTGATGGTCTGGGGATGCATGTCGGCATCTGGCGTCGATAATCTTAAATTTATTGAAGGAAATATGGACAGGTGGATGAATTTAGACATTTTGAAAAAAAATTTGAGGGTCAGCGCTTCAAAACTCGGGATTGTTGACTCATTCCATTTCTACTAGGGATGGGGGATCGAACTGAGAAAATCGATTCAGTACGGATCGATCTGTAATTTATTTCCGATTTCGTAGATCGATTAATCGCCTTAAAAAGATCGATATCCATAGATCGATTCAATTATTTAGAACTGTTTCTCTATATAAAAATATAGGGTCAGAAGTAAACCAATTTATTAAATAATAGAAAACAGCCTTTGTAGCTTACAAATCTTGATTAGGCAACAATGGGTATTTCACAAATATTGCTTATTTAATCGAAAAACAAATTGCGATGGAACAGAGTCTTTGTTGTCTTTTTTGAAAGTACATACTAATTCTGACTCGTCTTCATTAAAGGAACACAACTAAAAATTTACACCCCAAAACAACTTTTGTGTCGCGCATTTGAAAGCGCAACAATTTTAATAGCAGAAACATTCCAGGAATGGATGTCTGATTTCAGAACCTATTCCATTTTATGAGTATGTACGAAGAATATTCTCGTAAATGGGAAGGTTTCTAGTCTCAGCCCTAAAAATGTATTTCTTGGGGACATTTTTTGAAAATATACTGGGAGTGTTTTATTCTTTCGTTTTAAACGGAAGTAACCGCAAGTAAAAGTTGAACGTTCAACTACATCTTCCTCTCTGTGTTCACCTTGCCAAAGGAAAAAATGGCCAATGCAGCAAGTTGCCAACGTTAAATTCAAAAATTTACTATTAAAAAAAGATAATTATGAAAGATGAGATTTGAGGATATTGCTCCTTTGTTTTCAAAATGATTCTTGAACGTCTGAAAGTGTACCCTTATTTCCTCTTTTCGACAATTACATAAGGGAAGAGAGAAACATGACTACCTCTCAGTTGAAAATTTCAAAATGGACGCTGTTTTGGTTTACTATTCAAGTGGTAATTGTGATTGAAAAAACAGACTTTTAATAAAAGACTATTTTAAATAAAGACTATGTTTTAATAAAAGACTATGTAAGATTTTAAAGCACGCAAAATAAATGCTTTGTCTTTTTAATTTATTGTAGAAAGGTTTTTTTACACCACTGCTTAAATTTCTAAATCCATATTATTTTAAAAGTTTAAAATCTGCCAAAGATTAAAAATACTATTAATAAGTGTCAAATCTTTGATAGGGTAAAAATCTGCAGAACCAAAAAACTATATACGCTTCTTTCAGGAGATTAAGATATACGTCGAATCTTCTTGTATTCCACATGAATTTCGTACTAGTATTATAAGTGGCATCTTTTCCACTAGTTATATTTCACTTTGAGCTGATGTGGCAATTCCGCGTAAACTAATATGCATAACGTCTAGGACATCGGTATACAAAATTCAACTTACTTTCGAAGCAATTCCACGTCGAATCGTGTATTCTAGGTGATTTCTTATACTGGAATTGACTACGCAGAAAAAAACAATTTAAATCAAAACTTAAAATCCCACATTCGAATATCACTTATTTAAATTTTTCTATAAATAACTTATTTTTTTCTCGTTGGGGAATCACCATACCAGAAATAAAACATAACAAGTCACCAATGCCAAAATCATACAGTAGTCACTAAACTACACAGTTAACACTAAAATATTATAGGGATCTCAAACGCATTCATCTAAAATTTACGATCTTTTTAAACTTTTTTTACATTTGTCGGATTATTACAAAAATTAAAAATAAAATGCAAAATAAATTCACGAGTGAGCTTGTTTAATTTTTGGCACGTCTTAAATAGATCGAAATCGAAAATAAATCAATCGATTCGAGCTGAATCGGTCCCGCGTAAAATCGATTCAAAAATCGGCAGATCGAAGGCTTAAAGATCGATCTCTCGAGATCGAATCGCAGATCGCCCATCCCTAATTTCTACCAGGACAATGACCCTAAACATAAATCTGGTTTCGTAAGGGAATGGATGCTATACAACTGCCCAAAAATCATAGAGACACCACCACAGTCACCTGACCTCAATGTGATAGAGGATTTGTGGAGTTTATTAGAAAGAAATATTCGGTCACATAACATTTCTAACAGGAATGACCTTAAGAAAGCACTACTTGACGAATGGACCAAAATTTGATCAGATTATACGACAAAATTAGTTCAATCCATACCTAAGAGATTAGAGGCAGTACGAATTAGTAAAGGACAAGTTACAAAATATTAAGTTTTACTTTTTATTTAAGTTGTCCTTTTAAATACTTTAGTGGACCACTTTCACTGTGAGCTCTGAATTGCAACAACTTTTGTTTTGTTATTTGTGTGCAATAATAGAAAAATTGTTTTTGTTGTTTTCTTTATAAAATTAAAGCATATAAAATGGAAAATGCATATACTTTAATAAAAGTTGTTCCTAATAGATTTTATTGTGGTTTTAACTCTGTCTACTTAACTCGTCATCATGGACCACTTTCACTGTGACCCACTGTATAATAAAAAAAATTATGCTTCAGTCAAAAACTAACGGCGTCAGAAGTGAAACTTTTTATTATTTATTATATTAGTTATGCAAAAACTGTCAATGAGTGTACGAATTTGTGCGGATCTTCGTATACTTTTCCGCCTCTCTCACTCTTTGGTTAAGTAAATGGTAATTAGAACAGGTACGGCCAAAATCACTGTAAACTGATTTCGATAGAATTAATCACAGAATTCTAATTCTCAAACTCTCCCTTCTTGGGTTTCCACAAGTTTTTGTAAACTGGATTCACTCGTACTTATCTGAACGCACTCAGCGGGCTTCTTTTCGTGGAGTCTGATATTATTTTCAACACTTCCGGTGTACCGCAGGGCCATTGTTATTTATAATTTTTATCAATGACGTATCTACGATTCTGTCTCACTCAAATATTCTTTGTTATGCCGACGACGCTAAGTTATTTCGCATTGTGTCTGGCAATGCTGATTGCCTTCTTTTAAATTCTGACTTGGACGCCTTTCAGAATTGGTGTTCCATTAATGACCTTCCCCTAAACATCGGAAAGTGTACATCTATGTCTTTCTCACGAAAAAGGTCTCCCTTTCAATTTAACTTTTCCATAGAGGGCTGTCCTTTAACAAGAGTTACTAAGACTAAGGACCTAGGTGTCTGGCTAAATTCCCATTTTTCTTTCGAGGATCATTTTGATGCCATAGTTAACAAGGCTAATATGACTCTTGGTTTCGTGAAGAGGTGGTCAAAGGAATTTGATGACCCTTACATTACAAAGCTCTTATATTGCACTTTTGTCAGGCCTATCCTGGAATATGCCTCTTCTGTCTGGTCGCCGTTATATGAGACACATATCAATTGCATTGAAGCTGTTCAACGGAGGTTTGTTAGGTTCGCTCTTCGTGGCCTTCCTTGGAATAACTCCCGTATATTGCCTCCTTATGTTGATAGACTTGGAGTCCTGCACTATGATACACTTGAAAATAGACGACATAACGCAAGGATCCTTTTTGCTTTCGACTGCATTCGGGGGTCTATAGACTCTTCTGTTCTCTTGGCTTGTTTTGGCTTGTCGGTTCCGACTCGCTCCTTGAGGAATCACGACTTTCTTCAATTACCTTTTCATCGCACGAATTATGGATTAAATGAGCCTATCACGTCGATGTCGCGATTTTTTTATTCTTCTTTTGATTGCATTGATTTTCAAGTGAGGAGTCAGCTTTGTTGAGGTTACTTTTTGCTTTTCACTTTTTACTTTTCAATTTATCTGCTTTATGCTTTTTATATATCTTTTATACACTTTAGTATTTTCATATTCTATTCATATATTCTCTCGTTATCTTTAATTTTATATAGTTTATTATATTGTTCAAGTGAGGAGTCAGCTTTGTTGAGGTTACTTTTTGCTTTTCACTTTTTACTTTTCAATTTATCTGCTTTATGCTTTTTATAAATCTTTTATACACTTTAGTATTTTCATATTCTATTCATATATTCTCTCGTTATCTTTAATTTTATATAGTTTATTATATTGTTCGTATCTAGTTTTTTAATGTATTGTTCTTATCTTTTTCTTTTTTTTATCTTGTAGTAATCAGCATTTTAATGAAACATTGTAAATAAATAAACTACAAGCCATGAACTGCACTTTTGTTTGGAGTTATAACATAAATGGTTTTACTGAATGGTCCTATTTACATTGTTTTTAATGGTAGCCAGGCGGTGATTTTTCTTTAAACTCGCCCTAGCGCTAAAACTATTAGTTATATGAAAAAATTAGTTTTATATTAACTTAAAGCGATCTTTCTAACAAAGTAAAAACATTATTCATTTTTGGGATCTTACATAAAACACACTTGTTTTTTAAATTTTCCACATTTATTTAATTATTCGATTAGTTACAATAAATTCGCTAACGCGTTTCGTGTTCTATCACATCACCAAAGCGACTAACTTAGAAATTCGAATAACTTGTATAATAAAATTTGTTTGACTAAGTCTACTTTTAGGCTTCATATTAAGTTTTTATAATTCGAGGATTTAACAAAGGGCTCTTATTTATAAAATCTAATTGGTCATTAAACAGAATTTTGTTATCTTGTTTGTTCTTCCTAATCTCAAAAATTTCATATCTGTCCAGTATCCGGCCACCTTCAACGTGGCAAAATTTCCACTTCCGCATTTTAGGCTTAAAAATGTTTATTATTTTCTTTCGTAGGGTATGAATAGTTTTACTTCATTCGAAAGATTGTTTTGTTTACTTCAAGTAAAACACAAAAACTTTTTTATAGAAGCAATATTTAGACAATACGAGGAATTTATAGAAAAATCACCCCCCGGCTGCCATAAAAAGCAATTAAGAAATTAACGAAATGTCAGACCACTTTGGCCTATGTGTGTGCGACAAATTCGTGAGTTTTTTTTATTATTCCAGTCTGATTGGTTCTGCGGCCTCTATCTATCCATCTTATGGAATGCACTGCATTCACAGATTTATACTTTTTCCGCCTCTCTCACTCTTTGGTTAAGTAAATGGTAATTAGAAGAGGACAAGGAATTTAACAAATTTTGTCAGCTCTACGAGTTTACTCTCCCACCAAAACTCCTATAGTGTCCCATAAAAAGTTTCACTTCAATTTAAACTTCACAGTGGATTATAAAATAGATTAGGTTTGGTTTGAAATCGACGGTGTGTAAGTGTGTTTGAAACAAAAAAAGTTGGAGATGATCCAAAAAACGATGACGTTGATTCGAATTTTAGTGAAATCGAATTGAAAATAGGCGACTTTCTAATGAAAAGGGTATATTAAAATGATATTACACACATCCCTAAATGTTGTAATAGTTTATAAATTTACTAATTTTTATTGCAAAATCTTCTGTATAATTGCTGTTCTTTAACACTTTTTCCAAACTAACGTCCATTTGTTTGGGAGATAACTAAATACTGCCAGTTCGGATTGTTCTTATAAGCAGGTGAACAAAATTAATTTACGGTGCATAATACTAGATACATATTACTATATTATAATACCTGGCAAAAATATCGCGAAATCATACCTATTGTAAAATATTATAAAATTTTAATTGTTAAATTATACATATTTTAAGCCCACGGTAGTAAATTATTAATAACTACCGATTTTATTATATCAGCCCATTTCAGTAAATGAGCTGAGAAAATTTTACTCCATTTGCCATTAACAGAACCCGCAAATGTGGAAATCCGACACTGATGATCAGCCTTTTTCGGATTTTACATCTTGTAGCACTTGGCAGCAGTTCTTTGGGTGTCTGATTACAAGCGCCGCTCTTTGTCATTTCACTCGTCAACCGTGGTAATTTTCAGTATGATGTCTGCGTCAAACACATTAGTTGCGTTTCCCATTAGTTCCTTTTTCCGGATTTAATCAGGGGCTCAAATCCAAAGCGATAGACTTGACAAAACACGGTTCAGGATAAAGTTGATTTTGATTTCTACTGATGCTCTGCTAACATATCTTTCCAGCAGCGAGTGAAAACAGTAAATTATCTGCGACTGGTTACATGTGCCCGGGCCATATTTCATAAAGTTTTATGGACAGTCTGTACATTCAAAGAACAACCTCGGGTCGCGATGTTCTAAGATACATATATTGATTGTACGCCTTTATGATATATGGTGTATGTTGATTCTCAAATTTCCGTCAAAAAATGTTTAAATTAAAATTAATAGTCTGAGCGCAAAGACGAGATTCGTGTGACCTTTAGGTCTTGTCTTCGTCCCATTTGAGCAGAAAACTTGGTGTTAGATTACTCCGAAGACACATCTGGTCAACTTTACGAATCTCATTCCATATGTATCTTCCAGCCATTGCAGCAAGGTACTTTTCTATCCGGCTATAAATTAATGCTTTAGAGTAGTTTCAAGCACATAGAGTAAACTACCGCTGTTTGTATCCCAAATCAGGAACTAAAATACCTCTGTAATACTTGTACTAGTACAAATAAATTTGCATGACAATTAGATTATAATCTGCGGCAGTTAAATTCGCGCACCACTGAGGATGGGTGAACTGGTTAAGAGGCGAATAAAACCACTGACCAGTTAATAGTGGCACCTCCAAACAATAGCGCGATCCCAGATTGTAGATAGTTATGTTCAGTCTTATTATATGGCTGCGTGATTACCTTATTTAAGTGGGAATTTGCAAATTTTTTGATTAAACGAAGAGTTCTCGCTGTGACTTTTATTAGTTTTTGATTCCTCGTTAATTGCAAAGGTTGCGGGGAAGCAGAAGATTGAAATAAAAGTATTTGGTTATCTCAGTAGAGAGATTATATTAGTTGATAATTTCCAAAATTAGTCATGTCTACTTTTGACAAAAATTTTGTTATTATTCCTTTTTTCATTGGATTGTCCAGGAAATCCGCCAAGCTTATAATTTTATTCTTTTCACCAAAATATCCCTGCAAAATTTAGATTTTTGAAATGATGAACTCATTCGAAAGCTTAAAGATTGTTTATTTGAAAATTAATATTTAAATAAAACATATAAAGAGCACGTGGAAAGAACAATCTGAGTCCCATTTGCAGAAAATGGAGCCATAATAATTTCTAACGCTAATTACTCAGCCAGGGTGACCTAAAAATGTTCTTCCCCTGCATATTGTGTCTAAGCAACTATTATTTAATAACCAAAGAACTAGAATAACGATTGTAAAAGTATAAAATAATGTTCAGTGGAAAAAGCTCAAAAGTATAGTTACAGAAAAACCCCGCCTTTGGCCACTGATCATAGAAGCATGTACTTAACAGGTGCATACACATCTTTTTAACCGACTTCCCAAAAACAAAGAGGTTCTAAGTTCGACGCGTATTTTATTTTATTTTTTTTTATGTCTGACCGGGCATAACTTCGTAACGCGTCTACCGATTTTGATGATTCTTTTTTTGTTGGGTAGAGTATGTTCACCGATTGGTACCATGTCAAAAAAATTTTTGGTAGGGTGGGGGTGGGGGGTGGGGGTGAAACCTAACTTTGTAACGCGTGGTCCGATTTGGATGGTTCTTTTTTTGTTGTACAGAGTATGATCCCCCCATTGCTAACAGGAGAAAAAAATTTGGCCTAGTGTGGGGGGAGTGGGGAGTTGAAAATAATATATAATACTTTTCAGCTTACGGGATCATAAGAAATAAGGATTAAATATTTGTGTTGTAGTTGTTCGGTTTGTTTGATTTGCACCGACTTCAAAATGTCGTAAAAGATATAAAATTAAAAATTATTTTATGCTTTTTAGCGCTTTTTGTGAAGTCGGTTCAACTTTTTTTTTAGAACTATTTTATTAAAATATGAAATAAATATGTTAAAAGCTTGAGGCTTTCTATCTGATAGAAAGTAGTATTACTTATGACGTTTGATGCCTCAAGCTTTTAAATATATATTTTATACAGGAAAAAGGTATATTTTTATGTACCTTTTAAGTACGTGCGCCTATGGAAGGAAGAGGGGTTTCAGTAGCTATACTTTTTAACCGACTTCCCAAAAACAAAGCGGTTCTAAGTTCGACGCGTATTTTTTATTTTATTTTTTTTTATGTCTGACCGGACATAACTTCGTAATGCGTCGACCGATTTTGATGATTCTTTTTTTGTTGGTACCATGTCAAAAAAAGTTTTGGTAGGGTGGGGGTGGGGAGTGGGGGTGAAACCTAACTTTGTAACGCGTGGTCCGATTTGGATGGTTCTTTTTTTGTTGTACAGAGTATGATCCACCATTGCTAACAGGAGAAAAAAAATTTGGCCTAGGGTGGGGGGAGGGGGGAGTGGTAGCCTAACTTTGTAACGCGTGGACCGATTTCGCTGGTTCTTTTTCTGTTGTATAGAGTATGATCCCCCATTGCTAATAGGAGAATAATTTGGTCCTAGGGTGAAAGGTGTAGGTGGGGGGAGGGGTAGTCTAACTTCGTAACGCGTGGACCGGAATATGATCCTTGGTTGATACTACAAATGTTGCTGAGGTGGGGGTGGGA
Source organism: Leptarthrus brevirostris (assembly GCA_964036015.1). Taxonomy (NCBI): domain Eukaryota; kingdom Metazoa; phylum Arthropoda; class Insecta; order Diptera; family Asilidae; genus Leptarthrus; species Leptarthrus brevirostris. Next base: position 68,849,346 of record OZ038372.1, on the reverse strand, counting down.
GAAGGGGAGGGGAACCTAACTTTGTAACGCGTGGATCGATTTGGATGGTTCTTTTGCTGTTGTATAGAGTGTGATCCCCCATTGCTAATAGGAGAATAATTTGGTCCTATGGTGGTGGTGGGGGAGGGGGAGGGGTAGTAACTTCGTAACGCGTGAACCGATTTCGATGATTCCTTTTCTGTTCGGTAGAGTATGTTCCTTGATTGATACCATGAGAAAAAAGTTTAGTGGAATGGGGGTGAGGTATGGGGTTAAACGCGTGGACCGATTTGGATGGTTCTTTCTTCGTTGTTAGAGTAGAAGACACTAAAAAGTGAAAAATAAAATAATTTTTAAAAAAAAAGTTGAACCGACTTCACAAAAAGCGCTAAAAAGCATAAAATAATTTTTAATTTTATATCTATTACGACATTTTGAAGTCGGTGCAAATTAAACAAATAAAACAACTACATAACCGCAATTGAAATTAATACATAATACTACCTGAACGTTTCAGCTCACGGGATCATAAGAAATGACAATTAAATATTTTTGTTGTAGTTGTTTGGTTTGTTTGATTTGCACCGACTTCAAAATGTCAAAATTAAAAATTATTTTATGCTTTTTAGCGCTTTTTGTGAAGTCGGTTCAACTTTGCTTTTTTTTTAAAAACTATTTTATTAGTCTTAAATTTCACTGAACATTATATACATATATCTCCACACACCTGCCATATATTGTTTTTCATTTCTCGCCTAGATCGTCACCAGTTCCTTCATTCTTGCACGCGACCTAGGCAACATCCTGCATATTCCATGCAGTGATGGAATGCATCATACCGAACATCTTCTACAGGCTCAATTGTTAGCAATATTTCTTTGAGCCTGGGGCTTTTTCAGAATTTGAAGGTTGTCAGAACAAGAAAAAGTTAATTAATTTGATTTTATGGTTTTGTGATTTTATGGTTTGTAGTTTCATATGCCTTCGATAAAGGAGCCAACTATTCACGACGGCGGCATTCAATACCCAGTAAAAAAATTCGCATGTACCATTTATTTATTCGATCGAACTCAATATTCATACCAGAGTAGCTTACCACTTATGAACTGTTTGTACATTTTTAATATATCTGACAAGTGAAGGTTTCGTGTTTATTTTCTTGCAATTGCAATTGCAAGTGTTAGGATATGCATTGAATGGCATTACGATCGAACCGGTGAATCATGATTATTTTCGACGCGGCAGTCATATGAACCATAGGTTTTGAGGTTTTGAGTTCTTTCTCTGATAGTTAATCGCAATTTCCAGCCCTGTTCGATCTCATTGTGCCTGCACAAAAGATGTACGATTTTAAAAACACCGCCAATAATTTATAGATGAAAACCAGTTGTTAACGAAGATCTGAAACTTTAAATTGTGAGCAAGAGTAGATGACAAGTTCAATACTATATCTTTAGAAAAACCCATTCCTTTCTCATGACAAATTCCTTTTCCTACGTATAAAGCAAAATTATATATAATGATTAACCCGCCCCGCTAATCGAGAGTCGTTGGCGAAAATCCTCTTAATGATGCATGGCATCCTCAACCTCTTAGTCAAAGAGAATGAAAACCAACCTCATCCAGTACTGAGACTCGGTCGACGGAGACTCCGAGTAGTAATAATCTGGTCTACAAGGAGTTTTTTTTAGCGAGGGAGATGAAAATCTTCCAAAAGACAACGGACAGCCCGTGCCCTCCAGTAGTGATTTTTACTCAGGAAAAACACCTCTCCAGGTATAAGCCTTAAAACGCCAAATATAAGCGGGTCCCTTTTCGTCCCCTCCCTGTCTTCCTTAGCGGGTGCAACTCAGTTATCCAGTTATCTCACTGTCGCCGCTACACTCAGTTGCTTGGATCAACGTTAGGATCGTAGCCTATCTGCAGGAATCCCTGTTGTTACTGTCTCCAATGTTCTGTCATGAGCCATGTTTTAGTCATAACCGAGCCAAGGAGCTTTAGTGCAGAGCCAGGAAAAGTAACTTCCTCCGGATTAACCGCAGCTAACTTTTCCGAAGGCAGGTTTGCATCTTTTCCTAGTGCGTGTACCTCGGAGATAGCCAACTAGTTAAAGTCTAACATCTCTATCACCGCCACACCTGAAGAAGTGCTAGTTATTATTTTGTAAATGGCACCTTCTTCCAGGACTGCTTAAGCACTTTCAGCTGGTGCAAGTCCAGCCTCTATAGCCGCCGCAGAAACTTCGGAAGTTAATCCCAGATGAAGAAGCGGATGAAGCCACTCCTGCTGAAGTGCTGAGGAGACACTATTCGTGACCCAATTACCCATGGGTCCAGCAGTAAGAAGGAGACCACTGCAAAGTTCCTCGGAGATAGACCTGTAAAATGAAAGTATAAGTACAAGTACAATTACCTTGTACTCAGAATTTTTTAAGTACAAGTACAATTCCTTAGTACTAGTATTTGAAAATTTTAAATAGCAGTATCGTAAGTACTTGTACTTACAATTCCCACAAAAGTACTTTAATATCTGATCTTAATTACTTAAGTATATAAAAATTGCACTTAAGTACTTTTCAGCTCCTTTTAACTACTTTCAATTCCTTTTAAGTATTTTCAATTCCTTTAAAGTACTTTTAATTCCTTTTAAAAACCAAATTTCAGTACAAGTACTCACTCATTCAAACACTATAGTCAAAATCGCTTGCACGCCAAAGACACAGATCTTAGGAGCTTCATAACACGAGACAGAGAGTCCAGTTCTTTGAAAGAGCAAGAGGTTAGCAAAGGATTTCATTTCAACAATTGAAACAGGTGAGGCTGTGACAACTATAAATGATATCAAAAGTGTGTCGAACTCTTCTTGGAAAGACTTCGGTTCACCAGATGTTTAAGGGTTATTATTGTCACTAGAACTTTTTTTCTTATGCTAGTGTATTCTTTGTAGCTATCTGGGTGAATTCTCTTTAAATGTTTGATGAAGTTAGAGGTAACACTTAGCGATCCTTAATAGTTCTTTACATAGTTGACAAACTGTAGCAATGTCAGATTTCTTATCATTCAACTAATGTAAGAAACAAGAAACATTGTTTTATTATTTAACGTAATTTTACTCTATATTCACCCCCGGTAGAAATTTACCGCCACCACATTTTAAAAAAGCAATTATAACTTGTCTTGACTCTTGTTAATTTCGGACAACTATACTTAAATAAAAATAAAATGTTCCGCAAAATAGCAGTTTTTGTCCGGCATCCTCGTCCAACTTCATCTTGCTTGGTCCCGAGCCCATTCCTTGTTCACCATCATGCAATATATTTGATGATGTCCTCTTCCTATTATCTCCTGGCTTATACATTGGTTCAACAATCGGAATCAAAATCAATCTCCTTAACAACGTTCACAGTAAGAGCCATAATTAATGAGATTTGTACGAGAAAGCTTCATGTTGGTTTATTTTGACATACAAGTCATGGCAAAGAGAAAATCCACATAAAGGCGTTAGTTACTCTAACACACGTTAGTTCGTCTACCGCACAATTTGTCAAAATGTCTAAACTAAATTCAATTTTCAAATTTTTATTAAAGATTTTTCTTTTCCTTTCTATACTCTTTGATTGTATATTTGCAGAAGATACCTGCACTATTTAAAGAAACAAACAACCAATTCATTAACAAGAGCAACGAAATATGGTGTTTCTGATAACTTTTCATCAAATCTCACAGATGTCAGATAGTCCAAAAAAGATTCGTTCACTTCCAAATTAAATCACCAAATAATAGTACTTTTGTAGGACTTATAAGTATAAGTACAAGTACCGGTACTGGTACTTATAATTTGCAATTACAAGTACCAAGAAATTGTACTTGTGCTTAAAAATTTGTAAGTACAGGGTAATAGTAATTAAGCTGCACTTCAGTCCTAATGTATTAAATTACTTTACAGGTCTGCTCGGGGATTTTTCAAAAGGTTATATCATCCCGCATTAGTTACTTGGCTACGTTTTAGGATGCATGGTCCGGTACCGAGCTTAGATGGTGTCATCCCAGCTCAACTTCAAACAGTCTTCGAGATACTTATTCGTTGGCTGGAGGTCATCTATGGCCCCTGCCTTAACATCACATATATTACAATCTCGTGGATGAAGGTTAAGGTAGTCTTCCTTCCTAAAGTCTCTCACTCTTCCTTCACAAAAACCACGAGAGACTTATAGATGGCTACATTAAGGAGACAGTCGAGTCATCTAAGCTGTCTGTTCCTCAACATGCATACAATAAAGCTGGGTCCGTCGCGACTGCCTTGCACGAACTAATCGCAAGTATATAAAGATCATTACTGAATAATGATATTTACACTTGCAGCCTTCCTCGATATTGAGGATGCTTTCAATAACATCAAACCAGAGGCGATAATGGCATCCTTGTGGAGGTTGTATCTAGACCAGTGATGTCCAAACCTATGCCCGCGGCGAAGTGATCTTTTAAGCTCGTATATGCACTTGTTTGACTGTATTCGGTTTCCTGTTTTTACATCTTTTAATAGTTTAAAAAATCGTTATAAGTAGTTTGGTAAGTAATTATACAATATCTTAAAATATAGAACCTTTTGCAAACATTTTAAGGTTTTAAATTAAACAAACAGTACGAAGTGCTTCTAAAGCTTTAAAGCATTCCTCACATTAAGTAGGGTGAGTTTGGCCATCACTGATCTAGACAGTTCTCATCAAGCTTGTCTATCTCATGCTTAAAAGCAAGATAGCTAATACTAACTTGAGATCAGTTCCACTACTGATAACAGGTGCCCGAGAAACTACACCCTTTAAAGCCCCTAACACATTTCTCCACCTCCTGCCGGTGGATCATAAGCCTCAAATCAGTCAAGATTTCAGCGCGGACACTCCAAAATCCAGGACTATAGTGCAAAAACAAACGCTGACAATACCGCACCCAAACCTTTCTTTAATGCTAAATTTTACTCCAGTATCCCAACTAGGTCGGAAGGGAAGGATAGTCCCCCTAAATGGGGTGAGTCAGTGCATCTATGTACTGGCGGTTCCAAGCTGCAAGACAAAATTGATGGGGTATCTTTTCGGAACACGTTCGGAACACCTACTTTTCAGGGTACCCGTAGATCGTCTGAAGAACTTAAAGCTGCCTACGACTGATATTTGTATCTTCTCACATTGTCAAGCTGCTATTAAATCTCACACGGGGGCGTATGCTACCTCCAAAACTATGAGCTTGCCGCTGAACTCTGAACGACAAGGTCGAGATACCGGGGTTTGATGACGTTCCGGGTAACTGTGAAGCTGACCAGCAAGCGAGAATCAGCACTACTGTTCTTGGCTCAGACATAAATCACCAGTTTGTCAAGCCGCTAGTAACAGGCAAGCTGGATATTACAGAAGCGTCCCTCAGGACTGCGAATGTAAAATGGCAAAAGGATCACACCTGTCTTATTACCCGGCGGATCTGGCCAATTCTGGACCCAGAGCGATTAAGAGAGCTTATCTTGCTCGGAAGAAATATTATTGTTTTTCTTAGGGCGCGCCTTCAAATGACAACTACCTGGCTATATCCAACCGGAGGAACCGGTCTCTGGGCTTCCTCTTTTTCAAAGAGTTAGCCGAGACAGGCTTTAGGTCAAGGACGTAGTTTGGTTTATCAAGAGCTGTAAATGGTTCCCGATCGCGTGACAGTATTGTAAGCCTTGTCACCTCGTGCTCGACTGTGGTGTCACAATGGGCTTCTCTGGCCTAAGTTTGCCTTTCCTTACAGAATAGCAGCCACTTAAACCTAACCTATATACTACTTTATGGACGATCAACCTTCGTAACGAATGACTGATGAACAGATTATCAACGTAGTGATGTTCTTCAGGCTTAGTTCGGATAGTATTTGCATTGAGCTCCTCTGGTAAAGTTGTATACCTCTTTTCTATATCATCTTTTTTTTGAAACGAACGGTGTAAGCCTCTATTCACCTTTACATTCTGAATTTGGAGCCTCAAAGCTCATTTTTCTCCATTTCAAATTTTTTGAATCAAGTTTCTCCAAATTATATGTATACTTGCTCTTGTATTGCTCAGTTATGTATATCGCGGTTATCACTAGCTTCTCTTTCGTGTTGTTGTTGTTCTGCCTGAGGTTAAGTTATTATTTAAATTTCGATACCAAAATCATCAAGAAGTTCTTGTAAACTATTCTCCAAAATTTCATTAAGCTCTTCCTCGTGTACAGGATCATCTTTACCTTCTCAATCGACGCAATTACCATTTACTAGCCTCTCAAGATCTACTTCCGATAAACATTTTCTGATATTTTCAGCCACTAAAAAACAAATCATTTATAATCACCTTTATTGCCAAAAGTTGCCTACAGATGACTAAAATTTAGCTTGCAAAATATTAATTACGAAATATTAACTTTTCTTCAAAATTTTGTAATCAAGTGTTTGAAGCAACGTATTAAAATTCGCAAGTGCTAACCCTATTAAGCACGGTTTGGAAAACTGTTCATTTATTCCCCTTAGAGTTCAAAAATTTCCTGCCCGCTGGCGTGGACGAGGTGCACCGATTCCTTGGCCTGCTAGATCTCTAGGTCTTACTCTATTGTAGTTTTTCTTATAGAGCGCAATGAAGGATGAAGTTTACTTCAAGCCAGTTAACAATGGAGAGATTTTAATTAGAATAATTGGGAATTCAGCTACGAAAATAGGGGAGAGGCTAGCTACAATACACCTTAAACAGGGAATTACAGCGCTATTGCCATGCATCGAAAGTAGCGGAGGACATTTTAAACATATTATGTATCATACTACGATTAATTGTAATACGTTTCGAATTCAATAAAACTCATTTTAAGATTAATTTTAGTTCAATTTCGTTAAATTGCAGATTATTATAATATTTCCTAAAAGGTTTTCTCGGTACGAATTTCTACATCTAACTGGGCAATTTCCCACTTTTTTGAAAGATAATAGGCAATTTAATAAAAACAAGTGTATTAATTACATAAACTTTCTAGACAATTTGGAAAAATGCTGAATTTTAGGTAATCGCAAAACATTTTTGTACTTTTGGAAGTGACTGTACTCGCAGTGTTAGCAATTGTTTGATATATACGCATTGAGTAGATCAAAAGTTAAAAATCAAATATTGATGTGCATATCGTGAAAATTGCAAACTTATGAATCACTCTGTAACTCCCAAACGGTTCAGATTGCCCCTCCCTTTCTGATAAACAATTTTTGGTTTACCTAGGTAAAATTTATCATCCCACTTATTTTGGCACACCAGATGTTAAACACCCCGTATGTTACTGTTTCAAGCACACATAACTAAGTTGTTTAACTCCTTTTAACCTTATTTTTAATTGAAAATGGTATTTTTATTGGTATTTCGCCTTCTTTTAAATTTACATGTGGTTTTTGAACGTACCCCTAGTCAAAAATATCTTTATATTTTTGCAAAAAACCTTGTAAATCTTTGTCTCAGAAGTTTTGTAATTGCAAAAAATGCATCTTATTCTAAAGCACCTTGCCTATTACCACCATGGCTTGATTTTATCTTCTGCGAAATTCTCGGATACGTTCCGTTAGTAATTAATTTTATAAGTTTGATAAACAGAGCGATGGTAAAATGCGCTAATAGAATATCATGGATATTCAATTAAAATGTTATCCACAAATCACAAAAACAAAAAAGTTCAAAATTTTATTCGAAAAAAAAATAAAAATAAAACTTTATCCTATTAGCAGTCAGTATAGCAATTCAATCAATAAATTCAATATTTAATAAAATTTAACAAGAATTCCAAAATAAATCCAAAAAAGTTCATTGTTTTCTGATTTTGAAACTTCCCTTGCTGAACAAAGAAGAAGATACTATTAAATTGGGTGGAATTAAGTTAAGCAGGAATACAGAACTAAGTTTTTGCGACAAGAAAGTTCTCAAATTATATTTTGAAAATATAGTTTTGATGCGCTCAGTTTAAACACTGACCGAGGAATAGAGAGGATAGACGCTATTTTCCTCCAGCTGTAGTGCCAGTCTAGTGTGCCAAAATAAGTGGGGTGACAGATCTCATCTGTAAAAACAAAAAAATGTATGGTAGGAGTAGAAGGGCACTTTCAAACGTTTGGGAGTTACAGGGTGATTCATAAATTTTCAATTTCCATGGTATACACATATGCATATTTAAAATCAGTATTTTTCCAAATTTTCTAAGAAATTCGTGTAAATAATACACCATTTTTATTTCTATTCAATTGCTTATCTTATTATCTTTCGAAAAAGGCACAACATGTCCTGTTGGAGAACGATTGTAGAAATTTATACGTAGAAAACCTTTTGGGGAATATTATAAAAATCTGCAGTTTAGGAAGTTATAATAAAAAAAAGCTTTTTATTAAATTCAAAATTTAAATTTAAATTCATTTTAGTATGTTACAGAAGTTGTTCGAAATGTACTTCACCATTTTCGATGCATGCCAATAACCTTCTTATAATTCCCTCTTTGAGGTATATTGTAACCAGCCTCTCCCGTATTTTCGTCGCTGCGGTCCAAATTCTGCTAACAAATTCTTCTGTATTGTTAACCGGGCTTAAGTAAACTTCACCCTTCAAAATGTAATAGATATAAAATTAAAAATTATTTTATACTTTTTAGCGCTTTATATGAAGTCGGTTCAACAATTTTTTACAAAACTATTTTATTTTTCAGTTTGTAGTGTCTACAACGAAAACAGAACCATCCGAATCGGTCCACGCGTTAAAAAGTTAGGTTCAACCCCCTACCTCCGCCTTCATCCCACTAAAATGTTTGTTCTCTTGGTATCAAGCAAGGAACATACTCTACCCAACAGAAAAAGAATCATCGAAATCGGTCCACGCGTTACGAAGTTGGACTAACTCTTCCCTCGATAGGAACAAATTAATCTCCTATTAGCAAAGGAGGTTCACACTCTATACAACAGCAAAAGAACCATCCTAATCGGACCACGCGTTACAAAATTAGGTTCCACGCCCACCCCCCTCCCCTACAACACTATTTTCTAGTGGTATCAACCACGGAATATACTCTTCCCAACAGAAAAAGAATTATCCAAATCGGTCCATGCGTTACGAAGTTAGACTACCCCTCCAACTTCTTAGACCAAATTTTTTTCTCCTATTAGCAATGGGGGATCATACTCTGTACAACAAAAGAAGAACCATGCAAATCGGACTACGCATTACAAATGGGGGTCCACCACTACCCCACCAACATTTTTTTCTCGTGGTATCAACCAGGGAACATACTCTACCCAACAGAAAAAGCATTATCCAAATCGGTCCGCGCGTTACGAAGTTAGACTACCCCTCCCCCCACCCTAGGCCAATTTTTTTTTTTAGCGTTTTTTGTGAAGTCGGTAAAATTTTTTTTTAAATACTGTTTTATTTTTTATTGTCTTCATATATACGACTCCAAGAAGGTTGCTCGTACGAACAAAGCAAGGTAGCGTGCACTCTAAAAATGGTAACAGCATTTTCCAAATCTGGCAACAAATTACGAAATTAGTCACGGTTACCCTTTCATACCATCACCTTAGAAACTTCTTACCATGGCCCTAGCGCGCCACCGTACGCTATACAGCAAGAGAAATTTCGTAGTCAGCCGCCCTCCCCCCCACCAACCATAGGTCAACATTTGTATATATAATAGCAATGAAGGATCATACTGTACACAACAAAAAAGAATCATCCAGATATCTCTGTGCAATAAGAATTTGGCTAGCGCCCCCTTCGCACACCACCCCACCTCATACATCATGTCGTCTAACCAGTGGGACAACGTATTCATCTAAATAAAAAACATCCAAATCCGTCCACATGTTACGAAGTCAACCTACTCCTCCCCCCACCACCCTAGTGAAAATGTTTTCCTCGTATTAGAAATTAAAAAAATCATCCAAATCGATCTACGCGTTAACAAGTTCACATCCAACCCCTACTACAACCCCACCGTTTCAAATTGTGTCGCAGTACCAAAGGGGGGGGGGGAGCATACTTTACACATCAGAAAAAGAATTATGCAACTCTGCCCACGCGTTAGACTACCTACCCGGCCCCTCCCCACTCTATTCAAGCAACACATTTTTTCATTATTATCAATCGGCGATCATACAACAACAAAAGAATCATCCAAATCGGTCCACGCATTACGAAATTTGGTTTCACCCCCACCCAGACCCTCACCCAACCAACAATTTTTTTATCATGGTAAGTTTTGACCAATCGTATAAAAAAACGGGATACTCACCTTTCACGCAGCACTTGTAGAAAATCTAAAGCGGAGAGAAGCTCCGTGGACAAGATGATAAAAGGCTGCGACCTATTTTCAGCAGTGAAGAGTGAGGCTAACATTCTGCAGAAATGCTAAAGACTCCCAGGTACAGTTGAATATGTCAGTGTTCGTTGCCAGGAACTGAAACAGGAACAGGAGACGGGGTCGGTTGCCCAGCCTGACAACGAAGTGACTCTTTAGTGCAGGTGTGAGTATCTGTGGGTCAATAGTCTGTTGCCCATTCTTGATCCGCATGCAGTACAGATTAATTGTTGATTTAGCAAGTGTGAGAACAAAGCTAATTAAACAATTCAACTAGTTGCATGTTCTTGGCCCCAGCAGAAACAACGTTCGAGATATGCCAGGTGAGCGGCAGATTAGCTGGCACAAATCACAAACTTGTTTCATCAAATTGCACAAGGCCGAGCAAGTGAAATATTCGTAAAATAGGGTTCCTTTACCCCCACAAACTCTTAAAACCCTATGGTCGAAGTGCGACAGCTAATATGGATGCACGAGGGTTTGATGGAGCAATTTGAATGCTCTCTGTAATTGGATGGATAACTGTAGACCGATTACTCCGCTTGTAACCTGAGATGTGCGCGCCATCTTTTAAAACCTAAGTGTTCTGTAGGTATCACCACAGCGAAGAAATCGCACAGCCGACGTGATGTCAGTGTACTGAAATATGTGCGCAGCTGTTGATTCACCACGAAAGCGTTCACCATCTCTGTGCCAGGTTCCCTGCCACTAAGTTCGCTGAAACTCTCTCGTGCTTTATCGATAAATTCCTTTGATTGTGTTGTGTGTGGTTGTATTAGTATGTCCTATGTCGAATGTTATACTACGAGCATTACTGAACACCGAATCCACTAATTCAGGATTCAACCTGATTGGAATCGTTGAAAATTCCCCGTATCCAATTTCATCCCATTGCAAATGGAATGCTGGTCTTATTCTGCCCCAGGCCGTGATTGTAGAGATTATTTCCTGACAGGAGTCATTCGGGTAGGGTGGGCGGAATAAAAACAGATAGTAATGCTTTCCTGCGCTGGCACGCCCCAAGGAACTTACCAATAGTTAAGATATCCAACTCGTTGGAATGCTCTGACCTGAAAGCAACGAAATTTAATGACCAAGTCCGTAAGACCCAATCCATGCTATCAGCAACTCATCGTCTACCCCGCCCCCCCCCCCCCCCCCCTCCCAAGGGGTCAACGAATTTTTCCAGTGGTAATCAGGTAATTGACAACGACTGCACGACCTTTCAGCGAAAGGGGATAGGTTAGGTTAGTTTAAAGTGGCTGCCGAAGAAGGCACACTTAGGCCTAAGAGGCCCTTTGTGCTACCACGTTGAGGCTTGAATTTAACAACCCCATAGAACTACCTAAGGAATAAGAAGGTTAACATGTTGCCCCCTGTGTACCGAACCAGTTTCTTGTATCCAGTGGAACCAGTTCACGGGAAGTCAAAATAATTTTGACTGGGTTGTGAAGGGTGTTCATCCTTACTTCGTCGTCGGGAACCAATTTGAACTCCTGATAAATCGAGTCAGGTCTCTGACATCCGTGGAGTCTAGCTCGGTTAACTCTTCAAAGAAGGGGGAGCCCAAAAACAGGTTCCTACGGTTGGCTAGGGCCGGGCAGTTACCGAGGAGGTGAAGTATGGTTTCCTCTTCCACTTCGTCGCGGCAACTTCTACAAAGGTCATTTGAAGGCACGCGCAGCCTATCGGCGTGTTTACCTGTGAGGCAGTGACCCGTGATTACGGCTACTGTACTGCTAATTATTTTGCGACCGAGTAAGATTAGCCCTCTTGACCGCTTAGGGTCAATCTTTGGCCATATCTGTCGGGTAATCAGGCAGGTGTGTTCCTCTTGCCAGTTAGTGTTAGCAATCTTGAGAGCCTCCTGTGAGAGTTCCAGTTTGCATGTAGCTAGCGGTTTACCCGGCTGGTAGTTAATGTCCGAAAGAGGACGTGTGGTACCGTTTCTCGCTAGTTCGTCAGCCCTGCAATTGCCGGGAATATCACTATATCCAGGCACCCAGATGAGCCGTACTTTCAGATGCTCAGCAGCGAAAGGGGATACAATCTAGTCCGTCACGAATTCACTCCTCCGGAGAGTTTCTCCCAAGCTGCAGAGACACGGTAAAGGGCCTGTTAGAGACTTGGACCTAGAGGGAGCACGAGCAACAGTGGACCGACGAGAACTCGTATAGACAGGCTAAGATGGCGATTACACAGCCTAGAAGTGCTGAGTCCTAGACATGGATTTGCGATTCCTATAGGCTGCGCCTGGAGGAGCAAGAGCCCGTGGTACACATAGTGTGCCAGTGTCCTGCCTTAGTAAGCAGAAAAAGGAGTCGGCTGTTACACCACTGCATGAAGACCGAAGGGTTAGAAAAGCTGCCACAGAAGCAAATACTTGCTTTGACTAAGGGAATCGAGGTGAGGGTGAAAAACAGGACTAGTCCAGGTACTCTTAGCTGAGATTACAAGGGGTAGAGATGAAAAGGCCCTCAAACAGTGGTCTGATTCCGCTAATATATAAACGGGTGTTTTTAGGGAGTAAAAATCTCACACTACCAGAGATTTTCGGCTCTCTTATAACGATTGTTTTAAGTGACATCATTTTCACGGCAGAATAATAAATACTTTTGAAGAAGAAGTCTCGAAAGTTTTTCCAAAATATTTTATTTCCGCAGATTTTCCCCGTCACTGGTTTTTCTTTCCAAAATTGCGAAAAAACTTCCAATGTTGGAAGCCCAATCTAACAGATAACCATATCTAACCGATACCGTCCCCAATCTCTTTAAAGTTTTGTCGAAAAAACGACATGCTACGGATTGATCACAACATTGGACGAATATTAGTCTCTACTTTGAACGAACCACGTTGGCGCCACAGTGCGAAGAAGACTGTAATGTATTCCCTGACTCTGAACTGCATCGCAGGGAAATAATAAACCAAATATACAGAGCATTAGTAAAATATTTTGGTTTCAAAAAACATTTGAAAATTATTCGATATCAAATTTTTGGGCGGAAGTAATTTTTAACAAAGATGAATGCGATTTCATAATTTTATCTCATATAAATCTAAGAGAGTTTAATCGATACAGCACTTAAGAGCATTTTCACTACAGAATTTAATAAGAAATTAGCACATAGACGACATGGAACAATTGGTTGAGTGGCACGATCACCACGCCATGGCTCTACGGTACGAACCTCTGTCTTCCTGTGAGTTTTTAATAAATTTAAAAATCCAATCCGTCTGTGGGCTGTTGTCTAGCTCGCAAAAATGCAAAAAAACAATACATCCAAGAAGTTCCCTTATTCCTCTAACCCTAACTCCCTTCCGGCCAAAGCCATGCATATCTTAGGGTTGTCCCCTGGTCTTTGGCTACATCATAAAAAAACATTTCTGAAGTGATTTTGGCAAGACCAGATACAAATAGGCTCGTATTGTTGCTAATTACTTGGTTACAGAACAAGAAGTATGTAACAATTTTCTAAATGTAAGCATAAATAAAATTTAGTTCATGAATTTAAAACTTATATTTTTTACGCTTTCAGAAATACTGGTAATTACAACTTTCGCGGTCACCTGGTTTTTTGGCGATAAAAAATCCAAAACGTTAAAAATCTCAGAAATTAAAAAAAAATTTATGTTTTTTAAGCAGCCTCTTATTCGCATCGCGGAGTATACGGAGTTAAACTTTCTGGAAGGAAGAGGTGTATTAATCAGGATTTTAGTTACTTTATTAACTGAGAGGGGGGAGGGGCTGCCGCCTGGTTTGAATGCTTTGAAAGTTCTACTTTTTACAAATTATCGTTCAAACAAATTTTTTTTTCAGATTTTTTTTCGCTTAGCTTAGTCGTTTTTTTCAATTAAATTACGAAAAAAAATATAAAAAGTTGATGAGATGTCATAAATGAAAATTATACAGACTTATCTGTAAAAAGTCGTTTTTTTTTAACATTTAAAGCTCTGAAACTATTGCAAATATTGAATTAAGATCATTTTTGTATTTTTTATAGTAAATCCGCCGTAAAAACGAACATTTAAAAAAAATCATGAAGATCGGTCTGATTTTAGATATTTCATCGCCAAAAAAACAGTATAGTATACAGATTTCATGTTTAATATTTTTATTTCTAATAAAGAGCACGCACAAGTATTTGAAATTTGTTCTATCAGGAACAGAAATTTGTACTATTGGAGACGGAGTTAGATCAATTCGTTGAGCAGCACGACCACCATGCCATGGGTACCGGGTTCGAGACCAGGTCTCCCCGTAAGCTTTTATAAAAAAATTCAAATAATCCACTCCGTCTCTGGGCTGTTGTCTAGCTCGCAGCAATGCAAAAACAAAGGCATTCAAGTTTCCTCACTTCCCTTACCATAATTCCCTTGGCCGGAAGGGAAACCATGCTAACGCACCAAAGAGTTGTCTGCTAGGCTTTGGCTATTACGTAAAAAAAATCAGGTACGAACGATATTAAAAGTAATTTTTGCTTCATCTAAGATTCGATACAGTTCGAGGCGAAGAAATGTGCTATTTTCTAATAAATAAACGGTTAAGTGTACCCTACCCAAACAGAAACATCTTGCGCCTAAAGTTACTACTCCAGATGTTCAAATAACAGCTCATAGTAATTTAAGAGCAAGCGTTAATTAATTAGGAAAATTTTTATTATAAAAGCTTTTTGTAAAAGAAAAACCTTTTAAATAATTATACTAATGAAATCCCGGAAATTTTCTTTACAGTTCTCACTGAGAGCTCCAAAGAAATTTTAAGCTTTAGGTTGTAGCAATTAAATTTTTACGCATGAAGTTCACACAAAGGAAATCGTATTCGCGCAAAATGGTGAACTTAAGCTAAATCAAAACTTCTCTTATATAATTAGAATTCAAAGAAAACTGACTACTTTACGTCCTCAATAGCACACGTCAGTGGGAGGGTGTACTGTTTAAACGAAACTTTCACAGCTTCAAAACATAAATAAGGAGCGGATCATAGATAATTTTTATTTAACCTTAAAATCATTACTTGTCGTCTTTTGACATCTCTATTTCTGTTGCAAGACAAACGCTGCCAGGAACTCAATATTTCATGCTGGGAGGATTTTTCGCTCCGGCTGACAAGAATTACAAGATACGAATGAAGGCGATTCCTCAAAATAAAAGACATTCATGTAGTGGCGGCGAGTCATTAAGAAAAATTACGGAAAAATTCGTTCAATAAATCACACTAATTGAACTCCAGCGGCAGAAGTCATACAAGGGTCCTTTCTTTCTCGTCTGACTATTTTTAGTTGAGAAGGAAAATTTACAAGCTCTGAAAAAAATACCACAGTAAACAGGGCGACAAAACAAGTAGTTAAGTAAGCAGAAGTATATATCTTTCACAATTTATCAAATCTCGACAGTAGTCGTCGTTGGCGTCACACACCTGTTTTTATAACCCCACTAGAAATATGAAATATCGGTAAAAATTGAATTTACTCAATTGATTTTATCATATGCTAAACCTAAGTATTCATTTTTGTGATTAAAGAAGAAAAGTAAATGCGTCAGAATATATATGTACATAAATAATGTAAATGTCAATCCATTTTTTAAGTTCCCTGCAGAATCCCTGCTCTTATTTGTTAGAAATTAATTGAACTGCTTTGAATTCGTCCCATAATACTTGCACTTTTCGAACATTTTATTGAAAATTAGGAATTTTACCAAAAACCTGACAAATCTAGTTTTATGAAAATCGGGATTTTTATGGTATTTAATTCAAATTTTTATAATTTTAAATTGACATCTTACCAAATCAGAACTGCACTTTTGGGTTAATTCAGTATTTCTTGCAAATCGGAAATGAATTGAATGCTATTGAATGGTAATGAAGATGGTCTTCTCAATCAAACTCAAAATCTTGGAAGGCACATTTAAGCAGAAATAGCTGTGTAGCTTAGGACGCGTGTGGAAAACTTGCGAAGTTATAGAATTTCATGTAGCTCAAAGAGAAGCGATGGACAGCAAGAATAAAATATATGTAAAAAACTATCATCAGTGAACAAGGAAAGGGTTTTTCTGTAGCTTTTGTTTTTAGCTTTAAATTTCACTGAACATTATGTTTTGCTTTTTCCTTAAGGTGTTTTTTTAGTTCAGTGGTTTTAAATAAAAACCTGTTTTTAAAGAGGTTTTCACATCCATTTAATTGCTTTTTGGTATTTTTGTTTATTTATTAGTTTTAATACCTTAACATGTTCGCATGCATATGGTTATTAATATTTGATATTGTCCGTTCTAACGTGTATTATTATTTTCGGTTTATTATTATTATTGTAACATGCACTGTAGTATGGCAAACGTTACGTGACGAAAACGAAATCAAGTTGTGGAAAGCGCATGTCCGGAATTTCGGAAACTAGTACTACGTATACATGCAGGGTTGAAGCCAGGTTGAACCCAAGTTTAACTCTCATGTATACCGAAGTTGAGTTCAAAGTGGGTCGAGTCAACTCAACTCAAGTAATCTGGCTGAGTAGAGTTGAAATTTTGCATGTATACGCGGGTTGAAGAGTTGAAGTGACACATTGTAATTTGACTAGCTATTTTTGTTTTTGATTTTGTCAAAACAGTTAGTAATTACTTTTATAAAGGTTGTTTTGTGTTTGTGAAGCTTTTAAGATAGAAAGGAGAAATATTTGGGAAAAAGAGGAAACAGAAGCTATATTGAGCATTATGTCAGATCAACCCAATTTCAACTCAATCTTAACTCAACTCTTCAACCTGATGAACGCATATACGCGGATTGAAATCTCATCCCCTACTCGACTCAATTTTTCAACTCTGCATGTATACGTAGTATAGGAAAACGTCAGATGCCGTATGAAGTCAAGGCCAACTCGAACCTGTGGTGACTTAGTGTGGTGAAAATTAATAACGGAAATTGCTAGAACTAAGTTGTTGAACTTTCTAAATAGGGCTGAGTAGCAGCCTAGTTAGTTAGTTGTGTTTTTACCAGTCAAGTAATATTGTGAAGTAATATTGTCAAGAAAATTGTGCAACGAACTAATTAAGTGAATTGAATAAAATTGTGAACATTCGTGATTGAAAATAAGTGTCTTAATTAATCCGTCGAGCCCGAAGAGCCCAATTTACGTTACAATTGGTGTCAGAAGTGGGATTTATTAAGAAAGACTAAGAAGTGAACTTAAAAAAAATGTATTAATCTAAATATGAGAATTAAATAAACGTTCCCTACAGTTGGAAATAAATATACCCTGGTGGCATTACTATAAAAATCTATAGAAAAGGAAAGAAAGGATTCAGAGGCCTTTGTCTTTGAAGACGGGTCAGAAGAAGAAGAAGAAGTAAATACTCCAAGTGTGATGGATCTACTCAATGCTCTGATGTGTGATATGAAATCTTCGAAGGAAGAATTAAAAGCATCGATGGACGAACAGAAAGCATCAATAGCTGAACAGAAATCATCGATGGCCGAATTAAAAGCATCAATGGAAAGGTCCGTAAGTGAATTGAAAGCGGCAATTGAAGAACAGAAATTGTCTACGACTTAGTTGAAGTCATCAATAGTAGCGGAACTTAAGATCTCTGTTGAAGAAGTGAAAGTGGAAATTTCTATGCAGAAACAGTTTGAAGGTCTGGAAAGTCAAGTGGAAAACAAAATGGGAGAGTTAAAGTCACATATAGAAAAGAGATTGAAAGAAGTAGAAATTTCTGGACAAATAACTATAAAACAAGTTAAAGGCGACATAGAAGCAATAAAGAATGAGCTGAAGAGCGTCATGAAAAAGCAATGAGGAGTCTTATCTAACGACGTAACCGTAAATAAAAGACTTCATCCTCCAAAATTTGACGGCCAAACGCCCTGGCAAACATACAGACTTCAGTTCGAGACAGCAGCGGCAATGAACTTTTGGACTGACGAGGAAAAAGCTACAGCTTTAATTTTGGCACTCAGAGGAGCAGCCGCTGAACTGTTACAGACTATACCGGCAGAACTAAGGTACGATTATTCATCTTTGATACAAGCCTTGGAATTACGATACGGCAACCAGCACCGTCTACCGTCTACAACTACCGGGTCGAACAGAGCGAACGAGAGCGGTTACAGCAGTTATGTGCGGACATAGATAAGCTGACACATTTGGCTTATCGCACGTTTAGTCAAGATTATGTCAATGAGGTAGTCAGAGAAGCATTTATTAATTCACTTGCAGATCAAGACCTACAGCAAGCTGTACGACTGGCTGGAAAAAACACCAACGCTGTTTTTGGCTTACGCTTTGGCATATGAGACAGCAAAACAAGCCTCAAGAAGTACGGTACGCCTAAGAGAAGTAACCGAAATAAAAGACACCTGCTGTCGGGTCAATACATCGAAAAGACGAAGTCGATTAAAATGCTGGAACTGCAACAAAGAAGGCCACCTCCAACGAGATTGCAGAAAGAGACGTTGATCAAACTCCCCACAAGATGACAAGAGGAACTCCGGCTCTCGCTGTGAAAAATGTAGAGAAAGAGAACGAGCGGATCAAAGAAGCAATGGAGCTGTAACCACCATACCAACACTACGCTCGCAACAGGGAAACGAGTAAAGACCAATTCTGCGGGGCAGGAGTTGGCCGGTAGCCCCCGGAATCATCATCAACATTAAGAAATTGCAGCGCAATGATAGCAGCTTAGTAATCAACGAGAGAGTTCAAGAACAAAAATGTACGATTACAGTAGACACAGGTGCTTCCAGGTCTATTCTTCGGTGCAATTATTCTAAAGACTTAGCAACAAAAATCGATACATTTTGAGGAAAGCTACAGGAGAATCCGTTGAAGTATATGGGGAAATTATAATGACAATATCCCTCGGCGACAACCAATTCACACACAGATTTCTTTTCGCAGATATAACGGATGAGTGCATACTTGGCCTTGATTTCATGAGAGCACACAACATTCAACTGGATATTGGAAGAGGAATCATGAAATATGACAACAGAGAGATTCCCATGGCTCTGGGATCCAATTATTATTCGAAGCTGAACATCGTAGCATATAAAGACGTTGAGCTTCCTCCTTGTGCAGAAACTTTAGTACGAGCAAAAGTTCTTGGCGATCCCGGGAGCTATCGATTTTATCTAGTAGAACCAGATCGAACAGAACAAATAAGAAATGTCGCCGTTGGAAAATGTTTAGTAACTATCGATGAAAACAAAGAAGTTTTGGTACGAGTCCTAAATTCCCGTGAAAAATGCATCAAATTAAAGAAAGGTAAAGTGTTGGGCTATGGCCCACCAGCCGAAGAGATTATGTTAGCAGAATATTCAGTCTTAGCTGAAACCAAGCAGCCGAAGAAGGATGTCACAAAGCTAACGAAAGTGATACTTCAATCTAATAAACTCAGCCAAGGGGAATATCGTAAAGCAAAGAAGTCGCTTGAAGAATTTGCCGATATTTTTGCACTACGGGATGAAGACTATGGAAAAACTGATGTAGTGCAACATAAAATTGACACCTGAGACGCCCGCCCTATCAAGCAACCACCAAGAAGATTTCCACTTGCAAAGCGAGAAGAAGCAGACGAAATGGTTGAAACAATGCGTAAGCAAGGTCTAATAGAAAAGTCGAAAGGTCCATGGATGTCACCAGTGGTAGTAGTAAAGAAGAAGGATGGCAGTACAAGATTCTGTGTCGACTACCGTCGTCTAAATGACGTTATCAGGATCCAAGTTGAGATCGATCGAGATGGCAGGGAAAAGACAGCATTCTCGGTAGGAAGTGGATTGTCGCAATTTAAAGTCACGCCCTTTGGACTTTGCAATGCACCAGCAAGATTCGAGCGCTTAATGGAATGTGTCCTACGAGGTTTAACTTGGAAAATCTGCCTGGTATATTTGGATGACATCATTGTAATTGGACGAAGTTTTGAAGAATATCTAGGAAATCTACGAGATGTGTTCCAGAAACTGAAGTCAGCCAAACTAAAACTAAGCCCTAAAAAGTGTACGCTCTTTGCAGACCAAGTCAAATACCTTGGGCATGTGGTATCAACAGAAGGAGTTAGCACAGATCCTGAGAAAATAACTTCAGTAGAGAAATGGGCCCCTCCAAAAGATAAACACGAGCTTTCTTGGACTAGCAACTTATTACAGACGCTTTATGAAGAATTTTGCTGATATAGCAAAGGAGTTGCACAAGCTAACGGAGAAGGATAAGGCATTCGTTTGGACAGTAAAAGCAGAAAACAGCTTTAAAGCACTGAAGTGGGCGCTTTGCAATTCACCAGTACTCACTTATCCAAAGGCGGGTGAGACATTTATATTGGATACCGATGCAAGTAATGTTGGGATTGGCGCTGTGCTGTCACAACAAGTAAACGGGCACGAAAAGGTGGTGGCATACTACAGCAGAGCTCTATCAGGCTATTGTTGATGCAACAAAGCATTTCCATAAATTCCTCTATGGACAAAAAGTGGTTGATGCAATTTAAAAACTCTGAAGGACAGGTGGCAAGATAGCTAGAAAGACTGCAATCATATGATTTCGAAATTTTCCATAGGAAGGGTAGATCCCATGGAAATGCAGATGCACTTTCATTACGACCATCTGAGCCTGATTGTAAATACTGTTCTCGTCTGGAAGAGAAATGCGACCATGTGATTGTGAAAAGAACAACTGTCGTACCCTTGACAGGATGGAACAAGGAAGAATTTGAAGCAGCTCAACGAGAAGACGAGAATATATCTCCAATTTTGACGTGGAAGGAGAACGACGAAAGGCACCAATGGAAAGATGTTTCCGACAGAAGTGCAACATTGAAGAGCTTCTGTGCGCAATGGAATTCGCTATGTGTTGAAGATGGAATATTGCAACACAAATGGGAAACACCCGACGAATCATCATGCCGGATGCAGGTATTAGTTCCCAGGAACAAGATAATGGATTTGTTGGAAGAATTTCATAACGGTGCTTCGGGAGGACATCTTGGCGTCAATAAGACTTTGGAGAAATTAAGAGAACAATTCTACTGGTTACATATGCGGGAGGATGTGGAGGACTGGTTTCGAAAATGTACTGTTTGTGCCCGTAGCAAAGGATCTTATATCAAAACAAGGGGAGCGATGCAGCAATACAAAATTGGAGCACCTTTTGAGAGAATCGCGATTGACGTTGCGGGACCATTCCCAGAATCAGATCGAGGTAACCGGTATATTTTAGTGGCAAAGGATTATTTCAGTTAATGGCCAGAAGTATATGCAATCCCGAATCAAGAAGCCAATATAGTGGCAGAGGAGTTAGTAACAAACTGGATATGCAGATTTGGCATCCCCAATGAGCTTCATTCCGACCAAGGACGAAACTTTGAATCTCAAGTATTCCAGCAGGTATGTGAGATTGTTGTAATAAGAAAGACGCGGACAACACCACTTCACCCACAATCTGACGGGATGGTTGAGCAATTTAATAGAACAGTGGTCGAACATCTCAGAAAAGTAGTAGATGAGCATCAACGGGATTGGGATAGCTACATTCCAATATTTCTACTGGCTTATCGAACAGCCGTCCATAACTCAACAGGACAGACACCCTCTAAAATTATGTTTGGAAGACAGATTCGACTGCCCAGTAATTCGAAGTTCGGAACATTTGAGAAAGTTACTGAAAACACTGAAGACTACATTACCATACTTCGGAAGCGTCTCGCAGAAATCCATCAACTGGAAAGAAGGAACCTCAAGACATCCAGCGATAGAATGAAAACACGATACGACATCACAGCTAATTCTAGCGGATTTAGGGAAGGAGACCTCGTCTGGCTATTCAACCCGCGAAGACGAAAAGGAAAATCACCGAAGCTTCAGCAGCAGTGGGAAGGACCCTACAAGATCCTTACGCGCATCAACGATGTGGTCTACAGGATACAGCGGGAACCAAAAGAGAAAAAGAAGATTGTGCATATTGACCGATTAAAGCGATAGCAAGGAGATACAACTGTTCGGGACCAACATTTCTAAGAAGGAGGCAGTGTAACATGCACTGTAGTATGGCAAAGGTTATGTGACGAAAACGAAATCAAGTTGTGGAAAGCGCATGTCAGGAATTTCGGAAACTAGGAAAACGTCACATGCCGTATGAAGTCAAGGCCGACTCGAACCTGTGGTGACTTAGTGTGGTGAAAATTAATAACGGAAATTGCTAAAACTAAGTGGTTAAACTTTCCAGAATTAAGCTAAGTAGTATAAATAGGGCTGAGTAGCAGCCTAGTTACTTAGTTGTATTTTAACCAGTGAAGTGATAAGTTCTAATTGTTAAAATTAAACGTAATATTGTGAAGTAATATTATCAAGAAAATTGTGCAACGAACTAATTAAGTGAATTGAATAAAATTGTGAACATTCTTGATTGAAAATAAGTGTCTTCATTAATCCGTCGAGCCCGAAGAGCCCCATTTACGTTACATTATTATGCCCTTTAACTGGAGTCGCCGTTGTTAATTCTTCTTCGATCGTTGAGAGAATATTCAGTTCACTTACCATACAGTAATATGTGTATTAGCGTATGCTGACGACCTGTCTATTTTCGTCACGAAAGAGGATGCATTTCCAGTTTCTTGTAGAGTTTTCAAACAATACGAGTGACTGTCGGGCGCTAGAGTTAACCCTAGCAAAAGCCAAGCCTATGGTGTGGAATGTGGCCGAATCGAACAGATTCTCCCCTCGGCATACAATTGACGAATACGTGCCTGAAATATTTAGGTGTATATGTGGAGCTGGATGGTAAAACATATGATAGCCGCATGGCTCTAAAGAAACTCTCTGGAGCTGTGAATTCGTAGATCAGTAGCCTGCACCACTTTCGCTGAAAGAACGTACGGTCGTTGTCAATTATTTGATTACCTCGTCCATCCTGCACCTGTTCAAATCGGAGTGCATTGAAATAGGCTTCGTGAAACTTCTAGAGATTACTTAATTTCGCAGCTATGGGTAAGTTCTATGAGGGGTAGCGGCGCAGATTAGCATTACTATCTGCTCTCGGTCCGTCCATCATATCCGCATGACTGGTCCCAAGATCTGATCTTCACATTCACGACCTAGCACAGAATAACACCAACATTCCATTTGCGATGGAATGAACTTTGGTACGGGGAATTTTCAGCAATTCCGATCAGGTTGAATCCTGAGTTAGTAGATTGGGTGTTCAGTACAGGGCGACTTACAGTTCTTCAAGATATAATTTATGCTTGTGGGAACACCACAACACCACAAAATTAGACGAATTGGTGGATGCAGCACGAAAGCGTTTCAGTCGTCTCTCTACTAGAGAACCTAGTACTGAGGTTATAAACGCTTTCGTAATGAATCGACCTACGCACACGGCGTTCAGTACACTCACTTCACGTCGGCAGTGCGAGCTCTTCGTAGGAGTAAATCCTACGGATAACTTAGGTGTTAATAGATGGCGTGCATATCTTGGGGTAGATTTGGGAGTAATGGGGGATCTATAGTTATCCGTCCAATTACAGATACTCTGATGTGGCATTCAAACTGCTTCATCATAGCCTCGTGCATCCAAACCAGCTGTCACATGTCGATCGATGAATTCCAAGAACCTACACGGTTTGTGGTGGTGAAGGAACCCTGTTGCATAGATACTTTAGATGCCTGGCCTTGTCCGACATTAATAATCTTATTCGCGATATGTGCCAGCTTATCTGCTAGACATTGGGCATTAAAAGAACGTCGTTTTTACTGGGGTCAAGGACATGTAATCAGGTGAATTGCTTTATAATCTTTCTTCTAACACTTACTAAATCGACAATTCATCTGCACTACATGCAGAACCAATTCGTTGTCAGGTTGAAGAGGGGATTACGTCTAGAGTTCCTGGCAACGGAGGTTGACACATTCAACTACATCTTACAACCTTTATCGTCGGTGCGGAACGGAAGCCTCGTCTTTCACTAGGAATAACAGGCCGCAGACTTGCAGCAGCCTGTCCACAAAGCTTCTCTTCGCTTTGGTATTGCTAAGAGTGCTGCGGGAAGGAGAAGCGTAGAACTGGGAGCAGTTTGCAACGTCAATGAGTCTGCACACTGGTCCCGCGGGACCCTTGTCATTTCGACATTTTTGTGGGTTCGTTTAGAACATGTTTGGATGAGTGCACCCGGAGGCGAATGGCTGTACGTAGAAGGCATTTGCTTAGGAGCAGTGGTTGCCGAAGTAGAAACTTCGCCCAGTGCTGCATCTACCCTCTGGAAATATGCAGAAAGTCATAATCTAGTTAATGTGTTCGGTTTCGGTTCATTTTATTTGTTTGTTGTTTAGCTCTGGGTTTAGTTACGGATTTTTTTCAAAATTTCTTGGGAACTTTTCTTAGAGCTGGCACTCACTTGGAGGCAACTTCAAAATTTCAATTTTTTGAGCTAATGGAATAAAACAGTTATTTATTAGTTCTACTGCAAACTGAGCACTTTTTAATATATTTTTGATATTTTCCAGGCTATTGCATCTTTTTATTAATTTATTTACAAGTGTCAAACAGAAAAATCAAGTTGTCTGGAAGACTTTTCAATTTGTACTTGATTTGTGAAGGTGAATTTGGAATGAAAGAAATAACCTCCCAATACAATAAAAAAGAGAGAAAGGAGCCAGAAGGTAGACCTCGGCTTCTTCAGTAAAGAGCCCACTGAAAAGGCCCAAATGAGAATGTCAGGATTGAGGAAAATTCAACAGCAGCTGTACAACATTTGAGGACCGCATTAAGTAAAGCAGCGTCCGTTGCACTTTCTTCAGTATTATCAGCCACAGCTGCGCTGCTGATGAACGCCACAAAATCGGCAGAATCAGCAGTACAAGCTCAAAGTGCACTCAAACTGCATACCTTAAAGCCTTGTCACTGGCGGGCCCGATAGAGAATTTTTTCTCTTTCGGACTTGTTGGTCGCGGTACGGTGGAGGTCTTATTCAAAACCATCGACGCAGCCACCAAGCTGATGCTTGAAGGCCTCGACGTAGGTGGTAGGCGTCTCCAGCCTTACCTGGTTTTAGTGAAGCCAACGAGAGTCTGTTTTTCACAGGTCCCTCTGTGGGCCAGGTCGGAGGATCTTAGGGTCTCCTTGGGAAGGTTTGGGAAGATCCACGACAAGGTCCGGGCAGTGCCACTTCGAATTGGGGACGAGGGACTCGGCGTGGCATGTCTAAGCCGCGCAGCATTCATCACTTTAAGCCAGGGCTATGTGCTTCCAGACGGCTTTTACTGGAGAGTTACTAGATCGATGACCTGGATTGAGCTAAGCACTGAAGCGAAATGACATGCTTACCATCAGGCAGGGCACCTTATTGCGAAGTGTCCTAAGAGGTTCAGGAAAGTGGCTATGGCCACTGTGGAGAAAACAACTGTCCCAGCAAAAGTTCTCAAAACAGTGACCTCAGTGACGCCGGCTATAACCGGTGCTACCCTAACACGGGCGGAGGTAGACTCTTCGGATAAGAGGGTCACTGTTTCGGTGGATACTCCGAGGTAGAAGCTACGCTCGCTCCTCGACAGCCTTCAATAGCGCAGAGGATCCTGCCTATTCTCAGGCGTGAGCTTGGATATCCAGCCATGATCCTGCCGAAACTAAAGCTGCGCATATCAGAGGCCAAGTATAATGAGTTGACAAGACTCTAGAGTCTTGTCTGAGTTCTTGCATTAAGTGTAGTCTCTAGACAACGCAGTATTTTTAAAGGCATAAGACACTGGAACACGAACATTGCACTTTTACAGGAGATGAGTTTTACACAATACACTTTTATACGTCTAGAACAAAATGCAAATTTACACAGGGGTTATACTTTTTTATACACAGACATATGCCCAGGTTTCTCAGATTTCGTCGTGGGGGACAAAACTCTAAGGGTAGTACATGCATACCTGCCGCATGACCAGGATACTGTAAGACAAGCGTTTGACGCAATCCTGTCGCATATAACAAACTTCGGTGGTGAGGTTATCATTTGGGGGGGGGGGACTTCAAGTGTACACTATATTCTTAAACCGATCGTCATATTAGAGTAAAATTCAAATCGGTGAACACCTCGCGATTTTCGGGCCTAGTCACACTTAGATGTCTACCTTTCGCCTAATCCAACGATACAAGGGTTTCCCGAAATATCCATTGAAACTTTTCATGTTCGCGGATAGACAGACTTTACGTCTTGTCTACCCTTCTTAAATTCTTCGTTAGTGTAACTCATGAAATGGTTATTAAGGGAAATTTCTACTGTAATGTCCTGTTTTTGATATCTTACCTCGCGATTTTTCTTTGGAAAAGTAAGATGGGTACAAATATGAAATGTTTTCCACCTTTTATTCGGGACATAAAGTACAGAAAGACAGTTACACTGCAGAGCGCTGAATTTGGACCCTCCAAAAAACTACGGCTCCAGTTCCAATGATCGGTCATCAAAACCTTCGTCAGATTCTTAAATATAGGTTTGTGATTATCGTTCTGACCTGATTCAAGCCTAAATTTAAAAACTGTAAGAATCGCGCCAAATTCAACATGCATTTTAAAATTTTCCATGTGTTTCATTTTTAAGGGGCCCGTAACTTTGCCCATAATACCGAAAAAAAATCTGAGCGTAGTCAGGTCGAGAATCACATGTCTCCCGAATATTTTAAGCCCCGATTAGTTGGAATGGAACAATTTTTAGATACCGAAGTACCGCGCACCAGCTCGAAAAACATGGTTTCGAGAAAAGCAGCTCGAAAATTTCGAAAGTGCTTTGGCGTGACTCGAACGGCCGTCATGAAATTGCGTATTCTAGAGGTTTCAGAATACCGAAAAGTACAAAAAGAAAAACACGGATTTTTTGACGCCAACACTATTAGCACTTTGATAAAAAGCAAACTTATTGGATTTTCAACAATAACTTGTTGAATTCAGAGCAGTTCATCGAAGATAAAAAAGTTTTGGCACCAATGGCGTGACAATAAGAATATTTTATTCAAACCTTAGCCATTGGTGGGATGATGGATATCAAACCAATATCAATGGATATCAAATCAATATAATTGTTTCGCCTCTGTCCAAGCCACCAGAGTTGCTCTCACAAAACAGGAGACTTAAAGAAAGACTGACAGCACACAAAAAGGAAGCATAGCTTGTAGTGTATGTTTCGAAACCAATCACGCTGGTTGCGAGAGGACGGGCCTTTGACCGAGTACTTTTTTCAGAAAACTTGACGTCGAACCGCTTCTTGTGAAGTAGGCTCGGTGTATCAACGTCCAACGATGAATTCTTTCATCAGTTCCTACTTGCTCTGATAAAAATAGAGAATACCTGGAAGGAGCACTTACTCTCATTAATTTTATTTATCTTTTGATTTCTGACCTTTTGGATGTCTCTAATAATGCAATGCTTGAACATAACTAATTTTTCCCTCAACTTGGCGGAGATCCGTTTTGCGTTTCAACCCTAAGAATGGAGATCTTCTGACGATATGAAACCGGAGGCCAGTTATTCTGTGCAACGTATACTACAAAATAGTTTGCAAAACACTGGAAACTCACCATCGCCTACCATGAAAAAACTTTTTCGCAAATGGCCATTATCTCAATAGATCAAGAAAAGGTCTTTGATAGCGCTTCGCACGAATGTCCACTGGAGCCACTGTTGGTAAATTTTTGCCGATTGTTGAGGAAGTATTCAGTTTACTTACCACTTATATTAGCGTATGCTGGCAGAATCGAACGGATTCCCCCCCCCCAGGATGTACGGTATCGACGGTAAAACATGTAAAGCCGCATGGCTCTGCAGAAACTTTCCAGAGCTGTGAATTTGTGGCTGTATCCACTTTCATCGAAAGGAAGTGCAATCATTATCAATTACTTGATTACCGCGTTCATCGTGCACCTCCTGGTTTTACAGACATGGCCGTGAAATTTCATTGCCTTCAGGTACGAACATTCCAGCGAGTGTTCTGACAAAGAGTTAACTTAATTTCGCAGCTATGCGGAAGTTCTAGGGGAAGGGGAGGGGTAGCAAAGCAGAAGCACTACTATCTGCTCCCGGTCCATCCCCAGGATCTGATCTCGACTATTACGACCTGGGCAGAATAAGACCAACACTCCATTTACGACGTAATGAACTTGGGTACGGGGAATTCTCAACAATTCCGATCAGGTTTAAGCCTGAATTAGTAGATTCGGTGTTGCGGTGTATGTAACGGCCGATTCAGGACAACTTACAGTGCTTGGAGAGATAATTGATGTTTCTAGCAACACGCTGATACACCCACACCACACAACTAAACGAGTTGGTGAATACAGCACCGAGAGCTTTCAAACTGCCCCATCCCATCATAACTTCTCGCATCCAAACCAGCTGTCACTTATCGATCGACGAATTGATCCTGCACGGTTTGCGGTGGTGAAGGAACTCTGTTGCATAGGTACTTTACATGTCCGACCTTGTGCGACATTAATAATCTTAATCGCGAGATGTGTCAGCTCATTTACCCGACATTTAGCATAACAAGAATGTCGTTTTACTGGGCCTAAGGACATGTAATCAAGTGAATATTTTGAAAAGTTTTTTCCTAACACTTGATAAATCAACAATTCATTTGAATTGCATGCGGATCGAGCCTGCACAACAGGCCACTAACCCACGAGTACACACACGTGCATTTAAGAAACCCTTCGTTGCCAGATTGAGAAGGTGATTGCCAGGCTATATCGTCGGTGAGGAACGGAAGTCTCATCTTTTACTGGGAATAACAGCAATTTGTCCTCGACGCTTCTCTTTGCTTTGGTATTGCTGCAAGTTCTGCGGGAAAGAGAAGCGTAGAAGTGTACGTCAATGACTCTGCACACTGGTCATGCGGGACTCTAATCGGTTCGAAATGTCTGTGCGTTCCTTCAGAACATGTGTGGATTAGTGCTTCCGGAGGACAAGAAAACTGACGAACGGCTCTATGGAGAGGCTATCCGCTTGGGAGCAGCGGTTCCCGAAGTAGAAACTTCGCCCGGTGCTGCATCTACCCTCTGGAAACACTCAGAGGATCAAGTTCTAGTTTGAGCTTTTTCACGGTTTCGGCTAATTTTATTAATTCATTTAGGTTTAGCTTTAAGTTTAGTTTCACGTTTATTTTTTTGATTTCTCTTTTCAAAATTATAGTGGAATTTTGTGTTAGAGCTGGCAGTTCCTTGGAGGCATTTCCAAATTCTTGTTTTAATTTCTCATTACCTTTGCCTTAAGTTTTTGAACGTTTAAGTAACTTAGTGACTGTTAGTATTTTGTGTCCTTTGTTGAGTAGTTTTGAGTATTTTTTTAATAATAATAAAGTACCAATTTGCATAACAAAAATATTATTATATTGGGTTACCCAGACCTAGGAGGTCTTTTATTCCATAACCCGTACTGAAGCTCCTCCTTCTCAGCCAAGCCAAGGCCGGACAAAAGCACAATATCTGCATGGTGGCTTCATCTTCCTCCAGACAGGGCCGACACTCCATCTCACTGCACAGATCCATGCGGCGTATAGGACATCTTAGTCCCCAGTGGCAAGATATGTAGTCGCCTTTCTTTTACAAAGAAATCGTATTCGGAACTTCAATTGAACTTCATTTTTCGACAAACCAAAAAAAAACACACCACGTTTAATGATAGAGACATTCATACAGATTAAGAAACTTTTTTGAATTAAAAATTCAGATGAACCAGACCCTAGATTTTCAATTATTCAGATGTACCATTTTTTGAAGGACTTCTACGACGAACTTTATAACTTTTATAATGTTTATTTGTTTTTCGATTAAAAATTTAATGTGTAATTACATACTTTATTTATAATCTTCTCATTATTTTAGAAATTCTTAAAAAAATCTTAAAAAAAGTTTTTTCTTTGCTTCACGGTATTAAATTGACATACATATATCAAATGCCATTAAAACTTGAATAGGCCTTGACGTTTGGAAAACCCTTTAGTGTCCACGAGTACCAAATTACTACACCACACTTGTTTTTGGATCGCTCTTTACTATTCTTTCAATTCACTTTCCTAAACGTTCAATATTTTCTAACGGCTTCTCATCGAACCAAAATCGAAACGTTTGCTACTTTTACAGTTTTTTACAACACTTTGAATTTTTGCGCGAGTTCTTGCTACAATCTTTCCAATATCTGAATAGCTTTTGCCTCCGCTTGAGCTTAACTATAAGTTTTCTTACTTCAAAAGGAACCTTTTTCTAGTGTCTAGTTTTCTTGTTCAAAATAGTTTGCACGAATAAAACCACCGAACAGCGCTACGAAAAATTCGCATCTACAGTTATTATTAAAACTTCGTAAAATATTAAGTACCGTTACTTTTTCGTTATGTGGAAGCAAGATTTGTTGTAAAGATATCTGTAATTTTTTGAGGTCGATGGGCAAATGTTAATATTTATAAAAAAGTTAAGTAAACGGAAATGTTTGTTTAACGAAATTAAATAATTTTCTTTACTTCACAATAAAATACCGACATTATAAGGCTCCTACATATATGTGGGCTGGATATACTGCGCATTCTCCGTTATACAAAGGTCAAACAAAGGCTCTTAAGTTTACTTTCGACTACACAATCTCTGAAATCATCGACTCTCTGGAGCATTTGCGGAATGTCAAGTGCTGCAAATCGACACAAGTGCTGGCCTTGACCTTAGGATATAGAACTACGGGGGTTGCTACTTAAGTATTGAGACAAGTAAAAATAAATATTTATAATCGAAAATGTCCTTATTGTTTTTCAAAATATTCTCCATTAAGATCAATACACTTTTGCATTCGTTTGAACGAATTTTCGAAGCACTTTTTCCACTCCTTCTATTATAACCCAGCGAAACGTGGTGGCTCGACATGATGATTCATTACCGAAAGTCGAAGAGAATTGATCAGCACACTATTGTTGGATTAACCCACCTCGAATGTCATAGAAAATGATCGCACGAAAATGTTCACGAGTACGATTACCACTAAAAATGTCAAAATTTACAATGACAATGTCAGATTTGACATATTCACACTGGTGTTGCCATATCTCAAAGCTTAAGTATCAACCTATGTTATAAGGAAGTGCTATAAGATCAGAAAACTTCGGCATACTTCTTTAAGTATCGATAAGATTTTGGAATTATCCCCCTCTTCTGAAATCGTTCTTGTTGAGATTTCAACGTCCACAACACACAGTGGCTCAGGCATTCTTCCACCACAAGCCCGTCTGGAAGACACGTCGAGTTATTTAGTGAGTCTTTTAATTTACAGCAACTGGTTGAGTGCCCAACTCGTGTTCCTGATACATTGGGGCACAACGCGCATCTTTTAGATCTATTTCTAACATCGCATACAGAAAAATACTCGGTTTCGGTGACTTCTCCCTTGGGTAATTCGGACCATTGTCTAATCACCGCCCAATTCTCCATCTCCTCTCTGACAACCACTAACCTAAACTCCACCAAAAGATTAGTGTGGCATTATAAAAATGCTGATTGGGCGGGACTTAATAAATATCTCAGAGAGCAGGATTGGTCTGATTGCTTTTCTATAAAGGACGTTAACAGAAGCACCGATTATATCTTGAACATCATATGGTTTGGAAGGCATCGCTTTATTCCTCATAGCTTCAAGAACATCAAACCAACTAACACCAATTGGTTCAATAATGATTGTTTCGCAGCCATTAAGAAGAAGGAAGCAGCCTTCCAGGCATATAAATTGTGCCCTTTAAAGGAATTGAGACGTATCTATAGAGATGCGCGGAATATTTGCAACTCAGCAATTAGCCGGGCTAAGTTCAATTTCGACCAGAGCATCAGACGGAAGGTATTTTCTACTCAAAAGGGTAGTAAGGGCTTCTGGTCTCTAGTAAAAACCGTAAAGAACAATTTCACCTGTTCGTCAACACCACCACTCATTTATAATGGGAACGTTTTTACTGACTCATTGGACAAGGCCAACCTGTTTGCTGCTAATTTTGCTGCTAGCAGCCACTTCCATCTCCATCACAGTGCACTAGTAGGCAAAAGCCGCTACACTTTCGCACTCGGGATGTTTTTAGAGTACTTTCGAAACTTGACGTATCCAAAGCTACTGGGCCTGATGATTACTCGCCCCTTGTTTTAAAATGCTGCGCCTCTGCTTTGGCTAAACCTCTGCGCAAACTTTTTCACCTGTCATATTCAACAGGAATATTTCCAAGTGTATGGAAACTTGCTCATGTCCAGCCAATACTTAAAAAAGGAGAGGCATGCGACCCCTCTAACTACAGACCAATTGCACTAACCTCGATCATATCCAAAGTTTTTGAATCACTCATCAACTCTCAGTTGTTGAAATATCTAGAAAATAACCATCTTATCAACGATTGCCAGTACGGTTTCCGCGCTGGCCGCTCAACCAGAGACTTACTAACGGCTCTAACGGAGCGTTGGAATCATTGTAACCATAATTTCGGTGAGTCCGAAATCGTTGCTCTTGATATTTCAAAGGCTTTTGATAGAGTCTGGCATGCTGCCCTTTTAGCCAAACTTTAAACATTTGGTCTGCACCCTACCCTCGTTAAATGGATAGAGAGCTTTTTGTCAGGCCGTTCAATCCGTGTAGTAATTGACGGAGTTACATCTGATTCCTACGAAATAAATGCCGGTGTACCTCAGGGTTCAGTTCTTTCACCAACCTTATTTCTTCTTTTTATTAATGATCTCTTATCCCTTACTCTCAATCCTATTCATAGTTTTGCCGACGACAGCACCCTTGATTTCGCGTACTCATTTGATTCTGTAATGAATTCACGTGGAAATGCTACAGAAGTCAATCGGGAACGCATGTTAAGATCATTAAACAAAGACATTTCTATGGTCCTCGCTTGGGGCAGAGCAAATCGTGTTACGTTTAATGCATCCAAAACTCAATGATGTTTAATGTCCCTTAAAAAACGCCCAGTTCACCCCCAACCCATTTCAGTCGACGCAGTGAATATACCCAATTCACCCTCCCTAAAGATCTTGGGTATTGAGATATCCAGCAATCTTAGCTGGACTGATCATATATTTGCAATCGCTTAAAGTGCGATGAAATGTTTGGGTTTTCTACAGAGATGTAAGAAATATTTCACCCCACCCGACTTAGCGTTGATCAACAAGTCCCACATTAGGCCTTGACTTGAATATAATTCCCATATTTGGGCAGGGGCAGGGGCAGGACACACCGCATTGTCCGCGTTAGACAAAGTTCAGCGTAAGGCTGTTAAACTTATTGGCGATTCCTCAATCTCTGAGGGCCTTGACTCTCTGGAGCATCGACGGAATGTCGGTTGTCTCTCACTTTTTTATCGCTATTTCCATGGCCATTGTTCTAACGAAATTGCTAGCCTGATTCCTTGTAGACTCATTACAACGCGCGATACAAGATCTACAAGTCG
This sequence comes from Leptarthrus brevirostris, assembly GCA_964036015.1. Taxonomy (NCBI): domain Eukaryota; kingdom Metazoa; phylum Arthropoda; class Insecta; order Diptera; family Asilidae; genus Leptarthrus; species Leptarthrus brevirostris. Next base: position 68,815,580 of record OZ038372.1, on the reverse strand, counting down.
CTTCCACCCCTTTCTCCGGGTCAAATTTGGACGTACCGTCAAATTTCGGGAATCTTTTCTTAGCAGAACAACATGAATGTGGAACAGTTTACCATCTTCTGTTTTTCCCTCGTCTTATGAGCCTGAAACTTTCAAACGGGGCGTGCTTTAGCATCATAGGGCATCCCCTGAGCTTTGGCAACAATTATATATAAAAACTAGTGGGGTGGGTCCAGATTCTGGGTGTCATTGATGCGACCCTTGAGGTCCACACGAACAACTTCCCAGTTAATAACAATTTTCAATTGTTATTAACAATATTCAATTAATATTAACAATATTTAATTATTAATAGAGATAAATTTCATGATCATAGTGCAAACGAGTAACTGAAAACTCAATAAAATTCATACTATACATTAATATAAACTTTTTGTGGTTTTTTTATCATTTTTTTAAAGTTACAAAAAACTATACAAGTTCTGGATTTTTTTTTAAAGTATCGAGGTGTATCAGAACCAATTAGATCAGATGAATATTTTTTAAAAAAAAACTTTCGCCCACTTTTATCTCATTTAAAAATACATAAAAAATTGATATTTTAAATTTATAAATAAATAAATTAATGAATTTAATTTATCGAGATAATTTCGTTGTAATTAGATGCAAAAATTTTTTTAAAAATTATTCCGTTATAGCACTATTTTTTAATTAAAACCAAATAAATGCACTCTGTTTGGAATTCATTTGTTATTAATAATTTTGAATGGTTATAAACAATTTATAATTGATATAAACAATTCTTAATTGTTATAGACCATTTTTAATTGATATAAACAAAGTTTATTCATAAAATAAATTTTTTGTGGTAACAAAAATTTCAATTGTTTATAATAATTCTCAATTGCTATGAAAAATCTTCAATTTTGTATTCAATTTCCAATTTTCATAATCAATTTTCAACCAGGTAAAACCATTTTTTATGATTATAAATTTATTATTATAAACAATTATTTATTGTTATAAACAATTTTTCATCATTATAAACAATTTCTGTTCATAATAAATTATTATCCGACTTTTTGATGTCCTGATCGGCATCAGAACAAATTATATCGAAGAAATCTTTTTCAAGAAAGTCTAAAATCAACTTTTTTTTCAGTTTTTTGTTTAAACAAAAAAACGGCTGAACCGAAATTAATTAAATTTCTTTCAGCTCTTACTGACAATAATACGCTTCGAATGGTACCATAGCGAAGTCGTTATCATTTTTCGTTCGCCAGATTTCGTTGTCGAAAAAAGTGGGTCCGAACGTACGTACGTACACACACACACACACACACATACATGTGTTCAAAAACATGCGTAAAACACCATGGTGACTTTGAAATGTAAAAAAATATTAAAACTAAAAATTTTGAAAATCGGGCCCATTACAATAACTTCCTATATGTGGGAAGTTAAAAAATTAAAAAAAGTAGTGGAATGGTCATTTCTTGTGTGAGCGCACCATTGAAATAACACAAATTTAGAATTTTGGTAAAAGGGTCGGGAAAAATACACAAATACCCTCAATTAACTATTTAATAATTCACCCAGTTGCTTTTAACTATAAATTACGCACATTTTAATCATTTAGAAATTAATATTTATATAAATGAAAAGAAAATTATCATCTATTGATTCGTGCGTGCCCCTTTTCAAAACATAACCAAGATGCCTTTAAACAATTAAAAATGAAAATATTTCAGATGTATACAAACTGGGAATTGTAATAAAAACTTTTATTTATAATCATTTCTTTTCCGGAATTTACACTTTTTTCAGTATATTAAGACAATAAGCAATCATAAGAAGTTAATCGTAAACTAGAGCCTTTCTACAAAATGATATTTTTGGAGAATTCCAGCGACTATTGTCACAGCACAAAACAGAGCACTTTATTGTGAAATTTACTTATTCACAACACTTTGAGTTCCTAAAGAGTTTTCCAAAACACTTTTTATCATGTTCTTTGTCCAAATGGACGGTCAAAGAAATTTAATAGTTCTTTTCTAATTTGTATATAAACTCAAAAAATCTTTTCTCACAAACGCTTTAGACACAAATCACCGAAAGCAAAAGTTGACAGCTCACCTTTCTCACGAGCAAAATGGCTAGTCAATAGTACACGGTTCATAAACGTAATGGCCTATCCGGTTTATTCTATAATCTAAGCCCTTGACATAAAATGTGGACGTACCGTTAAATTTCGGTAATCATTTTAGATGTGTGAATTTTCCATTATCTATTCTTCTCGAAGCGTAGGTATGCACGTTCTACATTTGAAAATTTTAAAAATTGTTTAGAAAATGTTTTAAAATTTAATTATTTTAATTTTTTTAAATTTTTAAAACCGAAATTTTTTTTTTAATTGTATGATGAATATTATCTTTGCCATTAAATTGAAGAGGAAAAAGATGAGTGCGCGCTCGCAAAGAGCGGGGGGAGTAAAGTGTAGAGTGCCTAAGAGACCGAGCGATGCAAAACGTGGGTCACCGCAAGAGGCAGGATGGTGTAAATGGGGAGAGGAAATTGAAAAAATATAAAAAGAAATTAAGCATAAAGCTATACTTAATTTTATCCGTACCGCGTTATTTTTAAGACTCCGACATAGAAATATTACATTAAGCGAATCCGCCACGTTAAGTATTTCGTATGAACACGCGATAGATATTATAAACGTGCCTTATTGTATAACCGTGACCATGCAATTTAATAAGGATAACGGCAAACGTTGAGTTATTTTACTAAAAACATGTTCCTGGAGTACAGTAGTAAAATTCTTACTTAATTAATTTGTATTTTTATAAAATATAATACATCACTTGTGACCAAAATAATATGCTTTGATTTCTAAACCCAATAAAAAATTTAGTGGAAGATTCCCGCCAGGTGAGAGGCGTTCGACCTGGCACTAGAGATGGGCGATACTATATCGAGGCCCGTAGAGACAAAATTCGGGCCCGGTGGTACCACATACGGGCCCCCCGCGAAACGAATTTCTGGCCCGGCACTTAGCATTTACGGGCCCATATACAATCGAATGATTGACTTTCAGTTTAAAATCTGTCTAGTATATTACACTTTTTCGATCGTGAAGCATTTTTTTTATATAAATAATTAAAATGGAAAAAATTGTCTGTTGATGACTTAGATGACGGGGCCCCTTTCAAAGCCCGGGCCCGGGGGGTTTACCCCCTTCACCCCCCCCCCTTTCGACGGCCCTGGATATACCGGAGTATCGATACTTTGCTTTCAATACTTTGAGGTTTTGTAATCGGTACTAACAGCCCCCGATACTACCAGTCCTCGATACTTCTCTTTCAATACTCGAAGTATTGACAGCCCAGCACACACCGTCTCATTATTTGGTGTATGGGTCCAATCTCTAGTCGTGTGGCAGTATGCAAAAGCTAAAAATAGTTTTCATTTGCTAAAAAGATATATGAAATCAACCGCTTAGATGCGGTTTCATTTGAAAAAAATTATCAATTAAATGCATATATCTTTTGAGCAAATCAATAATTTGATATTTCTCAACGATAAAGTTGTTGTAAATTGTTTTGCAACAACAAAAACCAATAAGATAATAATTGGAATTTCTATGCAATTTCTACACCATATATAATTTTTTATCCATATGGTTCCAATACTTTTGAGTATCGATACTTCTTCAACGGTATATTTGTATCTAAGTACCGAAAGATGCGGATGTATTGCAATGCCAAGTATCGATACTTTTCGATTCGGTTCCCATCTCTACCTGGCACTTTTGGGATTTTAATTCTAGGAACACCAAAATCAAAATAGCAATTTTGCCACCACGGACTTACTTTTTAAACCACATTTCACTAAAATAAGAAATCGTCGGCGAAAACAGCCAATTTTCCCACATTCCTCCTATGTTAATAAAATACACTAAATGATGAGCTTTTAAGGCAAGATGCGCTTCTAAGGCTTCTATAAAAATCACCTTTTCCCCTAATAATTAATTTAAACAAATAAACAGCTAACAAACGTAAAACGTACTTAGAAAAAAAGTGTGATGCATCAGGCCACGGGAGTTCAGAAAAAACAGATTACTACACTAGCAAGGGACGTTGTTGTGAAATCCGACTATCTTATATTCTGATCTAAGACAGAGATGCCAGACGGTATGGAGCACGCCGAGCCGTGATGCTGAAGTCGCCCAAAGTCGCCGCGCCAATATTTGAAATCGCCCAAAAATCGCCTTTTGATTTTATATTCATTAAAATTGTTGTTTTTACAACTTTAATGTAATATTAATTACAAAATAACAACAACAGATACAAGTAACACAAATTTAAAATTTTGGTAGAGGCGTCGTGAAAAACAAAAATACTCTTAATTATTTAGTAATGGAAGTGACTATTTGCACTTCTGTGTACTTACGTGTACTTTTGTGTTCGGGAAAGTTCTGCTTTTATGTACTACTATACAAATATATTCCCTGGCGGGAGGACAGTTAATGAAGTAACTAAAAGTCACACCTCTTCCTCCCAGAAAGTCTAATAAAGTGTTGCCGCTAATACACGTAAGTACACGTAAATACATGTAATTACAAATAGTCACAGTCTTAAATAATTCACGAATTATTATTTATATAAAGGAAAACGAAAATTATTATTTATTGAATCGTGCATGCCCCTTTTTAAAAGATAACCAAGAACTGTTTTTGTGCAGTTGGTGGGATTAAAAATGAACATATTTCAGATACAAACACGACGGCATTGAGCATACTTTGAGTTTGACCGAAAAAATGCCATTGCGATAAATATCAGTTTGGACTTGTTCGGAGTTCAGTTAAGAGTTATTCGCGCGAAACTAGAATTTGAGATGACTCGATAGCAAAAATTTTTCTACTGTGACAGCAAATAGCCCAAAACCGCCCAGCAAGAATTGAAAAATCGCCCAAAAGCGCCCAGCAAGAATTAAAAAATCGCCCAAAAAGTGCCTAGCCGCAGAGAGCAAAATTTTGTCGCCTAACTGATGGCTCAAGTAGCCCAATCGGCGAGAAATCGCCCGAATTGGCAACTCTGCTCTAAGATGGAGTCATTGAAAGGTTCTTTAAAATACGATTTCAAAGCAAAAGTAATGGTCTCTTTATTATTTAGTTAAAAAAGAAGGTAGAGACAGAGATAGTTTAAAAATTCACGGCTGCAGATTATCAGAAATTGTAAGCAAATAAAGTTAATTAATGGAATATGTAAAATCTGAAGAAAACATTTTTTTTTATCACGACAATGTTCATTTGGTAGTAGCAAAGATTACCCGTAAGAACAGTGGAAACTATATCTTCTTATTTATTCCCTAATTTTCTTTCTGTAGGCAAATATATTATGCTAACAACTTACCTTGAACTTTCAATCGCATTTTTATCAACCTGGCGGAATTCGCAGCTCTAACTACATTGTTCGAATATAAAATTTAAAAGACGAACATTTCTGTTACCCAGTGACTAACGTTTAGCGAAGGAGTTATTTATTTATTTCGAAAACCAGCCATTTTCGGCTTAGCGATCCCGCCGTCCCGGGATAACTATTCTTCTACATACGCCTAATTTAATTCTAATAATAATTTTTAATTATTTTGAATACAAATTTCTCCAATTTGCTTCATAAAATGTATATTCGAACTGTTAATAGTTAATCTAGCTACAAAAAGAGATCCTTTTTTGAGCCCATTACAGTGAGGAACCATCTTCAGTTACATAGAATGATGATGGATAATTCATGGATCATTGTCAGTACAACAAAAGGATATCTCTAGAGTTATCCGCTTTTTGCAGCAAGGTCTTCAATTTAGATGGATTTTGTCTATATTTTACTAAGATAAAAATAATATTACTTTGACTGTTAAATAAACTTGCATTTCATTTTAGATTCTGTCAAATCTATGTGTACTAATTATGCAGTAAAACATTGTACAAAGAAAATATATGTACTTAACCGGTGCTTTAAGCGAATACTAAGGCCGCCTTTCTATCAATCGTATACATATCACGCAACAAGCCGTTTGCATTCGTGCTTTTCGAGTAAAGCAGCTCCAAGGATTTGTACCACCCGCGGTTGGCATACCTTACGGTGTACAATAGAATCGGGCTAAGAGCCTGCACGTGCAACTTATTCCTAGCAAAGAGTTTGTTTGGCGCACGTGGCCTTCTTTTTCGGTTTTTGTGTGTATGAAGTGCGCGGGGAAGCTCTTGGGAGGTGAACGAATCAATTTGACTTCCGTAAATCCCAGAGGGTGCTATAAAAGTGAATCTGGGCGATTAAATATTTTTTCTGAAACCAGCCTATCGCAGGGATAGATTTTCACTTGCATAATGTAGTCGTCAGCCCTTATGGTGGCAGTTTATGATTCCTTCATTAACGTCATGTCGAACTAATAGGATGCAACCAGTGAACTCGCCCTGGGAATAACCAGAAGATGTTACCTATTTCTCCCCCTAAACTTTCCGGCAGTCGGCTCAGGTTAGGTTACGGAAACTGAGGGAAAAAGAGCCCGATGAGTGTCACGTGACCTCCTCATTAGAGTGATATGTGAAACTCTGACAGTCAAGTGGAAAATTTCGACCGAAGAAAAGTATAGCCTACATTATTACATACAAATGTACCTACATTTCTTTAGATTTCTGGTACTTGGAGGAATTAATGATGTGTTATAGATGTTTCGCTTCAATCGAAAAAATCTCGGAATAGTAGGTATTCCCTTTGGCTACAGAGTTTATTTACAAGTGCAATATTAAGGCTGAGAAATGTGCAACATTAAAGTTCTGTACCAGACCGAAATTATACGAGTAAAAGATCAAATGATAACGTTCGTATGAGTATTGGGAATAATTTCAAGTAGTTAAAATTTCACTAAAAATTACTATGTTACAAACTTTCGGGGAAACTAGTATACATATTCCATAATTGCATTTGTAAAGAGCACAAATTCTTTTCCTTCTTTGTTCTCCATCTATTAAATTGGAATTTCTTCTTCAACACACAATTTAAAACAGAATTTAACGAATTTGCACTTTTTTATTTTTAATATTCAATATTTCTTTAACAATCCTGATTGTTCCCCGATTGGTACCATGTTAAAAAAATGTTTGGTGGGACGGGGGTGAAACCTTACTTCGTAATGCGTGGACCGATTTGGATAATTAATTTTTGGTCGTATAGAGTATGATCCCCCATTACTAATATGAGGATAATTTGTTCACTAGAATGGTGCTGGTGGTGGTGGGGGGGAAGCTGTCTAACTTTGTAACGTGTGAACCAATTTGGATGATTTTTTTTAGGTGTAGAATATGTTACGCCACTGGTACCACGACAAAAATATATGGTGGGGTGGTGTGCGGAGGGCGCGTTACAAAATTTCTTAATGCACACACGTATTTAGAAGATGTCTTTTTGCTGTATATAGTATGATACACCATTGCTACTATAAGGAAAAATTTTGACCTTGGGCGGGGGCTGGGAGGGGTAGCCTAAATTTGTAACGCTTGAAATGATTTAGATAATTCTAGATGCATAGAGTATCTATTTGTTTTCTGACAATAATTGTGGCTTGTCGTGAGAGCTGGAGGATAGGCGGCGCCTAGCTTGAAAGGGCATAGACTGATTTTGATGATTTTGACTCTGTTGTACAGAATACGTTTTCTGATTAATAAATGGTAACAATTTCGTACCTAGAGTGACTACGATGATTCATTGACTACGATAATTATCTCTTGCTGTACTCTATACAGGCGCACTAAAGCATAAAATAATTTTTATTTTATATCTATTACGACATTTGGAAGTTTGTGGAAATTAAACAAACAAAACAACTACCCAACCACAATTGAAGATACTATATAAAACTACCTAAATGTTCCAGATTACGGGATTATAAGCAAGGATGATTTAATACTTTTGTTGTAGTTGTTTGGTTTGTTTAATTTGCACGTACTTCAAAATGGCGTAATAGATATAAAATTAAAAATTAGAATGCGTTGTGTCGGCAGCAGCTTTTAAAGATAGTTAAATCTGAAGATGTCAGACAAATCAAAAACTAAGAAATAACACAGGATAACACAAGACACTGCGAAGTCCAGCAGACGTGGTGGGGATAACCGGTCAGCTCTGCATGTCGTCAGCGGTACACAATTACCAAATACGATTACGGCAATTATAACATGCTAACTACAACATGGACGACGACCATAACAACAACAATACGACAGCAGCAACAACGACGGCAATGATGCGCACATGTCAGAACGCGTCATTTCTATCGGGAGATGAGTCAACGTCGACAGATCGATGAATCTCTCAACCCTGGAGGACCGCTTACCCGCTTAGCAACTATTAAGAAATGGACCTGAAGACTGGTTAAAGTCTCTTGAAAAAAACCGAAGTTGCATCACAATCAAATGAATGGAAAAGTAGTCAAATCTGGATACAAAACCTCGGTAAAATTACTCCAAAAAATTGATGCGAAGCACGTGAATACACTATTCGACAGAGTGAAAAGGCTGATAAAAAATCACTAAAACATTGTCAAGACCTTCAAAAGATGCTACAGTAAATTGACATCTTCTAAAGTCTCAACAATAATGGCAATCTTAACAGCCAGTAAAGGAAAAGAGGAAACCAAGGAAACGGGGAAATGCGAGAAACGCCTTACCAGGCCAAACCAAACCCATCTAAGCGGTCAGAACACTAAAAGCAACTAAAGGTAAGCTAAAGAGATGGAGAAGGATGAGAAACGTCCTGATAAAACCCTCAAGCCCCTTCAACTTCCAAGGTAACCCAAATACTCGGCGGCACTCATCAAGCAAGACCACACAAAACCGAAGCGCATAAAGTCTGAGGGAAAGGGTGTGGCAAAGGCAACCCCAAGAGCGTATACACAGCTGAAGACGAGATGATTTGAAACTTCATCAAGAAGACCAAAACCATTCTGGCCAATGGTGAGGAACTCACTCTGGCGGCAATCAATCGAAGTGAGCCGCATCTAAAGCTGTCGAGAGAGATCTGGCTAACTGTCGAACTTTCTAACCGGTTGTGTAAGCTTGCGCGAGAAAGTACATGTATGGGTTCCTAATCCAATACTGAAAATTAACTCAATGCTGCTGGTTGCCGGAGGATGGACGGAAGCCACCTAAGGTAATGCGATCCTTATCTGTACATTGCCAAGTGTTAGTTACAGTTAGTTAGAACGTAGACAAATAAGTAATGTGGAAGGAGTTAACTTCTTTAAAATTCCCCCAAATCCCTGAGGGAGTCTACCTCTACCACTGCGCAACCCAGGGGTAGGTTTGCGAATGGTGTCTCCTGAGGCGCTTTTGTAGTGGAGTGGAATGGAGGTGGTGGGTACGGTATACCTTAACAAGCTGACTATTTCAACGGAACCCACAACAGAAGTAACTGTGGAAAAATTACTTTCCGGAGGTTCTGCGGCGGCTATGGAGGCTGGATTTCCAATGGCTGAAAGTGATGTAGCATTCCTGGAAGACAGTGCCATTTACAAAATAATGTCTATCACGTCCTCAGTGTGGAGGTGGCAGAGATGGTAGACTCTAATGAGTTGGCTATCTCTGATGCAGACCTGCTTTAAAAGGGTTAGCTGTAGTTAATCCGGAGAAAGTTACTTGTCCTTGGACCAAGAAGGAACACTGGAGACGATGGAGCAACATGGATTCCTACAGATAGGCTAGGGTTCTAGCATTGACCCAGGGAACCGAGGGTAGCGAAAACAGTAGGATAGCTAGATAACTCAGTTGCCTCCAATAATAAGGACTGGAAGAGGACGAAAAGGGAGCCACTTCTATGTGGTCTGCTTCGGGTGAACCATGGAGAGGTGTTTTTAGTGATTATAAAAATCTCCACCTAACTACCGGATGACACGGGCTGTCGGGTGTCTTTTGGAAGATTTTCACCTCTCCCGTTTAAAAAAATCAATGCTGGGACCGATCTCGATGCAATACAAAGGTATTTGTATGTCCTATCCCCCAAACCCAGAGAGGAGGAGATCGTGAAGATCGTGGTAAACCAAGCCTCTGCTACAATCATAAGTCCGGCTGCTTTGGTGGTGAATTTCGGGCTGGGTAGTCTATATTAAATGATATAAGTCGGAAAGCTGAGGATGTTTCGGATGTTCGGATTAATCTCCAATGCTATCGAGCGCTCACCAAGACATGTTACTCCTTTTGGCTGAGGAAGACATCGACGTGGCTTTAATCCAAGAGCTGTGGCTCTCCAAAAGTGTAATTCAAGGATTAAGGTCAAAGCATTGCCACCTTTCCATATAAATAAAAACGGTAAGTTGAGAAGTTGTAGTTTCTCACCATTTCAGCACCTGAGATCTAACAGTGGTATTATGCGATCTTAAGAACGAACCGAAATTCATTCTGACATCTTCATTCCTGACGTTTGAATAAGACGACCCTCCATCAAACAACCTGAAACACCTAATGAGTTATGCTAGCGCCATCGAAGCGAACTTGTTCATAGATTTGGATGCTACCGCAGCTATCACCTAAAACTAACGATGTATCCTAAATTATAATATTCGGATCATTTTAGGATGACCTTCAACATTGTTCTGGTTGCGTTGAAGGGAGTATAAAAGGCTTAAAATATGATGCGTCTTCGGTTATTCTCTTCTCCTTAGGAGACAAGTAACCATCAAGTATTGCACAAGCGAGGACAAGGTGAGGTAACATCCTTCCATCCGTACAAATATGTAGGCCCGGACGAAATAAATCACGCTAAGTTATAAAATACCTTAGAAAGTAATAATCCCTGGCTTAAAGTAGTCTGAAGCGTGCCTCGCCACTGAATGCATACCAGAAAGTTAAAGAAAGGTGCGTGTGGCTTTCATTCCCAAAGTATGAAAACGAAGTCATACAACTGCTTTGAGGTTTTATTAAAAACACGTTTTTCGTTTTCGGTTTTATTAAAAACACCACAGAGGCTACTGTAGATAAGCAACATCTTAAATCAACCAAATATCTAAGTGATGCACAACACGCTAACACTAAGGATAAATCCATGCAAACAGCGATGAATGAGGTTAAATACGTGTTGAACAACCAAGAAATCTTGCCATGACAAAGAATATTCATTGGTATTGAAGGATCATTCAAAAATCTAAAACGGCATATAATATTTCGTCTATAGAGGAAACTGGAACAAGAAGATTTCTGACGAACTTAACAGATTATATTAAATAGTTATAATTATTAGCGCCAGTTTAGGATATTTTTCTATCAGTAAACAGTTAATAAAGGCACGCCGGAGGGAGCAGTTTTATCCTCTCTGCTTGGGCACATATCTTTTACCAAAAAGCTCAAATCCGTCGTCAGCAAAAATATCACAGCAACAGCGTACGCAGACGATATGACTATATCTAGACACTGAATATATGCAGTAATCGTCAGACCAATTCTTATACATTGGGCGATAGTTTGGTGGGATGTAGAAGTCAAGTAGTGTTGTCTCAACTTTCTACAAAAGATGTAAATACTAGCTTACTTAGAATAGGTGTAGTAAAATCTACACCACCAGTTAATCTGAAAGCCATCCTAAACCTACCTAAACCTAATAAAAATTAAAAAGGGGTGTATACTAATTACATTAATTTCGGAGAAAATTTGGGAAAATGCTGAATTTTAGGTAATTGCAAACCATTTTTTCACTTTCGGAAGTGACTGTACCTGCAACGGTAGGAGTTAGATCAACATTGTTGACAATTTTGGAAAGGTCATTTGGATAGTAATTTTTTAGCGTTTGCTTTATGTCGCTGTGCTGGGTAGATCAAAAGACAAAAGTAAAAAAGTAACATGCATACCATGAAAAACTGAAATTTATGTATCACCCTGTAACCCCCAAACAATTGAGATTGCTCCCCTCCCTGCCATACAATTTTTTGCAACGCAATTCCACGTGCGTGAATTTGTCCCAATAACTCAACTCGGCTTGGCCGATGCGTCCTCAAAAAACGTATTTCAGAAATGTTGATCTACTAGGCAAACGTAACTGGTCTTCGTTCAAAAACGGCTACGCTCTTTAATGGCTCCAGCGATCTTTGCTTCAATGTAATTTGTTTGACGGAAACGTGGCTGTGTCAGGGAATTTAAGATGCGGATCTGTTTAGCTCTGAGTACATTGTTTTTCGCCGTGACCGTTTCGCTGATTTGCTTGATGCGCCTGTTGGAGGCGGTGTTCTCTGCGCTGTGCGTAGCGATGTTCCATGCAGACTGGTTGACATCCCGTACTCCGAAGAATTGGAGATTTTATGTATCACTATTGGACTGCCTGGTAAAACTTTGTTTCATTTCGACCGACTATATCCCTCCAGGTTCTCCGTCTAATGTTTATGAAAGATTTGCCTCCGGCCCGAATTCCGACGAATTATTGCTTTTGGGTGACTTTAGCCTGCCTGATGTTGGCTGGGAGCTCTATCACTCGGATGATGGCTTGGTTCCATCTTTTCGGTCTGCCAATCAGTTTGCTTTTTAACCGACTTCCCAAAAACAAAGAGGTTCTAAGTTCGACGCGTATTTTTTAACCGACTTCCCAAAAACAAAGAGGTTCTAAGTTCGACGCGGGCATAACTTCGTAACGCGTCGACCGATTTTGATGATTCTTTTTTTGTTGGATAGAGTATGTTCCCCGATTGGTACCATGTAAAAAAAATTTTTGGTAGGGAGGGGGTGGGGGGTGGGGGTGAAACCCAACTTTGTAATGCGTGGTCCGACTTGGATGGTTCTTTTTTTGTTGTACAGAGTATGATCCCCCATTGCTAATAGGAGAAAAAAATTTTGGCCTAGGGTGGGGGGAGGGGGGGAGGGGTAGTCTAACTTTGTAACGCGTAGACCGATTTGGATAATTCTTTTTTCTGTTCGATAGAGTATGTTCCGTAGTTGATACCAGGAGAAAAAAAATTTGGGGCGGAGTGGGGTGGGGGTGGGGGTGGAACCTAACTTTGTAACGCGTGGTCCGATTTCGATGGTTCTTTTTCTGTTGTATAGAGTATGATCCCCCATTGCTAATAGGAAAATAATTTGGTCCTATGGTGAAAGGTGTGGGTGGGGGGGAGGGGTAGTCTAACTTCGTAACGCGTGGACCGATTTGGATAATTCTTTTTCTATTGAGTAGAATATGATCCTAGATTCTACGAGAAAACAAATGTTGCTGGGGTGGGGGAGGGGGAGGGGGAGAATGGAACCTAACTTTCTAACACGTGGACCGATTTGGATGGTTCTTTTGCTGTTGTATAGAGTGTGATCCCCCATTGCTAATAGGAGAATAATTTGGTTTTATGGTGAAGGAGGGGGAGGGGTAGTAACTTCGTAACGCGTGGACCGATTTCGATGATTCCTTTTCTGTTCGGTAGAGTATGTTTCTTGATTGATGCCATGAGAAAAAAAGTTTAGTGGAATTGGGGTGGGGTAGGGGGTTAAAACTAACTTTTAACGCGTGGACCGATTTCTTCGTTGTATAGAGTCGGAGACACTAAAAAGTGAAAAATAAAATAGTTTTTAAAAAAAAAGTTGAACCGACTTCACAAAAAGCGGTAAAAAGCATAAAATAATTTTTAATTTTATATCTATTACGACATTTTGAAGTCGGTGCAAATTAAACAATTAAAACAACTACAGAACCACAATTGAAAATAATACATAATACTACCTGAATGTTTCAGCTTACGGGATCATAAGAAATGACGATTAAATATTTTTGTTGAAGTTGTTTGATTTGCACCGACTTCAAAATGTCGTAATAGATATAAAATTAAAAATTATTTTATGCTTTTTAGCGCTTTTTGTGAAGTCGGTTCAACTTTTTTTTTAAAAACTATTTTTTCTTTTATAGATGGCCTTGCTTTTTCAGGTTTAACACAGACTTGCAGCATATCTAACGATCATAGAAGGTTCCTCGACCTCGTTTTTTCTACTGATCTTGCTAGTACATCGGTAAGACGATGCTTGGTGCAGATTGTTCCTGATTTGAGTCATCACCCTGCGCTTCATATTGTTTTATCATTGATCCAGTTATGACGGCTTCTTGTGTGCCAAATGACGTTTGTTGTAACTTCAGTAAGGCTGACTTCTCCGTAATCAACCACTGGCTCTCAGCTTGTGATTGGAGTAGCGTCCTCAATGAACGAGACATTAATGTGGCCGTAAGTTCTTTCTATAATTTACTGTCTATCTGTTTTACTTACTGTGTCCCTATTTCTAAATCGAATAACTTACGATCTATCCTGCCTTGGTTCGATAGTTCCTTAAAACATTTAAGAAATGGTAAATGTAAGGCCTGGAAGAGGTTTTGTTCCTCTAGGAGCGACGCTGACTATTTAACTTATTCCAATTTACGCAGTCAATTTTTATATGACTATGTGTATTCTTACAATAATTATATTAACAGAATAAAAGCATCCTTACGAGTCGATCCTAAGCGATTTTGGAAGTTCGTGAACTTAAAACGCAATTCTGATGGCTAGGCTATCCATCTTCTTTGTCTTTCGGAGACAGCGAAAGCAATGAACCCTTGGCGATAGCAAACCTTTCTGCCGACTTTTTTAAAACTGCGTTTTTGGACGATACCTGTGATATTACGATTTTGAAGAAAATCTCTACCTTAACTGACAGTTTTTCAATTGGTCCTGACGGTATCCCCGCCTCACTCGTGAAAAGATGTTGTTCCGTTCTTGCTCATATTCTGTGTTATTTATTTCGTCTCTCAACTCGTTGCGGTGTTTTTCCGAAAGCTTGGATAACCTCATTAATTATTCCCCTTCACAAAAAAGATGATAAGTGTGAACTCTCGAACTATAGACCAATTGCTAATCTTTGTTGTATATCAAAGATTTTTGAGGCACTTATTTGCGATGTTCTATACTTCCACTGCAAGCCGTTTTTGCAGCCGTTTGAACATGCCTTCAGCAGGGGTAAATCAACTACCACCAATTTATTGAAATTTTCAAACTTCTGTATTTCTGCAATTGAAGGTGGTAAGCAAGTTGATTGTATTTTTACTGACTTCAGCAAGGCTTTCGATAGAATAAATCATAGAATTCTAATTCTCAAACTCTCCCTTCACGGGTTTGCACAAGTTTTTGTGAATTGGATTCACTCGTACTTATCTGAACGCACTCAGCGGGTTTCTTTTCGTGGAGCTCTGTCTACTGTTATTTTCAACACTTCCGGTGTACAGCAGGGCTCCCACCTCGGGCCATTGTTATTTATAATTTATATCAATGACGTATCTACGAGTCTGTCTCACTCAAATATTCTTTGTTATGCCGACGACGCTAAGTCATTTAGCACTGTGTCAGACAATGCCGATTTCAGAATTGGTGTTCCATTAATGACCTTCCCCTAAATATCGGAAAGTGTACATCTATGTCTTTCTCACGAAACAGGTCTCCCTTTCAATTTAACTTTACCATAGAGGGTTGTCCTTTAACAAGAGTTACTAAGACTAAGGACCTAGTTGTCTGGCTCAATTCCCAATTTTCTTTCGAGGATCATTTTGATGCCATAGTCAACAAGGCTTATATGACTCTTGGTTTCGTGAAGTAGTGGTCAAAGGAATTTGATGACCCTTACATTACAAAGCATTTATATTGTACTTTTGTCATGCCTATTCTGGAATATGCCTCTCCAGTCTGTTCACCGCTCTATGTGACACATATAAATCGCCTTGAAGCTGTTCAAGGCAGGTTCGTTAGGTTCGCTCTTTGAGGCCTTCCTTGGAATAACTCCCGTATATCGCCTCCTTATGTTGATAGACTTGAACTCCTGCACTTGGATACACTTGAAAAGAGACGACGTAACACCAGGATCCTTTTTGCTTTCGACTGCATTCGGGGTACGTAGACTCTTCTGTTCTTTTGGCTTGTTTTGGCATGTCGGTTCCGGCTCGCTCCTTGAGGAACCACGACTTTCTTCAGTTACCTTTTCATCGCACTAATTATGGATTAAATGAGCCTATCACACCGATGTCGCGATTTTTTAATTCCTCTTTTGATTGCATTGATTTTCATCAATCGCGAAATCAAGTGAGTAAAGTCAGCTTTGTGGAGGTTACTTTTTACTTTTCACTTTTTACTTTACAATTTATGTACTTTCTGCTTTTTATGTACCTCTCACACACTTTAGCTTTTTTATTTTCTGTATATATATTCTCTCATTATCTTTGATTTTATATAGTTTTTTATATTGTTCTTATTTATTTTTTTTTTGTAGTAATCAGCACTTTGATGAAATATTGTAAATTAATAAATAAAAAACCAGCTTCATTGTCTGAATCCCCCCTCACTAGCTGCGGTTTCCGTGGACCGTAACTGCCTAACTCTGCAGGTTTCAAGCATTGCAAGTTTTAACCTTTTCCAGTAGTTAGTTGGTCGCGGTGGCGGGTACACACAAAGCAGGTAGCGCGGCGACATAAGATGAAAGCCAGATTTTGAAATAGAATAATGTAAACACTGGAATGAAAAAGTAAATATTGATAATTCGTGGATCTGATTTCTTAAGATTACAATATTTAAGAAATTTAGCAATGTCGCATGATAAGATTTCCATTGTCGCGCAACGAGAAGCGTTCATGTTCATTCAGACGCAATAGGTAGAGCGAGAAAAAACAGTTTTCCTTACTAAAAAATTATGTATTTGCAGTTACTTTTCACATGGAGCTTGTAAGCAAATTTTATCCTGGGTATTCGAAATTGCTGTTTTTACTGTGGGTAAAAGAATATTAAAAGCTTGTGACAGCATGTAGACAGAGTCGTCTGCAGTTTACTCGTCGCAGCCTAATGAGAACGAATGGAGACGCATAGAGGATGATTTTTATAATTTAAGTGCAATACCCAATTGCGTAGGAGCAATTGAGGGAAATATTTTAATATTAAGTGTCCCCCCAATGCAGCTTCAGAATTTTATAACTACAAAGGACATCATAGCACAACTCTTTTAGCTGCTTGTGACACAAACTTATGTTTCACAGCAATAGATATTGATGCATATGGAAGCCAAAGCGATGGAGGAGTTTTTCCAAATAGTGCTTTCGGAAAAGTTTTAAATGAGACACTCCTACTTCCAAAGCATAATATACTTCCAAATTCTAATGTAATGTTCCTACATTATTTCGTGCCGATAATGCTTTTTAATGGGTCCTTTTCCAGGAAGATTATGCGAAATCGTAAAGAGTATTTTAATACTAGATTTTCAAAAGCTCGAAGACTTATAGAAAACTCTTTCGGTGTCCTAACCAGTAAATGATGTGTCTTGTTAAGTACTATAAATAGCCATTCAGATAATGTTGACAAAATAGTTAAAGTAGTAGTATTGCTACACAATTTCTGTAAACTGAATGACAGCGCTTATTGCCTCATAAATTATGTTGACCTTTTAGAGAACGAGATTATAGTGTACGATCTTTGGCGACAAGAAACCTATCAACTCAGACCATTTAGACAGCATGCTGGCTTGAATGCTTCCAGAAATGCTTTTAGGTTAAGAGATGTGCTAAAAATATTTCTACTTAGATATAAAAACTCTTGAAACATTGATATACAAAAAATATATTTCTAAAACTTAAACATGTTTTTTATTAACTCCAAAGCAAATAAAATTGTCACTTTAAAAGAATATGTACATGGAAACATTGGGGCTAATACTGTACCTGCAGAGCTTTAGTTAAAGCAATCAGATAGAAACTATTTCTTTCGCTTATTCCCTGTTCATATACTCGTACCACATAAGGTCAGTAACCTTCCGCGGTATATAATTAGACATATGTATACCCATAGCGATAAGTTCTGTCTGATTGCTTTACCTAACTTTCTAACCCATTTCCCTCATCCGTAATTCCTTTCCTGCCAAGGCTGTGCTTTAGCATCATAGGGCATCCCCTGAGCTTTGACAACATCATATATAAAAAAAAACAAAACTAAAGTTCCGCAGGGTGTTGTTATTTGACAGCCCATGGCGATGGTATCGTCCCAGTCCTCCTCCAGAACTACATGGATATCATCTATATTACTTTAATCAATTTTCTTAGAGCTAATTGTCTACAAACTACAAACTTTCTAGTTAAGACAATGGAGAGACTGCTAAACCTCCACATCATGTACAAATTGGACCTATCATCTCCCTTTTGTTTGCCTATACAAAAGGTATATCACATATATATGTTAGAAAGATAGAGAAAGTTCTTTACTATAAGGAAATAACTCTCTTTGTTTATCTTGAATAGAAGCTGCTTTAGACAACAGGTATGGATCCATATCTAGACTTCTCAAACGGAGAAGTCTGGATTCTCATATTATAAAGTGGGTGATTGCTGTGCTAAAGGAGCAAAAAATTATATTAACTAGGTAACATTTGTGTGTATTATGGCAGCTAAGGGGTTCACACAAGGCGGTGTACTGTCGCCGTTGCTCTGAACTCTAGGAGTAGATTGCCTCTCAAGCTATGGAGCTAGGATGAACTTGCAATTATTTGGGAAAATTTCTACTCTACTGTCACTGATTTAATGAAATCAGCTGTGCGGACGGTTACTGACTGGTATGCAAACGAAGATCTCACTCACAACAATATACATAATACAACCTTTGCTCGATATAAACTCTGTTCCACCATTCGTAACGTAATCAGACCGCCCTTGTTTCATATTTTTTTACTTTTGAATATTTATTTTATCCCATGCACTGCGGTCTCGTTACGTCTCAACCGATCAGCTGATATGCGTCAAAAACTTATTCGGCATACAGTATACTGTATTACTGCACTAAGTTCGAGTAAGTCATCATCACTGCTTCTTAATTGTCCACCACTTTTTTCGTGTTTTAAAGAAAGAGGTTCCAACTTCAATTATATTTTTTTATATTACAAAATTTTGAGTTTCCGCACAAGTTCACTCAAAAAATTAAAACATTTACGTGACTGTTGACTCAAATGTGACAGAAGCCTGAAAAACTCTGAATGAACCGGTTTTTGATGTCAATCACTGTCCCTCTCGTAAGAACATTGAGAAGGTTTTTCTGTTTTTGCACAAAAGAGAATTGCCGTGAATTATGAGGTAAAACCCCTGTAGTGTGATTTGGGACTAAGTAATTTTAAAACAATCTCATAATTAGGTTGCCTATTATTCTCATCGCAAGCTTTTCTCGGTATCGGCCATTTCTCCTGCAAACGCTCCTGTCTATCAGTGGGTGGCCAACTTATTGGAAAATAATTTTTCTGTTAAAAAACATGTGTTAATTCTTAATTTTTATTAAAAACAGTTGTTTATTAAGAAAATATTTTACTATTAATTCCATTAATTAAAATCCAACGTGTATATAGAATACAGTGGAGGATCAAAATGTTGGACCAAAAATTGGGGGTTTACTTAAATTATTAATTAAAAAATATGGAGACCTCTGAGAGTAGACACTAAGAAGCTGCGCTTCTGCGAAATCTTGTAAAATAATGGAAGATAAATTTAAATAATTGAACGACTGTAATTGATCTAAAAATGTTTTATTTTATTGTAACATTGCTACTGACCGCAACGGAAAATTAAGTTAGTTATTAAACACAACAGCATATGTAATAAATAACAATATTATTATTTTTTGTTGTGTAATACGTAACGCAATACGTAACGTAATACGTAACCATGCCGTGGGCTCCGGGTGCGAGACCAGGTCTCCCCGTGAGCTTTTCTTAAGAAATTAAAATAATCCACTTCGTCTCTGGGCTGTTGTCTAGCTCGCAGCAATGCAAGAATAAGACTTTCAAGTTTCCTCATTTCCCTAATTCCTTTCCCGCCAAAACCATCCTGACGCATCAAAGGGTTGTCCCCTGGGATTTGCCCACATCGTATATAAAAAACAACATTATCGTGATAATAAAAAAACATTTTCTAATAAAATACAGTCAATCAGTAATTTGAACCCATCTCCCTCTATTTTTTCAAACTTTCATAAGAATGAAGAATGAATTAATCATAAAACATTTTCTTAACGAATACCTGTTTTTAATAAAAAATGGTGTCTCTAATATTTTCGCCACCCGCCGTAATTTGAAAAAAATCCGATAGCAGCGTATTCCTTTTCGGACTTTTCACCTAACTTGATTATACTTGATGTAGCGGTGATAATACCTTGAGTTTCTTGACTAAAACTTGAGTCCATAGGTAGAATCCATAAATGAAGATGAAGAGCTTGATTTCCTTTTTCATGCTCTTCTATGTGAAAGCTGTTACCGGTTCGAGTGGTAAGATTTCTTGGCACAGGAATATTTACTTGGAGTTTCTCGCTCTCCAGCTCCGTTTCGTTATAGATTATGTCAAAATATGCTTCATCATTCCTAAGGCTAGGAAGTACGTTTGTCAAATTTTCAACTTATTTCATCGTATTCTTGCACTAACCTGTTAGACAGTTCGATCTGCCTTTACTTTTTGTCGCTCCTACAAAATGAAAATTTTTTCACACATGTCGCTTTGAGTAGAGTTATTGGCTTGACAGCGGGTATAAATAAAATGAATAATTCCAACACCACACAACATTTACAATAAAATGCACCAATCTGCCAATAGAAACAGTCACGTGACCAGAAAAGTTGAATCGAGAGGCACTTCTGCCCTGCCCGAACTTTCCCCGCGCCATAGAATTTCGTGATGAAAGTTCACTTCGTCAGCTCGCCTGAAAGGGCACTTAGTTTTTCTACTTTGGAGAACTTTTCGATTTCACAAATTTTTCGAATGCCGCATTGTGTTTCCCACCGACTTCAATAAAATATCAAAATGTACTGCGCCGAAAAATCTCAAATCATTAGACTATTTTTGTGAGATGCACAACTCTCAAACATTACAAAATTCAATCAATACCCGGACAAAGTTTTTCCGGAGGTGTTTGACGAGCTAAATTTGAATCCGACCTAAAACTGAAAAACCCTGGTTTTCATTATATATGAGGCATCTGAAAATACCCATCAAGCTGAAAATCGATGGACGAAAGCTGAAAGTCGATATCACTAGTGAGTACTCGCATACGCTTCAAGCATCGACCGATTTTCATAATTCTTTATGTAAAGTATAGAACATGTTCCCCCATTCGTATCAGGAAAAAATATATGGGGTGGGGTTTCTAACTTGGTAACACGTGGACCGATGTGGATAATTCTTTTTTGATGTATAGAATATGCTCCCCATGGTAACGTTCCAAAACTGTATAGGGCGGGGTCGCGGCGGGGGAGGATTTGAAATCCGACTTAGTAAAGCGTAGACCAATTTAGATGCTTCCTTTCTTTTTGTGTAGAGTATGATCCTCCATTAATTCCATAAAATATAATTTGGTCTGTGGTGAAAGTGGGGGAAGGAGTTGTATAACTTTTTTAACGCGTGGACATATTTAGAAGATTCTGTTTTTTATGTATAAAATATGTCACCATGACATAAATTTATATGGTGAAGTGAGGTTGGTGTAGGAGTAGAGCCTAACTTTTTCCATTTGTATCGTGACAAACATTGTGGCTTAGAGTGAGAGTTGCCGTAAGGCGTAGATCGATTTTGATAATTTTGTATTGGTTGTACAGAATACGTTTCATCATTGATAAATGAGCAAATATGTTGCACCTAGAGTGACTAGGAGGGAGCACTAGCTTTATTTTTAATGCGTGGCCCGATTTTGATGAATCTATATTGTTGTACAGTATGTATGTTGGTGTAGCATTGCAATGGTAAGAATTTTGTATCTATGGAGAGGGTTTGAAAGGATGGCAGTTAATAATGCCGTAACATGTTGCCGGATATACTTAATTCTGTTTCTGCAATATATTGGCTACTGTTAAAATTGCTTTGTTCCTGCTAGCAGGATTTTTCGAGTAGCATATCTGAAAATACTAAGGAGTGAAAAATAAAATAGTTTTTTTTTTTAAATAAATGAACCGACTACACAAAAATCGTTATAATATTAGGTTTTTTGTCTATTACGACATTTTGAAGTCGGTGAAAATTAATTCTCTATATACGAGATTTTTCTTATTATCATCAGCTTTAACCGGACTGTCAAGTGCAAGTGGAAACAAGTAGCTGGCATGTGATTTTGACATTTTGTCGTTAAACAATTTGCCATTCAGAATGCAACTAGTTATTTAAGATTTTCTTGACTTCCGTAGAATAACTCGACAATAGAATATAAGAAAAAAATGTACGCCTATGTATTTAGATATATATTAATATAACAACTACTTTCCTGAAACCAATTTGTAGGTGAACTTACACCATTTTCAATTTGAAAATTATTTTGTTTTCTTGTGTAGAGCACGAATGGAGACTATTTTTATCGCAAAAGGGTTTAGTTGTCTCTTCCAGAGACTTTACATTGCAATTGCGAAACTCGAACTCGAATACCCGTTTGTTTGGTAACCCATATAGAATCACTAGTTCTACTATAGTAATAACTCTTACGACAGTCCCCTCCTACTTCATCCTCGAATATAATACCACCGCTCGTGTTTGCATTAAATAATTAGCACAGTTTATGTAGTTTGAATGTCCCAAGCAACAACAAATCATAATGCGTTATCAGGTTTTCCGCGATATAAACTTGGCTAGCTGAAGAGAAGCTGAATATAGTAGAGCCTAAGTTAAACAAACAATAAAGGAAATTATTATATAACAAGAATAGATTCTCTTGATCACGCACGCACGCTGCAGTGAAAAATTTAATAATTATGAAAGCTCTGTTCGGTCCATTTCGTTGCTCTGTTGTGTTCTTTACATGGTAAGCATCTCATGAATATTCTTTTTATTAATAATTTCATTTTCATTTCATTTATTATATTTCAGACCTTACACAATTAAGATACAAATCTTTTTGAAGTGTAGGCAAATAATAGTAACATTAGTATAAAAATAAAAATAAAAAGAAGTAAAAAATAGAATATAATAGCAAAGATTTAAAATAATTCAATAAACAAGAAAGATGTAGAATACAGTGAGGTGAAAAGTCCAATTTATTCAACTTCATTTAAAAGATAAGAAAACAAAATGTGTTTGAACCTGCTGCTGTTGTATGACCTTTTAATATTTAGCGGTAGCGCATTCCCCATTCTAATCGTCTGAACAACAAATTGTGTCTCAGCTGTAGTACAATTAAAATGCGGAGTCATTATCGAAAGATTTCTAGAAGATCGCAGAGAAACAACTTTTTCACTGAGGTAACCGGGCTCGGGTAATAAGAAGATTATTTAAAAAACATAGCAAGCGATATTGAAAATAAGTCTTTAGAAAACAACCGAAAATGGAGTTGGCATGCTGGGAAATGTGATCATATCTCCGAAGTCCAAATATATATCGTACAGAGGAATTGTGAGCGACTTTTAACTTCCTAAAGGATACGGAATCCGTCTTACTAAAAATCTCACTTCCATAAGTTGGAATGGGAGCAATAAGTGTCTGGACAAGATATAGACGTGTTTCGCGAGGTATAAAGTAAGCCGATAAAGACAGTTTGCGTAGGGTTCCATAAAATAATTTCTGCGACAAGACTGTCAATGTGACTATTCCAGGATAAGTCACTATTGATCAAAATTCCCAGATCTTTAACAACTTTCATGTCAGGGATAACTATGGGAGATAAACAAGAACTATCAAAGTTCGACTTGTAAATAGCAATAGCATTAGGATTTCGACGCATTTAATACGAGTTTGTTCCTCTCAGCCCAACCTAATATTGCAGTAAGGTCCTCACATAATCTATCTATCTTCAATAAGCCCTAGCGGACGGGATAGGTATATTTGAACGTCATCTGCATAAATATGATATTTACAATTCTTAACAACCATAGGTAGATCATTAATGAAACACACAAAAAGCAAAGGTCCAAGTATCGACCCCTGCGGCACGCCACTGGAAACAGGAAGCAGCCCGGACACAGAATCGCCACACACAACACATTGAGATCTCCCCCTTAAGTAGGACCAAATAAGCCAGCACAACGGGTAAAGCCGAACCTACCACAAAGTTTATCTATTAAGAGATAATGGTAAACTTTATCAAAGGCTTTTGAGAAGTCAAGAAATGCAAGGACAGTAATCAGTTCCGAGGAAATGCTGCAGCGAATGTCATCGGTTATTTTAAGCAAGGCCGAGATACAGCTGTGCTGAGCGCGGAAACCTGGTTGAAAGTCAATCAACATAGAGTGAGCCTTTAGGTGTTTGTTGATTTGTAAGGAAAGTATCCGCTCAAAGGCCTTTGACAAAAATGGTAGAAGAGATATCGGTCTGTATTCAGGTGTGGTAGACTGAGAGGTTTTACGAACTGGAATAACTTTAGCCAATTTCCTTCTAGAAGGAAAGGCGGAAGTTGTTATAATAGTATTAGAAACGGTGGACA
Organism: Leptarthrus brevirostris; assembly: GCA_964036015.1. Classification (NCBI taxonomy): domain Eukaryota; kingdom Metazoa; phylum Arthropoda; class Insecta; order Diptera; family Asilidae; genus Leptarthrus; species Leptarthrus brevirostris. The sequence goes on along the minus strand of OZ038372.1, from coordinate 68,791,166 downwards.
GGATAACTTTAACGAAATCTTGGTGGATATTGTCAACGCCAACAGCTTTAGATTTGATGGATAAAATAGCGCTGACAACCTGTTCTTTATTAACATTAACAAAAGAAAAGTTACCGCTGGTTATAGATTCGCAAGGATCAGCTCAGAGATTGAAAGTTGTGTTAAAATTTATAAATGTTTCGTTAAGTGCATCAGGATCCTCATCAATCTTCATCAATCTTGGATTTGTTACGTTTACCAAATCCAATACTCGTCAAATTATTCCAAAGCCGTTTGGCGGGAAGCCTGATATCAAGTTGTCAATAATGACATCAGTCAAAAGCTGCACATGACGAACTTCACTAATCTGTGAAAGGAAGTAGCTACAGCTCGTAAGATGCCATTGCTGCTATTGATGATAGATATTGTTGAGAGACTGAATGGTTTTTCAGTTCTACAACTGTTGAAATCGATCAATGATTACCTTAGAAAGGCGAAACTAACTTATCTAGAGCGGCATCCACCGAGACTGGGTCACTAATGAGCAGAGCTGGGAACTTGCCAAATCGGCAAAACTTGATCTTTTAAGGGAAAAGGTCAGACAAATTACAAACATTTAACTCCCATTTTCATTGCCGTGATTATTTCATGTCACGGCGGGACTACTGCAACATAAGTATCACCTAAAGAGATAATTTTACTTACCAAATTAAAAAAAAAATTTCTAATATCAACCATTGCAAAATATAAGACGTCTTAATAGCGGCTGTAGGGAGAACAAATTTTTTCTGATCCGATTTTGAAGGGACTCATCCCAATTACCTGCAATTGTTACCTAGTACCTACTTATTTTTTTCATTAATATTAATACCGAGTTACTTTCATACACTTTAATTTTAAGGGTGCATATAATATGTAAATTAAACTAAATTTTTTTTAAATATGCCTATATTCGATTAATGAAAATATCAAGGGGAACGGTCGACATATCCGTATATGGTAAACGACAGCTTAAGCGTAAGGAGAAACTTTTACGAAAGTTGCCAGTCGCAGTTTTTAGCGAAATAATTTGAGAGATATATTATAATATGTTCGCAACTGTATGTTGGTCTTGCACCTGATCAGTTGGCAATAAAGCACGAGAAACGAATGACAGACACATGACATCGAAATGAAATATCCGGTGCTGAATGATTTTCAGGATTCCTGAAATGGCATCAAATATTATCTATAAGATCTCCACAAGCAAGTACTCTAGCCGAAATAGAATCGCTCGAATAAGATACCTTCATCATTTTATTCGTGGATACAGGAGGCTGAGTTCATGCTTTTCTTGAAACATTTAAAAAATCAACTTAAACCATCAAACAAAATTGTTTATTTTGCTTCAAAATCATGAATCGCGTCTGTCCATTTAGCGTTTGATTTTTTTAAGAGTAATGGTTTTGTTTTATTATTGTTTCCACCAAATTACTCCCACACGTTGCAGCATCATAATCGAGCGGTGTATAGGGCTTTTAAAAAAATTGTGTTGCAAATAACTGGATCCGCAAAAACCCCGGGAGGATTTCGACTATTATTTGTAAAATCCCAGGCATTGTTAAAGAGGCTTTTCCTTAAGCAATTATCATTTCCAATGGTGTGGTGGGATTAAAAGCTACATTACAAAAAGGAAGGGTAGGTTAACACAAAGAAAAGCACTTAGAAGATTCTTCTGAAAATGATGACTGCTTCTGTCTGCTAGAAGACGTGGTTACAATATCTTAAATGTAAGAGTTGGCCTGGAAGTCTGTATGTGTGCTATATCTGTATTTTAGAGTAATTTTTGTTTATTTTTTATTATCTTAAGGTGCGTTGGAGGTAAATTATTGTACTTAAAAAATTAAAAGGAGAACAATTACCTGGATACCTAAGGACGTCCTGGATACCTAAGAACGTCCTGGATACCTAAGAACGTCCTGGATACCTAGGAAACATCTGATTATTTCTGTTCCATTTTTTACTAATCGCCGCCAGGAAAGCTTAACTTGAAATTTCTTACTTGTGTATTTACGGAGAAGGTTTTTGAATGATCGTGACTGGTTCTCTAAGTCTTCTTGATAAACCTCCGTCAAACAACTAGGGAATTAGCAAAGTCTCTAAATTCATCACATACAATTGTTTATCATCATCTGGGTTCGGTTTGTTGAAAAGTTGAAAGTATGACGTCCGCAACTGGTTAGCGAAAACAACAAAGCTGATCGAATGTCCATTGTAACAAACCTACTCTGAGGTGAGAAAAGCGATCCATTTCTGAATAGAGCTACTACTTGTGACTAAAAGTGAATTACGTACGAGAATGCCATCCAAAAAAAGATCAGACGCCTTAGCGACCCAAAGCGAATATTTATGACGAATATTATATCAGGAAAATAGGCATCTGAAATTCTGAAGTAGTGAAAAGACAATAAAAAACTAACTGAATTTGGTTTTTTTTCGTTTACTATATTAAGTGAATATAAATTATACGTAAGTACAAATGTTGATACAACTAATATAAATAACTTAAAGAACTAAAGGAATCAATACAAGAAAAGTATGGAAATCTCTCGTACAAGTTATTTGCTATCAGAAATTGGGCAAAAAATGTTTACAACACTACACTAGTCGAAGAAATTCAAACTTAAAGTTAGTAGGATGAATCCGGAGGTTGTTAGTCATTTCATTTATGCAACAGTGAGAAAACTTTTGATACTTATTCCTAAAATTTGGTGAAACAGATGTACCGTCTTCTACTATCGCTCTCGGTTGCTTGTTCAGTCAATTTATTATCATGTTGTCTAAATTATTCTATAGAATGTGGACTTGGCGGTCCCCCAAGCATAAATGGAGGACTATGCGCACTATATGTGTCTAAATCAAGGGGCCCCTCACTTTTATCGCTTCCACTTTTTCCATCTTGCTTCATCATCATTCGTCGCCATTTCGCTCTTGCATTTTGAAACCACACCTGAAAGCAAAATAAAAGTATATTTAAATTAAACAATCTCAGTTTTGTATTGAATTTAAATTATTTCAAAAATATAACTGTCGCGACATGTCGGTAATTTTTATTAACTAAAAGATTATACTTAACACCATCTGGGCTAATAAAAACCTTATAAAATTTTCATTTTACTGTCCATTTATTTAGAGTGCCCCCTACTATTAAAATGCTAAATCGCATGTTAATTTTGAAATGATATATGTATATACAAACAAAAACTATAGAAAAAATCAATTTCATTTTTTAGATATATAAAATACATAAAAATACAAAATGGCGGCTACTATAACCAGGTGATCGAGCAGGTGCCGACGAAATTACCATCATGTGCCAATAATTATTATAATATAAAATATTCAAGAACTCTTGTCACGTTTTCCAAAATATATACACTCCAAGTCTAAAAATTCAACGTTGTCTCGTTAGATCAACTGTATCCCTGCAGCAAAAAACAGAAAATTATCACTCCATGTCCGACTATGTGCATAATACAAGTATAATTTAGAAAGATCCGAAATACTTATTGTCAATATCATCTCTGTGGTGGATTTGCGAAACTGGTCAGTATCCATTTGTACATCGGATTCAAGATCTGTGTATCTGTTCTAAAGTTGATGCTGTTGGCATTCAACTGAATGTGTATCTTCTCAGTCACATTTCGTTTTTTCTAATTCGGTTCATGGTCCAACACAATAGCACCCTCAAAATCAAAACTGTGAAAATCGTTTTCAAATCGATGCTTTGCCAAGGCTGCTTTCTCTTTTTTATTAAAATTAATATTTTAAAAATCATTTTTGTGATGGTTTAATCAATCTTTTTTTAAATTGCCTTGTTTGCCCAATGTAACACGCATCACAGTCATTACAATCAATTCTGTATACTCCATTCGACTGTAGCCCTCCATCATCACGGCCTTTGACTACAGTAAATAGAACTTGCACTCTCTTCATACTATAGTATACCACCTTCGTATTAGCTAAGTCAGAAAACAAATTCCCCAATTTATAAGACAGTTGCGAGACAAACAGGAACTTAATGTGCTTGACTTCAATATCCTCTGTAACCATATCCTCCGAAGTTATGTTACTTTTGCTACTTCTTGCGCTAGTGTACGAGTATGTGTTTACTATTCTATTTAAAAAATAAATCGGATATTTATTCCTTTTTAGGATGCACCTCATTTTTTCAATGTTCCTTTCAATCTACTCTATTGAAGAAATATTGTGAATTTTGTTCAACATGTTCCGAACTCACTAGGAAATCTAACAAATTTATTTAACCCTGACTTATGTATTTTAAATAGTGATAAGGGGAACTCTACAGTTATTATGTATAAGGAAGAATACTTGAAGGCGATGGATGACCTGCTAAAGGATGATCAGATGTATAAAGTGATAGAAAAGGATCGGATGGTCAAGTTTCAAAATATAGCCGGAATCTTGTTGGATAGACTGTACGAATCTGAACACATTTCGGGGGATCAACATAAAAGAATGAAGACGTCCAATGCAGTGATTCCTAAACTATACGGGATGAGGAAGACTCATAAACCGAAGATCACGATGAGGTTTCATGTGTCAACAGCCCGTCCTAAAATATTGCAAACTTTGTGCATTATGTACTTACACCTTACACAAATAAGTTTCTTGAATAGTCAATAATATCGGAACACGTGCACTGATTGATTTCATTTTTGAAATTAGTTACTTTGAATTCAATAATAGGATTAACCATCAATTGGATGGGAGTGCAATGGGAAATCCGGCAAGCCCGACTATTGCCAGTATAGTTATGAATATTTCGGTGGGACACATCCTTGACAAGTTAGAGGTAGATATTCCTTTTCTTAGAGTATATGTGGATAATTCAGTGTTGGCGGTTTCGAGAGATAAAATAGATATGATAGTGGAACGGTTTAATTATGTTAACAGAAAATTGTAGTTTACAGTGAAAGTCGAGGTGGATGGCTGTCTGCCGTTTTTGAATGTGTATTTGATCCGAAAGGAGGGTGGTACAATATCTACAAACTGGTATGGGAAGCCTATGAGTTTAGGTAGAGTATTGAATTTTCTATCCAATTGTCCTGTTCAGCAAAAATGCAATGTAATTCGCAATATGTTGAACAAAATTCACAATATTTCTTCAATAGAGTAGATTGAAAAAATGAGGTGCATCCTAAAAACTAATAACTATCCGATTTATTTTATAAATAAAACACAATACTAACGCAAGAAGTAGCAAAAGCAACATAACTTCGGAGAATATGGTTACAGAGGATATTGTTTGTCTGTTTTGTCTGTTGATCTGTTTGTCTCGCAACTGTCTTATAAATTGGGGAATTTGTTTTCTGACTTAGCTAATACGAAGGTGGTATACTATAGTATGAAGAGAGTGCAAGTTCTATTTACTGTAGTCAAAGGCCGTGATGATGGAGGGCTACAGTCAAATGGAGTATACAGAATTGATTATAATGACTGTGATGCATGTTATATTGGGCAAACAAGGCAATTTAAAAAAAGATTGATTAAACCAACACAAAAATGATTTTTAAAATATTAATGTTAATAAAATAGAGAAAACAGCCTGGGCGAAGCATCGATTTGAGAGACGATTTTCGCAGTTTTGATTTTGAGGGTACTGTTGTGTTGGACCATGAACTGAATTGAAAAAAACGAAATGTGAGTGAGAAGATACACATTCAGTTGAATGCCAACAGCATCAATTTTAGAACAGATACACAGAACAGTTTCGCAAATCCACCACTGAGATGATATTGACAATAAGTATTTCGGATCTTTCTAAATTATACTTGTATTATGCACATAGTCAAGATATGGAGTGATAATACATATGTTTAAAATTGTGATAATACAGTGCTTTAAAACTACATCGTCGTCAAATAAAAGATCTAGTAATCAGTAGAAGCTTCGTCATCATTATCATCATCACCAAAGAGTTTAGCAACAGTTAGGAAGTTCGTACTGGTAATGTCACTTAGGCACAAGGAAGACCGATATCCGTCAGATTTATGCCTTGAATTTACAAATCGCCAAAACTGTTTGGGTTCATTTCGTAATGCAAGCTTCATTCTGTCGAGATAATTATTATAAGCTACTTCAAAGCTGCAAGTTAACTGATCACGCAGATATCAATAAAGTAAATAGTCGGCATCGCTCCTTGAGGAAACAAACCTTCTCCAGGCCTTACCCTTTAAGTTCTTCGTATGCTTTAAGTTAGCACTAACCCACGCTTAAGAAGTCCGAAAGCTGGTAGATGATGAGAGAGGCACACAATGAGAAAAGTATTGATAAAGGGCGTCATAGAAAAATTAAATAGGTTTGGCAATATCTCGTTCACTAAAAACAGTAAACCAGTCATAATTCAGGAACCAATCATTCAATCAAAAATAGGCAGCAAACAGCCATTATTGGAATATCACCAGTTAATAGTCGGCAGGTTAAATTGCCAAAATAACCATCATCGCATCCGTAAGACCCTCATCGTATGAGGCAATATAATCATATAGGTAAATCAGGGAACCAACCAGGAGGAATATAAATAACTGTAACATAAATTCGCTTCAGAGTAAAAAAACTCAAAATCGCCAGAACCAGAACCACTGACAAGTGTGCACGGAATACCCCCCACGGAATACACCCCCAACAGAAACGGCGAGAGCACGATTGAAAATTACAAAGGCAGAATCAAAGAGCTCAACGTCCAAAATTCCTCCGCAAAGCCAGGTCACAGTAAGGCCGAATATTATAAAATCAAATAAGTTAATAATAAGCAACTACCATGCGCTGAATGAGCTCCGGAACGATTCCTAGGGATGAATTTACGTACGGTCCAGTTCATTGGCCTTATATCAGGAGAAATAACGGCAGCAAACAACAACACTAAGAGTGCGTGTAGGAGGATCGGCAAAGATTAAGTTTTCTACATGCAATCACACCAGTTAGAATACCAACATGTGACGAGTAGTGAGCAAAAACATCATTATCAGATGTATCCGGATGTATCCTGGAAGTACAAGTTGAGTCTTTAACAGGAGTGATAGCCGCTCTCTCGGCAGGGTCGGCGTCAACAGAGGTGGCGGAAGCGGCAGCTGCCAGAGGCAGATGACAGATCTCGGGATCTCTCAACCAATGTTAGATTTAAGGTCATCCATCATTAGCAAAAGTCAGTGTTCAGCTTGCTATTGTAGTAATTAAGGTCCTAACTTATAGCCTGCAAGGATGCCCAGTTCTAAGATATTCGGTTGACCTTGTCTGCGATGAAGGACTGGTCAGTAGAAAGCGGGACAACAATGCCCATCATAAGCTGGAGGACATGACACAACCTCATAAATAAAATAACAATGTCAACAACAACAAAACCGGTAGCAGAATAGCAGAATAAAAATGGTAAGGTGAGTGAAGTTATAAAATTAAAAACGGTAGGAGCTGGCAATACAATACAAAAATATTGAACGGTCAATCAATTTCGAGATTGATAAAAAATTGCCATTTCACTTTATGCCTCGAAAAAATTAAAGTTTTAAATTACTGTCGCACCATTCAAAACGCGTCCGCACGCTTTGACCTCTCTACTTGTTTATTTATTCAGTAAGATGCTATATATTAACATGAAAAGCTGACCTTAAATCCGGTTACTTTATATTACTATAGACCTATTTAATGGCCACAATGTTCGCCTAATCTATTTTGCGGAAACCTGACGGAATTGTGGTATCATCTCAGGAGCAGTTGCGAGCTAGGTTGGTAGAAGCTTGCTATAAAATAAAGAAACATCTACAAACAACTTAAAGAGAGATTGCGTAAAAAGTGAACTAAAAAGATGGAATCAAGATTACTTAGGAACATAGTGCAATGGTTTTCAGTGTTTCTGCAAAGCTTGCTCTTCTTCTTTGTTAATTCTATGAGCACTGGTTTCGAGAAACACTGAAAAACATTCTATGTTCCAACGTCATCTTGTTTGCATCTTCTTACTTCGCTTTAAACGCAGTCGGTTTTTTTGGTTTTTTAATTTACTTTTTTTATTGACTCTTTAGTTTTGTTGAACATCATCTTCATTTTGAAAAACCTATCTCTATCGATAGAGACCTCATTAATTAAAATCCATAAATTTGTTTATGCATTTTGTATTGTACGGCCGCCATTTTCGCTTTATAAAAACAAACCCTAGCCTATAACCATCGCACGGCTTAGACGAATTGACTAAAATTCATCCAGCCGTTGGGATGCTTCGAGGATATAAAAAATACCACATCCAGACATAAATGCATACATATGTACATGTATACCCAGCTACGCATGAAAAACATAACCCTGGCATTGCTGTCGCGACGTCGGGTAATAAGATGAGTTCAATGTGGCTTTCTTACTTAAACGATTAACGTATCAACGTACTTATATCACTATTAAAGTTATTATGTTAAAAAGTAGTTTTTAAAAAAAAAGTTGAACCGACTTCACAAAAAGGTTATAATTATAATAATATAATTTTGAATTTTATATCTATTACGACATTTTAAAGTCGGTGCAAATCAAGCAAACCCAACAAGTAAAACAAAAGTATTTAATCGTCCTTTCTTATGATCCCGTGAGCTGAAACGTTCAGGTAGTATTATGTATTATCTTCAATTGTGGTTGGGTAGTTGTTTTGTTTATTTAATTTGCACCGACTTCAAAATGTCGTTATAGATATAAAATGAAAAATTATTTTATGCTTTTTAGCGCTTTTTGTGAAGTCGGTTAAACTTTTTTTTTAAATCTGTTTTATTTTTCCGGTTTTACTGTCTTCTACTCTATACAACGAAAAAAGAACCATCCAAATCGGTCCACGCATTAAAAAGATAGGTTCAACCCCCTACCCCACCTCCATCCCACAAAAAATTTTTTTTCTCGTGGTATGAATCAAGAACCATACCCTACCAAACAGAAAAAGAATCATCGAAATCAGTCCAAGCGTTACGAAGTTAGACTCACCACCCACTATAAGACCAAATTAATCTTCTATTAGCAATGGGGGATCACACTCTATACAACATCAAAAGAACCATCCAAATCGGTCCACGCATTACAAAGTTAGGTTCCACAAACACCCCCCACCACCACCACACCCCCACCCCACAAATATTTTTTCTCGTGGTATTAACCAGGGAACAAACTCTATCCAACAGAAAGAGATTTATCCAAATCGGTCCACGCGTTACGGAGTTCAACTATCCCTCCCCCAGCCATATGCCTAATTTTTTTCACCTATTATCAGAAGGTGTCATCGATATCAAACAGAAAATGATATTGTTGAATTTGGACGAGATTTTTGAAAAATTCGTCACCCCAGTTTCTTAAGATACGAGAAAATTAAATTTTTACTTCGTGTCACGTTTTAGTTCCTACAAGTATAAAGCATATGGCTATCAAATGATGTTAAATTCAATATGATAGGATTAAATTTGGATGAGTTTTAAAAAAAACACCTATCCATGTTAAGTGACATTAAACTTGATTTATAACTGGAAAATATTGCGCTGTAGCCCAAAAAATTTTAATTGCGATGAAGAAACAGGAAAATTTCGATTGATCGTTATTTGCATTAATAATAGCAATTTAAAGATAATTAGTTCAATTTTGGAGACATGTTGGAAAAATCGCAAAATTTCTTAATAAAAGCAAGTCGCCTCGAGGTAAAAGTAGTGCCAAAATGAGACCAAGGGTTGCCTCTTTCGATTAATTTCAAATTTGGAAAATGGCAAAAATAGCCCAGTTTTATTGACAATTTTTCCCGACCGATAACGATCTTATATTTTTTCTTTTTACATGTGTACATGTTCAAATAATGCACCGATAATGTCAAACGCTGGTGAAATACATACCTGTCAGACGCATGAAATAACACTTAAACAGCATATCCGGAGTTTGGATCGAATTTACGTGAAATTACGATGTTGCGGATTTACGAATTATCCGGGTTTTGCGGATTTATGGATACTCAGCATTTCCAAATTCACGGGTTCGTACATCCAAAAATCCGGAATTAAGGATATCGGTTTTGTTTTCAAAATCTGGATTTTCAGACTTTATTAAATTTTGGAAACTCCCAGCGCTAGTAGAGCTACAATAACAAATTAATTCATCTGATTTTTTCACGAGGTTTAGAAGCGTAAAACTCGGCACTGTGAATTTGATTGAACTTTAAATGACTTTGGCTTTCACTAATCATGAACTTCATCCCCTCTACTTCCACCACTTTGGTATCACATATAAAAGCCCACTCCGAATTTGACTTAAGACCAAATACAAAATTTTGTCATCCAATAGTCACGAATATCTCCGACTGCCGTAGGATCACAGCACAAATATGTTGTAGTATGTTTTTTGCTTATTTGCTTTACTTTTTCAGGTAACTCAGTGGCGGTTTTGTTGCTCTACGCAATCACTTATACGCTTAAAAGACCACCACATTTTTTCCAGGTGAAAGGTTATTTGTTGTCGGTTAACGTTATTTAGAAGAACAGAACCCGAAAATGCAAAAATAACCTGAACATAGTTTTATTATTTTACTGATTTGATGTTTAGAATATTGATGTGAAACCGTTTTATGATATATAAAGTTGTTACGAAGTTGCAACGAGAAATACGCGAAAATATACGTTAATTTCAATGTTACTCGAAAACGTGAATTTTTGTAAAATTTTCGAATTTTCAAAATCGGCTACGCTACAATTTATATATACTGTAAACTTTAACAAAATCTTCTCTCTCTGATTCTTTTAACCCCTTATGGGACATAGGGCCTCTATTACACCGACTCTCCACCTAGGCCGGTTCCACGCCAATACCTTCAACAGTGGCCACGATTTTTTGACCTGGGTACTTGCCCTCTCGACGGATCTTCTCCATGTGTTGCATGATCGTCCAATTCAGCGTCTTCCTTGGTTTCCGTGAGTATTCATCTATAGCCTGTTGTGCGATGTTGTTTGGCTCTTTTCTTAGTGTGTGGCGTATCCATTTCGACTTTCACCTGTGAAGACTGGTGTCTATCCGCTCTTGGCCTGTAAGTCTGTGTAGGTCTTCGTTGGGAATGACCTCCGGCCAATGGATGTTAAGGATGCGCCAGAGACACCCGTTGACAAAGGCTTTCACTTTCCAACAGCCGTCACTTTAAACAGCCGTACAACAGAGCAGATTGTACATTCGACTCCAAGATCTGGAGTTGTTATTGCGCCAGATATCAACAAGAGTATAAAAATTTAATGCAATTGGAGTCTTATTGATGCGAGCCTGTACATCAGCTTCAGCTCCGCCATCTGCTGTAATTATGCTTCCGAGATAGCAAAATTGATCCACTTGCTCCATTTCCTGCTCTTCCAGATAAATTTCATGTTGTCTCCTGGAGTCCAAGCTCACAAGTTTGGTTTTAGCAGCATTGATCTTAAGCCCTGCTCTATGACTTTCATTGTTCAGGTACTTGGACATTTGGGCTACATGGCTCCGTTTGTTGGATAGGAGACATACATCGTCGGCATAGTCCAGGTGCGTAAGGTGGTTAAAGCATTTCCATCTATTCCCTCGCGATGGATGTTCGTCCAGGACGCTGCACAATACGTCATTAATGACGGTCAGAAAAAGCAATGCATCCTTGTCTCACTCCGTTCAGCACTTGGAAGGGCTCCAACAGTTTTCCCTGGCGTAAGACTTGACATTGGTTTCCTGAGATTAACGCTGTCAAACACCTTCTCAAAATCGACGAACATGAGATTAAAAGGGGACCTCCATTCTGCGGATATCTCAGTGATAATTCGGAGGGTGTTGATGTGATCGCTGCGAGAGAAACCCGCACAAGCCCGCCTGTTCATCATTCACAGCGCGCAGATTTTTTGCTTTATTAAAATAAGATGATTTTTGCCATCAATTTGGAAACTGCAGTTAAAAGACAGATACTGCGCCAATTGCTACAACTCCTCAGGTCGCCTTTTCTGGAAATCTTCACAATTACGCCTGTTTCCCATTCACTGGGATAGTTCTCGATTTCCGAAAATTCCCGGATTACGGGGAAAAGAGTATCAGCCGCAGCAATGGGATTCACCTTAAGTAGTTCCACTGGTATTGCATCAATCACTGGGGCCTTACCGAGGTCCATCGACTTAATTGCATCAGCCAACTCCAATTTTGTCGGAGTTCTGGTGTTACTGTTGGCCGCAGTCGGCGAATGTTCAGACTCGTATGAAGAGGTATTTGACGGTCCGAAGATGTTGTTTAGAAGATGTTTGTTCAACAAAATATTCTCTCCACCTCCGCAGTTGGTGTTCCTCCATGACAAGAAGAGAAACACAGGATGTTGTGTTGTTAGAGTCTTTCCTTTTTTGTTATCTTGCATACATCTCCACTGTCGCTTTTCTTTTTCTTTGGACGCCTTTCTGTACAGATCGGTATGCAGTTCTGAGATGTTGTTTAACTGCAACCTAGCTAGCAGAATTCATGCGATTTTTCATCTACTGTTGTTTCTGTATTTTGGACCATGTGGCGTCACGGATCCATGGCCACCTTCTAGTCCCACGTGTTCTGTACCACAGCTCAGCTAATCACAGGTAATTACTCTTGTTCCTGTATTTTGGACCATGTGGCGTCACGGATCCATGGCCGCCTTCTGCCCTCTAATCGTCCCACGTGTCCTGTACCACAGCTCAGCTAATCACAGGTAATCACTGTCAATATTGTTATTTTATTAACCGCATAATTCATCGTTACATAAATAGAGGGTGTTCCATATCTGACGTGCGAAAATGAGTGGGATGATAGATCTCACCTAGCCAAACAAAAAATTGTCTGGCAGGGAGCTGGGCAATCTCAACCGTTTGGGAGTTACAGGGGGATTCATAAATTTCAGTTTTTCATGGTATTCACATTACTCTTTTATTTTTATCTTTTGATCTACCCAAAACAGCGACATCAGACGAACGCTAAAAAATTACTATCCGAATGACCTTTTCAAAATTGTCAACAATGTTAAACTCCTACCAATGCACGTACAGCCACTTCCAAAGTGAAAAAAATGGTTTGCAATTACCCAAAATTCAGCATTTTCCCAAATCTTATCCGAAATTCATGTAGTTAGTACACCTCTTTTTTACTTTTATTAGATTGCCCATTTTATTACCTTTCTAAAAAGGTGCAACATGGCAAGATAGAGAAAGGATTAGAAAAACCGCATTCTTAGCAATCCCTGACTACCTAGTTATTTTATTGCACTTTAGGTAGGAAATTCTTTAAATAAACAAATTTGTACGATAAAGGGTGGAAAATCTTTGTTTTGGGTGAACAGGTAATTAATTTTAATTATTGCTGCAAAAAAGTTATAACAATGTTAGTGTAATTTTGTTTTATTGCCAATATTAACTTGTGTTAGTCAGAATTCACACCTGACGTTCTGTTACTCGTATCTGATGGAAATGTTGCTATGAAAAAGGGTCAGTCAGCAAGAATACCTATCACAGTTGAAAAACAAATCAATAAGTACGGGTGTTTTTAAGCAAAAATTATTAAAAAAATGTAAAATTTACATTTGAGGAATACGCGGATATTATTTATATTTATGGTATAGTGGACGGAAAATAGAGAGCGGTTGTACTGGAATATCAAGGGGGGTATTTATACGGACTTTCCGAAGGTTAAGAGAAACAGGAAGTGTAATTTCACACGACCCGAAACCCTGGGAACTTCTGCCGACGTCGAGCAGCAAATAATCACCATCGTGAGACGAGCAAGAGACGAATCGCCAGCTGATTAGGAGCGTCTTTATCCAAGGTTTAGAGAGGATTACGTCCGTATCACCATCAGCCAGTACAAAAATTAGTGGAAGGAGATTCCAAAAAAAAGACTGGAATTTAGCACTTGGTTTCAAGAAAGCGACATTGACGACAGGGCGTTTCTGGAACGCATTTTGTAGACGGATGAATCTCAATTCACGAACTTCCATAACCTCCATACCTGGTCGGAAACTAACCCACACAGGACAAAGGTGACCTCATTCCAGCAAAGATTCGATGTCAATATTTGAGCTCGTATCATCGACAACCATTTGGTAGGACCATTCATTTTGCCCCAAGTGCTCAACAGTCAAATTTATGTCGACGTTTTGGAGAATACACTGCCGGAGGACATCGTTGTGCATAATCAAACGGACATATTTTATCAGCACGATGGAGCACCAGCGCATATTGCTAACATTGTGAAGGCAATACTAAGTGAAAAATTTCCTAACCGCTAGATTGGACGAGGTGCACCGATTCTTTGGCCTGCTAGATCTCCAAACCTTACCCCATTGGAGAAAATTTGCGAATATGCTGAGTTTTAGGTAATCGCAAACCATTTTTTTCACTTTTGGAAGTAACTGTACCTGCAATGATAGGAGTGAGATCAATATTGGTGACAATTTTGGAAAGGTCATTAGGGTAGTAATGTTTTAGCGTTTGTTTGATGTCGCTGTGTTGGGAAGATCAAAAGATAGAAATAAAAGAGTTAAGAGGTTAACAGCTCTGATAACATATTTAGATTGTTGCTGTGGCCATATGATTTCGCGGTCCAGCACACAGATTCCCTGAAGAATCATGTTCAAGGTGTCCGTGAGTTAAGACCGGATGACGCCCGTGGTTCTGTATAATGCCCAAAACAAGTTTCGGTCAATCTATAGAATGCCCCCACGGTGGCGATCAATGCATTGAATCGCTCTGATGTACAAATACTTCCTGGTACAAAAATTCTTCGTCAAATATTTTGGAAAAGGCAATTATAATTTTGGTTTATAAAAGCTAGGGATTCAACATATTGCTCATCAAACCGTGGGCATTCCATCAAATTTCGGGGCACTATATAAAATAACTGCCAATTTTATGCATTGCCTTAAAATTTGGCCAATGTATAGATTTCCTGCATTAGATTATACATTGTCCGTAACATATAGCAAGAGGCTTGCGAACTAGGCGAAGCTTTAGAACAAGAAATCGAAACTAAGACTAAGTCTACTGATGCAAGATCAAGATTAAGACCTAGGTTTTCATGGTCTTGGACTCCTTTTCCTTTTGCTGCTCATCAGCAAGCAGATATTGAAGACGTTAGGCCAGAACTGGGCCGGTAGAGGTTGTATAAAAAAGAAGCTTATAGCTGCAAGTGGCTAAAGAAAATTAAGAGAAAAAACGATCCTTTTTCTGTTATTCATTTTTTCTGTCGATATACACATCGACAATCAATTATTCATATGAATTATTATTAGTATTATATGCGTCTTAATTAAAATTTTTTATGTGATATTAGTTACTGATAAGTGGTATTATATTATATTCTGCATTCGATAGCCAATGGATTATACTAAAAAGGATGTAGGAAATTGTAGAGTAATAACGGATAGTTGGAAATCTCCTTTAGATTATACATTTAATTGCAATATTTGTCATAACATTTTATATTAAAATACAAACAAGAGTCATATGACTAATAACTAAAGCAAGCTGATCCAAAGAACTTTGCTGCTAAATTATCAAATTAATTTTCTTACCTGCAAAACTCTTTTTGGCAAGCCTGTCTTTTGTGACAACTGCTTGAGATCCTTGGCATCCGGATTATGGTTAATGGCGAAGTATGATTTCATTGTTCTAAGTTGATGGTGCTTGAATGACGTCCGCATCCTTTTCGTTCTAGACGAGGCACTCAGGTGGCTACCGCGGCCAAAATCTAAATATTCTGCATTAAGGTCTAAAAAAGACAAGAAAAGAACTTAATTACTATACTTCATTTTAACATTTTTTATTGCGATAAGAAAATCATAAGAGACTTCAGCAGATTTTTTATTTCTCTCACGATCAACGAACCGAAAAAAAATTTATTGTTCCCATAAAAGAAGCAACCAAAGATCCTCATCGGCGAAGCTAAGATGGGAAAAATTCACCGCGATCTCCGGTGATGAGTTTAACGATCGTCATCGATTAACCGCTACTTGTAAATGTCGTAAGGTAACGGCTTTCAATTTATCTCTCCCGCCCAAACGATATGCTCGATGACTAAACTTGCGGAATTACGCATGTACCGGATGTTGCAATCCAACCAAATATATTTTTCGATTACTCCGTTACGTTATCAGAAATTTCAGATGCGACCAAAAGAATTACTAAACTTGCGACTGTAATGAAATACGGTTGCGGTTGAATTCCCACAGTCACGATATCGGCATATGTGAACCGAAATTAGAAACGCTGTGAAAATTATTTTTACCTTTGGATCGGGCTGCCGCTAACACTGACCTGATAATAACGCACAAGTGTAGAAGTCATAAAGCCACGTAAAATAGAAAAAAAACTGAGGCTGTAGTAAAACGGCTCAGCAGGTTTTATTGTTTTTCGTGGGTACTGCATTAAGGCGCCACCTTTTACCTGTCGACCGAAACTGCCTATGCTATAAAACCAGAAGAGTTGGATGAAAAACCCCTACGGACCCTGTTTTACTTATTCGCCCAAGAATTCATGTTTATTGCTATAGGTCAAATCAATGGATCACTCGTGCTCTGTGCCCTTTTTCCTTGGTCATAAACTGAGATCCAGCCACTTTATGACTTTTACAAAAAAATTTTGTTTCTTAAATTTCACTTTTATGTCTCCCATAGGCTCCCATTTTATATACATATCTCAGCCGTCAAGAAAAACGTCCATGCAAACTCTGTCTAACAAACATTATATTCATGCTTGGATAACTTGGAGTTTTATACATTTATGACTTAATTATATTGAAAAAAAATTGCATACATTTCAGAACCGCTTGCGTTGGCTTTAAAACAGCTCCCAAACTAATAGGAGAACGGATAGTTAGGGGGGAGTAGTGATCTGTAAATTTGACTGACTTTGAATCCCTTTTGCATATAAATCTGGAGTTTTATATTTTCTCCTAGGCAATTAAAAATTTGTTTTTCCCAAAACCATAAACAGCAGCAATTTATTTAAAAAACTGAATGTTCTTGCACAACATAAATTGTCGTCTACAAAACTTTTAAATTATTGAATTTAAAACAGAGATATGAGAAAAGTGAATTCTATGCTTTTTAGTGTTCCAAAATTGGAAAAACCGACACGTATGACCTCGTACCAGTATCTATCCCCCAGACTGTCTGTCACAATCCCCTAGGACCAAGCGGTGCTGGCTAGAGACTTGAAAATTTGCCGTAGTAAGAGCTAGTAATAACGCAATGCTGTGTTTAGATAAAGAGAGACAATTCAATTGAATTAAAAAGTTAAACTTCATCGAGTGGGGTGTATGTCTAGTGACAGATAGTACACAATAATATATATATTTTTAACCTTCTTCCCAAAAACTGAGAGGTCATAAGTTCGACTTGTATTTTATTTTTTTATTTTTTTTTAATGTATAAACGGGCAAACTTTCGCAACGCGTGCACCTATTTTGAAGATTCTTTTTGCTGTTCTTTTAATATGTTCCCCGATTGGTACCATGTAAAAAAAATTTCTTGATTGGGTTGGGAGTGCGGTAAAACCTAATTTCGTAATGCGTGGACCGATTTGAATGGTTTTTTTTTGTTGTTGCAGATAGTATGATCCCCTATTGTCAATAATGAAAAATGTGGCCCTTGGGTTGACTGGGGAGAAAAGAGGGGGTACAATAACATCGTAACGCGTGGCCCGATTTTTTTTTTTTTTTGAAAAACATACTCCCAATTGGTACCATGTCAGAAATCCGATAAATGAAGAGAATGTCGGAAACATAACGACGTTTACTTAGAGGTTGTAAGTCGATCAGTTTCAGATGGTTTTCATAAGGTGGAAGGTTGAATCTGTCTACCGACGGAAGATTACGTAGAGCGAAGCGAATAAACCTACGCTGGACAGATGCAATCCTATTAATATGAATTGTTTGTGTAGGTGACCATACCTGGCTGGTATATTCAAGAAGAGGTCTAACGAAGGAGATGTAGAGAGATTTGGAAACACAAGGATTGGATAACACTCTAGACTAGAGCTTCACAAACCCTAGCGCGGAGTTAGCTCTCTTAATTATGCTGTCAATGTGGGAACGGAAATTGAGTTTGCTATCACAGATTATTCCTAGGTCACACAGAGAGGTAACGATAGGGACTGGTACGTCGGTTAACATATAGACTCTCGGGGTGGTTCTAAGACGCTTGCGGGAATAAGAGATGAACTGGCATTTGGAGACATTGAGCTCAAGAAAGTTTTTCATGCATCATGTGGTGAACGAATCGAGGTCTTTTTTCAGGAGAAGAGAGTCGGAGGTGATATGTTTGATTATTTTCATGTCGTCAACATAAATGGACAGCTCTGAGTTTTTGATGATACATTCAACATCATTTATTGTAAGGATAAAAATCAATGGGCCGAGGTGACTGCCTTGAGGCACGCCGGAACGAGCGGCAATAGGGTTAGAAATGGATGAGCTGAAAAGAACATTGTACTGACTGTTGCTGAGGTAAGATCGAATCCAGGAGATGAATCTTTGTAATGTGGGGAGGGGAGGGGGTAGTCTAATTTCGTAACGACTGAACCGATTTGGGTGATTCTTTTTCTAATGTATAGAGTATATTACGCCTATTAGTATTGCGACAAAAATTTACACGGTGGGATTGGGATAGGGAGGAATCGGAACTCAAATTCTGCACCCATACAGCAATTTCAATGATTCTTTTTGCGTTATTTAGATTCAAATTGTCCATTTATAATATGAGAAAATATAAGTTCTGGAGAGATTTGGATGATTTTTCTTTTGATGTGTAGAATATGAAATTTATGGTGTAGAGTGTGGTGGGGTGAGGAGAGGTTGTCACCCAAATTTCTAACGGATGGATCTATTGGGATGATTTTGTTTGTTGTTGCATATCTAAATGTATCTATTTGTATCCTGACAAAAATTGTGGCTTATGGTGAGAGTTGGAGAAGAGACTGCATCTAGCATCGTAAGGCCTAGTCCGACTTTGATAGTTTTTATTTTGTTGTACATTCACTATTGGTAAATGATGAAAATTTTGTACAGAGAATGACTACGATGATTCTCTTGATTCTCTGACTATGATGATTCAGATATACAGAAGCTGGAGAACTCAAATAAGTTGGTTTTATTATATTTGGTAAGTTGGTGTAAATCTCGTTAAATGAGCAAAATCTATAAAGTTGATATCACAGCTAGAATTCAAAAACGCCGCCTTAAGGAAATCACCGAAGAGATTGGCAACCGTAGAAGCACCATTTATTGTGCGGCCGCCAAGACGTAACGTTCTGGTTTAACCGGCACACTTACGACTGGAATTAACAAATTTCCAGAAATGCTTCGTAGCAAATTGCAAACGGGCCAAGTTATACAAACAACAAGTTACAAGGAATTTTACGAATGAACTTCTCTCACCTTATAAATTTATTGACACACTTAATAGTGTGTACGGGTAGAAACTTTATTCCAACGAAATTAACTTGTTTATATCAGGGTTTTAACTTATAGCTACACTATGTTTTCTCAAATGTCAAGGAATAAACAGATCAAATAGTCAATGCAATGAAAATGATCTCTTTCGTGTCAAGCATACGCAGACGCAGTGGTATATTAGAGAACAGACAGGATACGTCATTGAGCTTGTGAATTGTGTACGTGTGACCTGCCATTTCGCTCGAAAGCAGAGGAGTAAAATCCTGATTTAAGCTGAACTGTCAAATTTTATTTGTTGTTATTCGCGTTCAAAAAAGTTTGTGGAAAAGTTTTCATGTGTATATTAACACATTCAAAATGATTTATTAAATTTGTATGATTATATAGACACAGAACAACATAAATTGTGTATTTAACAAACTCTGTAAGACTGAAAATATTAAAAATTCGCAATGATATTTATTGTGTGGGAGAAATATAATTTGCCAGGAAAGTTGTATATATATTAGGTAAATATTTTTTTTTGTTCCCATTGCGTATAAAATTAGTATTCTTTAAAATAAAAATGCTTGCATTCTTCCCATAGCTCATTTGTAAAAGGTGGCTTAAGCCTCCTGGAAAAACTTAAACAGATCGACTGCTCAAATTTGGGATTTCTATATAATTTTATAGGCGACCATATAATAGTAATACTGTCGACAAAATAAATGTAAGAAGTATTTGGAATCCGTTTCGATGACTGCTTTCAGAAAATCTGTAAGCTTTTTATCATCATATTTTGATCTTCGACGAGAAAAAATAATTATTTCATATTCATCTTAAAAACTTTCGCATTCTGTTCACTTTCCCAAATGGTGTAAAAGTTGAAATAATTCTTTTTCCAAGAGAATTTGCTACTGTTTTAGTACAAACAATTAAATTCTTTCTCTAGACCCAAAATGAAAAATATCTGTACGTTTATAAATACTTGTCTTCAGCAAGGTTTATTAAAACAGAATAAGAATAAGACGCTATGTGTAGGCACCATGTTAAAAAAAATTGGCCCTAAAGTAGAGATTTTTTTAAATTTCCAAAATGCTCATATTGGATGTATATAATAAGGTTTAGCTTTTACTTGCTTTTCTTTAACTCACAATGTAGTTTTTTTCAGAATGTTTGTCTTCAAATCTTGCGTCCGCTGTTTAACACACTTCACATAAGGAATTTATCAAATTTTGCATAGTTACTAAGGATGGATGACAGTACAATATTCTTTCTTTACTTTTGCGAATATTTCCAAGTGCAGGCAGGGAGAGGGAGGGCGGCGGCGGCTGCCTGTCATTATCCTCAGATATGTGAATTATAGGCAAGAATTCGAAACTAATTAATAAGAGATGCATTTTTAATGAGTACTCTATAGTTGTAGATTGATTGTTTTCCTCGTTCCCATTGCTTTGTTATCAATTTTTAATTTAAAATTATATTTTAATAATCAAAAAGTACACTCATTGATTACTCTGTATAATAAAAGTTTGAATAAAAATTTGTTGAATAATTAACAAATATATGTGAAATTTAAATACATAATGTTATTTGAAAACCCAAATTACACTACTAATTTAAACTAAGGCAATGTATAATAATTACTTAATTAAAGCATGACTAGAAAGTAAAAAATAAAAAAACAACAAATTTCTTAAAAACACTTGTTTTTCTTAAAAAAAGCCGTACTAAAAAGTAAAAAATAATTGCGAATAATTAAAAATGGTATGAAATTTAAATGAAAAAAAAAATTTTATAGTATCAATCGATCGTTATGAAACAAAGAATTTTTGATTATTCGTAATTATTTTTTACTTTTTAGTACTTTATCAATATTACTTTGCAAACACAAATAGCCTTTTAGCGTTATATATTGTTAGCAGAAGAAAACCAGGGCTGCTAAAACGCAATGTACTGAAACTGATATTTCGAAGACTTGAGGATATTCCTTTTTCTTAGACGATTTCTATATGTTACCAGTTAAAAATCAACAAACTGGTGCTAAGTACACAAGGCGTTTACTTCTAATAGGTAACATTAGAAACATATCTCACAAATAAAAATCAAAAACAGTCAAACATGACCTGATACTTCAACATTTACGAAATATTAGTTAGTTCACTGTGAGTCAACGCGATAGAAACATACAAGAATCATAATAGAAAACCACATTGTCATCGCATTCAATATAAAAAAAATAAAGAAAAACAAATATTGTACAAATGTGTAAATAAATAAGAAACACAAAGAAATATTGCAAATTACTCATTCGTTTGCTAACAAAGAGAACAAAACGATAAACCTACGTAGGTTGCTACTTAAGTTTTGAGATATGGCAACCCTAGTGTGAATATGTCCAAATTGACATTGTCATCTTAAAGTTTGACATTTACCATTAAAAATTTCAAACTTCAACTCATAAAGTTTTGTCATACGAGTGCTATTTGTGGTGTTTACAGGTACCTACTTCAAACATTCATATTGGTCAAAAATTTGAATTAAATCATGAACATTTGCGTGCGATGCTGTGCGTGAACTGATATTGAGTGTTTTCGATTTTGCCACCGAGACATTACACCGGGGACCACTGGAGTTACTGGGACCCTGCATCAAAGTTTCATCTGCTTCCAAGTGCTAAACCCTTTTCGAGTGTATTAGTGTCACCCGCTGTCAAATTACAATTGAAAATTATGGCGATTAATAAAAAAGCAGCTATTTCAACAATTATTGGTTTATTGGTTTAAAAAGATTTGTTGGCATTGGATACCGCATAGTTTGACAATCGCTCAAAAAAAGGCTCGTATCGATTGGTTCAAAGTAATGTTGACAAAATTCAATCGCGGTGCTTCAAAAGACATATATAAGATCGTGACAGGCGACGACTATTTTTTCGGAATAATTGGACGTGTCGCCACCGTGCCATTACAGCAACATAGGACGGTCAATTCTGAATGGTACACTACCATTTGTTTGCCAGAAGTGTTCGGAAAAATAAGGGAAACCAATCGCAGAAGACGAATCATTCTCCACCACGACAATGCAAGCTCTCACACATTGGCTCAAACATGATGGGTCATGCAGTCCTGATTTAGCACCCAATGACTCCTTCTTATTCCCGCAGATCAAAAATAAAATCTGAAGTCAATGCTTTTCGACTCATGAAGATTTGGTTGATGCGTTAAAATCACATGTTAATCGCATGTTTTGGAGGTACCTCAATCGGAATGGAAAAAGTGTTTCGAAAATTGGTTCAAACGGATGCAAGAGTGTATTGATCTTCATGGAGAATGTTTTAAAAAACAATAAAGCACTTTTCGATTATAAATATTTATTTTTACTTGTCTATCTCAAAACTTAAGTAGCAACTCTCGTACAACACGTGGGAAGGGAGAAAGTCAGATTAATATTAATCAATGAAAGAAATGTAAATTTATTTAAATAATTTAAAAACTTTTGCACAGTATGAATGAAAAGTTCACTATTTGAACATGTTTTTTTCACTGGGCATCTTATTATGTTAAAGATTGTAAATGAACTTAAAATTTAAAGTTCATTCATCCCTCCGCAAACCACAATGTCCCTTTAACATAATTCGTTGTCAACAGAAAACGGAGATGGTTAGTTGCCGGCGGGATTCGAATTTGGATTCTCATGCAGTAAGCGAGCATGTTAATAGTTTTTACATCATCTTGTTCTCGGATTCCTTGCCTACATACATAGATCAGTTCAACTACAAATAGAGCAAATATATAAAACTTCCCTCTCCCTAGTTCTCACACCCATTTGTTTGGCATGGAGCGGAGAAGATCATCACACGATTCGAGAAAAATGATTGAAAGTGGACCAAAACTCTATTGTCAGCAGAAAAAAACCTTGGTTCACTGACATGGTCGATTCTGGGACCCTCATGATGAAAGGTCAACGCAATATCACATAAACGTCAAAGAACTATCATCTCAATAAACTTGGAAAAAATGTTAACAATGTTGATCTAACTCCTACCATTGCAAGTACAGTTACTTCCAAAAGTGAAAAAAATATTTTGCGATTACCTAAAACTCAGCATTTTACTAAATTTTCTCCGAAATTAATGTAATTAATAAATCTATATTTTATGTTTCTTAAATTGCCCATCTTATTATCTTTCCAAAATGGTGCAACGTGTCCAGGGAGTAAGAGGGTGTAGAAATTTTTACGTAGAAAACCTTTTCGGAAATATTATAAAAATCTAATTTAATGAAATTGAACTCATACTAACCCTAAAATCCATTCTATGGAATTCCAAAAGCTGTTTGAAATGTCTGTCTATTTTCTTCGCTGCAGTCCGAGTTCTGCTAACTAATTCGTCCCTATCGTTAATGGGCCTCAAAGAAACTTCAATCTTCTTTAATTTCCATAAAAAAAGTACAATGAGATACGATCTGAAGATTTAGCAGGCAAGATATCAGTGCAACTCATCTATTAGAGCTATGAAGAGTTACTCCACTAGCTCTGAGGATTAATTGAAATAAGAAGGCTTTCTTCTTACTCGAGGATTTATTTCATTCTAACAATTACAATTATTCAACGTGCTATTTATATAAATCTTATTGTTTGGGAAAAAATATCCAGTGTCGATAAATATTTCACGGCAAGATGAAACTTGAGTCTAGAAAGAAATTGTCGACAGTAATTGATATTTTCAGAGTTTGGAATGTTACATGCTTGGATAATTGAGATTTAGGAAATTTAAACATAACATGTTTAATGATAAATTGCTTACTTATTTTAAATATTACATGTTTAATGATCTAGAGACCTAAACATTCTCCCCGCCTTGAGTTGGTATCCAACACAAATTTGTCACCTAGGTTCTGCTGATGTCGTGCCTTCGGGATAAAAGGTAGAGGCCCCTTCTTTAATGGCCGGGATAACTTGACGGTCTTCGTTCTCTTTCACCGGGAGTAGATTAAGTAGCTGGCAATTGTTAATAAGACAGCAATTATTACATAATTCACTGTATAGCGATGAATATCCTGCGATCTTAATTTGGTGCTGTCTTGTGATCTTCAATTCTTCTAGTTAATTCCTTCATTTTCTATGCATTTGTTTGGAGATGATTTTCGGACGAAGTTAGCTGTGGTGGTGTTTGGCTTGATTGCAGATATTCCTGGATAAGTTTAATGTTAAGACGTGGAATAAATGCAGCTGTTAGTTTACTTTGATAACGGCCAATGGCCGCTAATTATCATTGATGTTTGTTTTATTAGGCATTCTAGACGTAGTTTGAGAATTCCACTTCCACTGAGGTCTATTTCACACTGACTGACGTTTGATTTTAAATTATAAATTGGGTGATTCTGAAGACATAAATATTGTTCATCGTATAAGGTTTTCCATTTATCCAATTCGGGTCGATATCGGCCTCTTGATAAACTGATGATGAGGTATTCAATCGATGGTTCTATTAAAATAAAATTATTTTGCTGTGGAGTAGGAATCGGAATTAACTTGAAAATCTGAAAGTACTCCTCTTGCTGCATTGGGATTCGTATGTCAAATAAAATATACGATTCTGTCACTCTTGTCGCTGCTGTCATAAAATTATACAGCAATAAACCGTCATTTTCTCCATTTCCAGGTATAGTTAAGGTAATAGGAATGTGTGATTTAATAAGTGCGGCGTGATTCTGAAGTTGCATCGGGAACAAGAGTAAGGGGTTGATCTTACTATGATGGAGATCTGTTGGTACGTCAAGAAGATCTGTTAGTACGTCAAAAAGATCTGTTTACCTTCTATGAAAATTTTGTAGAACCAATGTAGTTAATATGGATAGTGAATTTAAGGTTCGTATAAGTTCATTTTCATATTGGACACTACTCATATATTTATGCTAGGCCTTGATATGGTGAACTGTTGTTGAGTCTAAAATTGAAGTTTGTTTCTTTAAAAGCTACATTAAGTAATTTTCGTTGCTTCGGCTCATTTCGACATATTTAGCGTACCCCAAATAGCTTGGTTGGCGTATTGAATTTAGCTAAAGTTATGATAGAACTGATTGTGAATTTCTTGGCGATTATGTGTCCTGGTAGATGTTGCGTTGCAGACATGATCAATTTCCTCTATACATGCCTTTAAACCTCGAAATTCAGTCCGGTACACCTTTAAATTGAAGTATACCATTCCATTTGCTGTTCAGCATTTGAGCTCGGCCTAAAGATTGGAAGAATAATCCAGGATTGCTTGTGAATGATAGCACTTTTTCTGGATTTACTGGAATGCTTGATGTTCTTTCTAGTATAGGCAAAACTAATGCCGTCAACATTAGGAGACTAAGAGATAATAGACTAAGAGAGGAGTATATTAACCAATTGGGATTAATAGGCAAGAATTTCCCCCTTAGTGGATGAGCAACCCTTTTATATGGATTCAAGCTTCTTCCTTTGGCAGGAGAGTTTATAGGTGTGTCTGAGGTTGATGCACTTGTTTCTGATGTGCTTTGGTGCAGGTACAGCCATATACCTGATTTTTTGCCGTCGTTACATTCAGTATGGTTTACCTGCTGGCCTGTGAGTTTATCTTTTTCGGGATTTTCAATCACCTGTTGGATTGCTAATGGGCAAAGGTTGTGGATTGCTCTTTTGAAGATTCCCGACGGAGTTTTCACACTCACTACTCTGGTGTGGTTGTCTGGTCCACCATACGTGTTTAATGCGAAACTAGGTGACCATTTCAAAGGTGGTAGATTTGGATACTTTAGCAACTCTAGTGTATCTTTTTTTATGTCAACTCTTCGTGTGTTGGGCTTGTATTTTCAGTTTTCCGGATCAAGTGTGTCTTTGCAGTTTTAACCGCAGTCTCCCACAGTCCTCCAAAATGAGGTTATCGTGGTGTATTGGTTTCCAGTCTATGTGATTTTAAGAGCAAAACTCGTGGAGTGATGATTTCAATTCCTTTAGCTCCGATTTAGTACCAACGACGTTGGTTGCATTGTAGCAGTAAGTGGTTCTCTGCGGGAAATGAATCGCTTGAGGGCATTTTAAAATGCAATGGCAGTTAAGTTGCTTACAATCTCCAAATGAACCACTTTTGTCACAAAACAGACTACTACTACTTTCAGAAATCTTTCTGCGTAGCATGTGGTGAATAATGACTGATCCACAAAAGTCCACTCCAGTTGTGTAGAAAGGTAGCGCTGGTGTTACTCGTTTCGCTGGAAGGTCTGACATAACCTTGTGGTTTGCATCGGAAACAACGGATACATTTATGTACTATATGGCGCGACGGAGTTGGATCAATACGTTGAGCGGCAAGACCAACATGCCATGGGTCCCGGGTTCGAGACCAGATGACCCCGTGAGCTTTTATTAAGAAATTAAAATAATCCACTCCGTCTCTGGGCTGTTGTCTAGCTCGCATCAATGCAAAAACAAGACTCAAGTTTCCTCACTTCCCTTACCCTAATTCCCTCCCGGCCAAAACCATGCTAACGCATCAAAGGGTTGTCCCCTAGGATTTGTCCACATCGTATAAAAAAAAAATTGTTATCTTACGATAGCTGCCAACGTCTGCGGTGCTGCATGCATATGCTTTCTGTGAAGAGAGATGAGTAGTAATTCACTAAATATGTGATACCTTGGAAACAACATTTGATTTTTTGACGCAGCGTTTAGCTGGGAATGCTTCAACCGTCCTCCTACGCGGATAATGCCAGTTACCTCATCCAGGTATGCGTTTAATGATTGAATTGAACAATTTACATCAAGTGGTTTGTTATCTCTGAGATGTTGATATTCCTTTACGAATGTTGTGCGCTGTACGTTTGTTCAATCTATCTGGCAGATCTTCGTCCCATGATATATCTGTTTTCCACAAGTTAGCCCGTCTGGTTCGTATACGATGACGTGAATTGGAAGTTGTCGTATCAGTTTTGAGAAGAGCAATTAACTGATTTTTTAGTTCGATCGTTTCTCTGACGGAATCTGTTCCAGTTAAAATGTCTTTAAAATATATATCATCCCGTAGGACACTGCTTTAGGGAAGTTATCTTCTTTTATGAGAGCTAATTAATTTAGGCACCTTGTAGCAAAAAACGGTGCTGAAGCAATACTATAAGTTATGATATTAAGTTGGTAGGTTTGGATCTTTGCTCACGCAACAAAATGAGTCAAAACCTTCTTTGTTTTGGGTCGCTCTGAATTTGCCGGTACATTTTGCAAATATACTTATGCATTCTAAATGCTATTAAAATGGAGACTAAGTGCGACTGTACTGTTGGTCCCACTTAAGAATGACGTTGAGAGGTTTATTGGTATTAGTTTTAGCTGGTGCGTCTACGCCACTACGCGAAGTTTTGTTGTGGAGCTTTCAGGCTTGATAACGCAATGGTGTAGTAAATAGCAATTGTTGGATGGGACAAGCTCGTTTTCGATTACTTGCATGTGGACTAGTCTCCGATATTCTGCCATGAATGCATGACATTGCTTTTTCAGTTCTGGAGCTCTATCTAGTTTGCGTTCTAAAGAGTATAACCTTTTCGTTGCCATCTTAATTGATGATCCTAAGTTTTCTGGCTGCTCTTGGAATGGTAGTTGGACAATGAATTGACTGGACGGAGACCGTTAGAACGTTTCTTGAAAGTGCTGCTTGCATTCGAATTTTTCATTAGTCATTCGTTTTGTCGTTGCATCGGGTTGGTCCAATTCCCAGAATTTTGTTTTTCTAAAGTTTCTTTAGAAGGTTGTGTTACAATATTGCACTCTTTGAAGATTCTGCTGCTCTTCCTGCCATGATCCATCCCAAACGTGTACTTTGATAAAGCGGATGATCATTGTGTAATTTTATTTTACTGGTTAAGCGTTCGTAATATAAATCTGCACCTATTAGCATGTCAACTGGTTGTGGCTTGTCAAAGTCAAGATCGGCTAATTGGATGTTTGTTGGTATCTCCAAGTTTGAGGTGCCCACGTAATTTGATGGTTGATAGTCATTTTTTTTTTGAACTTATTAGTACTGAATTTTATGACCAGCTTAGTTTCATGTTTTGCTTAGTTTCTGTTCCGCCAATGCTAATTAAAGGAACGCTGGCTTTCTATCGTTGTAAACCCAACAGGTGAACGAAACTGTCCCGAATGAAGTCCAGCTGTGATGCTGAGTGGAAGATTACTTGGCATTGAACTAAATCTCCTGTTGCACTGACTGGATTTACTACCGCCGTTGCCAATAATAACTGTGATCTAGATGACGCTTTCAGACTTGTGGAAGCTGAGGTTTGATTTGAAGATGTTGAAGACGGTAATGCTGGTTTATTCTGTGCAGGTGCCTGGTAGGATTTAGCAGTACCCTTTCTGTCGCTATTGGACCTGTGGAGCAAAGTGTTATGTCGGCCCTTGTAGAGAATACAATTTCTTGATGGGCACTTCTGTAAATTATGACCTGATTTGAGAGAATATTGGCATAGTCTTAGTTGCTTTAACAGTTGGAACTTATCATCCAATGAAGAATTCTTGAACTTGCCACATTTGTAAATTTTATTTATAATTATAATTTGTCTTCTTTTGTATGTATGGTCTTCAACATTTTAAACCTCGTTTCAAGGAATGTAAAGTAGTCATCTATCCGCTGGAGTTCACGTGGAGATTTCAAAGACTGTTCATACAGTCTTCGTGATCCTTCTGAAGTAAAATGTGAACCAATATTGGGTTCCAGGCAGGCATTCTTTGTTTACATGATGGATTCTTTTTATCCCTGCACTAGACTCAACCGATAATCCGCTTTGGGAAATCAGGTCGTTGAGAAGTGCAGTAACCTGGCATCTTGTATTGTTAAATCTGTCGATCAGTATCTCCAGGCTATATTGTAATTTTGATCTGTAGCTTGGAGATGCCTAATCAGTCTGCTTGGTTTTCCCGTAAGATGAGCTTTCAGGTGGTACATTTTCTCAGCTGAACTTAAAGGTTGGTTATGGATCAACTGAATGAAGAGATCCATGAATGGTTTCCATTTTGCATATGCTCCGTTAAAGATGGGAAGCGATATTTTTCGCAATTTGACATTCATACCATTTAGAGGAAATTGTTGATCTAGTCTTTCTTGTAATTGTTGCTACATTTTGATACCTGTCCTCAATATCTCTGTACTCCTCTTGCAAATCTTCAGTCTAAAGTGATTCTAAGATGATTTCTCTATGGACTGAGAAAATTTGAGCCCAGTATTCATCAACTGACTTCAGTTTTTGTGTATTTTTTAATGGGGAGCATCAAACTCTTTTTCAATAATAGATTTGATCAGTTCAGCTTTTTTCTCGTCTACAGACGTGCGTGCTGATGAAATCTGCTGCTGTTTACCTCTTAGTGATTTTTGTTGAACTTTCTGATGATTTCATTTAGGGAAGGCTAGAAGTTAGCAGTATCTTCAGCTGTTCTCCGATCTATTTTTTCCTTCTTGAAGTTGTCAAACAGCTGGTTAATGGACCGACCAAGTTCTGATTGAGCATAAGCAAGTACAACAAGGTTTTCCATTGGGATTTACCTTGCCTAAAAATTGCTTATGAACCATAAATGCGCAAGAAAAAGCCAAATGTGACTGGAAAGAGTTATGCTTGTTACCACCAGATGTTTTAGCTTTGTTGAGGTCTGTATACTGCTACTTCGGGCTATCTGGATAATGTTGGGCCTAGGTTGGTTTCTAATAATCGTGCAGGCTTTGAATGCTATGCTGCTGACTCTTTGTCACCTGTACACACAAAGTGAGATCCAAACGATGTTCTATAGATGCAATTCAGTGACGTATTCTAGTGGCTGCTACAAGTAGAATCTGTATACCTATTGCCAGCTGTTATGGATGACAATAGAGAGTTACGGTTTTACGATGGTGAGTTAAAGCCTTACTTATATTGCTTCGGTAGTGTTTATCACCGATTTGGTAGTCACCAATTTGTTAGAGCTATGAAGAGTAACTCAACTAGCACTGAGGATTAATTGAAATACTGAATTTATTGTGCAAGGTCAATTTGGATGAATGTGATCTTTTCAACTCGATTCGTTCTGTTTCCGATTTGTTTATAGCTATGTATCTTATTATATTAATATACAGGGTATTTTACATAAGGTGTGCCAAAATATGTGGGATGACAGATCTAGACCTAGGCAAAATTGTACGGTACACGGCGTTGGGGAGAGGGGTGAGGCAATTCAACCGTTTGGAAATTAATTACCCGTGTACCCTAAACAAACATTTTTTCCACCCTTTGTCTTAAAAGTTTTGTTCATTTAAAGAATTTGGTACCTAAACTGCAATAAAATAATTAGCTAGTCAAGGATTTCTAAGGATGCAGTTTTCTAATTCTTTCTCTACCTATTGTACCTTTGCGGAAATTATTACCTTTCAATCTGGGCAATCTAATAAAAATAAAAAAGAGGTGTACTAATTACGTGCATTTCGGAGAAAATTCGGAATTTTTGGTAATTTCAAAACGTTTTTATCACTTTTGGAAGTGACTGTATCAGAAAGGGTAGTAGTTAGATCAACATTGTTGAAGATTTTGGAAATGTCATTGGAAAGTAGTTTTTCTAGCGTTTGTTTGATATCAGTGCGTTGAGTAGGTCAAAGATATAAACCAAAAAATGATGTGCATACCATGAAAATTGCAAATTTATGAATCACCCTGCGAATTAAGCAAACAATCAAGTGCACTTTCAACGAATAACAAGGTTACTTTCGTAAGGATTTTTTCCGTACATCTCCAATGAGTAATCAAGGTCCTTATTACATCTTATGATGGTCGATTTCGTCTACTCTTTCGATACTGTCTACTTTGCTATTTTTGAAGGGCATCAATGAATTAATGTGTAGCGCTGTAAATAAACACCCATCACGAGATATTAGATGTATGTAGTTTTTTTAAATAGCTTGCAATGGACTATAATGTATGTATTCTATCCTACAAGCAGAGTCACAGAAGCCCAGAGTGCAGAGTGGGGCTTAAGATCAATGCTGCTAATTGTAAAACCAAACAGTGACCGCAAAATCCACCTGTCTTTGGGCACTTGGTAGCGAGCGGGGGAATGCATCAAAAAAGATTTGACTGGTCGCAAAATGATCCTTGCAAAATTACAGGATCTGCATATTTTTGTATTTTTGGAAAAATTACCGCTACGCTAGAACTAGAATCGATTTTAATGCATGCCTCCGCTCGCAATCCTATCCGGCAATGCCCAAAAATAGGCGGATTGCAGGCCTTTTTTGCAGTTATTCTTTATCTTGAAGAAAAGCGAATAGAACGTGTGAACAATCAACAAACTCGAGTGACATTTACTATAATACCCGCAATAACCACATCTTCAAACGCATGAATCTTCGGATCTGTGAAATGAACGTAAAATCTATTCTGTTGTGAGCCTGTTCAATATGGGAGGTTGCTTACCAAAGCTTTGTAAACCGTTTTCGCTTACGCATCCTGCAAATCCATTAACCGGATGTCAGTACCAGTGATGATCTACATAAATTTGGTATTCAAAGAAGAAAGTGGCAATAAACATTGCTTGTAAGGCTTTAGATTTGGATCCAGACTAGACCCAATAAATTCGTCAAACCGGACGACTGTATAACGCGTGATGAACATCTTAATCTTGGAATGACTTAAGGCGTTGGCTCAGAATCGGACTAGGTGGAGGGTCGGTGTATTAGATGCCCTATGCTCCACAAGGGGTTAAAGAAAACAGATATAAGCGACCGAGAAATATGTCTATGCCCTTCGAAGTAAAATCTACAATTTTTCTTTTCTTTTCTATGTTCGCTTCTCATTTCAAAGTTAATAAAATAGTTTAAAAAAAAAATTCGAACCGACTTCACAAAAAGCGCTAAAAAGCATAAAATAATTTTTCATTTTATATCTATTACAATTTCAAAAGTTGCAGAGGTAGTTCACTAACAAAATTATCCCATCCGGCAACATATTAAGAAATTAGTCACGGTCACCCTTTAGTACCCCCACCTTAGAAAATTCTTAGCATGACCCTAGTGCGCCACTTTTCTCTATACAGCAAGGGAAAATTATAGTAGTCAGAGAATCATCATAGTCCCTCTAGGTACAAAATTATTTTCATTTATCAATCAGGAAACA
Source organism: Leptarthrus brevirostris (assembly GCA_964036015.1). NCBI lineage: Eukaryota > Metazoa > Arthropoda > Insecta > Diptera > Asilidae > Leptarthrus > Leptarthrus brevirostris. The sequence continues at coordinate 68,758,599 of OZ038372.1, read as the reverse complement.
TATTTTGCACAACCGAATCAAAATCAGTCTATGCCTAGGCGCCGCCATCCCCCAGCTCTTACCATAAGCCAAAATTTTTGTCATAATAGAAATAGATACTCTATGCATTCAGAATAATCTAAATCAGTCCACGCGTTACAAATTTACATTTCCCCTCCTCCCACCCCAACCATAGGTCAATATCTTTCCCTAGAGTAGCAATGGGTGATCATATAACACACAACAAAAGGGAATCTTTCAAAAAGGTGTGTGAATTAAGAAATTGTGTAACGCTACTCCACACACCACCCACCTTATAAATTTTGTCGACGTATCAGGCAACATACTCTACACATCAGAAGAAGAATCATCGAAATCGGTCCATGTGTTACGAAGTTAGACTACCCCTCTCCTCCCCTTCCCACCCACCATAGGACCAAATTATTCTCCTATTGTCAATGCGGGATCACACTCTATGCAACACCAAAAAACCATCCAAATCAGTCTACGCGTTATAAAGTTAGGTTCCACCCCCACCCCACCCTACCAACATATTTTTTCTCGTTTATCAACCAGGTAACATATTGTACCCAACAGAAAAATAATTATCCAAATCTGTCCACGCGTTACGAAGTTAGACTACCGCTCCCCCTTACCCACGCCCTTGGCCAAATTCTTTTCTCCAATTAGCAATGGGGGATCGTACTCTGTACAACAAAACAAGAACCTTCCAAATCGGTTCACGCGTTACAAAGTTAGGTTTCACCCCCCACTCCACACCCCCGTCCCACCAACAATTTTTTTGACATGGTACCAATCGGTGAAGATACTCTACCCAACAAAAAAAGAATCATCAAAATCGGTCATCGCGTTACGAAGTTATGCCCAGTCAGACATAAAAATATATATAGTACATATACACGTCGAACTTAGAACCTCTCTGTTTTTGGGAAGTCGGTTAAAAATTAAAGAATAAGGGAAACTAAATAATTTTTTTCACAAAAATTTTGCGCATTTGAAACACTCCTGCAAATTGAACACATTATTCTTCGATTAAATCTTTTATTTTTCCAAAATCTGAAGCAAACTAGCATGTTTTCAACCTAACCATACTTCCACAATTAATTATAAGCTGTTTCTATCATTTTCTGTTGAGGTGTTTAGACAAATTCACACCTCAAATCTGTGCTCAGAATTTTTTTTTTTAAAATATTGTATTTTTTAATTCTTGAAAAATTTGTGCGAGTATTCTCCATATAGAACTTTTTAAACAAATTTTCAAAATTGCTTGCTTGATTTTATTTTTTCTTACTTACCAATGTTCGCCGTTAATGCTTCTATGTCTTTAGGCTTTCTTTTCCTAGGTCGTCCTTTTTGGCGTGGCGGCTGAGGTAAGCCTGAAATCACATGTGGAGGAGCTACGTAAAATCCGCCGGGAACCAGCTTCGCAGGATCAGTTGGACTTGACGGATCGTTGGGTGATGATGTGAACTGTGTTGCATATGAACATGCATTTGGTATAGATGTCGGCGATGTTGTTTGTCCTTCTAATGAAATTTCATAGTGCAACCTGCGAATTAAGTCTGATTATTAATCTTTTGATAATAATTACCGAAAACGAATCAAATCACCTGCAGAAGACAGCTGAATCTCTGATACCGAACTGATCACCTTTCGTCAGCGGTGAGTTGCAAACTGTACACGAAAAACAACCTACATGAAAAACTAAGTGTCGGGCACGCATAACTAATTCGGAGGAACTTATTGAAGCCAGACATCTCGAACATCTCCTGGTGCCAAAAACTCTGTAAGAAAATAAAAAGTCTGTCAGTTACGACTTAATTAAGACTTACTTAACTTAAGAGGAGAGTTTTATGGGTTTTCATCCCTAGAGTTAAAGTGATACGATGTGCATTTCCGTAATACATAAACAGCGTTTACGACAGATAAATCATATGTTAACAAGCTCCGGTTCAGATGATTTATTCGTATAGAAATCTTGGGAATGATTTAGGATCATTCTTTTAGAGAAAAACTTCTATCAGTTACATTAAAACTACAACCGAATTGCAGTCGGTGAAAGGAAGTGTACAATTTTGAAGCAATCTAAAGAAGATAGCATGCAACGCTGCACGAAATACCGCACCTACCGGTAGCCGGTAAATTAATTTTAAAGCTGAAGAAATGAAGAAAACCAAACGGTTCCAAAACCGTCGAACAGCAGCTGAAACAGGCAAAAGCAACTGTGAAGAGTTACGGCAAAAGTTGGTTATGGCTGTGCTGGGCAGAACTGAAATTTAGTGCCGGGGTTTCAACGAAACCAATCAAATAGAATGATTTTTGCAGAACATCGCATTGAAACAATAATTACAATAATTTCTGGAGCTGGGCTGCTCTTGGTCTCTAACTGAAGGGTAAGCGGAACCCGTGAGATTTGGTTATTAGCCTATACTCACTATGAACTTTTTCACTGTAACGATGATTTACAGATATTTACAGTTAACGATTAATTCGGAAGCACACCTCAACAATTCAGAAAGGGTATATATGTTCATGTCAAGTTCTTTCAATTTGTTGATATGAAGCAAGAAATAATATGAAAATTAATGGGCCAGAGCGGAAGCAGATTTAATATAGCGCAATTTTTGGAAAAGGACGCGGCTAAAGTTATTCTTTCAATTGCAGTGATGTTGAATTTGATACTAATCATCGTTGCTTTATAGGTAGAGGCACCGTTTTCAAGTTGCAGAAGCCTCAATTTGGTTTTATTTTTTGTGTCATTATTCTAATTAGTTTTATTTTATGTTTTAATATGTTAGACGTTGCGAACAATATTGAAAGGGTTAAAAGGTTAAACTCTTCAGCGACGTTGGCAGATATGTGTACGTTTAGTTTTTTTTTTTTGAATAAAATTATTCCAAGTGCAAAACCAGACTAAGGCTAATCTCTCTCGTCGAAAGTCAGCGCTGACAGCATTTTATTCTATGTTATGGTTACTGCTTGGAAAATATTGTAACGTTAACCTCTTAATCGTAAAGCTTCTTGTAATCAGGGCCATGCGCAGGATTTGCTTTTGGGGGGAGGGGAGTATCTAATTTCATTAAAAAATAAATAAAGGAGCTACGCACAGAAAACTATCAATAAATGTATGTACATAAAATATGATATATTATGCAATTAACAAATATGGTCATATACACTTTAGGTTATTTTTTTAGTATTTCAGTAAAAAAATTTCCTAATCAAGAAGTTCAGAAAATTTTGAAAACCCTTCTGTGGAGGGTACAAAATAGACAAAATAACAAAACTCGGATATTGAAGAATTCAAATATTAGTAATTGCACGATAATCCTGTCATGCCAGGGTCACGATAATCCTATCGTGACCCAGGCAGACCGGTTGTCAAAGAGGAAAAATATTCCGACTCTGATGCAATCATTCATTCATCATTACTGCAGTCGAAAAAAGTCATATTATTAAAAGTGAAACGATTTGATTCTGTGAGAAGGATATCAAATTTTCTGAAACGCCATCAACTTTTGTAAACCGTCCTGAAATCAAAATATCTATTGAAACTCCATACATATATTTCGGGTATACATGTACATATTTACCGATGAAATCTTTGAACAGATAGTGCAGGAATATATATATATATATCATATCAAATTATAAATTATATTGGTCATCAAATCCTGATCTTCGACTATGCGTATTGCTGATACAATAAATGTCTTTGAACCGATTAGAAAATACAGTGCTGTGCAAATTTTTAAGAAAACAATACAAATTTAATTGAAATTGTTTTTTTTTATTTAGGAGCTATGATTGTACTTAAACTAAACTAACAAAAAAGTTGTTCTGAAACATGTAATACAAAATATAACAGAAAGTTTAACATGCGTCTATAACAATGCTGTGCAAAAGTCTTCGAACATTAAGAAAAAAGAAATGTAGTTATCTTTGTTTTGATGGCTTTGTAAATTCAACGCAGATTGTTTCATGTTTTCTTTAAGTATTGACAAATAATGATATTTATTCATTATTTCATCAATAAAAACAAGTCGTCCAACACTGGATGCCGACATGCATCCACATACCATTACTACACCACCACCATACTTAACAGTCACCTTAAGATTTTTCCGATCCAATTCCTGACCACATTTTCTCCACACTAATTTTCGTCCATCGGATGCAAATATGAACTTCGACTCGTCTGAAAAAATTATGGTTTGTCAAAAAGAATTTTGGGCACTTAAATATTTTTCTGCGAACTCGATGCGCTTGCTTCTATTTTTTGCGCTGATGTATGCTTTTCTCCTTGCAGTCCGCGCATTATATCCAGCGCGATGTAAGGCTCTACCCACTGTTGATGAATGCATACGCTTTCCAAGGTCAGCTTGCAATGCGCTTGCGATGTGGGACGATGTTGTTGTGGGATTTGTCTTAACCTGTCTAATTACGCTTGCTTCTTCCCTAGCTGTAAGTTTTTTTTCGGTCGACCACTTCTTACTTTATTTTGTTTTCTACCTTCCTTTTTATAACGTTGAATAATGTAGCAAATTGACGAACGATTTCTTTTAAAATTCTTCCGATTTCACTAATACATTTATTGTCTATATATAAATTTAAAATAATTTCCCTTTCGCGGACACTTGTTTTATTTTAAGCGGTGTGCCTTCTCCGGTACTTAATATGAAACTAAATGGCAACAAAGGGAACTTAGTGTTCAATAATTAGAACAATTGGTTTTTGACAAACATGCTTCAACATGTTTTCGCTTGATTTAGTAGATAAAAGTATGCAATGTTCGAAGACTTTTGCACAGCATATTTTTAGACTCAGGTCATACTTTCTATTATATTTTATATTATTTGTTTCAGAACAACTTTTTTTGCTAGTTTTCCTAGGTTAAGTAGAATTGGAGATAGATTTGGATCAATTCATTGAGCGGCACGACCACCATGCCATGGCCATGGGCCCCGAGTTCGAGACCAGATCTCCCCGTGAGCTTTTATTAAGAAATTAAGTTTCCTCACTCTCCTTACCCTAATTCCCTTCCGGTCAAAACCATGCTAACGCATCAAAGGGTTGTCCCCTAGGATTTGGCCACAACGTATAAAAAAAAATCATAGTACCTGAATAAATTGAAATAATTTCAATAAAATTGTTATTGTTTTCCTTTTTAAGTGTTACACACCACAGCAAGTTCCAAGACTTTTGCACAGCACTGTACATTCAGTTCAACATGTCCAAACCGAAGAAGTGGGATTTTAAATCTTAGGTCGGTTAAGTTTCTAAATTTGAAATGTATCGAAAATCTAGAAATATTAATGCAAAATTTGGTGCAATTGGAGTAACAATATTGACACTGAGTGAATATTTAGTAATGATAAACCATAAATTATTTTTAAATAGTCACTTTACATCAGAACGTCTAATTAAGTATAATAGATAAAATAATATTCGAAGAAGAAAGAAGTCGTAAAAATAAAAAAATTTATAACAATAACAAGACTTTTCGCCGTAACGAAGTATAATGAATTTATGAGTGGTTGTGGATTTATCTGACCAAATGTTAGCGCGATACTCACACTGTTTAAAAACAACAAATTTTACCACCGCATTGCTTTCAATTTTTCAATGTATCAATAGCTAATTCATAGATGCTTTTCAATAATAGTAAAATAATTAAGATGAGTTTTCTAGAATTCAAAGCACATACAAATGTGTAAACAAAAAAAAAACCACGTGAACCCAGTTCAAGTTACTAACATGACTCACCACCTGAAAAATGGATTTTGAAATCAGGCTAGATAGCTCAGACTATACTAACCAGAAAAAAGGAGCTTAAGAATCCTCCACGATGTGACAATGACTCGCCATACTTTTGAAATACGTCCAAAACGGGTATGCCTTGAGTGTACGAAATCATTTCCCTCACTCCATTAATTGACGGCTAACGCTCAACGATATGAGTCTATCAGATGCAGAAGGGCCCTCTGTCATTTTGATTTCCCTTTGATTGTCCTTTTTGATTCTGTTTTATTATGTAAAAAAAACCTTTTGAAAGTAATCCCAGTCTCTGTTCCCCAAAAGCAATTGGAGATGAGGTGTTTTGGTGAGTCAGACTATCACAGGCTTATAGGAATTTTAATTTTCCATCCAATACCGTATTTAAACTAATTTTTTTCAAAAGCTGGAAATGGCACCCCTCGCTTCGCATTATTTTTTTGTAGGTTTATTATTTTTCCAATTATATTTTACTTACTGAATTGTTATTAATATATAATAAGCAATTCATAATAAAAATACAATTAAATCGATTTTTTTTACTTTAAGAAATCATCCCTGAATCATCCCAGGTAAATAGTAAATTTAATACATACCTTTTAATTATGTTAATTTTACACCGACTTCAAATAATCAGCGTCTGAGACGATATCCCGGGAAAAGTAATCCAGTTTTCAAAACTTTCGACTTCCAAATACCGACAAAGAATTTACTGACAGTGAAATATTGAAATGCCACAAATCCCGACTAGTTAAAATCCCGAGAAGTAAAAATCCCGAGAGCAATAGTCCCGATTATAAAGAAGTTTTCGCAATGGACAAATCCACCGTAAACAAATTACTTTAAAAAAGTGCAGTCTCTTTTCTAGTTTATCAAAGGAAACGAGTTCTTCACTTCAACTTTTCTTTTAAAGAATTCCCATTCAAATGTAGGTGTATGCGAACTAGTATACAGAACTCATAGACAGGCCGAGGCTCAAACCTGCATTTATTGCGTGCCGATCATGGCGCTCCACCATTGATCCAACTACGTCCGGTGAAGCAGAACTTTTGACTAACTGACTGTAGATTCGAAAAAGGTTTCAACACGTCAGTTATTGAGCCAAATCGGACCACTTTTCATTTTTTTAAGTTTATTTTTGTAAAGGCATCTATCTGCAAACTTACTCAATACAAAAAAACAGAGCCATGAAAATCGATCCGAATGTTACAAAGTTAAAGTAGGTATTTGACAGTTGTTCATCTGAATTGACGCACACACTCAAAAAAATAATTCTCTTGCGATTGAAGAAAATAATCCGTATTTAAACGTATTTAAATGATTTAATTACATATTCAGAAAATAATTTACTGAAAGGATAAAAAGAGAAATGTAACAAAATGTCTGCAGAACTCTGATTTACTCAATATTACTGTTACAAAGACAATGTGAATAGGTTGAGATTCCGCTATTTTAAGGAAACTTATGAGCCAAGGTGTAAATATCCTAATGGCGAAAGCACGAGCTACATCAAGCTATTGATCCCCATGTTTGTATTTCTTTCTTACACACACATCTTGCGATTTGATATATTTAACGTAATAATAGAATTGGAGGTTTTAAATAGATAAATGAACCTGAAAATGAAGCGATTAATGATACAACCGACCCTGGCTGATTCTTCTTTCGCAATAAGTTTCTTAAATAAAATAGTTCCAAGAATGAAGCCTATTTAATTGAAACGAAATTTTCCCTTAATATTTTAAAGGAAACGTATTACACAGAAAAAAAAACAGATTTACTTTACCGATTTTTAACAAAAGTTAAACACGATTTTGATAAAACTGCTTTTACCTGAAACGTATGTTTAAAAATAAGTTTACTATTTTGTATTTTTTGATCAGTTTCTATAGGTGCTATATAACACAAAAACAAAATATGCCCCGATAACTAGATCAATTTTAATCGGACTAACACCCTCCGTGAATCTATACAAGATAACAAATCATCAATACATATCAATACAGATTGAACATGGGAGAATTATTTCCTTTCTTTACCTTGAAAAAGGAGACAGGTCAAGGTGATCTTTATCCCCAAGGCAGGAAAAAGTGGACACATAATCGCTAAGGACTTCAGACCAATTAGCCTTTCCTCGTTTTTACTTAAAACATTAGAAAGACTTCTCGACGTATACTTGCGTGAGCGTATTTTACCAAGAGTCATCAGTGGCTCCCAGCACGCATATACAAAGGGAAAGTCAGTCGAAACTGCGCTGCATGCAGTAGTAAGAACGGTTGAGCAGTCACTTAGTAACAGGGAATACACGTTGGGGGTGTTTCTTGATATTGAAGGGGCTTTTAACAATGTCAAGGCTGAAGCAATTCACGATGCCCTTATGTCTCACGGTACAGACCACTCTATCTGCCAGTGGATTGGAGCAATGCTATCAAGCAGCCAGATCCACACAAAACTGGGCAACCACGAGAGAGTCAAATCCGTAGACAGAGGAACACCCCAAGGGGGCGTATTGTCACCATTATTGTGGCTCATAGTGGTCAACGATATCCTGATCTCACTTGAAAGAGATGGGGTAAAGGTGGTGGCTTATGCAGACGACCTGGCCTTACTGGTATCAGGAAAGTTCCTAAGCACCATGAGCGAGTTAATGGAAAGAGCACTAGGTAAACTCCACAGGTGGACGAAGAACTGTGGTTTATCGGTTAATCCTCAGAAGACGGAGACAATCCTATTCACAAAGAGGAGAGTGATCGAAGCCTTCGAACCACCTAAACTAGCGGGCAATACCCTAGCAATGAAGACCCACACTAGGTATCTAGGGGTCATACTCGACTCCAAACTAAGCTGGGGCATGAACATATATGAACGCGTGAAGAAAGCGTCAATAGCGTTCTACGACTGCAAGAGGATGTTTGGCAAGAAATGGGGTATAAGCCCTCGTATTGTCCACTGGATGTATACCTCCATAGTTAGACCTATTCTTACCTATGGCATAATAGTCTGGTGGACCGCTCTAGGGAAGGAGAGCAATCTTAAGAAAACAAACAAGATTCAAGGAGCTGCCTGCTTGGGCATCTCCGGAGCTATATGCACAACGCCAACGGCTGCAATGGAGACTATGCTCCATCTCCTACCGCTCGACGTCCACGGCAAAAGTATAGCTGCACACAGTGCCGTAAGACTGAAAGAGTCCAATTGCTGGAAGAGCTCTGATAACGGCCATAGCAGTATACTAAGGACTTATCCGGGAGGCTATCTGCAGGCGAACACCGACTACACCATCCCACTACTTAGTTTTTGAAAGGCCTTCTCCACAAAAATCCCAAATAGAGAAGAATGGGAAGAGTGGGGGGATGCCACCGGTGCAGAAATATCGGTCTTCACGGATGGGTCTAAGGCGGAGGACGGAGTGGGAGCGGGGGTCTTCTCGGACTGCCTAGGCATATGCAGTAGGTACCGGCTACCGGACCATTGCAGTGTATTCCAAGCAGAGATCTTCGCCATAGAAAGGGCGGCAGAAATAATACACGGACGCCCAAACCTATAAATGGGTAGCGAGATCTGCTTGTACATCGACAGCCAAGCAGCTATCAAGGCGCTGAACTCAAACTTAGTCAGGTCACGGCTGGTCGGCAGGTGTCTGGCTGGTCTCCGGACTTTAGGGGCGAGACATAAGGTAACTCTATGCTGGGTCCCTGGGCACAGTGGTGTTCAAGGGAATGAGGCAGCTGATGAGCTGGCAAAGGAGGGATCACATTTGGCTGATTCCTCTATTGATAGATCGATCGGCTGGCCGCTAGAATCAGTAAAGAGAGAAATTGACCTTAAGGCTGTTCAGCTCGCTAAGCAGAGATGGAGTAATCTAACCACATGCAGCCTATCAAGGCAGCTGTGGCCTGAATAGGATTTGAGGAAAACCGCGTTCCTGCTAAACGGAAGCCGGATAAACGTCCGAAACATTGTGGCAGTCATTACTGGCCACTGTCTTTTCGGCAGACACGCAGAACGTCTGCGCGTTCCCACAATGACTTCTGCCGGAGCTGTATGGACGAGGAAGAGGTGGAAAGCATTCAGCACTTACTCTGCGAATGCCGGGCCTAGCAAAAAGAAGGTACAATGCAATGGGCGCGTACTTCTTAGGTGGCATGGCCGATATAGCCGGCATCGGGCTGAAGCAGCTTCTAAAGTTTATTAACAGCTGCGGCTGGTTTTAGTCAAACCCGGCAATCAGGCACGGTTCCACGGATGTGGTATCACAACGGACCATTTATAGGTCTATGTGAGGCTGATCGGCTGTAGGGCTGAAAGCCGCCACCCTTACCTTGAAAAATCTATAAAAACTAAAAGGGTTATAAAGAGGTTGAGACCAAGTGCTTACAGCTTTGTAAGAAATATGTCAAATATTCAAAAACATCTTGACATAAAATTACTTCAGTTAAATATCTTGATCTATCTTAATTTGAGCAATCACCTGCATCTTTCGTTTTAATGTACATTTTTGAACACAGTTCGAAATAAAAAGTTTCGAATAAAAATGTTGAAGGACATTGAAAGGCTCATAAAAAAAATACTTCGCAGCGGGCGTGTTTTGGTTACTTCTCCATAGTGGTAATCACCGAAGTAATAGAGATTTCGGAGCATGATGTATGATCTTTTATATCTTGTCTTATTCTCACTAGAAGTATCGTGCACTAATGTCCCCATCAACACTTTGAAACAGCAAGTGCAATCTCTAACGGTTCCAATCAGACAGGTCTCGAGGTTACTTCATAGCAGCACCGAAGTCCGGCACAGTAATTGCGTACAGACCACAAAAAATATGAGTTACGATTATTGCCTTGTAGAGAGTAAGCAAAATACCAGAGACATGTTTTAATATATGATAATGTTTCCGAGGGCTTGAAATCTGATATCTACTCAGGTTTATATCTCTTATCAGATGTGTCATAGCACCAGGGTTGCGTACGTTGCTCGAGTAAGCGAGTATTTCATTTCAGTCCGCCACGACAGTGCGCGAGCACGTCAAATTCTATGATACGTGGATTTTGCAAAAGGTTCCTTGTAAATTAAAATTTTTGTACTGAACATGAAGGAATGCTATGGCTTCTAAAACTCCCTGGACCAGTCGACCAACTTAAAATTGTAATAATAATAAGAGTAAACAGCGCGAGGTTAAACGTGACACTTGCCAGAGGCGGAATTTATAGGCAGCAATTTCGTTACCTTGCTAAGTGTATGGCTCAACTGGAGACCATGTAAGAGCAGAGGAACAACCTGACTCCAGATGCCACAAAAGGAAGACGAGCGCTAATTTATTGCAACATTACTTACAATTCTATCAGCAGTACACGAAAAGCTGCTAGCTTCGGAAACAAAGTATTGTCGAGAATGGCCAAATAATGAATTTAAATCTTTAGCAGGAGGAACCACGTATTGAAAGCAAACACCAGGCGCAGGGCAAGAGGGTCCATACAAACAACATATAAAACGGAACGATTTCCCAAGGTGTCCTGCTGGGATAATTCGTGGTTAGAAAGTTTTTCTATTTACCCAATACTGCAATTACGCAAACTGGGCCGTAAAATGTTTGTGACGTGTGAATTCGTTTGCCATTGTCCTTCTCCCGGTGTCGATAGACATTTGGAAAGGATGTGATCGGAACACTTTGGCCTCTTTCCTGCAGCGAGAAACTCACATAAAACCTGCCAACATTCCCTTCCAAACAGGAACATATGTAGCACAGCGGGAAGCTATTATGAGTTCAGTAGAGCTTGCATTCAGTTTGTTTTCGGTTTTATTGTTGAAGTGAACTGGCAATTTGTCTTGTTGTGGGAATGATGATTAGAGGATTAACTTATACATCATGCAAACCACCTCAAGTTCTCTTAATAATTTCATATAGTTGTACGTATTTGTTGAGCAAATCTAACTTTAATTACTAATATATTTGGTTAAGCATTGTGCTGAAGTACTTTTCTCAAAGGTGCCATTAAAAGAACGTATTTAAATGATTTAATTACATATTCAGAAAATAATTTACTAAAAGGATAAAATGAGAAATCTAACAAAATGTTTGCAGAGCTCTGATTTACTCATTATTGCTGCTACAAAGACAAAGTCGGTTAAAATAGAAGTGTTGTGCCCCGTGAGATATGTAATTGGGAAGGATTAGTGTGCTGTAAATGTAGTAGGTATGCCTAAACTTTGATGTGCACTAACACGAGAATAATGTAGAAAAGGGTTGTCATGGGATATTCAAAAGTTCAGTGATAGTAAGAACTGATCACGCAAAAATTCCTAAAAATTTAGTAAAGGACTCAGGGCTGGCGAACACTACATCACTAATATCAGTTAAATTGATAAGTTATAGGGAGTCAAAAAATATTTGTTTCGTGTTAGACTTCAGTACGAGTTATTGCAAATTAAAGCATGTTTCAAGTGTTAGAAGAAAACCGCTAAATAATGAATTTTTTCTCCGTTTTTGGGTATGCGTCCTAAGCATGAGAGTTTTAACTGAAATTTTTATCCAAATTGAGGTGAGAACATCAACAGAAAGTTATATCCCGCTAGCGGTCTGATACGGCTTTCTACGGGCTGTCATTTAGTCCGGAAAGAAATTAAATATTGTAATGTGCAGGATGTTGGCCATGAAAACGAAAATAATAAACAATGGGAAGGAAATGTCAAATGTAAGAAGGCAAAGCGACACGATCCTGTGGTGAGTAAGTGAGGTGAAAATGTAGAACGGAAATATCTAGAACTAATAGCTGAAGTTTCTCGAATTAAGCTGAGTAATACAACGAAACAAACGCGAAACTTTACGGCGGGAGGGGGGGGTCAGAAAGCTTCAAAAACTGCGTCACGTAGTACTTGAACGGCCCCTTAACACTGGTCGCGGCACTAGGAGGTACATTAGTGGTCGCGTTGTATCTGTGTTTTTACAATTAGCTGAAATTAACTTGCAATTAATTGCAGCAGAAAGATCAACTTGACGCGGACAAGATCACCGCACGACTGGCACTAGCGATTAGCCTCGCAACTAGCTGGAGGAATAAAATAGGCAAAGGGGCAAAGTGGTTATTGCGGAGATGTGTCATAAACTTTAAACTCGCTTCGAAATGATTTTTTTTCAACTGGCGACAAAAATTAAAAATAAGTATCCGTCCAATTTCCGCAAAATGTTTACAGTTTATTTATACCTATCTAAAATTTCGTATTTTTAAAGCACATGCGTTGAAATTTATCAATAAGTTGTCCGTAGATGATCATTTATACTTTATTGGTAAGGTTATTATGTTTGTAAGGCGTAAAAAAATATAATATTTAAAATTCATCAATATTTTTAAATGGATTGAAAAATAAATTCTAAAGTACTTCCAAAAGTGACTTAGACATGAAAGTGGTCACAGATAATTGCTTTAAAAGTCGTTATCAAAGCGACCGCCGTTCTTTAGGGGGAAAGTTAAGTAAACCCAAGTTTTTTAAAGAATTGGTAAGAGATTTTAAAAAGAAAAAAGGCACATCTGAAAATATACGTTTTGAACTATCGTTAAAATTTTTTTAACTCAAAAATTTTTCAAAATGGTGGCGCTACAGCTGCTGGAAGTTGGGCCCTTAGTTTTGCGCCGTGCAGCGTACAATTTGTTTTATGAAAAATTTATAAATTCATTTTATGTTTTTGGGAGATTTTCGACACGGTTGTCTTATTAAATTCGACCGCCAAATATTTGAAGAAGAATTTATATTAGATGGCAGAAAAGCATAAAATGTTTGAATGTTTTAAGTTTTGCTCAAAATTTGTAGAACGTCAAACTTTTGTATATTCTGCACCAGTAAAATCAATAGAGTGTACCAAGTCTACAGATAAGCAGTACGAATTATTTCAATAATTATATAAATTGTTTTAAATCCGTCATACACTTATTTCTGAAATATGCATAGCACTCATGGAATGCAGATTTTGTCGCGAATAAAAGATTTTTAACTGAGTTCTATTTTAATTACATTACTCAGACAGCTTCCAGTTAGAATTTTCTTTTAAACATAGATACTTTCACTTCTCAATTGGTTAGTGTTTTTTATTGAGCATTTAATGAATCTGATATATATGTAGTATATTCATTTTGTAGAAAATACAATATTTCCTGAAATTGGTTGTGGTAACTACAGAACTCTCCCCTTAGTTTTTGTTACCGGTTGTGACGGCTGAAGAAGAACTTCAACAGATTCAGTGAACAAACTAGCAAGTTGGACCTTTAGAGTAATTTATTGTCAGCAGAAAACTATGATTCGCCGTCGGTGGGATTCTAATTTGGGGTCCTTTTAATGGCAGGCCAGCATGTTATGTGGTAAAAATTCGATTACAAATAACTGTAATATAATATAATAAATATTGTTTGAACTGTAATTGTAAAAGAACCCCTTGTTGTTCGGACATGGGGCCGGAAAACAAAATCACCCAATTCGAGACAACCATTGCAAGTGGAGCTACAATTTAAGATGAATTTCGAACCGCCAACATTACTAATTTCCAATGGCCTTTTTTATCGTAATCTGTTGTCAGCAGAAAACAACAATGGGTCGCTACCGGTGGGGTTCAAGCCTAGGATCTGAGGGATGGAGGGCCGACGACGTTATCACCGATGACTCAGTTATCAGTATGCCAGTTATTAGCAGCGATAAATATTGCCTACGTCTTTGTCAAATTGAGTGAAAAGAGTACGGAATATACATTTTATATTGATTTCTTGGTTTAAGCTGAACCGAGCGGACTCTCGTTATTACGCAGTAACAGTTATGACAATATTTACTACTACATTAAAGTTATGTTGTGCTGTTAGAAGGCAACAAGTTTTAAATCCTTAAACAACTAACCAGTTGCTGTATGCAGAAATCTTAATTGCAAAAACGATGCCAGCAAGTTGAAACTCCTGACGTCGCTGTCTTTGCAGAACAGGGCACTAAAAAATATTCCCAGTAAAATGTTACAGTAACATAATTTAACACTTAGCGGAAAGCATGCAATCTCAGGAAATGTGCGCATTCAATTGAAAACTTGCGTACTCCAGAAGGGGCTACGTGCTCTCCTTACAGTTGCGTGTAAATTTACTCATGTGTCGCGACCAAGAGACCGCAGCGGGTACGTTTAATGTTTATTGGTGCACAATTAATGTTTTTATTGTGATAATTGATTTCACCTGTATTTGTTAATTACGCATAGTCATAAACACTAACTAATTCAGAAATCATACTGTAATTAAAGTGGAAAACATCCAAATTCAAATGAATTGCATCACATTGCTCTATTCCATGAATGAACCATATCACCAAATTGCAAGTGTGCGAATTTTACACTTAACTTATTGTGACTAATATGATTTATTTATGTTTTTATAATAAATTTTACAAAAACGGCTATAGACTGAATGAAGGTGTAAAAGAAAATACTTGGCAGCAATTATACTAGCTTCTGAAATGTCAATACTTCCTTTTGCAAATCTAGGATTACGATATACATACTTACTTAGATTGTCATACGAGAGAACTCAAGCCAGGCAACTTAAAATCAGAAAGGGCCCGATGCTATGATGTGGGCCACCGAACTTCCACGGAAGAAATTTATGTTTAGTTAATAAAAATTATTATATAAATTGAATGAATCGTACACATTTCTAAATGAATTTTTGTAATTGAATGATTATTATTTTTTTGCGTTTTGCTAACATTACATTAACATTTTACTTCTACTTAAAGATTTTGGATATTTTATGATCGGTTGATATTAACATTCTCTAACGAGTACTGTATAGGGCATAGATGTGATGAAAACGAAATCAAGGTATGCAATGCGCATGTTCCAGCTTTTGGAAATCAGTAAATAGAAGTTGCGTGATTGCCACGCGCGTTACACACGAACTGAATAGAAAGTGAATGACAGATACTAACCCACATCGGACAAGACTGATCTCAATCCTGCCCAGATTCTGTGCCAATGTTTGGGCTGGTCTCATCAGCAGCCATTTAACAGGAACATTTAGTTTGTGTTTAATGGTAAAATGTATGCTGATCTTTTGGAGAATACACTGCCAGACCAAGTAGGGGACATCCGTATGGATTATTTTAGGGCAAAGTTTTATCAACACGATGGAGCACCAACGCATTCTGGTGTCATTGCAAAGGCAATACTGAATGAAAAATTTCCTGGACGCTGGTCTGGACGAGGTGCAACGATTCCTCGGCTTGCTAGATCTCAAGATCTTATTCCATTGAACTTTTTCTTATGGGGTACAATGAAGTATGAAGTTTACTCAAGGCCAGTTTACAAGAGAGAAGAATTTGTTAGCAGAATTGGGACTGCAGCGACGAAAATATCGCAGAGGCTGACTACAATACACCTTAAAGAGGCAACTACAAGGGGTTTATTGGCATGTATCGAAAGTAGCGAAGGACGTTTAAAATAGCTTTTGTAAGATTATTTATAATAAGTTTCGAATTCAATAAAAGGAATTTTGGGTTAATTTGAGTTTAATTTCTTTATATTGCACATTTTTATAATCTTCCCCAAAAGGATTTCTCTACTGGACATGTTGCACCTTCTTGGAAAGGTAATAAGATGGGGAATTTAATAAAAATAAAAAATATATGTGAATATTTGGGAAGTTGCTGAATTTTAGGTAATCGCAAACATTGTTATCACTTCTAAAATTTACTGGATCTACAATGGTATGAGTTAGATCTCTAACTCTGAAATGGTTCAGATTGCCCCTGCCCCATTGACGTACAATTTTACGTTTGCCTAAGTGTGACCTTATTTTGGCACAACATATGTTAAACACCCTGTATATGGGAACTGCCAACCGGCGCTGAAAGCTGTTGGGTCCTACGAACTCAAATCTAAATCCGTCTTTGATTGCCACAGAGCTCTGCAGACAGTAAGCACGAACAGGAAAGTATAAAAAACAGAAAATTACAAGAAGCATGAGCTGAATTTTAAGCTCATATATATCCTCCGATATGTGGTATTACCAAATTTCTCAATATTGGGCTATTAGATCTTGCAAAATGAAGATGGGAAGAGACCACGACGTGTTGAATCGTAGATACCATGTAAAAATCCTATGATGAAAGGAAAACTAACTACCTACTTAACCTAACTCGAAATAAATGTAAAACTAGGGGAAAACCTCGGTCATCTTACGGAGGTACATGCGTTCAGAATTTGTAGAGCACATAGAAACTCTAGAGCACCTCTTATGCCATTGCCATGTGTTCGAAAGATCAATACAGGAGATACTAAGCAATTACTTCATTGTAGGATTTCAAAAATCTTCCAACATCAGCATGAGAAGCATACCGATGTTGGCAATGGAGAGAGGCACCTATGACATAAATAGAGTAGCTCTCAGACGTTCGAAAAGCGCTATGGACCCAGTGTGGCCTTTGCGCGGCTTTTAGCCGCCACCGTAGCTAACGTAATCAGGGATGAAACTTTGAATCTCAAATATTCCCAAACGTTTGCGACATTCTTGAAATAAGGAAAATACGGACAACATCACTTCCCCTTACCATTTTAGCTTCTGATGGAATGGTTGAACGACTAAATAGAATAGTGATGGAACATCTCAGGAAAATCGTGGGTGAGCATTAACGGGATTAAGATAGCTATATCCCGATGCTTGTATGACCTTACCGCACAGCTATTCATAACTTTACAGGACAGACACTCTTTTAAGTTTTGTTTTGAAGACAAATTGACTACCAAGTGATTTAAAGTTCAGAATACCTGAAAAGGATAGAGAATCGATTGATAACCATACTTCGAATTAGTGTCGCTGAAATACTTCAACTGGCATAAACGCAGCTCAAGACATCTAGCGATAGAATGCAAGCTCGAAACGACATCAGAGCTATTCAGTCCACGGCAACGATAAAGAATATCACCAAAACTTCAACAGTAGTGGGAAGAACCCCACATGATCCTTACGCTTATCTCACGATTTGATCTACAGGGTACAACAGGGACCGACAGGAAAAAAATATTGGACACATTGACAGATTGAAGCCATACCAAAGTGATACAACTGTTTGGGACAAATATTAAAGCTTCTTCTTTCTATTATCAGTTAACTGAAAAAGAAAAAATATTTTTTTGTATAATTATAAGCATTCTTTATTTTGAGTAAAATTTTTAGAGAAATTTTATTTTGTTGCAATATAATAACTACCTTAAACCATTACGTTCAGATTTGCACCTAAAGTTTCCATCTATCGAGTTCCCTCTGCATTACTTTGTATTGTATTTATAATATACTTAACTTAAACAAAAAAAATACTTAATATTCACAAAACAACTAAATCTAAAACGGGTGGCTGAAAAATATATTTACAGAGCATCCAAAATTGATCCGGTAGCTTCTAGATTACGTGTAACAGTGCTGGAAGCATTTAATTGAATGAAAGAGATAGAGTAAGAACTGCTCAACTAGTCTCTTGTTAAACCTCCCGTAAATAAAAGTCCTGCGAAAGGTTGGACAGCTTTCCATTCATCCGTAGCAGCTTCACGAACTTCGTGTACTTCGTGAAAGAAGAGGGATAGATAGGTAGTGTGAGTTATACTGACCTAATCATAAATAAAGGATTCGATTACGAGTTGAGTGACGACTATTGATAGGGACGGATATTCCCCCCTCCCCTCCCCCTCCACCCAAATTAATTATTTACACCCCCAAATCCCAAGATTATCATAGCCATGGTTTCCTTCATCGTCTGCGTAACACAAAGTTGAAAAAGCCTATTAGTTTTATTGCCGATTTCACAAATTCTGAGAGCATTGACTCTCTGGAGAATATATGGAATATCGATTGTGAATCACTTTCCTATATCGATTACTCTGAATAAATTGTTAGCCTTATGACAACGTTCGATGCAAGAACTTCAAGCCGTTCTCATCCCTATACCCTTGAGGTAAATTTGGACATACCGTCAAATTTGGGAATCCATCATAAGCAGAACAACAAGAATGCTGAACAGTGAACTGCGTTATAGTTTCTATGAGAAAGACAATTTCTTAATTAATCTCGATTGAGATTTAATACGTGTCATTACGATTGCGATTACAATCCTTCTTTACCGTACGTAGTTAGACTAATTTTAGACTATGCTGAACCAGTTCTGTTTTCGTTCTATGCATTTTTTATCGATTATTCTGCGCAAATTTTGTATGATTAACTCACCAAAGCCTTCTCTGGACCGAACTTTTACGACTGTCTCGATTATAGATCGGCTTAAACTTATTTCCTTAGTCCTGAATTACACGAGAGGGATTTTACCCCATAACTCACGGCAATTCTCTTTTGTGCAAAAGTAGAAAAACCCTCGGAGTGTTGCTACGAAAGGGGCTTTGACTGACGTTAAAAAACCGGTTCATAAGTGTTTTGCAGGGTTGAAAATTTATATTCAGCGGCTCAAGCAATACTAAATCAATCTGACACCAAAAATTTGTCGAACCCTAATGAGGAAGTTACGAAAATGGACAAAACCAAATCAGGAAAAACTCAAGCAAAACCCCTACGATTCGTGATTGACACTCACAGATGACCCTCTTGCTACCTCATTTCTCTCACCCAGAAAAAAACAGGTTTTCGTCACTCATGGGGTAAAATCCCTCTCGTGTAATTCAGGACTTAGAAATCAACAACGAAACAAACAGTGGCGGATACAGAATGTAGTTTTGGGAGGAGCTGAGCAAAAGTTAAATTCTTTTTAAGAATAAACCGAAAATTCAAATAAAAGATATAAGTAATTTATAATATTAAATGTTATTCTTTTATTTTCATCGCTATTCTTCGGGGATACTTTTGTACGAATTCTTTCACAACCTGAATAACTTGTAGCCCTCTTGCTATATCCCTGTGTATATACATATGTACATACACAGCAGCCAAGCCATTCAGAAGTCATGCGGGTACGAATAAAACATTTTATGTGTTTGAGCGATGAGAAAATGCTCTCAACACTTCATGTCGATACTGGTATCGTAGCGAGAAGTTGTAACAGTATCTTTACATTTGGGAAGAACTCATTCGCCTCTAAATTTTGGGTAATAGTAATAAACTTATGAACTTTTAAAGAAAATACTCAACTTATTTAAGCAGGCTCCGACGACACCTGCTTGCCAACCTAGCATTTTTACAAAAAGCAAAGGTACAACTGTTTGGTTATTGTGGAACTCGTTATTTATTGCGATCTACTTTAATGTCCGAGGGTTGTTAATGGGATAAAATATTTTTGCTTTTTTTTACCTCAGATTTAACAATAATTGCTACAAAACGTCCGCACAATAGCGAGTGTTGTCGCGCGGTAGCAAACTGCACCCATGCTATCGCTATTTACGTATGGGACGGGGTGACCCGTATCAAATTTCTGGAATAATTTTGATACTTTCGCCGATACATTGTTTGAGTGGGTAAATTAGTTAGTGATAAGAGAATTTAACATAACGTGACAGCCAGTATAAGTAAATTTAATTTGAATTTCGTTTAAATTTTTTTGTTTATTAATTATGAAATATTTTTAAAATTATTAATAAGGAGCCGTTCAAGTAACGCAGTTAGTGGGAGGGGGGTGTCGTGAAATGTTACGGTGAGTTATAGGGAGGAGGGGGTCAAGCAACGCGTTACCTAACATTAAGTTTATGTTAAAATTAAAAGTTCTAACTCTTAACTCGTGAGTCACGGGTCCGTTAATTTGATATATCTACACTACACATATTTTTTTACATACGAAAAGAGTCGCGAAACGTTACGGCGCGGTACGGGGGAGGGGGGGGGGGGGGGGGAATCAGAAATCTTGAAAAACTGCGTTACGTAATACTTGAACGGCCCATAGGTTTTATAAAACTAAGAAATTGTTAAATATTGTTATTTTGTTATTATAATAAAATGGAATTCTTATTAAGAGTCATTTTATAGCAATTTCTTTTCGTCGAACTATCAATCCGTGACGTATAAGCTTATGTCTAGTGTTATTGCGTTGACTATTGTCAGGGAGAATTATTAAATTAAGTGGTCACCTCAATAAACAAAGAAAAGGAAAGTTCTAACTGTTATCAACTCTGACTGACTCTGAGCAAACAGACATTATACGGTCATAAATCGTTAGTGCAACAAAATTAAGAGATTATTGGGTCGGTTGCATTTCTTCTGGTTTCCCAATTTGGCTGACTGACTGTCGTGTAAATTTGTCTGGCCTTGTAGTTTAATAGGAAATCTGTCATAAATTATTTCGAACTTCACGAACCATGCACCCACTCGCTGAGGATGATAACGTGCGAGAGGCCGCTGATTCATCATCAGCCACTTTATAATAATTATAAATAATTTTTCACAGCCTAAGACTTTAATGATAGGCAATAAAAATTAGGATTTTAGGTTCAGGTTTGATTCAAAGCCTATAAAGTACAGACCAAAATATTAAAATAAATTAAAAACTTAAAATTTTAATTGTGTTTTTAAAATAAAAGGTATTCAAAGTAAGTTAAAGAAAACTGTGTGATTGATGTGTACTGTAGTAACTAAATACAGCTACAGTGAGACATCGTTTCTTGCAACATTAGTATTAGTATTCCTAACTTTAAATTTGCGGCAGCTTTTGAAACTTAACTTTTCATCACTCTTACTATTCTTTCTTGCTAAATAAGATAAGAATAAATGAGGGCAAATGGTGTAAATTCATTTTTGGTCGATTTTGAGATATTGCGTAATTCATGTATGTGACAACCGAAACTTTTAATATATATCATGAAATGAAAAATTTTAATTTTGCTTCTCTGAAGAATTCCCTTTCACTGTACAATATCTGTGCATTCCTACACCTAATTTAAAGTTTAAGCTTCAATTTCTCGAAACACACGGATTGACTTCTGATTCGCTCATAATATAAATGACTCATACACCTGATTGTATATCCATATGTATATATTGAATTTTAGATAAGCAGATGTCTATTAAATTACGCATTTCATCGAGAGAGTAAATGTACTTGGACAACATTAGAATTAATTAAGGCTTAGCGTGGCTTGTATGTAATTGTTTAAATAGGTTAATAATTCTGTGGCTCCGGAAAAGACTTTGATATCTCCTCGACATTATTCCATGCCATTCAAAATATGGCTGGCAAACTTAAAAGCGACAATCAATTGTTGCACAACAAAAAACAAAATTGTGTGTTGATACTTCACTCAATCGCTTCGTATGCTTTTACTTTTTTCATAACGAAATCGAAAATCGAAATTTAGGTACTTTTTTACAAATACCTAAAGAAAGCTAAGTGCTGCTGCAATCGGGAAAGTTCTTTTCAAGAATCAATTTCATCGATACGAATTTTGTTGTCTTATTTGACGTCGACGCCGAAATCCAAAAGATACTTTTTTTGATACTTTATACATAAGGTAGAGTCGCCAAATATCGTCCCTTTTTTGTAAAACAAATCTAAAAAAATAAAAATAAATACTACAGTAATAAATGAAACATCAAACGTTAAGTTCAATATTCCTTTATTCTTAAAAATAATCGAAAATGGATATTGAGATCACAATAATCAGTACGTGAATTAGGTAGGTAGGTACTTCTAATTCTCCATACAAATAGTGCAGCATCCCATAGTTTTCGTTTCGGCATTTTAAAAATAAAAAAAAAAACTTTCTCAAGTTACATGCAAAATGAAGTGTCATGACCGTTACGTTCACTATACGATAGATCCTAATACCGTCCCGGGGACGATATTAGGTTCACGTAGGGGAACGATACTAGGAAATTTCTATTTATTTTGTCGCATCCATTTAAGCAAAAAACGTGACATAACCTGAAAATTTTACTTAATCGATTAACATCTGAGATATTAATAGTTAACTTTGACAATAAAATTGTATCAATAAGTCAGTTATCTCAATATTTTATGGAATCAGAGAATATTTAAATGAAAAACTTACCTTGAACCCTTTTTCTGATTTTCGAATTTCTGTCTGTACGAACGTCGTGGCGCACTCACTTCTACACAATGGCCGACTGATGCAACTAGCTTTCGGTTCGGGTCACTGATAATAGATGGCGGTTTTTAAAAAAGGAGATATTGAAGGGGACGAAATTAGGTTTGGGGACGAAATTTGGCGACTCTACCTTATTTTATCTAAGTTTGACATAATCTGTCTCTCTAGTTTTCCTAACCCCTAGTCGGGCATGGGGCGGGGAAATAACTTCCTCCGATTCGAGACAACGATTGCAAGTGGACCTACAATTTAAAGTGTATCCCGAACCACTCACATTAGCTCTGCAATCCACATGGCCTTTTTATCATAATCTGTTGTCAGCAAAAAACAACCATGGGTCGCCGCCGGCGAGATTCAAACCTGGCACCTCCGGATTGGTAGGCCAGCACGTTATCACTTACTTAAGTTTAACATAACGCCACATAGAACTGTAACCAATGGGTCGCACAATTTCATTAAAAAAATTATTCCGTGACAAACTGAGAAAACATCAAATCTGAAATAATCTTGTTTTGAAATAACTTCCTCCAATTCAAAATACTGAAAATCACTTATTATCATTACGCATTCGATATGAAATTACAAAACAATCTGTTGCAGTAAATATCGCAAAATTTCTGTAAAACATTGCCTACGCTAAATGAAACATTCTTAAAAGCTAAAATTTTCAATTGTAAGTCTGAAAGAATTTCGAATTCTGAAGATGATGTTAAGCTTCCTTTGCAGTATAATCTGCAATCTTCATCAAAAACGCAATTCACTTGTGAAATATATTGTGAATTTTTTTTAAATTGTGTTCTATATAGTTCTAAGACAACTGTGCGCTTCAGCTTTATCGAAAATCAAGTGAAAACAATCAATTATTTAAAATTGCTGATTTTGTCTTGACCTGAAATGATTTACAATAAAATTTCTTGCTTAAAATATAATGTTTTACAGTGGTAGCAACAAATCTTAACCATTATTAGAGGCTGCAATTACTGTAAAAACCCATCTTGACCTCTAAATTTACCATAATGTTATTGTTTAGTTGTAAAGGAAGATACTTTTTTGTTTTTCTACAATTACTTTTGTCAATTTCTTATTCCCTTATATTTGTTCTAATATAAGTGTCTCTAGTTTCTAGTTGAGCATGTGCCGGGGCAAAACTTCACCAGATTTATTGACAAAGACTGAATGTGAATGTACAATTTTTGGTAAATTTCGGAGCACTGATATAACAATATTGCATATATGTATATTACTCTATGATCCCTAAAATGGCCCTTGTGCGTCTGTTGTAGGGATGGGCGATCTTCGATTCAATCTCGACGGATCGATCTTTTAGCCTTCGATCTGGCGATTTTTGAATCGATATTTCGCTGGACCGATTCAGCTCGAATTGATTTATTTATTTCCGATTCTCATCCATTTAAGACAAGACACGCGCTAAAATAAAACATTAAGTTCACGTGCAAATTTAAAATTTCGTATCTAAAAACTTGTTAATATTAGATAAATGCATTTCGGATCTCTGTAATATGTTAGAGTTATCTGTATCAGTGAGTACCATGATTTTGTGATTTTCTAATCATCACTGGGTGTTTATCCCAAAGATTACCTAATATGTACTAGATAACCGACTCCCTAAATTACCGAGCTAGTCTTGAAAAAGCAACACTGGTACCACAGAAAAACGAAATATATCCAGCTTTTAAAGTCATAAGAATATACATGCAAATAAAGAGTGCAGGTAGTGTGCGGTCATTTACTCCTGTCAAAATTACTTGAGAGAATCATTTGCTCCTGTCCAAATTCTGTTCTCATCCGGAGAGAATCACATACTCCTGTCAAAACAGTATCGCCAAATGTCGTCGAAGAGTAAAAATGTACCAAAAAGTAGCACCAATAAAAAGAATTCATGTGAAGCACATAACTAAGTTATTTACTTGGGTGCGTAAGAAACTTTCAAACTTTCAATGGATTCCGATCTTTTAATGATTGAAATACATTTAACATTTGTAAATGTACATAAGAAAAGTATACGTGTCTGTTATCCACAAACTCTCCCGGAAAACAAATTTTTAGTTCTGAATGCAGGGTTACCCGATGCGGGAAATATTTAAAAGCAACAACAAATTTTTCTTTACTTTGCTCAAAACTGTTTATCTATTAGTAAGTGATCTTTGGTTTGTCCTTTATTTCTGTTTTGGTGATTCTGGATCAAGGAAAAAATAGGTATTTACGGAAATATCAAAGATAATTCATTTTTAAACTTCCTGGGGATTACAGAAACTATTTGGAGCACCATTAAGATTTCCATCCATGAACATCGATCTTTTTAGAGCGTTTAATCGATCTTCGAAATCGGAAAAAAATTATAGATCGATCCGTACTGAATCGATTTTCTCAGTTCGATCCTCCATCCCTAGTCTGTTGTTAATAAAACACTTTTTGATGAAAAGCCGGCACATTTTACATTTAACCACCGCTTACTAATATTTTAGTATTATTTATTTCATATACATATACATATGTATGTATAAATGTGTTGTGTATATAATGCATTGATGCTTGAAGTTTCTTCACATACGTGGTAATAACACCCTTCTCTGTTAAAGCTGAGAAATTGTGAGATAATTTACACAGAATGGGTCATCATTTCCAAATTATTTCGAAATTACCTTTATAAAAATTTCCAAAGTTTATTTACCAGAAACGCACATTTTTTAAAAAAAAAAGTGAGCACATTGACTATAATAACTACTTAAGAGCTCTAATAAAATATTGATAGCTCTAGTAGGCGGTAAAAGTACTTGCAACCCGCAATTTGCAGTTAATTTACCACGAACTGCTTTTAATTAAGAAATTACTCCGAGCTCATTAGAGAAAAAAGAAGTCAAAACGCAGATCGGTGCCCCTAACTCACTTTTAATAATAGGCCCCAGTGGAAATGTGTCAAAGGCGGAACAAGTTAACTGAATTTCAAGGGAGTCGCAGTTTTTGATTACCATTCATTAGAGGATTTGTAATTGATATTTCACGCTGTTGGTGTTTATGATATATATATTCATTTCTCAATTTCCAGCAATGATTACACCTAATAGCCATTGGCTTCTGATATTATAGCTTAGCGGGGCACATACCGTAACAAAATTAATAAAAATCGTGATATCAATTGCGTTGCTCTCCTCGCAGCTAAGAAGTAATTATTCTTTTGTCTAGAATGCATTTATCTCAAACAGGCCATATCGGCAGGGAATATACATGTATTAACACTAATTCTCAACTCAATTTTAACTAATTACAATAATTATTTCATAGTCTGAACTAATGTCTTAACATTGAGTTTGACAATTCAAATATTAAATAAATTGATTGCTTCACAAAAAATTGAAACTACTGCCTCACAACTCGACGAGATCTGTGAGTTATTAATTCTCACCATATAAAAATCCCTGGACTTTACAAAATTATCTATTAGGACCGTCAGTTGTGACAGGTTCAACGAAGGAGCCGAATACTCGTTAAGGAAGATAAAGACTGGGCATCGTAAAATACGAAATATTGAGCCATAGCCAGAGAAATACGATCTGGGAGGACTGATCCCATGTATCGATAGTCGTAATACCCTTCTCGGTTTCAAAATAAAGATATAAACCATTCCAAGTCAGTGACAGCAAAAAAAGAAAGACCAAAATTTGACTGTAAATGTCAGGAAAGTGTGCCGGCTGTTCTAAATCCAGCGTTTTATGTGGCATCTCTTAAGCAAAACGCTAAGGTCTAGACATATGACCAATAAACAGTAGGGGGCACTTTCTCACCGGTAAAAACTTTATCGAAAAATATTGCATCACTGAAGAAAACTTAACGCTCTTATGGGCTTTGCTATCAATTGTAAAAAAATGACTTTAAAACAATCAGAAGAAAACTCTTTAAGATTTTAACTTTTACAAGGTCAACAAGCGTCACCCATGACGTTCATTGTACACAAAAAGCTAAAACGCACGAGAAACATCATTGTCGTTGTCTCCAAGAGACCCACTGACACCTGTGGTTTTATGAAAATAAATGTTATGATCAAACTGACAGATGGCCCATAAAGTGATTATTTTATATTTTTCCGTTTTATTGCTAGAAGGCCCCTTATACGCTCGCTTAATACTTGAGCTGATAAAGTGAATGTCCAACGCTGATGATGTTTTGGATTTGGACCTCGTCTTGATTGCTCTACAAGAAGTCAGAGGCAAGATCTTCCGATAAGACACGACTAAATGTTTTTTATTTCCTGGAGATAAATATCCAATCTACAGAGGCATACAAGTTCGTTTATTGCCTTGGTCTGCTCATTTGACTTTTTGGAGACATTTTTTACTGACAGAACCTACTTATCACCATCTAAATGGAATGAGTAAAAAAATTTAACTTAAAAATGTGATCGCAGTCCCACAAAGTGCCGAAGCAGAATATTCTGTTCCCCAAATAAATGTTATCTTGAGAGCAGGTCAGTTTTGATAAAAATGATTTACGTCTTCCAAGTTGTGATTGCGTTCTCACTCATTCATCATGCAACGAGGAGATAATTTTGCCGAAGCATTTTTGAAAATTTGATTTATTACCGAAAAATGTGTTATTCATTTTCTGGTCGTACCGTTACAATCACGTTTACTTTGATTTCTTAATTTCTTCTTATATATTTTTCTGTAGAAATATATACCTAGTGATTGCAACTGACATTTGGTATGTTAAGCTTTGCAATTTTTCTTCGCTTTCCTTAAAGATACTGTTTCAAGCAAATTTTATGATAGTTTCACGCTGTACAAAAAAAGTGTTAAAATATACTGTATTTATAACTGTTTTTTAATTAACTAAAAAACCTAGGTGATGATTATATATGTATGTACTTGTAAGATGCGCCTTCACTTAGAAATGGGGTTACTAAATAGTTAAAAAAAATTTCTCAACAGAATAATAAAGTATAAAAAAATAAGTTGCAAGAATATTAATACACTATTGGCGGGAAGGGTATTAATACCTTTTCCGCTGATAGGTGCCGATCGGCGATTCGGGTATTAATACCTTTTATGCCGGACTTACGTTAAGTGTTAGTAACGCACTTATGTTTATTTTTTCCTTTAATGATTATCTTATTTTGCTCAACTCTTTGTAAGCAATCTTCAGGTTGTTTTGGCAAACTCTAGATCCCTTTAAATAAATTAGTTTTAAAAGACTTTGTAACGCGTGGACCGATTTGGATTGTTCTTTTTTTGTTGTATAGAGTACGATCCCCCATTGCTAATAGGAGAAACAAATTTGGTCTAAGGTGGAAGGAAGGGGGAGGGGTAGTCCAAATTCGTAACGCGTGGACCGATTTGGATAATTATTTTTCTGTTGGGTAGAGTATGTTTCCTGGTTGATACCACGAGAAAAAACATGGGGTGAGGGTGGAGAGCGGGGGCGGAATCTGACTTTGTAACGCGTAAACCGATTTGGATGGTTCTTTTTTGTTTTTGTACAGAGTAGGATCAGCAATTGCTAATAGGAGAAAAAATTTTGGTGTAGGATGGATAGAGGGCGAGCGATTTGGATAATTCTTTTTCTGTTGGGTAGAGTATGTTCCCTGGTTAATATTTCGAGAAAAAAATGCTGGTGGGATGGAGGAGGGGGGGGGGGGGAGTGTGGAACCTAACTTTGTAACGCGTGGACCGATTTGGATGGTACTTTTGCTGTTGTAGACAGTGTAATCCCCCATTGCTAATAGTAGAATAATTTGGTGCTAAGGTGGGTGGGGGGGGGGGTTAAGGGAGGGAGAGGGGTAGTCTTACTTCGTAACGCGTGGACCGATTTCGATGATTCTTCTTTTGATATGTAGAATATGTTGCCTCACTGTCGCGGCGTCAACAATTTATAATTTGGGTGGTCTGCGGAGCGAGCGTTAAACAATTTCTTAAATCACACACCTATTTGGAAGATTCCTGTTGTGTGTTATATCTACTACTACTGCTACTCTATGGAAAAGTGTTGACCTATAGTTGGGGTAGGGTAAGGGGAAACCTAACTGTGTAACGTGTGGATTGATTTAGATGATTCTGAATTCATCGAGTATCTATTTGTATTCTGACAAAAATTTTGGCTAATAGTGTGAGTTGGAAGATGGGCGACGCTTAGCTTCATAAGGCATAGACCGATTTTGATTCGGTTGTGCAGAATACGTTTCCTAATTGATAAATGATAACAATTTTGTACCTAGAGTGATTTCGATGATTCCCTTACTACGATAATTCGCTCTCGCTGTATAGAGAAAAGTGCAGCACTAGAGTCATGTTAGGAACTTCCTAAGGTGAGGGTACTAAGAACTGACCGTGACTAATTTCCTAATATGTTGCCGGATTTAGATAATTTTGTTAGTGCCCTACCTCTGCAACTTTCGAAATCGCTTTTCTCCTACGAGCAGCAATATTCGTATATATGAAGACACTAAAAAATAAAAAATAAAAGGCATAAAATAATTTTTCATTTTATCATCTATTACGACACTTTGAAGTCGGTGCAAATCAAACAAAACAACGCTTTTTGTGGAGTCGGTTAAAATTTTTTTTTTTTAACTATTTTTAGAAGAGGCAGAATTTTGAACGGAAATTCTTTCCAATCGTTCAGTTTATCGTATCGATCTCACTGTTACTGGTCAATGGTCTCCTTAATTATTTTAATTAATATGGATTTTAAAAGCTACGAGAGTGATAATGAAATATTCGTCGATAATTTATCCGCACATTCGGATGAGTTATAATTTGCCAAAATTTGATTTTAAAAAAAATTTCAGTGACGACGAGATATTTGTACGTACAAGAAATCAGGTGCTGCCGTTACAGTTTAGCGACTCTGTCGAGCCGTTTTTGAGCAATTCTATGCTAAAGTTCTTTATAGGGGATGATCTGTTTCAATACATAAAAACGAATCGTTACTACGCGCAAAATGAATCTCTTGTTAAAGAGAGGATTAGGTCTCTCAAGTGGAAAGACGTGACTGTGAATGAACCATATATGTATAAATTTGTGGCATCACTTGTACGTTGATAATATAACAAAACATATGAAATGCTTCTCCAAAATAAAATCAGATAATGTGGAACGATTAGAATAAATAGAGGTCTTCCTGAGAGCTTGAAAAACATCAGCCTTACACGAGGAGATTCTACTCTCCGCCGTGCGCCGTAAGCCGTAAGGACGCAATGGTGTCAATCGAAAAGAGAGATCCGAATAATTTCTACGATACATTCAGCCGAAATAACATTAAGGCATACATCGATTGGAACACTAAGCAAAACACCTGGGAACCACAGTATCTTATTGCTTACAACAAATACATGAAGGGGGTCTATCGGGCAGATCAATATCCTGGTGGGTTGGTTGGTTAGTCGAGCTGTTTGTTGCTAAGAAGCACCAAGTTCACTCGGAGGCCATGAAGGCCCATTTTTAATGCCCTTAAAAAGAAGAGGCATGGTCAGAACTTAAAACCACCTAGATCTCTGTATGAATCTATTTAGCACTGGTGGGCTATCTCAGCTAGGTCGTCCAAATTGTCAAAGAACCTTGCTCCCTAACAGGCGAGTCGTCGTTCTTTTAGAGCCGGACATTCGCAGAGCAAGTGCACTATGTACTCAATTTCTTTTCATCTCTGCAGCTTCTACAGAACTCATTCGATGTACGCCGATCAATATCTTGCTTATTACATAATTCTTAGAAGAAAAAAACGATGAAGCAGGTTACCATGTATTTGCTAAACTGTGCACTTTTTAATGCGTTCCAAGTGTTTAGAAAATTCAACCATACTGGCATAATGCCGTAACAAGGTAAAAATTCATAAATGCTATTTGGTTTTTTTATTGAATAATGGAATCTTAACATATTTAATTAATATGTCTGTCCTTGTTTAAAAAGATATTTTAACACTGATCCAGACAAAACAATGTGGGAATTGCGATATGTTAAATTTCGACTACTTCAAATAGACATGACATTAATTTATCAATGAAATTGCGAAAAAGCAGTAGCATTAAATGAAAATAATGTCAATTGAAAAAACATTTCACGCCACGCCATGGTTCAGTACCAGTTATCTTTTCCATTAGCATTAAACGTTCAAATAATGAATTTGTTTTCATTGAATCAAGTGGAACTAACGGTTTTCCACCTAAATGCAATACTATAGTTAGTAATAGTTAAATATAATTATCGTGGGCTCTCAGTTATGGATGCAATTGTGAAATTATTTGTTGGAATATTATACAATCGACTCTATACGTGGGAACGGGAGCATAATATACTATCCGAAAATCAGACTGGATTTCGTACTGGCTATTCGACAGTAGATAATATATACAATATTTTAAGTATAATTGAGCTTGCGTACTATTCCAACAACACAACACAACAAAAAGTCTACGCATTCCCTTAAAGTAATTAAAGTTCTCAGAGAACTTTATACGGATACTACTGCTCAAGTTTGGGATGTTAAAAGTCTATCGAATAGTTTTAACACCAACTTTGGAGTTGAACAAGGTTGCATCTTAAGTCCTCTATTATTCGCGTTTTTTCTTAATGACCTAGTTGACTATTTAGAAGTAGGGTTAGTTATCTATAATATGGATATTGGCGTACTGGTATACGCGGACGATATTGGCATACTCTCGGACGAGCCAATCAAATTACAAGGCATGATTAACAGATAAGAGGAATATTGTAAGATGTTGAGTCCTATAGTAAATCTGGATAAGTCCAAGGTGATGGTTTTTCAGCGTGGTGGAGGTATTAGGAAAAGAACGGAAGAGTGGACTTTTGAACACAGACCTATCGAAGTTGTAAAGGACTTCGCGTACTTTGGTATTTTATTAACTCCAAAACTATCTATGAGTGAACATTTAAGACAACGTTGATTGCACCTGCGTACTATGGGCTGGGAGACCGGTAAAACTGTCCAAAATTCATATCTCGTTAAACACGTGTAAATATCTACACATGACATATCTATATAAGGTTTTCGGCATCGCTGATTCCATTTCTGATGTGAAAATTTAGAAATTCAAAATGGCGGATCCAATATGGCGGATGAAAATCCTAAAAAATCTCCGAGTGTGCTGAAATTTTGGTTAGTAGGTTTTAGGGTCGCTAATTACGAATATACAGTCAAAATTAGAAAATTCGAAATAGCGGATTCAAAATGAAAGACCAAAATTGCTAGAAGACAACTAATTTACGGCAAATTTAGTATAAGTATTTTAGGATGTAAGTATTTTAGAGTGTTTTACGGTCGCTGATTTTAAATCTAAACTAAAAATTTTTAAATTTTTAAAACAAGATGGCGGAGACCAAAATTACAAAATAAAAAAGAGTTAGATTTACACCAAATTTGATATCCGGGGTTTTTTGAGTTGTTGATTTTGAATATGAAATAAAAATACAAAAATAGGTAATTATATACCCTAAAACATTATAAAATTAACAGAAACCGCAAAATTATGCAGAGAAGCGAAAATAAATATCGTGAAACTTCGATAGCTGAAGTGGAAGAACATTTGAGCTGTTACACTCATTATATACAAATCTTTTGCTTTTTATATCCGCCATTTTGGACTTATTATTTCTAAGTTTTCAATTTTTACAGATTCATCATTAAAAATCCTGACATAACCCATTTTAAGTGTGGTGATCCATTTTTGCATTTTTAATGCTCCATGTCGAACATGTCCTTTCTCAATCTTGAAAAATGTCAGAATCTGACTCCATATTCGTCATCAGCGACGCCAAAACCCCTGTATACTTTTAAGACCGCACGTTAATAAAGCACCCCGAATTGTGAGAGGCAAGGGGACTCTCGTAAATAAGGCATCCCGAATCGTGAGAGGCAGGGGACTCACGTTAATGAAGCACAACAAAGAAGTCTGCAACCTCTACGTGGTAAATTCTGGTAATTGTGATTACATACATAAGTTAACTGCAGGCGTAAAAGTATATATATATATATATATATATATATATATATATATATATATATATATATTCAGATAGCCAAAGTTACTGTATTATGCTATATATTGTACTGCAAATATCACTTTCATCCAATCAATTCTAGCCCCATTCTGGTGTTGTTTGACACCATTGCAGACATTTTTGACGCATTTTTATTGTCAAAAGTGGTTTTTTGGCGGGCCGTCGAGCGCACAAACCAGCATACTGAAGTCTTCGACGGACGGTTCTCGTGGTAATTTCGGTGCCACCGTCTTCTATAAATTCTCTCCTAATGTCTTCGGTAATTTAAAACGATCTTGTTCATGCGCTCCAGAGAGCGATCCTCCCTCGGACTGGCCTTTCTGACACGCCCTGAGCAGATTTTCCTCTTTACAGACCTGGACATGATTTTTCAAAAAATCTCCGATGGCGAACTTGCTAAATCCAACTTTTGTACTTATCTCCCGGATACTCAATTTTTCTTTCCGCAAGACCAACACTTTGTTCCTTTCCATTTCGGTAATTTTACTTAAATTTGGCATACTTCAACTTTCGCTGAAAATGCAGATATTGCATGTATTTGTACAAAATAAGTGCCCTACCTGCTGAATCTTACACCTACTGGACCCTATCACCCTTTAACTGCATGTCGACTATATATATATATATATATATATGTATATATATATATCCAGGGTGTACCATTTCTGGAGGTCAATACGAGTAAAAATGACAGCTCTCACTTAGGCAAACAAAAAATTGTGTGGCACCCCTGACGCAATCGTAACCGTTTCGAAGTTACAGGGTGATTCATAAATTTCAGTTTTTCATATGCACATTACTCTTTTATTTTTATCTTTTGATCTACCCAACACAGCGGCATCAAACAAACACTAAAACACTACTATCCCAATGACCTTTCCAAAATTGTCAACAATGTTGATCAAACTCTACCCACTGCAGATACAGTCACTGCTAAAAGCGAAAAAAATTATGTGCAATTACCTAAAATTCCAAATTTTCCCAAATTTTCTCCGAAATTCATGTAATTAGTACACCGATCTTTTATTTTTATTGGATCGCCCATCTTATTACCTTTCCAAAAAGGTGCAACATGGAAAGGTAGACACATGATTAGGAAAACCGCATCCTTAGAACTATCTGAGTACCTAATTATTTTATTGCACTTTAGGTGGGAAATTTCTTACTGAAACAACATTTTTAAGGGGGATAGCCACTGTGACGGCCGAAAAAATTAGTGATTTTTGAGAATCGGGTAAATAAAGGAATTTTTGGATCGGGTTTTTTTTAATTTATTAAGTACACATCGAATAATGTTTCCACAAATTTTTATTGAAAAATCTTACATAGTTTTAACAATATTAATGATTCCGTAGAGGTTGAAAAAAAATTCACCCTCCATGGTCGCATCGATTTTTCAAAAACTGGTGATATGAAAAAATAAATAAAAATTCATTATAATCTGTATGGATGTCGTTATCGTTGTACGTAGCCGTTTTATTTTTTTTTTATTTTTCACAAAATGGCGACTATTTTTACTTTTTCGACCGTTTTTTTTGTTTTCAAACAGTTTAAAAAATAGTAAAAAACAAAATTTCATGAATCGGTTACGCACAACCTTAGCCACTACTAAGACGAACAAAACAAAAAAAAAATTAATAATCGATTAAGAATTGTCCGAGTTATCAATCCGACCAGTTCGAAAAAAGTCGTTTCGAGAAAAACGCGTTTAAAGTTTTTAGTCCATTTCTCTCGCAATGAAATCATATATCTTGCAAAATTGTCATACCTATATTAAACTATCAAGTCCTGGACCATATGACGGTTCTCCCTCTTCATCTCCAGGGGTCTTGGTGACTTTTTTAATTTTGTGATGAACTGTTTCAATGCGATCCTCAGCAGCTTTAATCCGGGTAACATTCCGATCGGGAGGTCACGCGGAAAACAATCGGTCTACCTGCTCTCACTAAAATCGCTGTAACTTAGTCAATTTTTCACATTTTTAACTGCAATTTTGTAGACATATTTTTGAATGTATAAACTTTGATTTAAGACAAAAAAAAATAATTTTTTTTTTTGACCCATCACAGTGGCTATCCCCCTTAAGATAAAAGGTCGAAAATATTTGTTTTGGGTTCACAGGTACCTAAATTTAATTATTGCTGCAAAAAGTTATATAAATGTTAGTGTAATTTTATTTTATTGCTGATATTAGCTTGTGTTAGCCAGAATTCACACCCTTGTATCCTGGCGTTCTGTTACTCGTACCTGATGAAAATTTTGCTATAACAAAGGGTCAGTCAGCAAGAATACCTATCATAGTTGAAAAATAAATCAATAAGTACGGGTGTTTTTTAGCAAAAATTATTAAAAAATGGTAGAATTTACATTTGAGGAATACGCGGATATTATTTACATTTATGGTGTAGTAGACGGAAAAGAGAGAGCGGCTGTACTGAAATATCAAAGGAGATTCCCTAACCGGCGAGCACCCCAAAGAGGGGTATTTACACGGACTTTAAAAGGTTAAGGAAAACAGGAAATTTAACTTCACACAACATGGAGATACGACCCGAAACTTCGGCAACTTCTACCGACGTCTAGCAGCAAATAATTACCATCGTGAGGCAAGACCCTGAGACGAGCACGAAACGAGTCGCAAGGTGATTAGGAGTGTCGTCATCGAAGGTTTGGACGGTAATTCATCGAAAACCCGACGTCCATATCACCCAGCCCAAGGACTACTGGAAAGAGATTCCGAGAGAAAACTGAAATTTAGCGCTTGGCTTCTGGAACGCGACATTGACGGCAGAGCGTTTCTGAACCGAATTCTGTGGACAGATGAATGTCAATTCACCAGGAATGATATCACGAACTTCCATTACCTCCATACCTGGTCGAACACTAACCCAAGCAGCGCAAAGGTGACCTCATTCCAGCAGAGATTCAGTGTCAATGTTTGGGCTGGTATCATCGGCAAATCTATATATTTTTCATGTATATTTCTTTTCCGAAGGGCAGACCATATTACTTCCCTATTGATGGTGTCGAATGCTCTGCGGAAGTCCACGAATTCCACGAATAGCGGCGTATGCCATTCTACAGATTGTTCCGTGATTATTCTCAGGGTATTCGTTTGGTCAGTACATCCCCTGTTTGGTCTGAAGCCAGCTTGGTTGTCACGTAAAATATGTTCAATTTTGTCTGATATTCTATTCATTATAATGCTGGCTAGTAGCTTGTTTATCGTGTTGAGCAGAGTGATGTCTCGCCAGTTGCTGCATTCTTGTAGATTTCCTTTCTTGGGTAATTTTATTATTATGCCATTTTTGCATTCCTTTGGTATGTTGTTACTTGACCAGGTCTCTCTGAGTAGAGGTGTGATGATTTCTGCACTTTGTGCTGGGTTGATTTTTAGGAGCTCAGCTTGTAGTCCATCTTCCCCAGCTGCTTTGTTATTCTTGAGGTTTCTTATTGCCTCTATTACTTCGATGATGCTTGGCTCTGGTATACTGTCTTCATTGCGTTACACCCATTTTGTAGGACCATTCATTTTGCCGCAAGTGCTTAATAGTACAATTTATGCAGACTTTTTGGACAATACACTGCCAGATCTAATAGAGGGTAAGGCTATGGATAATCTTAGGGAAATGTTTCCCCAACACGATGGAGTACCAGCGCATACGGCTAACATTGTGAAGGTAATACTAAGTGAAAAATTTCCTAACCGCTGGATTGGAGGAGGTACACCGATTCCTTGGCCTGCTAGATCTTCAGAACTTACCCTATTGGACTTTTCCTTATGGAGAACAATGAAGGATGAAGTTTGTTCAAGTTCAGTTAACAATAGGGAGGATTTAGTTAGTCGAATTGGGAATGCAGCGACGAAAATACGGGATAGTCTGGCTGCAATACGCCTAAAACAGGGACTTAGCAGGAGGTTGTTGGCATGCATCCAAAGTGGCGGTGGACATTTTGACCGGCTTTTGTTACTTATCAAGATTTATTGTAATTATTTTTAAATTCAATAAAATGCATTTTAAAATTAAGTTGAGTTTAATTTCTTTAATTTGTTGATTTTTATATTACTCTTCGATAGGATTTCTACGTATAAATTTCTACATATTTTCTCTACGTGGACATGTTGCACGTTTTTTAAAAGGTAATAAGATGAGCAATCTAATAAAAATAAAAAAAGAGTGTACTAATTACACGAATTTCGGAGGAAATTTGGGAAAATGCTGAACTTTAGGTAATCGCAAACCACTTTTCTCAGTTTTGGAAGTGATTGTACCTGTAATGGTAGGAGTTAGATCAACATTGTTGAAAATTTTTAAAAGTCATTGGGATAATGGTTTTTTAGCGTTTGTTTGATGTCGCTGTGTTTAGCAGATCAAAAGATGAAAATAAAAGAGTAATGTGCATACCATGAAAAACTGAAATTTATGAATCACCCTGTAACTCCCAAACGCTAGAGATAGCCCCCCCCCCCCCCCCCCCTACCGTACAATTTTTTTGTTTGCCTAGTTGAGGTATATAACCCTACTCATTTTGGCACCTCATATCTGAAACACCCTGTATGAGTCAAGCGATGAGTTGATCGCGTTACTTGAATCTGGTCTTTTACCATCCTGATATGTCTCTTTCTAGTTCCCGTAACGTGAAGCATGGGAAGTGAGAAAGACGTACATTTTAAAGTAGATTCCTAACCTTAAAAACGTTACTCTGCAACGATAAAACGTTAGTCTGCAACAATAGACGTATGATATTCTGTTGTCAGCAATAAACCTGAAACTCTCATGGTGAAATTCCAACCCGTTATTGCTTACCCCGACGACTTAGCCTCATGCATATCTTTATCGAATTACTCATTACTAAACATCTACCAAAAATAAAGGAAAATCTACGGATTATCATTTATAATAATTAGCAAATGTAAGTCATGTTAGTAAAAAGAAATTTGCCGAAGTACACATGCTTATTTAAAAATGATTAATTTAAGAATATTCACTTAGCATTTAGGTGAACGGGCTAAACAACTTAAGAACAGGGGAAATCATAACTGTTACCATTTTCAGAAGATGTATCCTAGCGCTTTGATATATGTACATAATATGTATGCATCTACATATGTAGGTAAATGTTTCGGTGGCAAATTACAACTAACGTGATAATTTTCTCACGTTAATCTGTCTATGCATACATTATATTATTCACATCGATTGCACCGAAAATGATTTAATATGAAACTGTAGTAATTTTTGCAGCATCGCCAAATGTCCCATAAACGGAAGACAATCATGGAGAATTCACCTCCTCATTTGGCAGGAGCCCACCCACAAGAAGTTCGTGATTTGCCTTACGACTTCAGCTTGCATTTTTCAACTTCATTGGGCCTATCTTGATTCTTACATCTCACTCAATACCAGCTACCTACGTTGTGAAGCTGTTACCTGTTTGGTCAAAAGTGACCAGGTTGTGGCGGCTTACGATTTCAGCTTTAATGCCTTGGGCTTTCTTAGTCAACAAAACCATATTAGATTGCGCGGTTCTGGTAGCTAGATTCAAAGAAATGCATTATTCCTTCAACGCAACTTATTCTAACAATTGAGTAGGTATTTGCTGTAACTGGATTTGGAAAAGGATGGACGGGGACTGAAGTCAAGAAATACACGCCAGGCTCGAACCGATATTATTGGCTCTTATTCGACATTCCCTTTAAATTGAATTTCTTGCAGCCATCAGTATTTGGAATGATCGAAGTAACTACATATTCTTAACAGCCACTCTCTTCACAACATCAGGCTGCCATTGTTGGAAACCGCCTTTTTTCATTGCTACAAATTCAATGCTGGGTACTTCTCGTACCGTGTACTTCAGCTGCGCATGGGTGCTATTCTGTAGTTGGATTTAATGCTGAATCGGGGCAGAGCTATTCAATCTGTGCATAAATTATTTAAAAACAATGTTGATACATGAAAATTCAATGCACAGTTATTTGATCCTCTCACGCGAATGACTGGAAGTCATAAGAAAACCAGAACCACGGCTACTGCAATAGTATCTACGACGAGTTGAATAATTATTATTATCATCACAAAAATGAGATAAACGTTGCTCAAGCCAGCATAGTTCATTTAACCCAACTACAGTTTTTGCTATGAATATTATTCACTGGTAATGTGAATAAGTGCAAACTCAACCTTCGAAAGCCTGCGGAAATTGTGATTTGAATAGTTCCACAGAGGTATTGTTTTTTTCTTTAATTTTCAAAATATTAACTTTCACAAAATATAGCAACGCTTGGTGTTATCTGGTTTAAAAAGCTTAACAACAGCATTTGATTCCCTTATATTTCACATTAGTAATTATGCTACACCTTTTCCTCATGAATTCACAGAGTTCCATTTTATGGACTTAATAATTAGGTTTTTATTTTACACAACTAAATTTAATATAGTTCTTTAAATAATAAGATTGCATACAGGTGCGGATCAATCCTCGACCGAACTTTTTACTGTTTACAAGAACCTTTATAAAATAATCTCTAATTAAACCTATTATTATTATTATAATACTGAACGAGAGAGATGGAGTGATTCAAATGCTTAGAATATATAACAACAGGAAAGGTCCTTACTGTGAAACCGTGTACGTGTGATCCGCATTTGGCTTTACAGCGAGGTGAGGACGGAGAGCTCTTCTCCGATGGTTTAACAATTTTGTTTTGTAATTCCATATAAAGTTCCGATTGTTTTTACTCTTTATTTTAGTGCAATATATTAGAAAACTTTAAAGCTAATAGCTTTCAACTTTTTGAAGTGTAGACAGTGTACTTTAATAGTGAAATTGTTGAAATGAAGTGCGCGGATTTGTGTTATGCAAACAATCGGCGTTGTACACGTGGGATATCGTTTTTCCGGGAAATTTTTGATTAAAATAATGTTTCGTTAGTTCTTAAGCTTGATATAATTGCATTGACACGCTAAGAACAGCAACGGAACTTAAAGAAAAGTGAAGTTTTCTTGGCGTTCTTAGTTTGTTTACATTTTCTAAGATCGAATTTTTTGCTTTTCCTTAGCTAACTCAGTGGCTCGTGATTTAACTTTTATAAAGGAACACTAAACACTTAAATTCGTGATTAAAATGATTAAAAGTTTTTATTTAATTTTGTGATATAGATTCGCTAAAAAGAAAGAAAATCATTCGTAATACCTTGAGGCAATTGTAAAATGCGATGACGCTCTAATTTCCAATTTATTTTGGCCCTCCTCTAGAGATGTCGCTGTTTTACTGCTGCCATGACGGAAACAAACACAACTCAACGATTCAACTATATCAAGAAAAGTGCCGAGGTTTTTTGGCTTTAGGGCCTCTCCTTATAGTCCTATACTCGAAGGTCAAATGTAGACTTATTTCGAGGGGCCAACAAGTACTTTTTTACTTTGTCAAAATATTTTCGTTCAAAGCCCGTGATGTTTTAGGACAGAGACATTAAAATGTTGGTGGAGAAAGGTCATTTCGAACGATAGAAATTACATTTATCTTTCTTTTAAAAAATCACATGATTTTTCGGTACCCCCAATATTTGCAGTGGCTTGGATGCAGTGGCGGATTTACCGGATAGGCAAGGTAGGCAGCTGCCTAGGGCGGCAGATTTCAGGGGCGGCGATAGATTCATGATTTTGCACTTTGAAAAGCACGGCGTAAAAACATGTAAAAATAATTTTCGTAACTATACGTGACAGACTTATTTATAAAACTTCAATTATATTAAGAGTAATTACAGTATCAATTGTGAAAACGAAGGAAAAAAATCAAAACGAATAAATGATGCTACGTACAGTAGTAATAATCTCTATGAATCTGAACTTATTGATCATGACTAACCTGAAATCTATTATATCCTGTAATATACAATCTCACATACGTTAACGGAACTATACTTGAGATGAGTAAAAGAAAATTGAAAAAGGGCGGCAATTCTGCATCTGCCTAGGGCGGCGAACTGTCTCAATCCGCCACTGCTTGGATGGGGTTTTCTCCTGAGATGTAGAACACTTCTTCTGGCTTAGCGTTGATCTAAAAGTCCCACATCAAGCCTATATAGACTGATATATAATTCCCATATTTGGGCAGAGGCCAGGCATACCATATTATCCGCGTTGAATTAAGTTCAAACAAAGACTATAAAACTTACAGGCGACTCCACTATCTCTAAAAACATTGACTCTGTGAAGCATCGACGCAATTTCGGCAGTCTTTAGTCTTACAGGTCAAATTTTGTCACACTGTCAAATTTCGCGAATTTTCCCTAAGCGTGCATGTGGAATAGGTTACCATCTTGTTTTTCTAACGTCTTATCAGTCCGAAACTGTCAAAGGAGGCGAATTTCGTCACCTCCTTCACTAAACACCTATTAACCTTAAAAAAAACCCTGAGCTTTCGCATTGTGATTAAAAAAATATTCATTGAATATAATTTATTACTTTTATTAATAATATAATTTAAAAAAATTGGTTAAGAGTATGTTGGACACGCGAGTTACGTTGCCATTTCCGCTGAACTTGCAAAAGAAAAATTCGTTAACAAGAAATGACCGTAAGGTGATATTCTCTAAGAGAACGGAAAACTTAAACTTTCCCACACCATCAGCGAATTCCCAGACGGCAACGGATCCACATGAAATTATACTCTTCTGATTATGATTGCATTTGGATGAAAAAAACAACTTTTGCTTCTAATCAAATTAAGTTAGTTCTGACTTGGTTTTATAATCGTACAGACGCAAAAGAAAAGATTCTGAAGAATCTCGGTAAAACTCTTAAGAGAATTTATATGTAAATTTTGTAAATAAGTTTTCGTGGTTAAATAAAAGTGTAGTGATCTAAAGGAATATTTTATTTAAATAATTAATTTTTTTTTTTTCTCACAATTAATTACGGAAAAATAAAACTGGCGCAGTCGGTAGGATATCTTTCTAAAGAAAGATATCCAGTGACACGAAAAATAGAAAAATATCCAGTGTTACGGAAATTTAAACTATTAAAGTGAAAGTGATCAATTAAAGTAACGCAGCAAGGCTTCACTTCAGTTTTGTGTAGAAACAACGATCACGATTAGTGCAAAAAGAAAATTGCGATTCGATAATAATCGAAACCTTGAAATGGCGACAATGGAACAGATGGTGGCTCAGATAAATACCCTTACACAAAAATTAGCTGAACAAGAAACCAAACTTAATCGAGCTAATTTGACAAAATTTGAGCTGACTGCCGACCAAATAATTAGAAATTTCAACGAAATACCAACATTTTCCGGAGAAGACTCCTTCAAATTAAGATCATTCCTAAAAACTGTCGAAGATGTAGAGGCTCTATGTGGCGATAACAACGTTCAATTGAAACAGTACTGCCTAAAAAAAGTAATTAATGGAAAAATCATCGGTAAAGCAAGAAACGCCATCCTAGAAATCCCAGAGCATCGACGGAACTGGACAACTGTAGTAGAGACATTGAGGCTAAGATTCCGGCCAAAGCAGACAATACACCAGTTGATGTTTCAAGCGAAGGAAGTAAAGGTACACAATTTGAAAGATTTGTTTAATAAATTAACTAGCATTAAAAGCCAAGTCAGTGAAATTTGTGATTATAATGAAGAGGATAGTTACACTTACGAAGCAATTGATAGGGAATTAATTCAAATTTTAAAATCTAAGCTAATACCTATTCTACAAGTACAAATAGACCAAGATAAAAGCTTGTTTGAATTAGATAATTCTTTATGTCAGACGGAAATATATACAAGTGATGATGTGATTAAAAATATATATAAGATTAATAAAAGTGATAGAAATAGCAAAGAAAATCAGTACAGTAAACGAATTAACAGTGGTAATCGCGATCCTTATAGAAATTACAATGCTTATAACCCACCAAAATTTTCTAACTCTCCGAATTTTTATAACTCGCCCAATTATCATAACTCCACTAGACCTAGATTCACTCAAACTTCTACGAACAATAACAGAAACTCAGGACAATATAGGCGACATAACTTTATACAAAACAGATCAGGACAGTATAGAAACAATAATAATGACGTATCCGAACCAATGGAGGTAGATAACTTTAATAGAGAGAGTGTTGTTAATCAGGAGGTAAATTTTACAAACTAGCCTCGGACAACAAATTACCAATAATCAAATTAACTTTTGATAATATCTCATTAAATTGTTTGATAGATACAGGCTCAGACACTAGTCTTTTAAAACCCAATGTACTACCTTACGATATCTTAAAGTTAGAAAAACCCCTCACATATAACTCATTAGGAGGTCCAAATTGTGTAACACAAAAGATAATCACACCTATTCCTAAAGAAATGAAAAGAGAAGGAACACTTGAATGGAAAATTTTCCCTCTTAAGAGTAGAAAATACGATGCAATAATCGGCATCAATTTTTTAATCCCCTTCCAATCAAGAGTTGATGTTCATAATCAATATTTAGAAATCTTCTCTAAATATAAAATACCTTTTGAGAACATTGACTATCCAAATGAAATTGCTCAAGCAAATCATCTCGAACCTATAAATGACGCAAAGGAAGAAATTTCTAATAGAATTAGCCAATCCCATCTTAATTTCGAAGAGAAATCGCACTTAAAAGAGTTATTAGTCAAAAACAAAGATTTGTTTTTCTGTGAAGGCGACAATTTGACCTTTACACATGAAATCAGATTAAAGTCTGAAAATCCAATCTATTGTAAGGTTTACCGCTATCCGCAAATACATGAAAAGGAAATTGAGTCCCAAATTAAAGAAATGTTAAAGCAGGGTATAATCAGAGAATCTAATTCACCTTACAAGTACCCTCTTTGGATTGTTCCCAAGAAAATGGACAATTCCAATGTTAAAAAATGGCGAATAGTAATAGATTACAGGAAACTCAATGAAATCACTGTAGATGATAAGTTTCCTATCCCGAATATCGATAGTATTCTGGATAAATTAGGAAAGGCCCAATACTTCACAACACTTGATCTGGCAAAAGGGTTCCATCAGATCTTAGTGAAGGAAGAAGACCAAAAGAAAACAGCCTTTTCTACACCATTCGGACACTACGAATATATTCGTATGCCCTTTGGCTTAAAAAATGCACCAGCAACCTTTCAGAGGTTGATAAATTCAGTATTAAGAGAATATATAAACAAGATCTGCGTAGTATATCTTGACGATATACTAATCTTTAGTACTTCTCTTCAAGAACATGCTACAAACATTAACAAAATTTTTAACAAACTTCGGGAGGCAAATCTTAAGATACAGATCGACAAATGCAATTTCTTCTGCAAAGAAACAGAATATCTTGGTCATGTATTGACTACTACTGGAATCAAACCGAATCCCAAGAAAATTAAAGACATCACAGAACTAAAACTCCCCATAACACAGAAGCAGATCAAATCATTCTTGGAAAAAGGTTATTACAGAAAGTTTATAAAAGATTATGCCAGAATAGCCCAACCAATGATTAAATATTTAAAAAAGAATACACAAATTAATAAATTAGATCCTTCTTACATCAACGCCTTCGAACAGCTAAAGACTTTAATTACTTCGCATCCTATACTTAAATACCCCGATTTAAACAAGCCATTTAAAATTAATACAGATGCAAGCCAACAAGCAATTGGAGCTGTACTACTTCAAGACAAGCACCCAGTTGCTTTTGCTAGTCGGACTTTGAATAATCATGAAGTGAGATATAGTACTACGGAAAAAGAATTATTAGCCGTTATATGGGCAGTAAAATACTTTAGACCCTACATATATGGTAAAGAATTCGAACTTCAAACAGACCACCAAGCCTTAAAATGGTTACACACTAAATATTTAGGT
The DNA here is from genome assembly GCA_964036015.1 of Leptarthrus brevirostris. NCBI lineage: Eukaryota > Metazoa > Arthropoda > Insecta > Diptera > Asilidae > Leptarthrus > Leptarthrus brevirostris. The sequence continues at coordinate 68,713,872 of OZ038372.1, read as the reverse complement.
AAAGACTTAAATCCCAGATTGCAAAGATGGATTCTGTCCCTTGGTGAATACAATATAAAAATTGAATATTTAAAGGGAAAGGAAAACAAAATTGCAGATTTCCTTAGCAGAATTAACACCGATGATCACGAAATAAACGGACTGACCGAGACGATCAGTCTTAACGAAGGAAGAGATCCTTCGGAACATAATGGCAACATGGATATTTCAGAAAATAATGAAAACTCAGACCTTTCGGAGAATATAAATGATAATCTCTCCCTCCAAGCTACAATTCATTCGCAAGACGAGGAACAAAATGATCACATTCCTATTCTAGATACTATAGTCAATAGATTCAAAACCCAAATTATAATCACAACAAACTTTACCCAACAAGTCGAACAAATATTAGGAAACCGACGAATATACATAAACCCAGACTCAACCCCACAAGAAGTAATCAGTATACTAAAAACTTATATATCAAATAGTAAGATAGCAATCTATACTGAGATATCAGATCACGATTTTAATTCCATTCAACAAATACTAATTAAAGAATTTCCCAATACGAAGTTCATAAAATGCTCTTATTTCGCTCAAGACATTGAAACTGAAGAGGAGTTAATCAAAATAATATCCATTCAGCATAAAGAACAAAAGCACCCCGGTATCATTGCCCTTTACGAAGATTTAAAAATTAAAATTTATCACAAACAACTCAAGATTATTATAAACAAAATTACGAATAATTGCGACATCTGTAATAGAGGTAAATACGATAGAAACCCAATAAAACCTACATTCAAGAAAACTGAAATTCCTACAAAGAAAAACCAAATTGTTCACGTAGACACTTACACCAATAAAAAACAAACGTTTATGGTCTTTATTGATAAATTTACTAAATTTGCAACAGCATACCCAGTCGAACATAGAAACCACACGGAAATTATTGAAAAATTAAGAATGTATTTTAACCATAAAAAACCACAAAAGCTCGTAGCCGACAACGAATTTAAATATGTCAATATTAAAGAATTCCTAAGACAAGAAAATGTTGAACTACATTTAGTTAAACCCAATAGCCATACAGGTAATTCCGACGTAGAAAGACTCAATAGTTCCCTCACAGAAAAATTACGTATACTTAATTTAGAACAACCAAACCCAATACGAATTCAAATGTTAGATGCAATAAGATGTTACAATAATCAATATCACAGTACAATCAAAACCACTCCATTTAGTGCTGAAGAAGGAATAGTACCGACCGAACTAATCTATAACAATCTGATTAAATCTCAAGAAAAAAGATTAGAAAAACATAACAAGGTTAGAGAAGAATATGAAGAAACGAGAAAACATGGTTACATAAAAAATTACAAATCTTTAAGACATAAGGACGAACCTAAATTCAGAAAATATAATTTATGTAATATACATCCTTCTAATATAAAACGTCCCCTTAAATTTTCAGATAATGATGTTCACATTTCTAATAATAACAATGCTACAGCCAACAATGACTCAACTACAAGTAGAGAAGATCGAATCTAATACCGGCTACACTATTATACAAGAAAAAGAGGTTTTAATACCCAAAACTTACAACTTCTCTCTGCATATTATTGATCTCAATCAAATTGACAGTGTAATAAAAGAATTAACAAATAGCACATCTTTACTTCCTGGAAATGTTAGCTACCAATTATTAAAAGACATAGACAAACTACAAGATAAGTTAGAAACTTTAGGAAACGGACATCATAGCATACAAAAACGTGGATTATTTAACTTCATAGGAACAATTAATAAATGGATTACAGGAACCATGGATGACGATGACAGACACACTATAAATCAACATTTAGAGTATATAGACACTAACAATCATAACTTAATAACCAACAACAACAAACAGGTACAGATAAACGAAAACTTTAACGCATCTTTAAATAAACTAATTAATGTTATAAAAAATGATAGAGCAATCATTAAAGGCTTCTTAAAAGCGAACGCTGATAAAATATCTTTGAAAATTGCAATATTTGATATCAAATTAAATATTCAAGAGGTAGATAGAATGATAAGTGAATTGCAAGATAACATTATATTTTCCAACCTTAATATCATCCATCCATCCCTATTAACTCACGAAGAAATTCTTGAATATCAGATAAATTCGGATAAAATAAAAAACCTGAAGGTGGGATTTGCCAAAACAACCGCGGATAAATTAAAATTCTTAGTAAAGATTCCGTATAGAATGACACTTATAAATAAAAAATTAATCATACCTTTAGCAGATGTAAATACTTGTGATATTGTTAAATCACCAATCACTGAAACTTTTGAATATCGAGGTGACTATTACGAATATGACCAAAACAAAGCAATTCATCAGTTAAATAATTTAGAACATTGTTTCTTAAATAAAAATTGTGAAAATATAAAAAGTTGCAAAACAGAATCTTATAAAATAGGAGATGACAGTCTCCTTATCCAATTAGCAAACAATGTAACTGTAACGTCAAATTGCGACGAGAGAAAATTTGTTTTATGTGGAAATTATTTTATTAAATTTTATAATTGTAGTATCAATGTAGACAATAGAACTTACAGTAATAAAATAAAAGAGATAACAAATAAATATTTTATACCAAATTTAGACTATAGATCTGAAAATTATACTTTGTCTTTTGATGAAATTTTACTAGATACAAAGGAAAATATAAAAGAAATTCAAGAATTAAAATTCCGCAAAATTATATTTTATTCAGGAATTAGTACTACAGTAATCATTATATTAATAATAGCGATAATAGCTTTATATATATATTGTAAACAAAAACGATTAAAAGTAAAAGTTGTTAATAGGATTCAGGAGAATCCTTATCTTAACGAAGGAAGAGTTACGTTGCCATTTCCGCTGAACTTGCAAAAGAAAAATTCGTTAACAAGAAATGACCGTAAGGTGATATTCTCTAAGAGAACGGAAAACTTAAACTTTCCCACACCATCAGCGAATTCCCAGACGGCAACGGATCCACATGAAATTATACTCTTCTGATTATGATTGCATTTGGATGAAAAAAACAACTTTTGCTTCTAATCAAATTAAGTTAGTTCTGACTTGGTTTTATAATCGTACAGACGCAAAAGAAAAGATTCTGAAGAATCTCGGTAAAACTCTTAAGAGAATTTATATGTAAATTTTGTAAATAAGTTTTCGTGGTTAAATAAAAGTGTAGTGATCTAAAGGAATATTTTATTTAAATAATTTATTTTTTTTTTTCTCACAATTAATTACGGAAAAATAAAACTCGCGCGTGATATGGTTCCATACAGTTATTTCTAAACTTTTCATAAACTATTTTTGCAGCAGTGTTCGTTATATTTTTCATTGAAAGTACTAACTAAGGGCTACATTCAGGAATTTTCGAAGATCTGTTGTATCAACAATTTAAAAAGTAGCGTTGGTGATGACATTGCAAGCAAATTTTTCGTGACTGAAGGATTAAAGTCAAAAAGTCCTAAGACATTTTTGTAGACCTATCTAAGTAAAAGAAAAAATTGTCAGCACACATTCTATGAGAGGGAGGCCCAAAAATATCATTTTTTTCAAAAATCTCATCAACATGATGTTGGTACCGTCCATATACCAAATTTTATCTTAATAAGTTTACAAATGAGAGAATGGGAAGACTGTAACATACGGACAGACCGAAACTATAATCGTTCTAGTTGCTCCGGAAGGCTTAAGCCTAAACCTCACCTACATAAGCACAGGGAGAAAGTTAAACTTCTTTCGTCTTTGTTAATTAAAGAATGTTAATTAAGCAGGTGAAAAAGAGTAATTAAACACATTAAATCAATTTTCAAAACTTACAATAGTAGTTTATAGTAACTATAGTGTTGGAATGTTGTTCTGGAATTTTATAAGGTAAAAAGACGTTATTCAAATCCAAGAAAAATATCATGGATATTCAATTAAATGTTTATCCAATTGTGACACACAGTCATAAAATCAGATTCTAGCCCCCCCTTCTCTTTAACAAAAACCTAGATTCGCGTCAAACACACAAATAACAAATTCAACAAATGCCCTCCCTCCACGAGAGTGAAAACCTAAATCTGCGCCTGATTCCATAGCCCAAGTTTAATATACAATTAACTTGGCAACTGTTATGAAGTAAAGGTGACTTAACATTTTTAGAGCGCTTGTCTTTGAGCCTATGTCTCTCTTTCTTTGAAATTGAAATTGAACAAATAAAAATGAATTTAAAGCAGCAGAAGTAGTAGGTGAAGCCTACTGTGATTAATTACTCATACAGCATCGCAAACAAGGAAAATTACTAGTTTAATTCTGTTTATTTTACCTGCCACATAATTTGCTATTCCAATAGTCCGGCATAAAAGATGTTTAAATCACTCGCTTATAGTATAATCATCAAAATTTAATAATAGCTTTAAAGCCACTTTTTTTTAAAAAACTTTTTTTTTATAAAATGATAAAAGTGCAGCTGTGAATCAACCGTTCAACCTTTTTCGGATATGTTAATGGGATCCTGTCGAGTTGAAGGAAGTAAAACTTTACATTTATCACCATACATTAATAATATTGAGCTACATAAAATTATAAAAGAAAGATAAATAATAACAAATAAGCGATAAATTTATTTATAACGTACACTGTAACAAATCGCAGTTAAATGTAATAAAATTGCATTGGGCAAAATTTACTATTTTTCTTTCACTTATGCCATCCACTATATATTCGGATTTTATCAATAGCTAATTCTATATTAAATAAGATAAAAATGTAAGATATATAGAATTATTAATTCAAATCAATTACATTATATGTTACGTCTTTTACGTTAGAGTATAGTAAGCTTTTCGTCAAAACAACAGAAAACCTTTTCCAAAAATTGAAGATTGTTGTTGGATTTAAGTTCATTGAGGAAACTAACTTTATAAATATTAGAAAGTATATATAACAGAATTATTACTGGCGTTATTAGAAAAATGAATGAATGAAATGAATGAAAAATGATTCTTTTTCCTTCTAATTGCGTTTTTTTTTCATCTAAATTGTTTTCCAACAACTACATATTTCCCTGATCTACTAGCGTTTCCCTGTATTTCTCATCAACTCTTTACGAGGTATTCCACAGTTAACCAACTTGAGCTTATGAACCACAGCAGTGGCTATGGCTGTTAATTAGTACACGTATAACTAAGAACCACTCAAATCATTTACATGTGTTTTATAAATTTAATTAAATGTATCTTTGCTAGACGGTTATCACCCAATTAAATAGTATTTAATGCTTTTACTATTGAGACTTACATCAGAGATCCGAAACGCCGGATATTTCCCTCCGAGACAGTATAGCTTCAGGGCGGGGCTATCCACGGCGGATGCAATTCTGGAGGTTATCGAGGCGGTTAGGAAAGCCGAAGACCATAGCCGCTACTCGCGTAGAGTGGTGCTTTTGGTAACACTACACTTCAAGAACGCCTTCAACTCCGCGCGATGGGTGGACATGCTGGAAGCGCTAGAGGGCCCGTTCCAGGTGCCGAGATACCTCTTGCGGATAGTGGACGACTATCTGAAAGACCGATACTTATTGTACGAGACAAAGGAAGGACAGCGAATAAGGAGGATTACGTCGGGGGCAGCGCTGGGATCAATACTAGGACCGGATCTCTGGAACGCCACCTACGACAGTCTGCTACTAATCGAACTGCCTAAAGAAACGTCCCTGGTTCGGTATTCGAACGATGTTGCTGCACTGATATCAGCACGCGACGTGCAACAGGTGCAGCTCAAGCTGAACCACGTGATGCGAGCCGTAAACAGAGGTCGTTGTGCTGACCAAAAAGAGAATCCCGACCATCCTTCCAATGCGAGTCGGAGAAGAGACCATATAAACAACACCATCGGTGAAGTATCTCGGCGTTACGATTGACAGCAAGATAATTTTCTTCCAGCAGATAAAGGAAACTGCAGACAAAGCAGCAAGCTGCGTCACTTTGCTGAGCAGGCTGATGGCCAACGTGGGAGGTCCAAGTTCGAGCAAGCGCCACCTCCTGATGACAGTAGTACACTCAACCCTACTGTATGGTGCGGAGGTATGGGCGGAAGCCCTAAGTAAGAAGCAATATTGGAAGAGACTTGGCCAGGTACAATGGCGCGCAGGCCAGAGAGTGGCCTCAGTGTACCGCACTGTCTTCGAACCGGCCGTCCTGATGATTGCAGGGGTGGTTCCCATCGACCTGCTCGCCAGGGAACGAAGGGCGATTTATCTCAGGAAAGGTGGAAACAAAGATGTACAATATAGACCAAGGCATGATCGCCGATGAAAAAACCTAGAATCACACGGATGATATCCTGCGGAGGAAAAATAAAGACCTAGCATAGCAGGCCGCCGCAGACGAGATGGTCGCCTGACGGGCTAATGGAAAGGAATGTGAAAAACGGTTCCAGGCTAGTGTCCGGAGGGCAAGGGAGATGTTTTAGTCGGTAAACTGTGCCACAGGAGTCTGACACTACTGGGAAAGGGTGTCCAGCGTGCATAAAGCATTTCACCTCCCTCAAAAAAAATGCTTTTACTATTAATGTGATAAAAACATTGATTAAGAGGGAAGTAAAAAATTATTATTTCTCCAAAAATCTTCCCACCCCCCCCCCCCCCACCCCCCTCCAACACACACACTTTGAAATTCTGTACCCATCACTGGCCAGGTTGGTAAAACCGCGGTTGGCGATGGTTCGGCATGAATTACAAAATAGGAAAATGTAATAATATAAGCAGTTACACTGTAAGCTTTAAAAAATACATATTTTACGTACATCCATATGAACCAATCACAGTATGGTGCAGGATAATAATGACCTATTTTTCTACAACTCAATATCGTCAAGTGCACTATTATTTCCCTTTTCAAGACCCATTGGGTTTTAACGATACTATAGACGAATGCTCACTTGCTAATCAGTAAATTAAATTCATAGACCTGCGAATTTAAACTTTTATGTTCCCCTTTTAATAACAATGTTTATTTTTAGATAATAAAGTGTGCTGATTGCAAAAATAGCGTTGGTTTTTTCTATCACATAAGTGTTTTTATTGATTTTTTTATTGACCATTATTTGATAATTATCAAAACAATTAGGCCTATGTTATTGTGTAATCTTTAAAATTTAATGGGTTTAACAATTTTGTTGATAATCGCAATTGAAAATTTGATCGATAACAGTTAATTCAAATCAATTTATCAAATTCACCAATTGAAATAATTAATTAATATTTCAATTGAAATTAGCTGTTTTTCACAATTGAAATAAATATAATCGATTGAAAATTAATTGTCCTTTAGATTGGCAATCAGATTGACAAATTCAAGTTTTAGAAATTGTTGTAATAATATTAAAGTGTCCTTTTCAATTTCAATTCAAGAATTCACGAATTTTATATTATAATTGCATAAAAAGTTTTATTCGATATAAAAAAAATTTCCGGCCACGTGCTAGACAGACTTTTTATTTGTTTCCGGAACTATTAATGTCTGGAACTTCTATTTATTTTTCCTGTAATATACAAGACCTTCTAATAATACGAATTATTTTGAATTTTTCAGCTTACAATCTTCGTAGAGAAGGACGGAGAGGGTGGTGTTTTTTGGCACATTTTTGGGCGTAAGTCAAAATTTTATGCGGATTAAAACTAAAAATATATTTGTTTGAATCCTTAATACAAGCATTTAAATCAGTGTTGTGCGTGTAGATTACATCGTGTACTCTACACGATAATTTACGTGTAATCTACACGCACTCTACATGGGATACTTTACATCTACACGTAAAGTAAATACATAATTTTGATTTTTTACAAGATTTCATGAAAAGGTATCGTTAATAGAAAGCAACGTTTATATGGACCATAATTTTAGTATTCATTTGTATCATTTGAGTCTGCGAGTTTTAGGGTAAAGTATACATGTAACAATTTTTTTGAATGTTCAAAAGATAATCTATTCCTTGTTGGTGAGTGAATGTATGCCCAATTGGAAAAGGACCTCTCCAGTTCAGCCGATGAAGCTGGATTTTGCAGAAGTTTAATGGCTAATTTAGATAAAGCTGGATGGTTAAATTCAGTCATGCTCCAAAATACAATAGATTTTTCAACATTTTTCTCTATTAATTTTGGAAAAACAGGCCCTGATTGTTTCCGAAAATGATGCCAGTCTTCAACATTCTTGGTATCTAGATGGTCGAAAATAAAATCGTTTATGATGTCTTGTTGTTCAATAGTCAAAAACGCATTGTCATATGAAAGATGAAGGTAATATGTCACTACATTTAAAGCCATTTCCTTTCGTTTTTTTAAATTATCCTTAAATTTTTCTGGTAATTCTAATTTTAGCCACAATAATGCTGAATCTGCGATAGAAACAGAAGAGTTCTGGGAGAAATTGACAAGTTCACATACTGGATCGAGAAGCTTAATTGAGACCGTAACCTCGTTCATGAATTTATCATAAAATAACAATAGTGAGACACTTTGTTTAATTTTTCTGGGACTAGGATCGACTGCTATTTGCTTCATTATTTCTTTGTTTTGAATGAGACAAGAAAAAGAATAACCGTAGAAACACCATCTCTCTGTAAAGACGCAGTCGAAATTCGAAATTTCTATAATCTACACCAAAACTCTACATAATACATACTCTACTTAAGGGGGTAGCCAGGTTTCAATGACCTCTTTTTTCAACTACATTTTTTTAACATTAATCTTTATTTGACATTTACAAATTTTTAGTATGTTTTCTAACATGTTAATAACTTCCAAAAAAAACATTTATTTTCATTTTTCATTAACATCCGGTTAATTTATGGCCGATCTGATGACGCCATGTTAAGAAACGGTTGCCATGATTTCTCAACTTTGGGTTATCTAAAACACAAAACAAAAATTGATTATAAAAGAGCACATAAATAGCTATATCCTGAACCTCAGTTATGGAAAAAAATTCATAAATAAACAAATAGTGCAAGTTTTTGTCATTTTTTCTTTTTTTTCTACATTTTTTAAGCAAGAACTGTTTCATATTGTTATTAAATATTATTTGAAAATCAAGACCGAGGTTCATGCGATTGCTAAGCTTTTTCTGAATATTTAAAAAATGTGTTTTGGGATAAACGCGTTTAAAAGATAAAGTGCGAAAAACACGTCTCATCGTCGAAATATGGGAATCAAATTATCTCACTTTTAATCGGCAATGCCTGCTCCGTACAATATTCCTTCTTCGTCCTCAAAATGCTCGTTCTCGCGGGATCTATCTGCTCTCATCTGTGTACGATGTTCTTTTGAGGCCTCGCAACTGCGGTTTGTAAGATGCGAGCGCAACTGCCGATTGTAAGATGCGAGCGCTCGAGGCTTGGCGGCGTGATTCATTTTTCGGCCACTTCTGATACGCTATGAGATCAAAAGTCGTTTTTATCTTATTTCTGAGGTTATAGAGTGACTAAATATTGAGAAAAAAAAATTCAATTTTTTGAAAATTTCAAACCTGGCTACCCCCTTAATTTACATATACATACTCTACACGTCGACGTAGATTATTGATTTACACGTGTAGACGCACAACCCTGATTTAAATGATACCCGACACAGTAAAACTTTTCAGTTCTCAATTTGCCCCCTATTCAATTAAAAGAAATATTTTTTTTCGAAATTTGTTCAAGAGAAATAGATGCAGGTAAATGACCACATTTCAAATCGATAGCAATAGTAGTTACGAATAAAAACTGCCGTGACATGCAGAGGAACACAGACAGACACGGAATATTCACCAGAAGGGTCCTTTAACCTTTCAGGTATGAAACCATAAAAATGCCAAAAATTAGTAAATATTTAAATTAACAAAAACAACTCCTTAATTTTTAAATTTTTAACAGAAAAGTCAATAATTTTTTATCGATTGATATTTTAATAATTTACATTAGCAACCGCTAAATTTAAGTGGAAATTAAATCGATTAGAGTTTTAATTAAGTTACCTGTTAATCATTTATTCAATAATAATAATATTGTATTTAAACAAATAAACAATTTGGAATGCCGATTAATTCCTAATTTCGTTCATTATTTTCTGTGATTAGCAATCGAATAAGAAATGCTTTGGCTAAGGTTGACTGTTAGGAGAAAAATTGCTGCTATAGAGCAAAGAAAATTTGTAGTTTTTCCCATCTCTGCCAGCAATCTACTGTCAACGAACGCTGAAAATTTAATCATTTCATCAAACAAATGCATCGCCCTATATTAGCACGATCGTTCATGTACAGGTGTACTCAATCCACATGTTTCCTTTGTACGAAAACCAAGTACAAGACGGTTTGTCATTAAATGTAGATTTCAAAATGTACAGTTCCCAAAATGTTGAGAAATTTTACAAATAATTTGCTTATGGAATTTTGATTAAGACCAAGTATAAGTGCATAGATGTTTTCGAATTTTCTGAGTAAAAATAGATGAAATGTTCTCAAAGTCAAGTGCTTAAATATTGAAATCAGAAATAACTGTCCAATAACCGAGCATAACCTCTGGCGCGCACAAATTCGTGTAACTGCTCGCTCCTGATCTATTAAATAATTCATGGCCTACCGGAGAGGAAGAGACTCGCATGGGCAATTATATACGAATGGTAATTTTTAACAATTAAAATTGCATAAAAATTTTCCTCTAGCGTGCATCAAGTGCATTCTCAACCAAAGAAGAAGACAGTGCAGCAGTTGATTGCGTGCAAGACAACTATTTTCCCGTCTTGTTGTTCCAGAGGTGCGCGCATATCGCTTCAGATCAGCTCAAGAAAATAATTAGTACGACATGAGCTGAATGAAAGTGATTCTATGGTTTGCGCGTTTGCGTGGTGGAAAATAATAAGTTTCGGTGTATAAGATGAAAATAAATTTCAGATTTACCTGTAGTAGTCGGTCTTGCAGTAGATGTTGCCATCTCTAGAAAAGCAAGAAGTTTCCCTATCTAATGGTAGGCGGCAAACACAGCATTGAAGACAGCCTGCGTGCCAGCGCTTTTCAACAGCCGAGAGGTAGAACCGGTCCTAAAAATGTAACTCACTATAACTTTTCGCAATTATCTTACTCAAATTTACTGCCAACCTGTATTAGCCTCCCGCAACCGGCGCAGTCATCTGGACCTGGTAAATTATCTGGCGATGAATCTGGACTACTTGGTGGGCCACATGGTTCTGTTTTTAGAGGGAGTCCTGTACCGGTGCTGCCGATCAGTTCAGAGCACTCATTCCGGGTTACTTCAGAGTAGTTGATGGAAGACTCGTCAAATACTGCTCGTTCAGATGTGTCATAGCTGCAATTGTGAGATGAATCAATCCGTGGTGGATCATTAGCGTAATTGCTGTTAACATATTCGATTAATTTCTTGAAGTACCTTCGGCAAGAGTCATTGAAAATGGGACTCGCGCCAAATGGTTTGGTGGCATGTTCGCATACATCCGGACAGGAAGAACACATACGGTGAAGAGGATGATTGTTGTTTGCGCCACTGCATAGACTGTTTAAAGTACCCGGAAGCGTAGGGCTCCGTTCCCTTGCAGGACCTAAGAATCTTGCGCTCTGCTGCTGCAATTAACAAAAAACTAGTTTAAACAGTCAAAAACATTTAGTTCATGAAAAGGCACATAATTATAGTGAAAGTTAAATGTATTTTGCCATATTTTATTTTGGAGTGCATACTATATTAGACACGTCCAAAATGCTATCTTAAGATTTAAGATTAGTTATGACAAAAAAAGAAAAATTCTAATTTCGGTTATGTAATTGGTTGACGATAATTACTGCATAATCGAGGTGGTTACTAGGTCATCGAGTTATGAGAAAGAGGAACACGGTTACTATGATTGAGTGAAAGCAAAACACGAAGATAGCCGGGGAAAGATCACTTCAAACATTAAAAGTGACACGCAGGATGCTGCTCTATTATTTTTAGCCGCTTGTTTTAAAAATCTAGTTTTTATGGGTATCTTTGATAAGCTATGTAAACCGCATTAAAAACTACACTCAATTTGTCTGTTTCTGGATTGGTTGTTGGATAGGTTTGAATTTATTATTATTATTTCAATGTATTAATAATAAAATAATGGTCGAATTATAATTCACCGCAGTTTTTCTGAAATTCTTTTGCTCTATGGGATTTTTCTCCAAGATTTATTTTTGCCTACTCATATATGGATATGTGCTGATCTAAACGCTTGTTTTTATTTTAATAATTTATAAATAAAATTTTTAGGTTTCCTGTTCATTACAGCTAGTTGAATAATTGCATTCAGTTTTTTTTTTAAATTTTTATAATTTAATAATATTAGTAAGTCTTTCCAGCATTGAGCGAAATGCTTAGCTTTAAATGTTATCTGGATGTTGAGATGAGAAAAGTAGTGTGCGGTCTGTATAAATACGTAAACTATGTTCAAACATTGGTTGGTTGGTTTAAGTGACGAGTGCTAATCACCAAGAAACACACTCCACTTAGCAAGTTACGCGCCGTTTTGTTGCCACAACCTGAGAGAACCTGCCTGTCCTAGGTAAGGGGTAGTAGAATATCAGCACTCAAACAGGACGTGAGACCACTGTGTTAGAGCCAACCCGAGGAGCTAAGAAATTAAGCTAACTCCCTAATCTTTACTCCTTAAATTGCCTGGAGATTCTTTATAAAGAAATCTTCCAGTGCCTTCCTTCCGGCATGTGTATTATAAGGAGTGCCAAGTCTGATACTGCGACTAATTTCGCGATTACATCACGAGGCGTGCCAAGCAGCACCGAAGTTCTACTTCTATTAAAGCTTGGCCATGTCGTTCTAGAGATGGCACAGGTTGAGGACGCACTGCATCTAAAATTAGGTTTAGCTAAGAAGTACTAAAATAGGTCTCTTTTAAGGCAATTAAGCAGAATATGAACGTCCTCTGCTCTGGATGAGTGAAGAGTAGAGCCATTCCTCGCCAGTTCACTTGCCTTCTCGTTCTCTGAAATGTTCCTGAGGCCCGCCGCCCAGAGAATAGTGATATTGATATTACTTAGAGAGGCAAGTTCCTCGTTACAGTCTTTGACCTGATTTAAGGAGGTGGAGGGTGACTAAAGCTCGCAATTACTTTCGCTTACAGGACTTCGATACGTTTAAAGTTTCGGAGAAAACAACCGCCCAACACCGCAGTCCATCGTCGAGCCGTCGGTGAACAGAACAGTGTCGTAGTAATTAAAGAGTTCAGAGCTCCTCTATCCCTTCCTTGTTGGGATTCTGATACTGAAATTCCTTGAAAAGTTACGATCAGATATGTATGACTGATATTCAATTATATTCACATATAATTTCTAATGCTAATTGACATATCTAAAACGTTTATTTTGTCTTTAATGTTATCATGAACTTTATTTAAAACATTGCTCAGAAACTTGAAGTTGTCGTATAGAACCCGTTCACACACAAAAAACATCATCAACATAGTGATTCCAACATAAAACTTTTACATTTCACATATAATTAGTCCTTCTTCTAAGACCATCATACAAAAAGGCTGATAAAGAATGTTGGACGTAGAATTTGTTATTAAAATAAAAATAATTTTGGGACAATCAATACGCTCTTGTTATTGTCTTTCTTTAAAATATTTTCATTTATTCATTGGAATGGGTGCGAACAGGCTTCATCAAATGACACCAATTTAGCATTGTGCAGCAATTTAATGTTTTTTATTTTATTAATGAGATCAAGAGAACTTTAAACCGAATATTTATGTGGCTTTCCAACAATACTGGTAATAATCGGCTGAGTTTCTTTCCTAAAATTTGTGATGATGCATTGAAAGCCGAAGTGACATGTCTTATTGAAATACCGTATTTATGTAATTTCAGGCAAAAATAACATAAGGCGAATTGCGTAGCACACAATTTATAATTTTACGTTGTTATGCAAAACGATCCAGCCCACAAGGACATGAGATATCAGATAATTGTGTCAAACTGCAAAGGAAAGAAAGATGATTAGTAGAGTAGAACGGGGTAATGTGGTGCACGGGGTAATGTGGTGCATTGGATGTACTGACTGAACGAACGGAACAAACTACTAGCCGTTGGTACAGTAGGTGCGTAGTGTTCGACGATGCTCATGCCAGTCATTGCAGCTACTTTCGAATATCTGTCACAAAAGTTGCTGCTTCATTCGCAAAACACGTGTTGGCGGAACGATAATTTTTTTATTTATTTCCGTGAGGAAAAATATTATTTCCCGTTAAAAAAATATCAGGTCAGTATTTTTTTGAGTGAAATTTCCCGTTTAACAAGAATCTTGTGTTGTTGTGGCGATTACTTCGATTTTCACCGAGATGTCGAATTTGACGTGAAAAAAGTGCTTCGGGGCAATGTGGTGCATTCCGTTCGGGGCAATATGGTGCAAACTTGAAAACCACGCTTTTTGTTATTGCTTTTGTTTTTCAGCAAAATGGTGCGCAATCGACCAAGAACAACCCAAAAACCGGACGAAGATAATATTAATAAAGCAATAGAAGCTGTCCAGGCTGGAAGAAGTGTGCGAGGTGCAGCAAAGCATTTCGGAATTGAGCCATCGATTGCAAGGTCGCAAATCGAAATCAGTAGCACATGTCGGACAACGATTGAGCGGATAATTGCACCATTTTAGTTCTTTGTATTTCTACCTAACGTGGGTATAAAAAAACCCTTAGTTTGCATTTTATTTTCATTGGCATAACTTTAATTACACTCCATTTTATTCAATAAAGCTGTTCAAAATCATTTCCGACGCATTTTGGTATTCTTACTGCAACCGGAAAATAGTGCACCACATTACCCCGAAAATTTTGGAAGATCAGAAAAAGGTACCTTCGGTTTTTTGATCGTAGTTCAGCGCCATTATGTGCAACACAAAAACTTTTTGCATAAGAAATGTAGCCAGACAAATTGTCTTTGTAATGAATACTCAATCTTCTTAATCGGTTAAAAAATACAGCCGTACGAGCACTCCAACGAAACGTGCACCACAATACCCCGTTCTACTCTAGCATTTGTGAAATAGCTATATCATTGTAACGCATGGAAGTGCGTAAGATTTTCTTTTCATATTATCAATTTAAATGGCAAATAACTAAAAATGACTATTCTGTGGGTAGGATCGTTTTCGCATAACAACGTTCAATTTAAAAACATAAATTATAATATTTGTAGAACAGAAAACAAGTGCAAGTGTCCAAAGTTTAAGGAGTAAGGTTAATTCGATACTAAAGAAGCATATTTTCGATAGTTTTTTTGGCGACGCAGTTAATATATATTTACTTCTATAATTACTACATAATAAAGTAACATTTGAAGAATATTCTGTGAAATTTTCATAAATTTTTATGAAGAAATACGCCATTAACAGCGAACGTCTAAAAACAAAGTTCTATTGCGGTGCCCCTCAAAACTCATCACTGGATAATCTTAAATCAAAGAAAAACAAAATGATTTTATTAACTGATAAGTTTCTGCAGGTTACAACGTCAAGTTTTTTTTTATTGATTTTTCAATTTTCTACAGCACTTAGAAGTCAAAATGCCGATTTTTCATCAAAAAAAACGACAATTTTGTTATTTTAAAATACGTTAAAATTAAAAAATAAATCAAAAAACTCGACATTTGTATAAAAAAAGGAGTGTGCAAAATTTTAAAAGGATCGGTGCAGTAGATTTTGAGCTACAGTGATGACCGAACGCCAAACTGGACTGGAGATGCGGAGACCTACAACCCCATATCTCCTTAAACGAAAAAATACTTTAACCCCCCCTCCCCCCCCCCCCCTCCACCCTTTAACGTTTTTTGATATCCTGTTGTGGTCAATCTTGACATTTTAAGTTTATTCTCACCGTTTCTCAAGTAAAAAGAGACGCAGATGCAATAGAAGTTGTTGTGGTGTAAATTCTTACAAACTCCTAAAATTCTTAATCTGAACCTGATGGGTATCGAAGGAATTATTATGTAAATGATAAATATTAATGTCCAAAAATTAAAAGAATAATTTTATAATAAACAGTAACCATAAACCATAAGCTACCTTTGTAAATAAAAGCTGAATGTTTTTCATGACTCTTTTTCACCTACTTAATTGAAATTTATTAATTGGTGATGTTTAGGTTTAAGGGTTATTAAGTTGAAATTTGGTAGACTGAACGAGAAGTTCAAATGTTGCTATTGATGAAAAATTTATATCATCATCATATATCAATATTTTGAATAAAATCTTTTCACCGATGACATCTTTTCAGAACATTCATTAAGAAAAAGAAAAATAGCAGTCTGCATGGGAAAGGGGAAGGGGGTGGGGTGAACCCGAAAGCCCCCGCAGATGTACAACGGATTATAAGGAACATTTAAAGAAATTTTTGGGTTCTACAGTATCAACAGATTGATATTTTTCCTTTTCACATCGTTATCGTGTGTCCTGATTGTTGGATATAATTTTTTTCATTGTGCACACCTGATGGTGAATATAATTATAAAACGTAATACTACATGGTACCGAATCTCACTACTTTTAATTTAATTCTAGAAATTTATTTGAAATGAATTGAATTTTATCTTTCTGCAATTTTTTTAAATGGCATTCCCAACGTTTTCAATCTCTTAGTACTATTGAACAAACATTTCAAATTATTGTTTTATTAATATGGAAAAGGAGAAGCTGTGTGTTAAATGCAGCTGTATAGTTGTATATGCAGCACTACTGGGATCCACTTTGCAAGCTGAATTTAAGTGCCATTTTTTTATAATATCAAACTGATGCCCTATGATGCTATATCACACCCTTGACCGGAATTGAAGAGTAATGGAAATGTGATGTGTCTGCAAGGAATTAGACCAGCAATTTTGTTAGATAAATGGTCGTGGAAATAGCGATTGAAGTAACAGATTCAACCGACACTCCGTAAATGTACAACAGAGTTAATATTCTGAGATTTTTTTCATTTTGGATTTTTTACTCGGATGAAAAAGGAAGGGAAAAGAATTCTCGAAAAATGTGATCAGATTCCCCGTATAAATCAAAGCTCTTTTTCTCCCTGTCAATTGTTCTGTAAACCTAACCACTTTCGAGTAGAAATTTTTAAAGTTTCAACAATTTCCCTCAAAAATCTCAAAAAATTAATGTTTTTAAAAAAGCATTGAAACAAAAGTTGTTTACTAACGCGCAGGTTCTCAAGTGATATTACTTCTATCTCAATCTCCATAAATAGACAAATTCGCGGAAAAAAGTATTTTTTCTCGCGAATAAAATCAAAAATTGCAACTTTTTATTTTTCAAATTTTTTTCAAAAATGTAGGTTTAAATAGAAGCCAAAACTGTTTTCTTATGGATACCGTTTTGATTTTTTTTTCAGACCAATAGCAACAGACCAATTTTACTTGAAATGAAATTTGAGTCGCTTTTTGGATCCTCTCCAGTGCTGCCATTTTGACACAAAAATAAATTCTGTAAATTTGATCTCTCACTAAAACATACAAAATTTCAGAAAAATCGGTTCATTTTTACTCTGTTGTACGCCATGAAAATGAGACCTATTTACACTCATCTACAACCCCTTAAGTCATATCGAAGCAATTTTAATTTCGCAGTACATAGAGAAGATATTGGAGTACAGTTATAGCATTTTTAAACTGTTTTTGAAAAGAAGTATGTGCATATATATACGTACGTATGTACGCCGTCATATTTTTCCTACACTAAATCTCGCGAACGAAAAGTGTTATCGACTTCTTATTAATAAATAATTAATTAATATTATGATCCAAAAAATGCTTATTAAATTCGGTTTAGTCGTTTTTTTTGTTTAAATAATAATATTGCAAAAATTGGTTTTTGGATTTCTTTAAAAACATTTATTGGATCTAATTTATTCTTGCAGCAATCTATATTTTCAAAGAGATTTTATTAAATAACATCTCACTGTATTTATAATAGTAAAAATCTTCTTAATAACATACTTATTTATTATTATATATATTGATAAAAATAAATAAATATATTTTAATGATTAAAATGCTGTTCTTCTGTTTTATTATTAATACTCATTAATAATATTCAAAGTTCATCATACTATGACTTAATTATTCATCTAAGATTTTTCCGGAAGGATCCTCGTAGAAGTTGCAGAAAATGGCAACTATAGGCCTCTAATTATTTCTGAGGAAATACAAACAAAGATGAATACACCTTTCTCTTATTTCAAATAAATTCGGTTGTACATAAAAGTAAAATATTATTTAATCATTGCTCTAATATATTCAAGAAATATGAATCACGATTTGTTTTGTCAGCATTAATATTGGTGTCCTGATTTCGGTGAATCAGAGTTGGAATTCGACTAGCATATGTATCCTTTATCCTAAACAATGTTTAGCTAGCTACATTGGGTATTTCTAATGCTTTCTGGGCATAATTTTTACAAAATATTAACAATAATTCATATTCTCTAACTCCCAAATATGTTGAAATC
The DNA here is from genome assembly GCA_964036015.1 of Leptarthrus brevirostris. Taxonomy (NCBI): domain Eukaryota; kingdom Metazoa; phylum Arthropoda; class Insecta; order Diptera; family Asilidae; genus Leptarthrus; species Leptarthrus brevirostris. Next base: position 68,695,309 of record OZ038372.1, on the reverse strand, counting down.
GTAAATGGATATGCTGAAATCACCACTTGTAGTCTTTCTTGAAGTCTTCTTTATAGTAGATAAAAATATTTGTGGTCGTATTAAAAATTGATATATTCACGAATGTTCCACATATATGCACATATATAATGAGCCATAATCAATTTTCTGCCTTTACTTGTTGGAATAAGATAGACAGGTGACTGCTACTAAATTTCGGAACATTATTTATTAGCTAGAAAATGGCGACGATTAACGGTCTAAACGAGAAAAATCAATAACAAGCATTTGTACGTATAGTAAGTAGTTCTTAAAATTGTACGTAAACCGGTAGGAGAACTGGTTACTATAATTATATATAATTAACAAATTCGAAGAGTATTGGTCGTGTTGCCAAAGGGTATTCAGATAAAAGCAAATAAGCCATTAAATGAAGCTGAACAGAGCCACAGTTTCGGAGAAGTTATTGTATTGCGGTCTTTCGATGTTCCAATAAATTAGTAATACCACCGCTCTTTACCATTATCATGCAACAGATAGGAGGTGCGGATATTATCAACATTTCTACACTCATTCGGTTTAAGAGCTTTTGAGTAATCCTGCCCACCAATTTCGAAAACGCCGTTTTGAGAAAAACGCGTTTAAAGTTTCGACACAGCTCGAATTTCGAAACTCCTGAATCCCATATTCTATTCTAATAATTTTCGTAGAAACATTTGCCCGACAAGTACTATCTGTGCATGAAATAAATTATAAAATAATTTTCAATAACTTGCGAATTAAGAATTTGCGGCTTCTTGAATAGCGCCCAGGGCACGCGCCCTGCTTGCCCCACCCTACACTCTGCGGTGTGAGCTCCGAACCCGAGCGATGAGACACAGCTTCACAGGGTGCAATTTTTGAACTTTTATGAATTTCCTTAAAACACATACAGTTCAAATGTTTGCAAAAAAAGTTATTTTTGTTCGTTGTAATTGTTTATGTGCACTTAAATAAAACTCCTCCAATCCGGGGTGTTATGCGTTTCCGTACCCGTTCGATGGTTTACAGCTGAGGATTTTCCCGCTGTATTCAAACGGAGCCCTCTGTCCACCTCAGGGAGTAAGTATGGCATTTCTGACCATCGACGACCGCTCCTGGTCTACGAAACAGATTTTTTATGAACATAAATCCCGCCTCGGATAAAACTGAGGCAAAAATCCCCTCGCATTCTCGAAAAGGGAGACCCGTGGCCGCTAAAACGAACCCATGGGTTGTGGTATACCTTCTGCAGAAACTGCACGCGCTAAGCCTCTTCTTTTTCAGGATGTGCCTGTAACATTCGTGCTGCGACGCCGAATTCGTGCAAGATGTTGTGTCTGTAGTATGTAGACCAGGAACTTACAGCACTGATGCACCTCTGAGCACACTTCCGCCCACCACAACAAGTTAGTAGAGCGTAAAACCTTCCACCCCCTCTTTTTGGTCAAGCTCGGTGTCATCTCAGAGAAAGCTCTGACAAATAAGGACAAGTCCTTTCTCGAATGGGTGAAAAGGACCAATATTGTACTGTAGCTAAAGGCCAACCCTCTGCCCCAAGAGACAGCGCTCACCTGATGAGCATTAGTCTTCTTCTTAGACAAGAAAATTGGGTCACTCCCTTCCCTATATCTTCTACTGAAGCCCCAATTGTCAACCTTATGATTATGATCTCCAGCTATATAACTGCACGAAAGAACCCCCAATGAATCCCTACGAAAGGTGAGAATGGAGGGTTTACAAGGATCCGTAATACTGTAACCACACATACATTGAATTTGGACTAGTTTTTTCTACAGAAATATAAAGAGAATCAGCTAGAATAAGTACAAAACTGCCGTTAAAAATTGTCTACCTAACGCAGAACCGCGTATTGCCGATTCCAGGCAAACGCTGAAGCGGTGAACACTCTTAGGCCTGCTTAAACCTCACAATCCAAATTCATGGACAAAAGTCAAGGTGGTTCTTATTCACAAAGGAGTAGGTCCTTGCATAGTAAATCTAAGTATTTTAGGAGAGTAATGCTCGCTTTTTTCCTTCAAGAAAAGACTTATGTAAAACAGTTGAGCCATCTACGGCAAGCATACCTAACTCGTGGAGCGCGTGCCGCATGCGGCTTAGCCAATCTTACGGTATTATATTAACGTTTTAATAAAAATTTCGCAGCTTAACTGTTTAATGTCAATTTTGCATAATTTTTAACATGCATATGATCAAAACCTCCAGACAAAAATTTTCGCTATGAAATATTAGGGCTAAAAAGCATACAATAATTTTTAATCTATTACGACATTTGAAATCGGTGCAAATTTAACAAACACAACAACTACAACCAAAGTATTTAATCGTCCTTCCGTATTATTCCGTGAGTTGAAACGTTCAAGTAGTTTTATATATTATCCTCAATTGTGGTTGGATAGTTGTTTTGTTTGTTTAATTTGTACCGACTTCAAAATGTCGTAATAGATTGACCACATTTTTCTTAATATTAATTTAAAAAATTCTTAAAAATCGGTGTCGATTTTTTTTTAGAATATTCGCCATAAGGTGTATATTGCACGCAGTAAGGATCCTCTCGCCGTTTCTATGAAAGCTGCTCCTGAACGATCTTTTTCTGAATCTAGAACACTCTGGACAAAGAGTTATTGCCTTCACTGATGACGTTTCCCTGCTGATCGTAGGTAATATATTAGCCGCAACATATCCCATCGAAGCTACCCTCCTGTATCACCAAGTGTAGTCTGGGTATAAATTCGAACAAAACAGATGACACTTTTTCTCTGAAGAATAAAGTTCCAAATGCTACTAAATACTAAAGCTACATATTTGGGCCTCGTTTTGAATAGGAATCTTAGCTAAAAATATTCACCAAAGAGTACGCAAAATAACGGCTGCCTTATTCTCGTGCAAAAATCCAATCCACAAAAGATGGTCAATGATGATGTTCACTTTGTCAGGGCAATCAAGCACTACAGCACAACTAATCACAAGTGTCCTTAGAGCACCTACCTTTACGCACATTGTGAGACTCGACGTGCCTTCAAACGACTTCTGTAGAACTTGTCCGGAACGGAAATCTAAGCGTACCTTCCCTCCTGGGAGGCTGGCACTCTAACTTAGGCTAACTTTATTTAGAAATCGTGAAGATCTATAAACGAAGCTTTCAGGAATTAAAAAAAAAGTTTAAACGTGACGATTTTATTTTAGAACTATAAAACAAAAATACGCGTCGAACTTAGAACCTCTGTTTTTGGGAAGTCGGTTAAAAAGGAAGTTAAATTATAATGAAAATAGTTGTAAAATGCCGTGTAGCTCCAAAACGAATGAATCGATTTTGATGCGGTTTTTTCTGTTTGACAGCTGACATAATCGAGATGGCTCTTAGCTATAATTTATGAACTTATCTGTTCAGAAGTTGTTGTACAACATTTTCTCAATCGTTGACCGTGCGAGAGAGATAGGACGTTATATTTTTTAAGTGAAGTGTTTGAGGCTGAGCTCGACTGGAAAAATGGTTGGTATAGAATCATTTTTACTATAAGCATTTTCATTTTGCCTTCGTGATGAAAATGCTTATAATAAAAACTTCTAATTGATTTATTTCCTGAAAGATTTTTCATTACAAGAGAAAACAGAATGAAATAAGAAATATGACATGCAAGGCAAGTAATTTTTGGCAATGAAACCGAACCGAAACAAAGACACAACGCACAATAATCCTGGGGTAAATTGTTCTATTTAGAGCAGTAGTAAAACGGAATAAGTAATTCTTTCAAAGAATTCGAAGTGATACGTTTCTCACTAGTTAATCATTAAAATATATTCTACTTTTTTGAATTATGTTTTTCACATGTGTTGCTGTTGTGAATAATTATAATAATTATTAACGTTATGTTTTAAATGGTGCTTTATTTTATTTTATTAGATTAATCTTCAATATCATTTTTATTTATTAGTTACGGTAATTATAGTACACTAACTGAAATACAACTGCAACGAAAAATATGGTAAAGTATTATTAAAAATTTCTCTGTTCAGAAGATTTACGAGACCGATCCTTATCTCGGGAATACTTAAATGGATCTACAATATGCCATAAGTATTGCAATTTTCAGAATGAAATTAGCAAAAATGTTTCAATCCATATGAAAGAATTATACAACTATAAAGTTATTCATAACCAGTAGAAATAAATGTTATAGCAAAAGTTATCGTTGTAAAAAGAACAAGTTCTTTTTCGGTTAACTACTCTATAGATGTTGGTAAAACCTGCACAGCCGCACAGTAGCCTGAATTCATGTTTCGTGGACTTGAGGACGCTGAAGAGGTTTTACCACAAACTGCCCAGTAGTTTCGGGGGTTAAGACCATTTGGCCGTAATTACTTTGCACGGATTTTTTCACTCTTATCGCTGATATACCGACCGCCCTTTCAGACCGAAACAACTTTAACGACGTATATGGTTAAGGGGTGACTAATTAAAATTTATTGCCTCTATTGAATGATGCAAAGCTTGTTAAATAACTTTTTAATTTTAATTTCTATGCATTATTATTAAAACAATGTTTTTTAGATAAGTTAACGCATTAATAAGTGTGCAAATTAAAGTTCAATAATATCAATAAAAGAAATACTTTAAAATTTTACAAATGTATATATGGAGTGATCTAAACTTGCAACCGGTGCATATATGTATTCATGGGGTGTTTTTAGTCAATACATATGAATTTTTTAATCTGGAATTTTTAAAGAAAGAAGCGAAATAGTGAACAAATCTTTCAGACAAAAATTGTAGGTTTTCCAGGGATATCTTGCGGTGAGCTTGAATTTGACCTCGACTTTGCCCCTTAAGGTCATTTGAAAGTTAACTTAATAATGTTATATAGCAACCCCTATTTTCACTAAGCATTCTGAAATGGAAGAAAATTTTACAGCTGTTCTTAGATTATTTTTTAAGATCGATTTTCGGTGGTAAAACTTCACTAACTTATGATTTGCTTGATTTCTTTGATTTATGGATCTTCAGAGACGAACTTGATGCTGACTGAATGTTAAATGGAAACTCCTATTTAACCTAAGAGCTCTTTCATAATCCGAGTAGAAAGATAGGGTTTTCGGGATCCTTATGAAATACCGATTTATAAAACATTAAAATTATAAATTTCCGATTTCTAAAAAATATCCACTTTACACAATATTGCTTTGCCCAAAATCCCACTTTACAAAGTTGTACAAAAAAATTTTACTTTATAAAATTCCTGTAACAAAATATTAAAAAATATTGCCTTTCATGGAGAATAACTAAACAGATATCCAAGGTGAATTCTTAATGTTTAATAAGAAGGTAATTATTTGTAAGCTAAATTATTTATTAGTAATTCAATCTGTTAAGAGTGGGGATTCCTTGTAAATAATAATAAGAGATCGAAAACCGTCATTTGAATAGAAATTGAGGTGGATATGTTTCAGTCATGACCATATTATTTAAAAACATTTGATAGCTTAAAGTTCCATTACGGCGATATCCTGAAAAATATAACTGAGCGACATAAATTAATCAAAACATGTAATTTTTTTAACGTTAATGCTGCGATTTACATGAATATTATATTTATTAATTACATTTTATAAGCATAGCTCTAATCAAACTACGCATTTTTTTACCTAATAGTCTGGTGCGCTTAAACTTTAATATCAGAAATCCATAAATTGTCAGGCAGTTAATCTTCAAATTACCTTGAGGGTCAAGGTGAAATCAAAACAGTCACACCGGCAGATATCTCCCTCAAGACCATAAAACTTCCCCTGAACCATTTTCAACACTTTGCTTCATACTCCTGATATTGAAAAATTCCAGTTAAAAAAAATCGGTATGGATGTGAATATACATATGCATATATGTATGCATTATGACGAAGAACACCCCAAATATACACATATGTAGCTTACTTATGGCACTCTCCCAAGTTTGGATCACGCTATGCATACATTTGTGAAGCTTTAAGGTTTTTCATTCAGATATTATTACATTTTAACAAGTATTTCTTGTGGTTGCAGTGAGTTTGATATTAAGCTGCTATTTCATAGGCAAATATAATACCTTCAATAAATTACTTTTTTAATAACGCATTTGAATTGGCAAAAAAAAAGAAATTTGCACTTGTTTTCTTCAAAACGAAAAAGTGCTCCAAAGTTTTAAGCGAGAGTGGATTATAGCTTTTTATATCAATTATTTTCGACTGATTTAAATTCAAAAAATCAAAAGATACAATTTTACTTTTTATATCATTTAATAAGTAAATTCAGAGCCTGATTCGAATTCATATTCAAATTGGATCAGCGACCGGTTGTCGCCAAGATTAACGACAGACCTCCTACAAGACTGAAGGTAGCGGACGCAATTCAGCCGATGGACCTCGGTGAGGGGGTATAACCAATTACCAGTTTGAAAACACCGATTTTTTACGTTAATATTAACTTTGGGGTCACAAGAACACGTACATTTTTTCCCCGACATCCCTATCAAAATCCTATAAGACCGATGTATCCCAGATAGGTGCGTGCGAGCCGTCTCAGGTTTATGTTTGGGAGTGCATAGACCGTCTCGACCTCTGGTTTTGATTTTTCTTCACGTTTATTACAGGAAGAGTCAGCTGTTTTGGAGGTCGCATAGAGGAAAACGAAAAGTCACTATTCTATAATATGCTTCTCCAAAAACGACGTTTTCGTCACTTAAAATCCAGATTTCTTTAAAAGTGCTGGACCGATTCTAACGAAATTTGGAACACAGCTTCTCAACACCTTGGTCTTCTCTCTCGAGTTCTCGCAACCCCTTGTGGGCATAGGGCGAGAGAAGACCGATTCGAGACAATGATTTCAAGTGGTCCTACAATTTAAAGTGTATTCTGAAGTACTTATATTTCCTCTGCAACAAAATATGGCCTTTTTATCGTAATCTGTTGTCAGCAGAAAACAATCATTAATCGCCGTCGGTGGAATTCGAACCTAGGACCTCCGCATTGGTAGGTTGACACGTTATCACTTACTCTACCGGCGACCTTGCCTTCTTGGTGAACTAAAATGTTTTGTGAATGTTACTAGAAAAAATACTTTTCTTTGCGGAACAGAAAATCAAAAAATTTATCACTTAATCTTTTTCAATAAATGAATTTCCCTGTAATTTGAGGCCTCCCATAATCATTGGTAAACCGATATCGCCATATTGAATTTTTCGAAAAAATAAATTTATCTCATGGAACTTCACTTTTCAGTGGAGTTCACATGAAGTTTTAGCCACCTTGTTCAACTATTACTCTCTGAAACCGGACGTTGAACACGTCATGGAGTTTTCGTGTCGTTTTGTGTGCGTTATACCCCCTACCATTGCTGTTGTTAATATTCTTCTTCCCGTAACCGAGACCCATCCCACTAAATGAAAGACAGGCGTAATTGTAACTGTGATATCTGACTTTTAGTTGCAGTCTCCAAGTCAAATTCATCTTAATGTGAATCAAGCAATTAAGTAATCGACCGCATTTGTTGATTATGAGGAGCCATTTGACAGTGGGGCAGTTTTACGTAGGATAGGTATTCCAGGAAAAATTATCACTATCATAAATGAGTACCGCTCTGGAGCCCAGTGTCACGTTCTTCACACGAGAAAATTGCCGGAGTCCTACTAAGTGTTGAACGTAATGAGACAAGGATGCATTCTGTCACCTTTACTTTGATCGTCATTAAAGACGATAAAAGCATACAACATCCGCATAGTCTAAGTGCGTAAGGTGTTTGAAAATGTCAACTCCCTCCTTACACACCTAGGCTATGCCAATGATGTATGTCTTCTATCCAACAAATAGAGGCATCTAGTCTAAAGTGTCCAAAGCTCTGCGTAGAGAAGGTAGCGGAGCAGAGCTTCAGGTCAACGCTACTAAAACTAAACTAATGAGCTTAGACTCCAGGAGAAATGATGACATTTACACAAAAAATGAGAAAGGATAAAAGCAAAACTCGCTGTTCTTTATAAAAAAAAACGCACACACTCCCAAAACGCTTTCAATATTAACAATCAAATTGACGACAAGCACAGCCTACTCTAGTTATAAGCCCGGAAGCTGAAATTAACAGCTGAGCATTGGTGGTGTAAATAAACCAATACTTGCCACAGTAGACATAAGGAAAAGTTTGGGGAATTGTACTTTCTCGTAATATTTCTCGCAATATATTAAAAGTCTTAAATTGTATTTTACTTGAGATCAACCTATAAATGTTCCGAACGTGTGAACACGATAAAATGTGTCTCTCTTATATAATTTTCATGTATTTTAAGAGGAAAACTCTCTTGTGCTCGTCTTGAAGAGTGTGTGCAAGGATTGGTTAATCTGTAGTACAGCAAAATCGAGATAATGACGAAACGCTTGGTGATTAAATGACCGAACTGTCATGTTTTCCGGGCTGTGCAACAAGGAGACAATACTACTACTAGAAGAAAAGGGTTTGAACTAAATAAGACGTTGACGTTGCCGTAACAAATAATTCGGGTAGACAAAAAAAGAAGTTTTGACGACGATAACATTTTGTCTCATCATCTTAGATGCGAAAGTTTGTGTTATTAAACGAACCTATCTGCTGCACATTCAGTTATTAAGTAGGTATGAATTTAACTAATCCTGTTGTTGTTATATCTGGAATTTGCCCAGCTGGTCGTGAACATATTGCATCCGTTGTTTGTTACTTTATTAAACATTAGTAATAATCCACTCATACGAAAAGAATTGCCAATCTCGTAGGTGCTCTATTCAACAAGCTTGGCGGCCAGATTATTGATTGCTGTGTCGTCAAACTCAGAGCAATGTTGTATTTTCTTTCTAGGAGAATAGTTCGTTTAACAATCTCCCACAACCTTGGAGTTAACTGTCTAAGTGGTAGATTAACTATCTACAAAAATTACTATGTTTTGCTTTCTTATTCACCTGGTCTCGCTGATCAACAGAGTAGATAGCCTGATTCCTAACGAGTTTGCTCAGAATGTGTGTTATTGTATTGAATAATTGCCTGCGGTAAGTATACTATGGCTGGTACCTGCCATGCCACTGAAGTTGGTTAAGGTCTCCTGTCCTGACTGGAGGTCAAAATTTTGTCTTTTGACAACGAATATTGAAGAAGCTCTTGTTTATTGTTTCGCGGTGTCCATTTTGGTCCCACGAGTATAGCGGAAAAATGTCATCTAACAAGATCGCTCGCGACAGTGCGCTTTTCTAATCACTGTCTTACAGCCCTCAGCACATTGAGATTTCAACCTAAGGTTAGTAGAATTTGAGAGGTTTACTTCCCGGAGCAAGGGTAGGAAAAAAAATCGATGAAGGGTAATATTGCATATTGATGCATTTTATTGCAAATATCTGCTTTAGTGTGGAAGAATTAATATCATTTGTTTCCACTTCACTTCCACCATTAAGGCGCTTGGTAGCCTGAACGCTTAAGATTAGTTCAGTTTCTTAAAAAAACACCCATATCGACTCTTCACTTCATCTTTAAGCTATCCGAAGACAGTGCGGTATTAAAATGTTTCATCAACAATGAAACCTTTATTGCCGTTAAGACCACGTAATGTAGTCCTATGGGTTTGTGTCTTTCGATACATTCAGGAAATTTTTCAGAAATCTTTCAATTATATTTAATTTAAAAATCAATAGGTTTATTTACAAATGAGACAAATCAGTAAACCTACCCTTTTACCTAGGGTAGGTTTACTGAGTTAGGGATCATTCCACGCTACATCGGCAAACATTCTGCAGAGATCGCACCAATTTTTTTTAAAGTCGTTAAGTTTGTTGTCTTCGATGCGAACGGAAATATTTTGCAAAGTTTACGCTAATTGTAGGAGCTGCAGACCTTCAAAAATTGCAAAAAAAAATCCGTTACTTTGCACTTTTGATATTATTTCAAAAATTTATATCTCCGGTTCTATTGGGCAAATTTTAATGATCTTTCGTATTTTAGAAAGGATAGGTTTTATATTTTTTTAAATATATTTTCGGGACATTTTTACCAAAAGGACAATAACGATAATTTTTATATCCTTTACCTCTATGAGTTCATGTACTACAATTAATTATTTTAGTGAACAAAATACGGAAAAAAATCACTTGTTATTTGAAAGAGGTGGCAAGAATTAAGATTGTCTACCTGAGGTATGTATGGTGATTAAAATTGTCAGGAAGTGTTGTAAAGAAAGACATATAAAAGGAAAAGAAGTTTTGAAATTTATAGTGTATTTATTTACATATGGTTTAGTTTCTAATTTTTGAAATTACTCTGTGATTCCATTTCCAATGTTCTCATCTACCTTAATTATTACTAATTAACAATCTTTTCTATGGTACCTCCCCCAATCCTTCAACTGCATAGAATCGCAGTAAAAACCCATATAGGCAATAATAATAAAAAATAATAAAGACGACAGAATAAACTAGGATATAATTTTGCAGAAAGGACTCAAGAATGGCATTCGTGTTTAGGAAATTTAACGACTTATATCAGCGATCAACCTACAAATCGTGATAAGATTGAAGATTTAGTGGAGCTTTGAAATAATAGTGCAATAGTGCAAAAATGGTGCTTAAATTGGTACTTGAAATGTTCACAGATTGTAGCCTAGTTGTAGCCTATAAAGATATAAACATTAATGTTATTGTCCTTTTGCTCAGAAATGTCGCTGAAGATATTTATTTTTAGAAAATATAAAACCTATTTTTTTCTAAAATACAAAAGATCATTAAAATTGGCCCAGTAGAACCGGAGATATTAATTTTTGAAATTATATCAAATAGGGCAAAAAACGGCCTTTTTTGGCAAGTTTCAAAGGTCTGCAGCTCCCACAATTAACGTGATTTTTGTAAAATATTTCAGTTCTGTTAATACCTCATATTAGGCAACCAACTTACAGACTTTAATCGAAAACAGTGAGATCGCTGCAAAGTGTAGTGCCGGAGCTTGTCGATGCATGACCCTTAGATAGTATCTATGCATGTCGATTTTACTCAAGTCTGCGACTTTTTCGGAAAAGGATAACAATAATAATCACCTGCTCATTACGATTGCATGAATTTAGTGCCCAATAACGAGAAAGGTTCAACAAAAAAAAGTCCGCAATGGGTATTGGCATTCAACCCAGTAACTTTAAATGTACAATATTTTAAGGCACATATTATCATTTCTGGCTGGTTGAAATGCACATCGGAATGAAATGTAATTTAGGGCAGCAGAAGACTGATGCTATAAAATACCTATATTTAGCTATTTATCTTGATTTTTGATTTGAATCCAAAAATTATGCCAACCAAGTACTCATTGATGGACAGAATGACAATTTCGTCGCTAGATGTCAGATTTTTACACACTGAATAAGAATGCAATTACTCAAGAATTCCGTAATTAATTAAGGGATACAGTAATGTTCGCGTATTTTTTATGCTTGCCTGGGAACTGTCCTCGAATTTTATTTATAGGTCACACTTATCGGCTCTCTTGACGTAGACGGGCAGTAAATTTCCCTGGCTTTATAAGAGTTAAACTGAACAGAGGAAAGAACTCCGCAGAACTTACTCTTTAACATGAGACCGCTTCTGCCGTACCGTTGATTTATTATTGCTGCAGCCATGAATTACGCATGCGTAATGACTCTTGTAGCATTGGATTTCAGTGAAGATCAAAACAAACATCGGAAAACTTCCAAACAAATTTAGTAGGTTGCGCCCTATGAGCATGGCCCTGTGCACACATGGTTTAATCAATTAGTGGGAATGTGTCGGCTTTTGCGCTTTATTATTAACGGATTACTCTGGCGTTATCTTAACAAATTTCGAAAAAGCCCAATTAGTTTCTGAATTTAAAAGATTTGCAATAAGAAATAAGAGGTAAACATTAAAAGAAATATCAGCACATACCTAACCATATTGCAATTGTAAATGCTAAACAAAACAGAACAGGGCACATATCCTGGAATTGCTGCAAAAAATTTGAGATACCTTAAACTTTAACCCACGTTTTCTCACGTATATTACATAATTGAACTTGTGAAAACTTCCCAAAGGGGAGGAGAACGAGGTGCATTTTGTTTCCTGTTTAAATAGCTACGATGAGACACTTTTGATTATATGTACTATTTTTGAGACAATGGCCGCTATTGTTGAATTCGACGGATTAAGGATTCCCGCCGCAAGTAAGATTCACTTCCTCTTTACGTTGCAATTTTTGAATCCGCCGGCACGGTTGCTACATCAAGTATCAGATTTCACTTTTCGAAAATGTTATCTGCTGATAGTTTATCTAAATGTTAAGCGTAAAAGAGTTTAATGTTAATTTTTTTACAAAGTTATAAGAAATGTTGCAAAAAGTTACGAAATAATCATAGACAGCATCGCCTTTTTTTGGATTTAGAAGACAATGAGGAGATATTATTAAGACTCTTACGAAAAACAATTCGAAATACAGCTGAAAATTCGATGCTATTACCGGATTACGAGTTAGTTGACTAAATATGTACTCTACGTTTTTTGTTATAAATTTTCTTTCTTTCTTTGGATTTAAAAGAAATTGTAGGCTTAATAAGCAAGCTTTCATGTATGTATTAGAGGAGTTAAATAAAAATATTGCTCCGAAAGTGCAGTCCACACCGATTCCATTGGAATGTAAATAACCTGCTTCCTTAAGATTTCTTGCTCGAGGAAGCTATCAGCGTGGAATAGCAAATGATTTTAAAATACCAATATCTCCACCCACTTTTTCTCAGCATTTAGGTAATATATACTTAATGGGGTAATTACATTTGAATGAGGAAATTTAAGGCACTTTTTACCTCACTAATACTTTAAATCCGCAATGATCATATTGCGAATTTCAAACGTCAGAATAACTAGGCAGGAATCGATTTTCTCGTTTTCAATAATCAAGTGAAACGTAGAATTTTCACTTCGATAGTTTTCGGTGATCACAAATTACCAAATTCGCAAACGTTGTTCTCCCGGCGGATTCAATAATAGGGGCCAATGTTCTTACGGGGCATTCCCGAAAATCAATTTAAAAAAACCGACATTACTTTTGCTTGATCGTTGTTTTGAGGGTTTTGAGAACACATCTCTCAACGATTTTTTTTGATTTGCCAACTGGAGTGCCTCTATCAGCGGCGCCAGACCTTATACAGGCATTATCGCCAATTGGACACTAAAAAGTCGCCAAAATCGCCAATCTATTACTTTTTTGTAGCCATGATTATAGCCAAAATGTCAAAGTGGAAATGAAGATGACAAATACGTTTAAACACGAAAGTACACGTAAGTGCAAATAGTAACTTCCTTTAGCTTATCGCGATAATACTACAATGAAATGTTTTTTTATTGGGTATGCAATATACTGTGTTAAGGTACGAGTAATTTCTTTAATTACACACCTTAAGTTTCGTTGGTTTTTAGTTAAGCAATCATTACCAGCATGTTGCTTAAGCCACTAATAACGACGATTTTGGCGTGGACATTTATATTTTTGAACTCGTTTTTGCAAGCACAATTTCATTTGATTCCCATTTCACCCCAATGAAAATTAGACCCAAACATTCAAATTTAACTACACGGCTATTATTCTGCCACTAATTCCTATCTTCGTGCCAAATATCAACTCCCTATATAAAAGAGTTTCAGAAAAAACGCCAAACAATTAAAGACTTCCAATAAAATATATTTCATTATCTACCTATAGTTAAAGTGATTTTCAATTGTAGATACTAATGCTTTGATCAGTGAATCCCACGCTCGTTGCACCTTATTTTCTTTAAGAAGTTCAATTGTGTTTGAATCGTTTTGCAATGATTGTACATTTGCATACAACAGATCGAGTTTTGACTCCGTTATAGATGACTTATTGAGGATTTTTAATAAAAAAACCAGCTGTTTAGATCGGTGTTTTTATTTAAATTTGTTGGTTTTCAATCTAGTGTTCGGTTTTTTCGAAGACCTCCAGTAGCCAAAGAAATCTAACCCTTTGGTGCTGCTGTTGACGAAGAGCAAAGGAATTTAGCTTTTCTTTATTAGAAACGCCGATTGCGTTAAGAAATATTTTAATATTTCTTACTTTGCTCGAGTTGAACGGTTTAGTTCGGAATTTTTATTAAATTTTTTTGAAAAATTTGCTCGGGTCATGTGTTTAGTTTGTACATTGTGTACATGTGATTATTGAGGATGCTTAAAATTTTCTTCTGCAACTCGATCTCTGGATCAGGTTCGACAATTTTCGGTTGAGGAGCTGGAAGGTCAGCTGCGTCGCCTAACTCTGCCTTTTTTTGTAACTCACACCTTTCTTGTTACAATTGTAAAACCGTTAAGAAACGCTGACAACCGTTCAATAAAGTGAGTGAATCGCGTCTGGATGACATTCTTTTAAAGGAGGAGCAACTGAGCTATTTGGATGAATGATTGTCAAATCTGTCGGCATTAATTTCTGCCTCTCTGCGCGCAATTTGATTTGAAAATCATTCAATCATTCGATATTAGGCCCGAATTAAAATTCCAACTGATCAGTTAACTGCAACTGCGTTTTCGACCAAAGTCAACGCCAAAATCAAATTTGAAAATAAATTATAGCTTCAGCTCCTGTAATTTTTCATAAAATTCTGCTAAATTGATGTATGTTAAACTTTGTTTGTAAAACTTCAGGAATTATTTTTTAAAAGGTAAAAAATCTGTAAATTTTTCTTTCAAGAAAACACACCATAAAAACGCCCAAAGTCGATGAAATATCGCCAAAAAAATCGCCATCGCCAATTTCATATTTTTTGTCGTGAGGATTGATGAAAAATCGCCAATTTGGCGAAAAATCGCCACATCTGGCGACCCTGCTCTATAGCTCTGTTTTGAGCAGATAGATTTCCGGAAATTGTACTTAGTTCATACCAATTGCAAAACTTTGCGAGTTTTTTTCTCGGAACATAATTAAGTCCGGATTAAGTCAGGACTATTGAACCGAATTAACTTTTTTGCTTCATTTTGTTCGTTATATGTAAGAATAATGCTATGGAATCACTTGTCGGTTTTTTGATTGAAGAATTTTCAACTACTTAACATGCGTTTTACTCGCGCGATTTCGGTCGATTTCTGAACGCCTAACTTTAATCAGTCGCTATTTTGTAAAAAATATTGATAAACGGCCACGTTATTCAATTTTTTATGTCCTTAAATTAAGAAAAAAATTAGATTTTCTTTTCAGATGTATTGTATTGCACCATCACGCCCATCGGTTTGAATGATTCTTAAAAGGCGCTTCGTTTGTGAACAACTTCGCCTACCTGACTGCCGAGAGGGAGACATAAAAGCAACCATAGAAAATTGTAAAATAATCTGGAAAATCTTAATAAAAAGAAAAGCACCTTATACAATTATCTGCAATGGTCATCTATGTCATTTGAAAAACCTCTATTTTTCCCATAGTTTTTCTAATTGACCCCCTCACTAATATGCAGCGTATTTTAGATCTGGTGTGCCAAAATAAGTGAGGCGATAGATCTCACCTAGCCAAACAAAATATTGTCGTTTGGAAGTCATAAATTTAAAATTTGCATGGTATGCACATCATTACTTTATTTTTATCTTTTGATCAAATAAACGCAGCGACATCAAACAAACGCCAAAAATCTACGATTTCAACGCCCTTTCATAAATTTTAAAAACATGTTGATCTAACTCCTACCGCTACAGTACAGGTACAATCACTTGCGAATGTGAAAGAATATTTTATAATTATCTAAAATTCATAACTTTCACACATTTTCTCTAAAATTCATGTAATTAATAAGCCAATTTTTTATTTTTATTAAATTGCCCATCTTATTATTCCTAGAAGGTACAATATCTCAAATTCTCAAAGTGGAGAAAATATTAGAAAAACCGCTACCTTAGAATAATTTTTTATTGCACTATAGGTAGGAAATTCGTTAAATAAACCAAATTTCTAATAATTTTGTTAAGGGTACACAGGTAACTAATTCTAATTGCTGCAGCAAATAAGTTATAAAAAGATAAGTGTAATTTATTTTATTGTTTTTATAAGCTTGTCTTAGCCAATGTTCACATCCAAGTGATGGAAATTCTGTTATGAAAGAGGGTCAGACAACAAGAATATCGATCATAATTGAAAAACAAATTGATAACTACGGGTGGTCTTAAGCTAAAATTATAAAAAATTTGCATAATTTACTTTTGAGGAATACGCGAGGAAGTAGACGGAAATGATAAAACGGCTGTACTAGAATATGAAAGGAGATTTCCTTATCGACGTGCATCCGAAAGGTGAAGAGCGGACTTTCCGAAGGTGAAGCGAAACGGGTAGTGTAACTTCAAATAGCACGGAATTGCGATCTGAAACATCGGAAGATTCTGTCGACGTCGAGCAGCAAATAATCCCCCTCGCCATACAAGACCCTGAAACCCTGAAAGGTTACAAATTTTCACTTAGCTTTTGCAATGCGACATGGAGAACAGGATGTTTCTGGGCTGGATGAATCGCAGTTGATCGGAGTTGTGATCACAGATATCTAAAACAGCTTTTTATGTGATCCGGATGGAATCCCTGCCTCCTTTCTTAAGTACTTCTCTTGTTCTATTGTTCCTATTTTGTGCTATTTATTTAATCTATATATGGCTTGTGGTGTCTTTCCCAATTTTTGGAAGTAGTTTGTGATTATCCGCCTTCACAAGAATGGTAATAAAGTTAACTAAAGAATTATAGAGCCATTGCAAATGCTATATTGGTAAAGTCTTTCAAGCTTTAGTTTGTAAGGTTCTTTACTTTCATTCTAAGCCTTTCCTTGGTTCCTTTCAGCACGATTTTGTTAAGGTTAAGTCAACTACCACAAACATATTGGAATTCTCTAACTTTTAAGATTGAAGCTTGGAGGCAGATTGACTGCATCTTTACTGATTCCCGTCCTTAATAATTGACTGGCTTCGCTCGTACTTGACGTTTCGCACTCAGCGAGTATAGTGTGCCGGGCCTTTCTCTGAAGCTATTCTCAATACTTCAGGCTTACCTCACGGAGGGCATCTCAGTTAATTTTTATTTATTATTTACATCAGGGATGTATCTATGTCCTTGACGAAATCAAAAATTGTATGTTATGCTGATGACGTCAAGACATTTTGTGTTGTTAATTGTGCGCGTGACCATATCGACGCGATAGTAAACAAGGCCAATTCGACACTAGGCTGTATTAAAAGGCGGGAGAAGAAATTTGAATATCTTTATAATACGCGGCTGCTTTATTGCATTTTTGTTAGACCAATTCTAGAGCATACCTGTTGTGTTTGGTCTCCTTTTCACCATGTACATATTGATCGTGTCGATGCAGTCCAACGTCGCTTCGTATGGTTTGCTCATCGTAGCCTGCCGTGGGACAACCCACCACCACCTTATTCAGACAGATTTAATCTTTTAAGGCTCGACTCTGTTAAAACTAGACGAAATAGTTTCAAAACTGTTACTTTCTATTGTTTATATTCCACTTCGCTCCTTGATAAATTATGGTTATAGTAGTCAGCCTTGACGAATGTGTGTTAATAAATAAACAACGTCCATATTTGGACAAGGGTGACGTCATACTAGCCCATATTCTGTGCTAAGGTTTGGGCAGCTATCATCGACATCCATTTAATTGGATCATTCATTTTGCCGCAAGTGCGTGTGGAGAATATGCTGCCAAATCTACTAGAAGACATCCCTCTTGATAATCTTACGATGGAGTTCCAACGCATAATGCCAACATTGTGAAGGCAATATTAAATAAAAAAATTCCTGACCGCTGGACGAGGTGCACCTATTCCTTGGCCTGCTAGACTCCAGATCTTCCTCCATTAAAATTTTTCTTACTGAAAGCAATAAAAATAAAAAAGAATTTTGACAACAGCGACGAAAACACGGGAGCGGCTGGCTACAATACACCTTAAATAGGCAATAAAAATAATAATAATAATAAAAATAAATAATAATAATAAAAAGCATTCTAGGATTAGTATCTGTTCAATTTCTTCAAATTTATATTACATTATTTATATAACATTTCAGAAAAGATTTTCTAAGTATAAATTTCTACGTCCTGGACATGATGGAAATATAATAAGATGTGCAATTTAATTAAAATAAGAAATAGATGTATTTATTACATAAATTTCGGAGAATATTCGGGAAAATGCTGAATTTTAGCTAATCGTAAAACATTTTTTTCACCTGCAATGGTAGGAGTTGGGCATTGTTGAAAATTTTGGAAAGGGGTAGATCTATCACCCTACTTATTTTATTTATATTTGTATAAGGGTGAGGTAGCCTTGTAAATTATTTATAAGTCACTCAATATTGTTAAAAAAATTTCAAAAATGCGCTTAATATACTTAATATATACATGAAGAATACTAAATACTACTTAGAATAATAAAATGTTATTACTATTTTACTTAATTATAAAATAAGGACTTTTCTTATTTTGATTGCTTCTGAACAATAAAGAAATGTTTAAATAAATAAAACTAGCAAGGTGATATTTGTTTGCCCCTCACTACCTGAAAAACAATTAAAGCTTCTATTTACTTCATTTGAAAAGGTCAAAACATGAGAACCTAGCTGACTATTCCATAAGGCCACCATATTGGACCTATCATATCGAATTTCGGGTGCAAAGACTTCTACCACCAACCTTAGGTTCCATGTAACTTCTGCAGCAAATTCCAGGTTACCGGAAAATTCCCGGATATTTTTTATTGTCAAACATAACCACACGGCAAGGTTTTACTATTTGTGATTATTGATATTTCTAAATAACATGCATACATAGATCCAAGAATCTGCGCTCTCCTTTGTCCACAGATTTTCAAAGTAAATTATTTAGGGCATTTATAACGTAAAAGATTCAAGTTTAATATTTAAGATGAACCGGTAAACTAACATAATACAATGTAATTTACTACTGTCTTACTGCTAGACATTTCTCTTGAAATTTCACATGACTGAAACGCTAATCTATGGCGGATAATAAAGTTAATGCCAACCAACATATAATGTATAATGTTGGCATAAATTTTTTGCGACAGAAATTTGCATCAGAATTGATGGATGTATTTTTTTGAAATAAAACAGCAACAACTTTTATCAATCATGATTTATATTAATTTATGCAAGCTTCTTTAAGCTTGAATGTCTATAATGATTCTTGCAATTTATTTCGACGTAAAGATTACTTAATAAATATGGAGAGAGCTCCCTGCTGAGATTTAACAACAGCTAAAACAAAGTTTGCATCATAAATCTCAGCGTTTGTATTTCTATCCCAAAGCTTTAAACTCCCCGGTGCATTGATTTTTTTTTTATTATTAGCATGTATTTTATTATACTTTATGTTTACCGTAACACTGCGTAAAATGGAATTATCGTGTGAAGTATATTTACGATACATTTGACCTTTTAACCTCTAACCTTCCCTACTTTAAACTTTTCAACACTCAAGTTCCTCCACTTTTAAATTTCTCTAAATCGGCTTCTCCCCACAGTCGACTTGCCCTTCTCGCGATTTCCGTTTACACCAATCCAGTTTATAAAATACAATGCTTGAACTAAATATGTATAAAATCAGCAATATTTTGTTTGTTTTAGTAAATAATGTAAAGTTTTTAGAATATGATCAACTGCACTCCAAATGAGTATCTAAAATTTTTATAAAAAAATTTGCACGAAAGGTATACTTTTCGAATTAAATAACATCTAACTTTTCATCCTTTAAGTAACTGAGAGATTTTCCTTTATTTTTTGAGGATCCAAACGGAAACCTATTAATATCTGTCTGCCCGTTTGTCAGAGTCTTCAAGCTTGTAAACGGAATAAGTTAGAGATTTTAAAAATAGTAAATCATCTTAAAAAAAATTTTTAATTATTATTTCGGGGACGTTCTCAAGTAAATCGGGGCTGAAAATGATATTCATTTATATATGTTATTGTTTACGTCATCTGAAATAAATTACAAATAGTACATATGTACATATCCCATTGTTAAACCACAAATAATTAAAAATAGCGGTACTTGAAATAGTTGGTAAGCTTCGACCATTAATAAACTCAGCATAAATAAGGTATTTTAGTAGGAAGTAGCCTATTTGGAATTACGAAAAATATTTAGCAATTTTCAAAATCTATATGAGGTACTTAATCGTCGGTGGGCGAGCCACAGTCGCACTTGGCCAGGTTTTTATAACACTTATTAGACTTGGAGAAACCTTATATCAATAAAATTTGTCAGGACATTTGGGACTGTTATTCCAAACGGACCCATTTTCATTTTAAAAAAATTTTTTTTTGAGTTTATAAAAAAAAATTATTGAAGCATAGTATATTTGATTGCATCACATAACGAAAAAACTATTTTCTTATTTTGGTAAGTTTTTAAGCTTAATAATCCTAAACAACAGGACAACAGTCAGGAGATCGGCACCGCTATATACTACTACTACCGTGGGCGCCCCCTCCTCTCCTACCAATTTTATCCCCTCTTCCCCTCCCACCCACCCTTCGGCCGTAAAATAACGCTAAGGTAAAGAATTTTTAAATTAAAAGTTAGCTAGTTATGGGAAGGCGTGTAGTGGTAATTTACAACACGAAATTCATTAGTAAAATAACAATTTATTAACTTTAATACTCACAATATGTACAAGGGAAAGATGTTTTGAATTGTCTTAGATTTCTTACTTTAAAAATTTAAGAATGGTGAAAAGGGAGAGGTCGTGAAACAAAATTGCAAGTTGAGCATATTTACAAAGACTTTCTTCGTTCTTCGTTTTCACTTTCAGGTTGTCAATACTTCCTGACGATACTTAGTTTTTGAAAACTCATCAGTAATTCCTTGAAAATGGAGAGCATTCACGTTGACTTCTTCCATGGAGTTTCTCCGGTAGTTTGTAACACATTTCAAAGTTGAAAATGAATGCTCCCCTGCACAATTAGTGACGGCCCTACTCAAAACTAGCTGAGAATATTCTCTATGTTTGAAAAAATTATCAGAAAATTACCATCTTTAACAATGTTTACAAGATAAGGCGGCACCTAGCTCCCGCTCAAATACTGTCATGTATGAAGTATTATGTCGCAAAAAACTCTTGACTGGACACTTTTAGAAGATGACTTCAGTAGCAGTAAGGTTCAACAGAAAACCTTAAAAGGAAATAAATGTATCATAAGCCTCTGATCGTTTTTCTAGCTCTATATCTCTATGTCTCTATCACACGAAAAGTTCCTGTTCTAAAAGACTCTTTATTATCTATACTAATGCCAGATGGTGCTTTTTCTTGTCCAACAAAGTCTTGCGTTTAAGTTTCAAGACTTTGGCATTCTACTCATTACCGGTTGACTTTGTTAAGGCTGCCAGTTTCTGTATAGGTAAAATCATTACAGGCTTCTTGAGCTTTAAAAGCATCAGCTCGTGCGGATCATCTAGTTACTGATAGTGATCTTACAACATAATAATCATCCTTCAGGATTACAACGCGGACAAGCGATAAATAGAAGTAGAAAAAAGTTTTAGAATCTCTGTATGATATCATGTAGTCATACAGTTTTGTCACATGTTTCGGCTGCTGTTACTCCTGCTACGGTGCTAGTTTGCTTTTGTCCTTAAAATGCAGCACAGTATAATTCACCGATATTCTCTCCGTCTGTTTCCAAACGGCTCGCCAAGACACCGAAACTTGAAATCTAGCCATTCCTGATTTTGGACGAGCCAAATAACACATACACGTGTCAATTTATTTGATGAAAAGTTTCTTTTATTTATAGTTAAATGTCCATTAGAAAATTGTTTAATTTACGTCGGGTTACGCTTTTTAATATAAAGAAATTAAGTTTTAAATATGTCGATCGACCGACTGATATTGGCCGAAAAAGTTTTTGATTGAGTTCAGTGAGCTTTCTTTGTGATTCATTGTTTTATTGCCGTTTACTCTTCCACGGAGCAAGTATGTTTGTGGGCACAAAAGTTACAGGATATTATTGGCAGAATCTTTATCACAATATTTTTCGCCGAACACTTTCGTATATTCGTGAATAAGCCCTAGACATGATGGCTGTATCGAAGTTTTGACCTTTACAGTCTTTGATGTCAATACCACGAGTCTCCAATGTTGTCAATAAAGCCGTCGTTTCCTTAGACTTGTGCCCAATATTTTGATAAAAATTTCAAAGATCTTTCAACACATTCACCGTTAATTTGCACATGCGTATTAAAAAGGACAACTGAGCTACATGGGTTACATCAGGAGTAGATGTAGAACCAATAACTATAACTTGATATTTTAATTCTTTAATCCCATCATGTAGTTTCGGCCATGATTGTGATAAATTCATCACAAGTAAAATGCCACAGGTAACAAGTATATTATTATTATAGTGCCAATTAAAGAATATACTCTATGCAGGAAAAATGTATCATTTTTGTAGTGAGGGCCAAGCAGGGCTTCCGTCTGTGTTACAACTGTTTTATCATAGGATCAATCAAGAAACACACTTTTTATAACAAAAACAATCTTCCAAATCAGTACACGCGTTAGAAAGTTAGGACCTATACCCTTCCAACCCACTCTAGATTTAACAGTTTTGTTTATCACTGTACCATTGGGAGAACATATTCTATGCAATGAAAAAACCAAATCAGTACACCTGTTACGATTTTAATGTATGTTCCTAACTTAAGACATGATCTGTGCCAAATTCTTTGTTTTGAATTCTTATTACGTAGGTAGAGGTTGTATCGTAGTGTTAGCAAAAGTGCATGTTCTGCGTGCATGACCTCTACCATGTCCGCACGGTCTGCACTTTTGCTAACACTACGACTGAAATTAATAGGGCTTCACGATACTCGAGATAATTCTCGCTGCCGGTATCGGTCTCGACACGATACCGAGACCGGCAGCGAGACCAATATCATTGATAACAGTGCGATACCGAAAGCGAGATTGAGGTGACGAGAGTGGATGAGATATTAGTTTTTATCATTTTATTGTGGACAATTTTTTTTAGTTGTTTCAGCTTTTATGTCGCTCCGAAAAATTTCAATTATGGGATTTATGGGGCATATAAGTATACACTGCTCTCCTCAATCGCTTCTTTCTACATTATTTCCTTCTTGAGATATTTGCGCTTTATCCCCAATAGCAAACAAGAGCCTTTGCTACCTTAATTTGATGATGGGAATATGAAGAAAATGCATATATACATAGATATATCATTTGTCCTCGCTCCCCGTTATCCCACCGAAATACCCTTTTTTTATCTTGCCGAGAGCGAGATCGCACCGAGACTGGCCTTTATCTCACCGAGATTGCGACGAGAGCGAGATCGTCTTCACTTTGACGAGACCAAGACCGAGATCTGCCACAGTCTCGGTCTTGTCTCGCTGCCGTGAAGCCCTAGAAATTAACATACTGTAAAGGGCACTGTTGATGAACACTAGATACTCTTTGCGGATAAAGAATTTAATCTCATAAGAATCTTTTGATTATCAAAAAAGATATTTGTAATTTAAATTTTTTTAATACAAATTATAACAAAAACTCTTAGTGTAGGCCTTTAATAAATAAATATAAATAGTAAATGATGTTACGGATCTTTTTGTGGACGTTTTTATTGCCAACAGTTATTTAACAGTATATACAATTAGAGGCCCCTTCCACTTTTAACATGTCAACTATTTTTTAATAAATTTGATAATAACATGCATATGTACTACAGACTAAGTTTGGGAGAGTTCATCATAATACGTCCAGTATCTTTTAAGAAAAATTCGTTCAATTAGACATAAATAGTTTGTAGAAAAATCTATACAAAATTTTTCGGGATAGATGCTAAGCTCCACAAATAACTATTTTATACCTAAGTATAAAATCAAAAAACATTTTTCATGAGAAAATTAAACTAACTCACGTCCAATATTCTGTCAGAATTATTAAAAAAGTATGTCTATAACAAAGAGAAAAAATGTTTGAATTAAAAAATTTATTATTTGATGAATCGGATGTTTAAAGTAATATTTCTTAAAACATCTACAAGAACCCTAATAGACTTCGGCTGTCTATTATTCTATTATTATGAATTATTATTAATAATCGGCACCTATATCTGAAAGGGCTTGTTTTGAAATTTAAAGAATTTTTCTTAAATTTCAAGCCCCACTAGGGGCTTATGCCCAAAAATGTGGGAATAAATACTATTCCCCCCCCCCCCCCCCCCCCGGCTCTGAGCAAATAAGTTTGAAAGCAAAAAAATCTGAAATAATTCCTACTAATATGTAGTTCTGATATATAGTAGATATATAACGAAAAAAAATTTAACAAAGTTCCAGACAGTTATAGGTTTCGAAGTTTTCAAATGATCGGAGCGCTTGTCTGATTTGGCCGATTTTTTTTACTAGAGTAGAACGGGGTAATGTGGTGCATTGGATGTACTGACTGAACCAACGGAACAAACTGCTTGCCGTCGGTATAGTAGGTGCGTGGTGTTCGACGATGCTCATGCCAGTCATTGCAGCTACCTTCGTAAATATGTCACAAAAGTTGCTGCTTCATTCGCAAAACACGTGTTGACGGAACGATAATTTTTTTATTTATTTCAGTGAGATAAAATATAATTTCCCGTTAAAAAACTATCAGGTCAGTATTTTCTTGAGTGAAATTTCCCGTTTAACAAGAATCTTGTGTTGTTGTGGCGATTACTTCGATTTTCACCGAGATGTCGAATTTGACGTGAAAAAAGTGCTTCGGGGCAATGTGGTGCATTCCGTTCGGGGCAATATGGTGCAAACTTGAAAACCACCCTTTTTATTATTGCTTTTGTTTTTTATCAAAATGGTGCGCAATCGACCAAGAACAACCCAAAAACCGGACGAAGAAAATATTAATAAAGCAATAGAAGCTGTTCAGGCTGGAAGAAGTGTGCGAAGTGCAGCAATTCGGAATTGCGCCGCAAACTTTGCGCCATCGATTGCAAGGTCGCACACCGAAATCAGTTGAGTCTGCACTTCTAACTAGCCCAGAGATGATGGAGTCTTTGCGCGCTGAACAAGAAGCAACAGCCCAAAAGGAGGTAGCTGAAGCAGTTGGCCGCCAACAGAAAGATCGAAAAAGAGGTGGGAAACAACAAAAAGCCGCCGAAAAGTCAGCCAAAGTCGCCGGAAAAGCAGCCACTAAGACAGCCCCAAACGAAAACGCGGCCGCCCTAGTGTCGCAAAGAACGTCGACTTTGGAGACACTGACGAAGAAGAAATCATTTTGAAGCACCAAACAAAAAGTCGTAACTGAGTAAATAATTTTTTCAATAATTCTCTTCATTGCACCATTTTTTTTTTTTGTAAATTTTACAGTTCTTTGTATTTCTACCTAACGTGGGTATATAAAAACCCTTAGTTTGCATTTTATTTTCATTGGCATATGTTTAATTACACTCCAATTCATTCAATAAACTGTTCAAAACCATTTCCGACGCATTTTGGTATTCCTACTGCAACCGGAAAATAGTGCACCACATTACCCCCAAAATTTTGAAAGGTCAAAAAAGGTACCTTCGGTTTTTTTATCGTAGTTCAGCGCCATTACATGCAACACAAAAACTTTTTGCATAAGAAATGTAGTCAGACAAATTATCTTTCTAATGAATACTCAATCTTCTTATTCGGTTAAAAAATACAGCCGTACGAGCACTTCAACGAAACGTGCACCACATTACCCCGTTCTACTCTACTTTTTTAATTTTATTGTGTTTTTTTGATGTTTTCATTACATAAGGGAATATGATCTGCAATTTCAGTTTTTCCTATAGTAGGAAATTATCAATTATTTCCAATCGAAAATTTAGAGATTAAGCAGGTAGCACGTTTACTTGTATATTAACAGGTATTAAAGACTAAAAATGATACAACTTTTAAGCTAAGTTGTCCACAACATTGTAGATGCAATTATCTGTAATTTTTATTATTTTGCCTTTGGGGTTGCAATATCGGTATTTGTCGATTTTGGGTTAATGGCAATTATAGCTCCATAAAATAATATTGTGTTCAGTTGGAATAAAAATGTAACACTGTGATTTGTGTGCGAAATTCTGTATTTGGGAATTTTGTATAAGTAATTTTATTTTGAAATTTTGTTACTCGAAATTTTATTTTGAAATTATAGAATTGGAAAATCGAACCCAACCCAGATTTTGCCTCGGCTTTTATGACCGAAAGTCATACATTGCTGATAGCTAGACAACAGCACATAAATGGAGTGAACTTTTTGTTTATTGCAAATGAAAGAAATACTCATACGCATACCAAGGTTTGAACCTACATCCAATTGAATCAATTCCGTCTGCTACTTTTATATATTGTTTATTGAAGTAGCACATATATACCGTGAAATTTCGAGACTATTTAATTATTATCTGAGTACATACATATAGAATAACGGATATACAAAATAAATTAAAATAACAACAAAAAATCCGCGTTCTGGAAGGCACCTCAAGCTTTCTTCAAACTAGGAAATACTGGTAAAATATATATCACGTAGCCTACTTTTGTCGGCAACATTTTTAACTTACATGATCGTAAATACGTACGCCACAAGTGCTACCAGGCTTGCCAAACCCACCGTAAACTACAAACCATGAACTAACGAATTTCAAGCAAACACAGTTAGGCCAAAGTGGTCTTAAATTTGGTTTAATTTATATCAGTGTTGTGCGTGTAGATTACATCGTGTACTCTACACGATAATTTACGTGCAATCTACACACACTCTGCATGGGATACTTTACATCTACACGTAAAGTAAATACATAATTTTGATTTTTTACAAGATTTCATGAAAAGGTATTAACGTTTATATAGCCCATAATTTTTACTTTATTAATTAGTATTCGTTTGTAACATTTGAGTCTGCTAGTCTTAGGGTAAAGTATACATGTAACAATTTTTTTGAATGTTCAAAAGATAATCTATTCCTTCTTGGTGAGTGAACGTATGCCCAATTGGAAAAGGATATCTCCAGTTCAGCCGATTAAGCTGAAATTTCTTTAAACTCGGCCTAGTGTCTAAGCTATAACTTCTATGAAAAAATTGTTTTGTTCTACTTGAATTAAATTTTTTGAATGAAGTAAAAATATCCACGCCCTATTTAAGAAATGTACGGAAGTGTAGTTTTAAAGAAAATGCGAACACTAGACCATGGTCGGAGCATGACTTACTGCTTGCGTTTTGGATGAAAATTTGCTTTGCGACTAAAATTTCAGGTCCAATTAAACATTTCATGTTATTTCGGATAATAAAGTGTAGTAGTACATGTTTTTACTTCGTTGGAAAGATAATTTAGTATGTTTTAAGCTAATATAAATCTTTTTGTTCATAGAACTAATAAATATGAGCTCATAAGAAGCATTGTAAATAAATTTTCCCGTAGAACCAATTATGACCAAAGATGAAAGTCCAGTTCTTGGTTTGTTGTTTTCGTTGGTTTTGTCTTGCTTACGGCCATGTTGAAAATTACAAAAAAGAATTTATCTATTCCCAATCTTGTTAATTTTCATCTTTAGAGGTAAAAGGGTAAATAATTTTTGTAGGAATGACACAAGAAAATATTGGTCAAAACAAATATTTAAAAAAAATGTACGTACTTCCGTAAAATATTTATTACAAGAAGACTGTAATTTCTTTATCGTTTCAAGTTGTATCTTACTACAAAACTACTAACTACCGAAAGCATAAAGTCTACAAGAAAAAATCACGTAGACACGAAAAATTTATGTAATGCTGAATATCAAACAAAATTAATTAAATTTTTGCCGTAACTTTAGACTTTAAAACCGTTGACACGCGGAAAATTTGTAAGCAATTATATTTAAGTACTTAGTTATTTTTCAAAAATCCCTATTCTCAGCTGGAAGAACTTCTCAGAAACGGCAAAAAACCGTAGTAAAAACTGGTTAGCCATGAAGTGTAATACACAGGATTGCGAAATGTACATGATTTCTTTTGCACTATTTTTTTTAGTAATACCCACTGAACGCTAAAATTATTTGTGTAAAATAGGTTATATTTTTTCTGAATAACACTTTAAACGTGTAAGGATGCGTAAGAAGTCAGCAATAAGAATGCCATGAAAAATAATCTTAAAACAGTTTAACAATTAAGAATTTTTCGAGCACTGTGAAACGAACTTGATAAACTTAGAAATTCAAGAAAAAGAAAGAACTTCTTATTGTTTCACAAAATAAATTTATTAGATAACAAACGTGTTTTCGGTAGCTAAGCCACAAGATGATTGTGGCTTAGCTACCGCAAATGCGTTTGTTGTCTAATAAATTTATTTTGTGAAACAATAAGAAGTTCGTTCTTTTTTTTTTTTGGTGAATCTCGAAGTTTATAAAAATTAAGAAACCTGGACTTGTGTTTTTAAGATTATATTTTACAATATATAATATATAACTTCTATGAGAGATACCTATCTTAACGGGGCAGACCCAGTTGGAACTTCAGAAAAAAAAGCTCTTTTTTAGGGTGTTTTTTGGCCACGCATTAAAATAATTAATAACAAATGTTTTTCCACATGGAAGATATGTATTCACAGAAAATATTATAATATTTTTATGGCAAAATATTGAAAAATACAAATTTGGGAGGGGTCCAAAAAAAAAGTGTTTTGCCGTGATCACTGCTGCTCGTCACTGGATCATCGGAAATAAAAAAAACAATTTTGGGATCATTAGTTAATGACATAACGCTCTAGATAGACGAAGGGATTTGAAGAATTTTGAATTTTTGCAAAATGGCGAATGTTGAAAATCTCAATTCTTTATTCGACTGAAATTTCACTCGCATTTCCGGCTATAAAAAAAATCCTTCGTCTATCCGGAGGACAACTATGTATAGAATACGGGAGAAAAATGTCAAACCGATCGGTAAAGCCGTTCTCAAGTTACAGTGATCACCGACTCCGAAAACATGGTTTCGAGAAAAACGCGCTTAAAGTTTTGAGTACGATGTACATATATATATATATATCTCGATAAATATATGATATTATATATCTCCATAAATAACGGTCCGATTTGTCTGAAATTTTCAAAGAATACTTTTAAAGTATTCTACTTTGAGAAAAAAAATTTTATTTTTTCAAAATTCTAACTGGGTCTGCCCCTTAAGAAAATTTTTTATTTTGTGATGTGCGTCTCAGGCGCGGATCTAGGTTTACGCTCGAGGGGGAGGGGGATTTTAATTAGTGTTACCCATTTTCCGGAAAATTTGTTCTCATTTGTGATTTGCGTGTCTTAAACCAAAATTAGATAATAATTTAGTTGAATATCCATTATATTCTACTTGCACTTAACGCTCTGTCAAGGAAAAAGTAAAGACATGGTAGTAATATGAAAAATGCTTGACGACCACACTATAGACACTGTTTTTGATAGATATCTACAAACAGTAAGTCAGTAAGTACAAGAATATTTGTATCACACTTAAGTTACCATAAGCCACTAGTAACCGGATGTTTATGTTTGCCACTATTTGTATTATATATATATATATATATATATATATATATATATATATTTGTCCTCTCAGTTATAAACCTATTGAGATGCAATTTAATATGCAGGGTCGCCGACAGGGGGGGGGGGGGGCAAAGGGGGTAAACCCCCCGGGCCCGGGCTTTCAAAAGGGGCCCCGTCATCTAAGTTATCAACAGAAAATTTTTTCCATTTTAATTATTTATATAAAAAAATGTTTCCCGATTGAAAAAGTTTAATATACTAGATAGATTTTAAATTGCAAGTCAATCATTCGATTATATATGGGCCCGTAAACGCTTAGTGCCGGGCCAGAAATTCCTTTCGCGGGGGCCCGTATGTGGTACCCCCCGGGCCCGAATTTTGTCTCTACGGGCCTGTTAATATGCGTTGATTGATGACTCAAAAACAGATTTGGTGGGATTTTTAGAAAAATAGATTTTTTTACTCACTCTCATAGAGTAAAAATTGCAGGACTTATAAAACATTTCTTTTAATTACTCCAATGAGTGTAAAATGTCACACAAAATGTTTTAGGACCTTTCAATTTTAAAACCTTAATCAATAGGCAATTTAATAAAAATAAAGACAGGTGAATATATTATAACATTTACACTTCAAAAGCAGCAATTTCACAGAAAACTACAACTGAATCAAAATCAAGGGCATCTAAATCCAAATCATTGGCGACCAAATCCAAATCAAGTGTACCTGTTTCTAAAACAAGCCCAACCATATCAAAATTAATGTCAACTTTTTCAAATATTCTTCAACTGTTTCAAATTCAAACACAACCAGATAAACTTGAAAAACAACCATGTCAACTAACATGGAAAATTTATCATTAAAAACTAATTAAATTTCAAAAACAATCACGTAATTTGTGTTTCAAAAAAATGTTCAATAGCATAATAATAATAATAGAACCCTGCCCTTCCATAAACACCAGAATTTTTCTTTTTCTTAAGGAATATTCGGAAAAGATATCATTGGTCAAAGTATTTTATTAAAAATTTTGAACGTATAAACTTTTCATCAATAACATTCGAACTTTCCGCCAGCTTAGCTTTATTTTTCCAAAATCTCAACAAATCTCTTTTTGGTAATGTCCGTATGCCAAGCTTCATCTAAATAGATTTATAAATGAGACTATGAAAGGGCGCAGACAAACTGACGGACAAAAATTATTAAGATTTTTTGTTGCTA
The DNA here is from genome assembly GCA_964036015.1 of Leptarthrus brevirostris. NCBI lineage: Eukaryota > Metazoa > Arthropoda > Insecta > Diptera > Asilidae > Leptarthrus > Leptarthrus brevirostris. Next base: position 68,664,493 of record OZ038372.1, on the reverse strand, counting down.
CGGAACCCTTAAACCTAAACTTTTTTCGTCTTTGTCAACCAATAAATTAAAATTAAGCAGATTAAGCTTACAATGGTTACTAACGGTTTATGGTAACTAAAGTGTCATACAAATATTCATGCATTTACTGCCTGTATCTGGTAAAAACAACGTATAGGTATGGTTTGCACGGCCGCTTTGCCTATTATCACCAGATCGTTTCACCATATAGATTATATGATGGAGATTCAAATACAGAAAGTGAGGTAACACTCATAAGATTCAATCCTCCCCCCACTATCTCAACAAAAGCCTAGATCCGCATATACAAAGTCTTCATAATAAGTTTCGCTGCAGAAGAAATCAACCCCCTCCCCCCATAGTAACAACCTAGATCCGGTACTGCCAGCTGACGTTTATTAATGCAATAATCTTTTTTTTCTCTTTATAAACTAATCTTTGGGGAATTTGGAAAAAGTAAACTATTTTGAAAACCTTTTTTAATCATTATAAAATATTTCATAAAAAATATTACAACTGCAACAGCCTCCCCTACAAGGTCAAATTTTGATGACTGAAGAGCTTTAATTAAATGAAGAACAAAGTTAAAATTCTTTGGCCTTTTCGCAGATTCTCTGGTTTTTGAACATACATTTTACACGGAGAAAAAATTTACTAAAATTTAAAGTGTAAGACAATTTCGTTATGAAATGTTGACAACGAAAAATTAGCGTACATTTTTATGTAAAAGTATATTAACGTGTCCTTAATTATCGTCAAAAATGTGTAACTACCTACAAAAATTGCTTAAATTTAAAATTTAACAATTCTTCCCAACGATGGTTTTTATGCAAATAAATTATAAAAGTCAAATTTGAAAAAAAAAGTATTTAAGGTTAATGCTTGTTGTGAATTATAACAATTTAAACTCTTTCGCACTATAATTGCTATTTCGATTTTGATATTCAAAAGTTTGTATGTTATATTTTTTAAATAAAAACTACTTAGAAGCTATTTTGAACGTCGTTTATAGGCTATGTTACATGCCAGTGTATTTCTAATACATAGTTAGCCTTCAAAGAAAACCAAAAACCAGATGCTGATCTAACAAGCATTCACATAATCTGTACACATTTCTAGGAATAAAAAAAATGCGAAAAACTTGAAAACAGAATTTTTACAATTTTCCAACTAGGTATATGTAAGCTAACCTAGGGAAGTGATTAAAAGTAACTATAGATCCGAAACATTTGTTGTGCGCACTTGTCCTGTACCTTAAAACAAAGAAGTAATTCAAGGCAGTAAACAAGACATCATTGAATAAAAAAATCCGGAAAACTGGAATAGAATTTGATTTTCTCATATTGAATATTGACGCGCCTAAATTAGCTTCCCCAGACAATCGATAAATTTGCAACTCAAAGCACGCAGAAGCTGTAAATTTGGCGTTTGGTTATGTTCTGGTAAATTTTGAAAAGTGGGAAGCGTATTCACTATGAGTGTTTCCAGGTCTAACTTATTTGCAAAAGATCGCTTGGCTTGAGCAAACCCCTCTTAATTTTGATTACAGAAACTGATCGAACAGCAGCTTATAATACAATCTTTGGCTTATCACTCGACAATATTTATTGATAACCTCTGGCCGTATCTCATCCGCATGAACAAGGTCTCAATTCACAACAAAAACCCGTAAAAAGAGAATGTCTAGCTTGACACGAAGATAGACTACATTTCAAAGTCTGATTGCGATTGATAAGTGCGCTATAACAAGCACTAAAACAAATGTTATTGTCTGCATTGTTTGCGAAAATGATAGATGTCCGACTAACCAGAGAGTGTAGAAAGCGACAGAGTTAATGGTCATTAAATGAAGAGCGAAGAGCAGGGGCAGATGAAATCAAAACAGATAGCTTATGACAAGAAGACGTTTTGATCCGCGGTATTTCGGGCACGAGATAAGTTAAATCGTTTTGTTAACCTCCTGTTGGCGATAGCCGCTTGGCTGAAAATTGAACTGACTCACTTCACTTACCCAATGCATCACAGGGCGCTCCTCAGTACAGACGCCCATGTGCGTCTGTTGTACTGGTACGCAGACACTCGCCAACGGCCTTTCCGCTATTGCAGGAGGGTTATGAGAGGGAACTATTGCTCCCTGACGCTTGCCTTATAAAGTTGATTTCCACAAAAAACAAAAAATTCCGCGCAACCTTGTTGGTCCACTTCACTGATTTTTACCACGTTGGCCTTATCTATCCCAACTGGGGTCCCGGAATGCAGGGAGATTCACAAACAACTTTATTCCACTTTTATCGATTACCCTGCCTTGCGCAAGGACATGTCTTCTGATTTTGTATCTCCCTGAGTAGGTATCTTCATCGAAGAAAAAATCCCAAAGACTCAATTGGGTTTCGGCAATAAAAACCCCGAACTATTCGTCTACTGAGGAAGTTAATTTATGACGCGACTTGTAGCTGAGTCCCGCACACAAGAGATCGTCTTCGAAGATAACGTCCAATTTAAGTTCCCTCGTGTCCTTTTAAGATTCCGTCTGCCCATAAATTTTATTTATGTCACAGATCCCGATCCCGAATTGGTAAAAAGCAGTAACGTCTGTTAATTCTTGGTAGAAGCGAATTCGCGATCACTTAGTTCACTTCACTATTTTCACTTAGGAAATTTTCCTTGTTTCACGTCAGCATTTCCTTTGAACTTTTTATTTCAAATCTTGTATAATTTTTTAACACAACACCAAACGTCAAATCGACAGCCCGGCCTCGCACATTAGCGAAATTTTTTTAAACAATCAAGACGAAAAATATTCCGATTTCTTCCACGGGAACAAGTGCGTTGAGCTAAAATCCACCGTCTTCCACTCGCGAGCACGACTATTTGACGCATGCGCGATTAACAGCACATTGCATGCCTTCCTGCCGCAAGGTAGGAGCAAGAGTTCGAGCATTCTCTCACCCGAAAACAAATAAATCAACTCCTTCGAGGTGGGGTCAGACTACTTATACGCAATTGGATAGGAAGTCTTCATAATTATATTGAAAATCGTTGCCGTGGAAACATAGGCGTAACCTGGGCGGGAACGTGTAACTTTTGTACCAACAGGAAAAAGTGAGAGGAAAGTAGAAACAAGTTTTCGTGCTTCTCTATTTAGGTGGAGAATTTGCTATAGTTTACCGCTGTGTGCTATATAACCAGTAAATAAAGTTGTAAATAAGTGAAGTGAGAGATTGAAAACGAAAAATGGGGAACAGATGCCTTTGACGGCATTCAATACGGAGGCCAGAGTAACACATACGCCCCGTCGAGATTTGTATGATTCCTACCATTTACAGGGAACGTTCTGTGGTGTGGCTTTAGATTTTGATTATGTAAATCAAACAATGCTACCGATGCAATAGATGGGTTTGCCGGGAGTTTCTTTTGCAAAAGCAGCTCTTGATGTAGTACCTGCTTGTCTTCGCTATTTTTGCGGTCCATCTGCGGGAACTACTATGCTGCTGCCGTTGGGCATCAAAGTAGCCGACGGCGACAAGATGTTTACTTTCTCATCTCGTTCGTTTCGCAGCCAGTTGCACTCACTGTTGCTGTTGGTCGGAGTATTCTTGTCAATCGGTATGTGAATGCAGAAGGTATGGATTACGAATAGGCAAACGGACAATTGCGCACTGCAATGAAAAGCGTTTTCGTAAGGGTTGATACGGTGGAGCGCTGTGAACTCTGGCAAGTTTCGGAATAGAGTGGAACATTTAAACGTGTCATGCATCGTGGCTTTTGTAGTGGGCGTTCGACGGGTCTCAATTTTTCGAATGAAGGGTTTATTCACTCTTCATTGCTGTATTATTAGTATATCCTCATTCTCCGCATTAAGTGTTGCATAGTGTTATGTCACGCCTTGCGATTCACTGAAGTGAGGGGATATAATACCAAATTGGTTGAAAGAAGTTATTTTTCTGGCACGCGTGAATCGTTCTTTTGTACAAAACTTTTCTGCTTCATAAGTGTAGACAAATTGTCGTTGGAAAAATAGAGCAGTGGAGGAGAAATCAGAAATCTGCGTAGGTACCCACCTAATTCTAAGACTTCATCAGGAAGCATGTGAAGAATTTGTATGCAATGAATCGCAGATTTCACAACACCCAAATAATTAATGTAAATAATAACTTTTAGTTACCGCAAATAAAAGGACTGTTGGCAGAAAAAAGGAGAAGGAAATTACAAGTTTATAGATAAACTCCATTGTCCCAGTAATGACTGATTTGTATTGCACCCTTGATTTAATCTAAACAACAAAATAAAAATAAATGTTGGTTGTATTTTTCGAGGAAGGGGGTGCCATCCGTTATGTCCAAATAAGGGATGCAGGGTATCAAATTAAAGGTTGTCGTGCTATCAATTAAACTGTGTATTATTTTTTTCAATCCATAAACCAGCAGACTATTTTTGGTCGAATATTTTACCAGGCGACATAATAGAAATCTGAAGAGCTGATCGAGGGAGGACCCTTCTTTTTTAAAAATTATCTATTCAAAAAGTTATTAGACTTTTCTTTAATTTTGTTCTGTCACTTATAGCTTTTTCGCAAAAACGAAATCAATATTTAGCTAAAATACGGGTCAAAAGGTCACTTTTTAATTTATTTACGCTAAGTTGAAAACTATTAGTCGGATCGGGGTAAAATTTACATCAATAGTTAGGTAATCGAAAGTACAAGAGAAATAAACCCCATGCTCCAGATCAGAGACGTATAGTTATCGAGTAAGAACGTAAAAAAAGGGTACCAAACGTTCACAGTCGCTATAATTCTGTGCCGTAGAAAAATTCATAGCTTTTACCTCTGGCAATTTTCAATCGATTTCAAAAATTCCTTTTTTCCCTTTAATTAAAGTTGTGGGAATATTTTAGGCGGATATTTCGTTTCCGGTCAAATGATGAAAACAAACCTGCATCACTTAGGGGCCGATCAAGTATTACGTAACGCAGTTAAGAGGGGAAGGGGGTCTTGTGAAACGTTACGGTGCGTTATAAGGGGGGGGGGGGTCAAGCAACACGTTATGTAACAAGTTTTTGTTAAAATTAAAAGTCCTAACTCTTAGCTCGTGACATCGCAAATAACCGCAATATGCCGTGTTCGTGTACCACAAGTCCATAGTTTGGATCATTTTATTTATTTTACATTGTTTCTTATTTCGGTATTTTGTGCAACATAATTGACAATTTAGGTGTAAAAATAATCATCTGAGTGTTACATAACGTTGGGGGGGGTAACGCGAAACAAACGTTACGACGCGTTACAAGAGGGAGGGGGTCAAAAATCTTCAAAAACTGCGTTACGTAATATTTGAACGGCCCGGCCCCTTATAAGGCAGACATGTTTGGGTAGCAATAACTGCGGCATATTTACAAACCGAAACTATGGTTAACAAAAATGCAAGACAAAACGAAAAAAAAAACATTGAACAATTTTTTTGGTCTGTTTGTTTGAAAAAAAATTGTTTACGTAGTGGTAATTGTAGTTCACAAAATGTGCAGCAAATATTCACATGAACCGAGTGAATTTTCAAAATAAAAATAAAAACAAAGAAAAGTATTTCTTACGTTGCTCGAGTTTACAAGCAGTTTGTTTTGATTTTGTAATTGTAGTTACTTGAAAGGGGATGGAAACAGCTAATTGCAGTTTAAATCTTACCCCGATCTGGTAAAGTTTAAAACCTTGACCTAAAAATGTTCATTAAAAATATGAAAAGTGAATTTTGTTTAGAAAATTTTACGTTATCTTCAAAAGGGCAGAGGCCATAGCTGAGTGCTATACCAAGTTTTGACCAAATTATATTTTATTTAGGCAAAACTTCCTGAATTTTGAATTTTATTTCAATACAAATTAAGGTCTACAATTATTAAACTCTGCGAAACAATTTCTACTTCCACCGGAAATTTTTTACTTTACGACTACTGACGACTGAGTGAGTTAATAAAAAAAATTGTAAAGGAAATGAACAACTGTGTTTTGTTTAGTTACTACTACTACTACTATATATTTCGTGCCCACATGTATATAATTTTAATCTACAATATACTGTTACTGAGAAATTACTTATCACAGCGGTGTATGTATACTTTTTGGGCAACTGTATAAGTAGACGAAGATCTTTCTGTATTTCTTATTTATGAATTTTGAGTTAGATTATTGCGAGAAAATTTTATATTTCCCTCTGGTTCCTCCCTGGGGCATAGAACGTCTACTACACCGACTCTCCACTTGGTCCGGTTCTGTGCCATCGCCTTTAATTGAGGCCACGATTTCTTGAACTGTGTACATTCCCTCTCGACGGATCTTCTCAATGTCTTGCCCATTCGTCTAATTCGGCGTCTTCCTTGGGTCCCATTCGGGTTTCAAACGAATTAGAATTAGTATAATTTTCCCGGACACCCTCCCCTCGTTAAGGGAACCTTAACACTTATAAATTAACATGTATGAACCGGCAACTTGCAAATTTTAGCTGCTGATCTGTTTATACTGCTATTGGCAGCCCGGACAGTAACGACTCTGACAAGACCGTCTGTTACTGGATGAGTTTCTATTATGCGACCGAGGATCCATCTTGACGGAGGTAAGTTGGGCTGCTTCACGACAACCATGTCACCGACACGCAGGGATTTTTCGCCAAATTGGCGATTTTTCATCAATCCTGGCGACAAAAAATATGAAATTGGCGATGGCGATTTTTCATCGACTTTGGGCGTTTTTATGGCGATTTTTCTTGAAAGAAAAATTCACAGATTATTTACCTTTTAAAAAATAATTTCTAAAGTTTTACAAAAAAATGTAACATACATCAATTTAGCAGAATTTTCTGAAAAATTTAGCTAATATGAGTAAAAGTTGCCACAACTGCAAGTGACACTTAAAGTGACAGAAAATTCTACGGCACGTCTAATGAGTTATTTGCCGGCTTTTTCGCAGTTTAATTCTGTGATTTTTAATAAATGTTAGGACAAATAATGGAAAACGGTTTATTAAATGTAAGAGATCCTACTTTATCAAAAAGTCGTATACTTTTGGGAAACCTGCAAACATGTAATAGAGAAGAACTCGAAAGTATCTGTAATAGATGCGGAACAATTCTTGGCTATTTCGAGCAAAAATATTTTGGATTTGTACAATTTGAAACAAGCGATTGCTAATAAGGCAGCTCAAGCCCTCAACGGATCTGGATATGGATATGCCGAATATGAAAAGGTTATATTTAAAAGTTGATTTGCTTTTCCCAAATAAAGAGGTACCCATTGGGAAATTTAATGCAAATATTTCATGACGTGGATGTTTATATGCAGTAATTGTCACCGCCCAAAACGAAGAGCATCGAAGTATCATATAAACATACTTTATGGACAATTATGAGACCCGAATTACAATTCCAACGGATCAGTCGACTGCAACTTTGCTCAAATGGGAAATTCATGCGACATGATTGCTACAATTTATTGACTTATCAGTCGGCTCCGACTGAACTTAGACTTTGCTCAAAGTGCAAAGTTGTAGTCACAAAACTCGACTGCGGCTAACTTCATTTGAAATATACATGCAAATATCTCTGAAAATGACAGAAGCTGAAGCTACAATTTATGTTCAAATTTGATTTTGGCGTTGACTTCGACTGAAAACTCAGTTGCAGTTAACTGATCAGTCGGAATTTTTTAATTCGGGCCTAATAGCGAATGATCGAATGATTTTCAAATCAAATTGCGCGCAGAGAGGCAGAAATTACTGCCGACAGCTTTGCCAATCATTCCTTCAAATAGCTCAGTTGCTCCTCCTTTAAAAGAATGTCATCCAGACGCGATTCAAACTTTATTAAACGCACTTGCTGACAATCGTTTCTTAACGGTTTTACAATTGTTACAAGAAAGGTGTTAGTTACAAAAAGTTAGGCGACGCAGCTGACCTTCCAGCTCCTCAACCGAAAATTATCGAACCTGATCCAGAGATCGAGTTGCAGAAGAAAATTCTAAGCATCCTCAATAATCACATGTGTACAAACTAAACACATGACCCGAACAAATTTTTCAAAAATTTTTAATAAAAATTCCGAACTAAACCTCAACTCGAGCAAAGTAAGAAACATTAAAATATTTCTTAACGCGATCGGCGTTTCTAATAAAGAAAAGCTAAATTCCTTTGGCTCTTCGTCAAGAGCAGCACCAAAGGGTTAGCTTTTCTTTAGCTACTGGACGCCTTCGAAAAAACCGAACACTAGGAAAGTAAATAAAAACACCGATGTAGACAGCTGTTTTTTTTTATTAAAACTCCTCAATAAGTCATCTATAACGGAGTCAAAATCCGATCTATTGTATGCAAATGTACAATCACTGCAAAACGATTCAAATACAATTGAACTTCTAAAAGATAATAAGGTGCAACGAGCGTTGGATTCAGTGATCAAAGCATTAGTATCTACAATTGAAAATCACTTTAACTATAGGTAGATAATGAAATATATTTTATTGGAAGTCTTTAATTGGTTGGCGTTTTTTGTGAAACTCTTTCATATAGGGAGTTGATATTTGGCACGAAGATGGTGGCAGAATAAAAGCCGTGTAGTTAAATTTTAATGTTTGGGTTTAATTTTCATTAGGGTGAAATGGGAATCAAATAAAATTGTGCTTGTAAAAACGAGTTCAAAAATATGTATTATTAGTGGCTTAAGCAACATGCTGGTAACGATTGCTTTACTAAAAACCAACGAAACTTAAGGTGTGTAATTAAAGAAATTACTCGTACCTTAACACAGTATATTGCATACCCATTAAAAAAACATTTCATTGTAGCATTTACTACATGCAGGGTTGAAGCCAGGTTGAACCCAAGTTCAACTCTCATGTATACTGAAGTTGAGTTCAAAGTGGGTCGAGTCAACTCAACTCAAGTAATCTGGCTGAGTGGATTTGAACTTCTGCATGTATACGCGGGTTGAAGAGTTGAAGTGACAAGTTGTAATTTGACAAGTTATTTTTGTTTTTGATTTTGTCATAGCAGTTAGTTATTATTTTTGTAAAGTTTGTTTTGTGTTTGTGAAGCTTTTAAGATAGAAAAGAGAAATATTTGGGAACAAGAGGAAACAGAATCTATATTGAGCATTATGTCAAACTAACCCAATTTCAACTCAATCTCAATTCAAATCTTCAACCTGATGAACGCATATACGCGGATTGAAATCTCAACCCCAACTAGACTCAATTTTTCAACTCTGAAAAGCTAAAGGAAGTGACTATTTGCACTTACGTGTGCTTCCGTGTTTACACGTATTTGCCATCTTGATTTCCACTTTGACATTTTGGCTATAATCATGGCTACAAAAAAGTAATAGATTGGCGATTTTGGCGACTTTTTAGTGTCCATTTGGCGATAATAAGTCTGTTCACGTAATTAGTTTTGGGTAAATGCATTATGATATTTTTACTCAAACGCGTTCACGTACTCATGAAATGGGGGAAAATTTGCTGACGTAACATTTCCCCTACTTAAAAATGTTAGTCCAAATTTACCCGAAGAAATAAGTTGAGTAATTTTGTTAAGCTTTGTTATAAAGCCACTAATTGTCACTTTGACAGTTATTGCTTTAGTTTTTGTCCAAGAGTACTCAAACTCGTTCACGTACTATTGGTATTTGGTAACTTCTCCTATTTAACATTTTTACTCAGAATATTTCTGATCAAAAAGTACGTGAACCCTGCCGACACGCAAATCGGGTTCCACCTTTTGCCATTTTGGACGCTGTTGCAGCGTTGTTAAATACTCGACATGCCAACGGTTCCAAAATTGTCGATTCATGTGTTGCAATAACCGCCAGCGTCCTTGCAGTGAAGTTTGACACTTCTCTGATGAAATTTCTGGAAGTAAAGTAAGTGGTTGACCAATTAAAAAATGTGCAGGAGTTAAGATATCAAGATTTGACGGATCGTCAGCAGTGGCGTAGCTAGGTTACCAAGGGCCCTGGGGAAAATCAAAAAATGGGGCCCCATTGCTATCTAAACTGGTAAGGTTTTATCAAGTAAAAATATTAAATATACAAATACTTTAAAAATGCTAAGCTACTTTATCATCAGCTCTTTTTCGTGCACTGCAGGGCAGGTAATAAAATATGAAACCAGTAACAACATAAACTACAATTAACACTATAAAATACAATAAAACCAAATAGAAAAGATTCAAGGGTTTATTATATAAAGGTCGGACCTACCAACTGACTAAATAACAATTATATTTACAATCTTTTCCTAGCTTTAGTTATCGCAAAAATATCAATGACTTCGGTTAAATCCAGGCTTGATGCGGTTTTGTTTTCAATTGCTATTAGCGATAAATGTCGAGTTTGGCCCATACTATTGCTTAAATAATTTTTTATTATTTTTAATTTGCTAAATGACCTTTGAGCTGCTGCAGAAGTGACAGGAATTGTAAAGAATAATAACATTGCTGTAAAAACTTCCGTTAGGTCGCATTCTAGCACTCCATATTTGCTTATTATTTCCTTACATAATTGGTGAACAGTCCATGCTTGAGTTAATTGAGGTAAAACTAAGTGGTAAATATTAATAAATTGAAGTGAAAAGCTAGGGCCAATTATATCTGAATATTTTTTTTGGAATTCGTCACACTTTTGTAATAAAGTTGCTTCATCAACATGTAATAAAAAGATTGGTGTAAGAAAATCGAATATTTGACAGACTGCACTCATACCAGTAAAACGTGCATTTAATTGAGCTATTAATGTGTCTAGCACATTATTGAAAATCTCAATTTTAAATTTTTCTTCTCTGTTTGGAAATCGGTGATCAGCAGCTAATTCATCAAAATGATTTTTAACTATCCTTTGCCTTTTTTCTTGAAAATAGGTATCTATTACACTTGAATAATTCGAAATCATTTATATAAATTTGCAACTTTGCTTTGGTCTCTGCTAAAGCTTTACTTGTCTCGCTCAAATTGATGTCGCATTTTTGTAAAGTTTTGGATGCATAATTGATGTCTTTCAATACACTGTGCATGAATTCGCAAAGCAAAACGAACTCGAAATTTTGTTTTAATACTCTCTGCTTTATTACGCTCATCTTTATTAGGACTCTTTAGAACTATTTCTGATAATGCTTTGATAATATCAAAAAACGGAGTTTTATTGCAGATATCGTATTGACCCTACTGGACCATATAGTCGGATTTAGCTTTTTTAGAGTGGTGTCCGATTCGCCAGTGAATTTTGACAGTAGATCTCAACGTTTGATGCTGTTTCCGAAAAAGTTATACAACTCTTGCAACGTTGCGAAGAAAATCTGTATTTCCACATAACTCCTAACGGCATCATTTATCACCAAATTTAAATTATGAGTGGCACAATGTACGTACTCCGCGTTAGGCTGGATATCTTTAATATGTTTTTGTACACCATTATACACACCACTCATCACACTGTCTCCATCATAACCTTGCCCCACACATTTTTTTAAATCAATATTTTTGTCGATAAATAATGTAGTCACTTGGTTGACTAAATCTGCTGCGCTGGTTTTGATGGCTGCATAAAAGCCTAGAAACACTTCTTTTACTTCTATATCAATTGGCTGTCCATTTTACGATCTGGTTATTACTGCATACCTCACAACAATGCTTAGCTGATCTACCTTCGATATGTCCTATGTCGTATCCATTATGATGGCGAAAAACCGTAACGCCCTAATTTGTTCTAGTAGATGGGTTTCGAGTTTGGTACCCAAGCTCTCAATCATTTCATTCTGAATTGTTGGACTCAGATATCTTGTAGATTCTAAAAACATAAAAAAAACACAATTTCAAAAAAGTTTTGATATCATTAAGTCCTAATAATTATAAACAAAATAAAATGATAAAAAACTTAGAAATAATAATTATTACCTTTGGGCATATCCAAAACTTGCCGCAAAATGTGATCATATCGGGCGACAAGTTCTACAAAGGACAGAAAATTTCCATGGTATCCTTCCTGACTTAAGTCTTCTCCATGTCCTCTCAAAGCCAACTTGCCTCTCAAAGAACTCTTTGCTAGGGTAAGTATGATACCGAATAACCTTTGAAGAACCATTTTCCAAAATGATGCTTCTTTGCGAATTTCATTTTCAAGTTCCTTGTCGATAGTATTAGTATCATTTTTTTTCCAAAATTCAAACACAGCACACGGTGGAGACCAAGAACGATCTCCTCGCGTGCCGGCCTGAATTAATGCACCTACTGCAGGTGACCTTCATTTTTTTCACGATATTTCGTGTTATACAATGAGTTGCCGAAATCTATAGATTTGACATGATTTATTGACGTAATGGACATCAATATGAGTGGTAATAAAATCAAACAAAATTGAATTTGAACCACTATATTGACCAGTACTAAAAAGTTTATTGACATTAGCTTACTTACTCCTGATACAGCATTAATTTTTTCTGGAAAAAAAAATCTTGACTCCAATTCACAATAAAACGCACATTGATGAATAATAAAACGCATATATCGCTGCCCGTCAAATTGACGACAACACTGCCAACCCATAGAAAGAATTTAGGGGAATTCCCTAGGTATAACTTTCGAATTTCTCTCAACTGAGTTGCCATGATTAAAGTCGGGTTGCAACCTGTCATATTTATTTTGAAAATGGGAGAAATTTTCAAAAGTTCAGTTCGATCGAGATTTTCTGGTAAGGATTCGAGGGCTCCCTGAAGGCCCCGGGGCACTGCCCCGCCTAGCCCCTAGATAACTACGCCACTGATCGTCAGTCATTGCCACTACGGGTCTAGAGTTTAATAATCCCTCCACTTGAATTAGAAGAGTATTTATCTCTTCATAGGTGAGCTTGGTTTCTCCTATTGTCTTTCTCAATATCGTTTTAATGGATCGTACACCAGCCTCCCATAGTCCACCAAAATGAGGAGCAGAAGGTAGATTGAACTTCCATGAAATATTGTTAAAGGAAAGAAAATTAGATAGTTCTGTTGATTCGTAATAAGATGCAACAAGTTGGTTTATTTCCTTAAGCTGTTTGTTAACCTTAACAAAATGTGTGCCATTATCACTATAGATAGTATGTGGTATTCCGCGTCTGGAAATTAATCGTTTGAGGCATGAGATAAAGGTGTCTGAAGTGAGATCTCCGGCTAATTCAATATGGATGGATCGAGTTCTAAAACACACAAATAATGCTATGTAACCCTTCGTGGTTCGCGCTGCTCTTCCTCTTCGTTGTAGCTATGAGATCGGACCGGCATAATCTACACCTGTATTTTGAAACGGCCTGTAAGCTCCAACTCTATGGCTTGGCAGGTTTGCCATTAATTGTGGCGTCGTAGCTCCTCGTTGCCTTAAAAATTTTACACAGCTATTTAAATGTGCCTTAACTTCTGTTCTGCAAGATAAGATCCAGTAATTCTGCCACAGGATGCTGATTAGTAGAGAGTAAGTACTAGCAGACGACTCGATGAAGAAACACGTTGTTTTGATTGGATTAGCTTTATTTCTTCAACAAATGATTCGGATTGGGCCCATATGACACAAGCTCGTAACGACTTTTGATCGTCCTCTGATGTAATCCAATTAGTTTTTTCAGCTTTTATAGATACTTTGCAATTTCTTACAAACTGAAAGCACCTACTTAATATTTGCAGAATTTTTGAAAGTGACGAACATTTTCCGAATAATTAAGCTAGCAAAGGATTTTCAGTTTCAATGACTAGAATCTCTAAGTATTTCTCTCTTCTTTCTTCATTCACAGTTGTGCCGTCAAAAGATATCAAGGGTTTCGTCGTTCTTCTCCAGTCAGCTTTTAACCATGATGGTCCTTTCCACAAAAGGGAGGAATTAACTAACTCTCGAGCAAGAATGCCTCGAGATGCAAGATCTGCCGGGTTGTCGCTAGAGGAAACGTGATGCCATTACTGTCTAGGAAGAATTGACAATATTTGCGATGTACGATTTCCCACGAAGCAATTCCATTTACGTGGAAGTGCCGAGAGCCATGACAGAACAATGGTGGAATCGGTCCATCCAAAACATTGTCCACCTTGCACATGCAGTGTTGATTGTAAAAATTTTATTAATTTGGTTAGAATTAAAGCACCGCACAACTCAAGTCTAGGAACTGACTGCTGCTTTATTGGAGAGACTCTTGTTTTAGCTGCAACTATGTTGGTAATTAAAACTTCAGAAGAGTCAATGGTTCTTATATAAACAACCGCTCCATAGGCAGATTCTGAAGCATCCGAAAAGCCATGTAGCTCTACAATAGGGTTGTTAGCGAAAAGCCACCCAGGAATTTTTAAATTGTGAAGATGGGGAATGTCAGAACACTTACACTTTACTCCATTGATTCTTGATGGGTTCACAAACAGCATCATCCCATCCGTATTTCTGTAGCCATATGTAGCTGTTGGAGTAAAATTTTAAAGTTGACTATGACCGGACCTATGACCTTTTAGTTGGGTTCGTAGTGAATGCCGTAACATCAAATGCAAAACAATCGCATGAAGGAATTCACTTCATCCCAAGCACCTTGATTGATTCTGGACCTTCCCTAATTTGCTTGACATATGGATTGCAATGACTGCTTGGAATAGAATCGAGGAATATTGTGGAGTTCAACGACCACTTACGTAGTGTGAAACCTCTGGGTGCAAGAAGTGACGTTAGTTGACTATAAAGTTCAGCTGCTGCCGATTCACTCTCAGCTCCTCCCAATAAATCGTCGACGTAAAAATTGGTTTTTAACGCCTTTTCTGCCAGTGGAAATTTTCCTTCAAACTCAATTGTAAGTTGTTTTAAGGTTCTGGTTGCCAAAAGGGTGCAGAGGAAGTGCCATATGTAACTGTATTTAACCTTAAATGTTGAATAGGATTCTCTGCAGTTTTCCTCCAGATTACTCTTCGATGGTAGCGATGTTTACGGTGGACAAGAATCTGTCGGTACATCTTTTCGATGTCAGCTACAACTGCTACCTTGAAAGCTCTAAATGATAATAAAATTGAAAGCAGGTCCGCTTGGATTTTTGGACCGACCGCTAGGATATCATTGAGCGAAATGCCATTGTTGTTTGAGCGGAGCCATTAAAGACTACTCGTATTTTAGTAGTCGTACTCGATGGTTTGAATACCCCACGGTGAGGAAGATAGAAGTGTTGAATTTCTAATGACAACTCGTTAGAAGGAATCACTTGTAAATGTCCAAGCTCTGCATATTCCATCATCAAGTGCGAATATTCAACGTACAACTGTTTGTTTCGGTCAAATCTTCTTTCTAACGAGTTGAAACGAAGCATGGCCAATGGTAGTGAATTTCCTAATGAAGGAGCATCTTCCTTGAAGGGCAATTGAACTACGTATCGATGTGTGAGGAGGTCTACTTGATGTGTTAAAGAAAAGTATGTTTCGCATAGCTGTTCTTCGAGAGTATATTCCTTGCTTTGACTGAGAATTTCTTCTATTTCCCAGAACTTGCGTAATGATGCATCTATATCTACCATGTCCGCATGATATACAGTTGTGTCACTTATAGTGTTAGAGGTTGCTACTGGTCCTAATGCTATGTATCCGAAAACTGTATTGTGCAATGATGGAATATCTGAGCTTATATGAATTTGCCCGTCTCTCAAAGTCTGAATAAAGTAGTCTGCTCCTACAATAATGTCTATTTTCCTTGTCTGATTAAATTGAGCATCAGCAAGCTCGAGGTTGTCAAGATGAGGCCAATCCTTAGTGCAGAATGATCTTGATGGTTGAGGAGAGGTCAGTTTGTCAAGGATGTAAACTTGTAAATGAAATATAAAACTAGATGAACATCGTGAGAATAATGGCAATCTCAGACTACCTTTTGTTAGCCCTGCCTTTGATTTACTAATAAACGATGCCTGCGAACCCCAATCCAGCAGAATCCTGCATAACTGGAGTGTCCCATGTACATCACCTACATAAGCTAAGGCTGTTGGCAGAAGAGTTATTTGGGTTAACTATATATATATATATATATATATATATATATATATATATATATTTATATATATATATATATATATATATATATAGGGTCTGACGTGCCAAAATGAGTAGAGTGATAGATCTCAACTAGACAAACAAAACATTGTATGGCAGGGGAGGGGGGCAATCTCAACCGTTTGGGAGTTACAGGGTGATTAATAAATTTCAGTTTTTCACGGTATGGACATTACTCTTTTACTTTTATCTTTTGACCTACCCAACGTAGCGACATAAAACAAACACTTAAAAACTACTATCCCATTGGCCTTTCCAAAATTGTGAATAATAATGATCTAACTCCTACCATTGCAGGTACAGTGACTCCCAAAAGTGGGAAAAAAGGTTTCCGATTACCTGAAATTCAGCATTTTCCCAAATTTTCTCCGAAGTTCATGTAATTAGTACACCCCTTTTTTATTTTTATTAGATTGCCTCTCTATACTTAGTTTATACTTAGAAATCCTATCGGAGAATATTATAAAACTCAACAAATTAAAGAAATTAAACTCAAATTAAATCTAAAATGCTTTTTATTGAATTTAAAAATAATTACAATTAATCTTGATAAGTAACAAAAGCCGTTCAAAATGTCCACCGCCACTTTGGATGCATGCCAACAATCTCCTTCTAAGTCCCTCTTTTAGTCGTATTACAGCTAGCATCTCCCGTATTTTCGTCGCTGCATTCCCAATTCGGATAACTAAATCTTCCTATGGTTAACTGGGCTTGAATAAACTTCTGGTCTGGAGACCTAGCAGGTCAAGGAATCGGTGTACCTCGTCCAATCCAGCGGTAAGGAAATTTTTCACTTAGTATTACCTTCACAATGTTAGCCATATGCACTGATACTCCATCGTGTTGGTGAAACATTCCCCTAAGATTATCCATAGGGTACTTCTATATTAAATCTGGTAGTGCATTGTCCAAAAAACCCGCATAAATTTCACTATTAAGCACTTGCGGCAAAATGAATGGTCCTACCAAATGGTTTCCGATGATACCAGACCAAACATTAACACTGAATCTCTGTTGGAATGAGGTCACCTTTGCCTGTGTGGGTTAGTGTTCGACCAGGTACGGAAGTTATGGAAGTTCGTGATATCATTCCTGGTGAATTGACATTCATCTGTTCACAGAATTCGGTCCAGAAACGCTCTGTCGTCAATGTCGCGTTCCAGAAGCCAAGTGATAAGATCTAGCTTTCTCTCAGGATCTATTTCTAGTAGTCCTTGCACTGGGTTATGGTGATATGAACGTAATCCCTCTCGATGAATAACCCTCCAAACTTTAGATCAAGGCACTCGTAATCGTCTTGTGACACGTCTCGTACTCGTCTAAGGGTCCTGCCTCACTATGGTGAATATTTGCTGCTCGACGTCGGCAGAAGTTCCTAAAGTTTCGGGTCGTATTTCCATGTCGTGTGAAGTTACACTTCCTCTTTATTTTAACCTTTGAAAAGTCCGTGTAAATACGCCTCTTGGGGTTAGGGAATCTCCTTTGATATTCCAGTACAACCGCTCTCTCTTTTCTGTCTAGTACACCATAAATGGAAATAATATCCGCGTATTCAAAATGTAAATTCTACCATTTTTGAATAATTTTTGCTTAAAACCACCCGTACTTATTGATTTGTTTTTCAACTGTGACAGGTATCCTTGCTGACTGACCCTTTTTTACAGCGAAATTTCCATCAGGTACAAGTAAGAGAAGGCCAGGATACATGGGTGTGAACTCTAGCTAACACAAGCTAATATCGGCAATAAAACAAAATTCCACTAACATTTTTACAACTTTTTTTGCAGTAAGAATTAAAATTAATTACCTGTTAACTCGGCGGTGTACTGTCGCCGCTGCTCTGGTCTCTAGTAGTAGACGACCTCCTAAGCAAGCTGAGTGAGCTTGGCTACCGTGCCGTTGGCTATGCGGACGACCTTGCCATCATTAGCACAGGGAAGTTCGACACTACTGTCACTGATCTAATGAGATCAGCTCTGCGCACGGTCACTGATTGGTGTGCTAACGAAGATCTTACGATCAACCCTGCCAAGGCTGTTCTGGTGCCATTCACCAGAAGGCACCATCTGGACCTTGATCAAATACTGATCCAAGGCACGGCTATTGAGTACTCCAATGAAGTCAAATACTTAGGAATTACGCTCGACAAAAGACTAAATTAGAACACCCATTTCAACACCACCCTAAATAAGGCTACACGAGCCTTATGGGCCTGTCGAAGACTCTTCGGAAGGACTTGGGGTCTAACCCCGAAGATGATTTTCTGGCTGTACAATACGATTGTCAAGGCGATCGTTTCGTACGCCGCTCTGGTTTGGTGGCCTAAAGTCCAGCAGCGGTTGGCAATCGACAAATGCAACAAGCTGCAGCGGCTTGCCTGCCTCTCCATGACAGGAGCAATGAGGAGGTGGTGATTGGCCTTACTCTACTGCACATCTCTATAATGAAATCTGCTGCTATCAGCGCCCTGAGATTGCAGCTCTTGAATAATATGCCGGTTGACGACAAGGGTCACATGAGCATCCTCAAGCGCATCCCTGGCTTAGATGTGTGCTCCGTAACGGATCACATGACCAAGGAGCTGCGCTTTGGCAAAAGGTTCAGGACCATTTTCCCTGAACGAGCAGACTGGGACAGCGGTGGTCCAAGTCTGGATCCCAGATGCCTCAAATGGTATACTGATGGCTCTAAAATGGCACACAGTGCCGGTAGTGGTGTCTTTGGACCCAACACTAGGATTTCGCTCGCATTGGGTAGTTGGCCCAGCGTCTTTCAAGCTGAAACCTGCGCCATTCTCAACCTCAATAAAGGACTGAAAGGTGCGGACATTACTATCTTTTCTGATAGCCAAGCGGCCCTTAAGGCCCTATCTTCATGGAGTTTCTCCTCGAGGATTACTAAGGAGTACTTCGACACCCTCCAGCTACTGGCCACCCACAACAGGGTCACGTTCTGTTGGATACCAGGCCACTCTGGTATCGAGGGCAACGAGATCGCTGATAAACTGGTCAGGAAAGGCTCATCCTCTCGCTGCCTAGGTCCCGAACCCTACTGCAGCCTCAGTTGGGCTTCGACGAGAGCTGTTGTAGAAAATTGGGGTAGGAGTCAACAGCTGCTATACTGGAGGAACGTCTCTGGGCTTCGCCAGGCTAAGGCACTTGTCAGACCCTACGCTTATAATGATATCACCGCCCTAAGCAAGGCGGATCTCAAATTGCTTTCAGGCTACCTATCTGGCCACTATGGGCATAGGTATCGTCTACACCGAATAGGTCTGTCTAGCGTGACGGAATGTCGGCTTTGTTTGGAAGAGGACGAAACCATATTGCACATTTTGTGCTTCTGTCCTGCATTAGCATGGCTTAGAAGGAGGACCTTCAGTCGTGAATTTCTAAATCCGGCTGACGTTAGATCCTCCCCTGTTAAGGACCTCCTCGCTTACCTCAGGGTGGCTGAGGGTCTTTTGCAGTAATGGGGCTCCGACACAAAAGACCTCCATGGTCGTAGTGCCCACCATATGGGTAACCCCTTATATAATAATAATAATAATAATCCAAAACAAACATTTTCGATCCTTTTATCTTAAAAATTGTGTACTAATTACATAAATTGCGGAGAAAATTTAGGAAAATGCTGAATTTTAAGTAATCGAAACCATTTATTTTACTTTTGGAAGTGACTGTAGGTGCAATGGTAGGAGTTAGATCAGTAGTATTGAAATTTTTGGAAAGGTCAATAGGATAGTTGTTTTTTTGCGTTTATTTGATGTGTCTGTGTTGGGTAGATCAAGAGATAAAAATAAAAGAGTAATGTGCATACCATGAAAATCTGAAATTTATGAATCACCCTGAAACTTTCAAATGTTGAAGTGCCATACAATTTTTTGTGAAATTTTATTAAGAAATTAAAATAATCCACTCCGTCTCTGGGCTGTTGTCTAGCTCGCAGCAATGCAAAAACAAGACTTTCCTGTTTCCTTACTTCCCTTACCCTAAAATTCCCTTCCGGCCAAAACCATGCTAACGCATCAAAGGGTTGTCTCCTAGGATTTGGCCACATCGTATATAAAAAAAAAACAAAACAAAACA
The DNA here is from genome assembly GCA_964036015.1 of Leptarthrus brevirostris. Lineage (NCBI taxonomy): Eukaryota > Metazoa > Arthropoda > Insecta > Diptera > Asilidae > Leptarthrus > Leptarthrus brevirostris. The sequence goes on along the minus strand of OZ038372.1, from coordinate 68,644,352 downwards.
GCTCCCGCAGTTGGCAGTGATTCAGCCCGCTCGGTACCACTCGGCGTATTGGACCCCTTCCTAGTCAGTTCATCTGCCTTTTCATTCCCCGTGTAGCCCTGATGTCCCGGTATCCAGATAAAGTTGACTTTATTATTGGCATTCCCACATCAGCTTAGATCTGGTGGCAGATGAAGTAATTGCTTTGATTACAGCTTGACTATCCGAGAAGATGAAGATGCTTTTGTTCATATAAGCTCTTCATAGGTTCTCGTAAGTACATGTCAGTATAGCGAAGATCTCAGCCTGGAATACCGTGGTGTACTTTCCCAGGACCAGTGATAAATTAAATCGAGGGGAGTTACTCCAGATCCCTGCCCCAACGCCCGATTCAGTCTTGGATCCATCCGTATATCATACTAGCTCCCCTGGACGAACAGCTGGAAACGTCCAGGTCTCAACGTTCTGCACCCGTATTAGGGGTGGTTGGAACGGTGAGAGTCTTGCCGGCATCTGACCAGCTACCATTGCCAACTCAGGTGTGGCTTCAAGAATATCCCTTATTGTCGTGTGGTCCTTACCTATGTTTCCCCAAAGGAAACCAGCTCTCTCTAGTTTGTAGGCCGCACATAGAGCCAGGCTTTCAACCTCTATATGAAGAGGTTTGATATTTAGCATGGATTCAAGTGCAGTCGTCGGCGAGGTGCGCATAGCTCCAGTGATGCATAGGCAGGCCATTCGTTGCAGTCTGTTAAGCTTAGTCTTTACCACATTAAGTTTTGCTCTGTGCCACTATGTAATCGCTCCATAGGTTATCATGGGCCTTATTACCGATGTGTAGATTAAGAGCATTGTCCAGGATCACGCCCAAGTACTTCATCTGATCCTTGAAGGATAGCGCAGTGCCCAGGAAGGTCGGTTCAGTCAGACCCGCCATTTTGTTAGGGTTGACCTTCAGGTCAACCTCATTACACCAGTTTGCAGTTACATCTAGTGCACCCTGGAGTTGTTTTGTGCTGTTGTCTGAAGTTGTTAGGTAATATGGGGCTCCTAATTGATATGGGGCGTAGTCTCAGAGCCCTAAATCCTAGAACTTCCTTTTGTATCTGAAAACCTTGAGATACATTATATTTGTAATTAAAAAAAAATATTTCTTAATTTTTTATTTTAAAACTTATTTTTTATGTTACCAGTTCGGTTGTTCTGGCTAGACTAAAAATTCTATTTACAATTTTTGTATCCTACTTTACAATTAATACATAGATAGTTTGTTCATAATTTTCTCTGAATGAATGATTATTATATTTTTCAAAGTGTTTGTGTTTCACACTATTCAAAATTTATCGAATAATGACTAGTGGTTGACTAAAATATATTTGACAGTTATTTTATCTGTACAGTCTGATTGAATATTATTAAAGCGGATTTAAAAAAAATATTTTATTGAAATAATATAATCAAACTTATGAAATTTTAATTAAAAATTAAATTTGTAGCTACTGCTACATTGTCCTTCATATTTTTGGATGCCTCAACTACAAAGTCATCTGCATATCCGTGCACGAAGAAGCCCCGATCATCGAGGCGCATCAGGCGCACTCATCGATCAAAGGCACCATAGAAGGGGTGACTGCACCCCACCATGCGGACATCGTCTTGTGACGCAGCCCCTGATCGTCCTGTCGAGGAGACTTAAGGTAAGATCTCGAGACCCGAGCAACACATCTATCTATCGACAGAAGGTCGTCCCAAGGCCTCTCCTGCTTAGGGCCCGAGTGATCACAATAAATGATGTATTATCAAAAGCGCCTTCTATATCCAAGAAGGCTGCAATCGCAGTCCCTTGCTATTAACCGCTCTCTGCAGCTTGAGTACTAAGTCATGGAGTGCCGTTGTAGTAGATTTTCCGGCTTGGTAGGCGAGCTGCCTGTTTTTAACAGGAACGATAATCGACTAATAGGCCTGTATGCCTTAGCAAGTGTGTGATCTACGCGGCCTTGCTTCGGAATAAAGGCTATTTTCACAAGGTGCAAGCTTGGGTATCACCCTCTCCAACCAACCTCTGGTGTCCACCGTAGTACAGGTTAGCCTCAATGAAACCCCTGATACTCGGGATCTCCAGAATTGTGGGACAGTTTCCTCGGCCGTAGTGTCGTCTATGGCCTGGTCAAGTGGGTTCCTCAGAGCCTCGATCTGCTCATCGGTCAGCCTATTTCTTGGGTATTCAGCAGGTATCACAGCAAGCAGGTCCCTGTAGAGTGACTGTGTCCCTACTCTCCCCATCTCCTTTTTCTTAGGGGCTTGCCCCCGGAGAGACCCCATCAGATCGGTTTCGTTTTGCCGCCGCCGTCTCTGATGGTCCAGTCCCAGCGTTGCAAGTCCCTTGTACCTTTGCAGGAAGCCTAGTGCCCGAGCGAGAGCCAGATGGTTTCGCCGGCTTAGGGCGGAAGCGTGCATTGCTGCCACTTCCACCATCCACTGACGTAGTCCCCGCGTGCCCGCCGGCAGATTCAGATTTCTGAGGAGGGGCAGGTGTGCCGCATACAGCCTCTACTGTCTCCCTCTCATGCGCTAGCCTCCTGTGCATCGTACGCGTCTGAAGTTGAGCTTAGCAACGCCCTCCGCGACAGCCTTCACCGCTTCTTCGTCGCCAGATTTGACTGGCTCTTGTGTCTGGCGTGCAGCGTCAGAGTGGTTGTCACTTTTTTTCTGTTCAGTTCCTTTCTGTTCAGTTCCATATATTGGTCCCACGAGTACGGCGGGAAGGGGTAGTCGACCTCTGACAGAGCCCCAATGTCAAAGGCAGGGCTATATACAATGGGGTGCGCCTGGTGTTCCAAGGAGATCGTTTACGACAGCGACAGGGGTAATAAAATACTACCCGCACTTTTGCTCCTCTGCAATTTTTCTGTAAACCTAACCATTTTGGAGTAAAAAATCTTTAAATTTTCAAAATTTTTAATTTTGTCCTATGAAGATCTCAAAATATTTACGTTTTAAAAAAAAATCTTTGAGACAAAAGTTTCCTATTTTTGTCCGGAGCATGCGAATCTGCAATAAAAAGTATGGGTTTCCATCTAAAATTTTAAAGTTGCCCACACCACCACCTTTGGGGTAGAGGTGAGGGGTTTAAGTTTCCTCCACCAAATCAAATAAACTTTATTTAAAACTTTTTTATAGGGTATATTTGGATGTCCACAGTTAAAAAGTTATATATATATATCAAATCAAATAAACTTTATTTAAAACTTTTTTATAGGGTATATTTGGATGTCCACAGTTAAAAAGTTATATATATATATATATTTTGAAGTTATGAAGTGGCCTGCACAAAGCCCAGACATGAACCCCATAGAAAATCTCTGGGCTTACATCAAGAAGAACTTGGCTAATTATGCTGATGCGCCAAAGGGGATTAATGAGCTTTGGAATAGAGTTAAAGAGGAATGGGAGAGTATACCACAAAGCTTAATTAATAACCTATATAATAGTATGGCGAACAGAGTCGAACAGCTAAGGAAAAACAAGGGCCTTTGGACGAAATACTAAGGAATACGGCAACGTGCAAAACTGGTACAATGAAGTATAAACAACAATTGCTTTGAACATATTAAAATTTTTATATATCATAAAAAATTGTTTTGTATTATTTCAGTTTAATTAGGTAGGAAATATATTTTGTTAATTTACTTTTAATGTGACGGGTCATCTTTACTCTAGAACGAATACAATAAAAATATTGAAAATATTGAACCACTTTTGCTCGCCACTGTATGTATATACATACTATGCTAATTCAGACAAAAAGGTTTTCTAGTTATTTACAACAATCGTACTCAACAATAGAAACTGTTATCATTATTAGACCAGATCCTGTCTCATTTCAAAAACAAAAACATTATATATATAATTATAATATCACTTAATACAATCAGAATCATCATCTTATTGTCATATGACTAGGCCACCGATCTTACGAACAAAAAACAAATTTTGCTTATTTTCTTAAATTAATACTCCTTGGAATGCCAGCTTACTATACCTCAAGAAAAAAACTTAAATCTTTACGTACAATTAGACCAATATTCTAACTTAAATACTGATAGGTTGTCTCGTGATTACTGCTCTTTGTGGCATAATGGGCAAACTCATGACATGAACCATTAATAATGCTAACTGTCATTTGTATCGTTTGTATTATATATACTGCGTAATTCGTGCACGAAGGTCTTTGAAGTGATTTAAAATTAATTCCGAAAATGTCCAAAAACAACAAATATCCTACTCAACAGACGCAGCTATGACTACTGCTACACTTGCATCTGTCACTACCTGTCATATGATCATGCACTAGCACCATTACGTTTTTAATTTCATATTCAATGTATTATTCTATTTCAGTGGGATTCGATCACTAAAATGCCTAGAGTAAATTATCGATAAACTAAAAATTGCTGTCGAAGTGCCTAAAGATAATGATTAACAATTCTTCGATACAATAAAAATGTATCGCTATGACATCCCTTATAAATAGTTATCTCTTTAGTACGGCTAATTCGCCCTGAAAAATGAAAACTGGTCTTTACAAAAAAATTCTGAGTATTCGGGCAGATATAAGGTACCCTACGGGGGGGAGGGCACGGACTGAATTGTGGCAGAGAAAACTGCACCATATGATAGCCGAACAGTACATAGTAAGGATTAATGCTAACGGACTGGTGCACCGACGCGCGCAAAACTTGCCCCCCCCCCCTATGGCGGGAAGGTGTAAGTCCCATATACTATGGTCATCCTGCAGGTAAGCACGGATGGCGGACAATATTGGCCTGTTAACTCGCTCGGAGACATTCGGGTGCAGAGAGTATTTAGCAGTTTTGACATTTTTTATCCCGTAATCGTTCTTCACCTTCTGGAAGGTGTTGGATACAAATTCCCGCCCAATATCCGAGAACATGGTTTCAAGGTCTCCGAAAACATTTTCTTCTAAAAAGGTACAGACTAGATTCGCTGTCTCAGCACGCATGGGCTTGATGAGGACAAATTTGGTAAAGCCGTCTAATGCTACACAAATTACCGTGTTTCTACGTTTGGTGCGGGAATAAGGCCCGAAAAGGTCAATCTAGAAGAACTGAAATGGACGTTGGGCTTCCAAAGGCTTTCGTAGAATGGTGTTAGGCGATTTAGTCTCTTTGCATACTTGGTAATTCGATACATGTTCGCACATGTGTTACCATGTAAGGCCAGTAGTACTTCTCGCTTTCAAGCTAAGTCCTCCTAAGCCGAGTGACTGCTGCGGGATAGGGTTCTTATGTATATGTATCTGAGACATAGAGATCAGAGAGTTGAGCTGGATTTGCAAGTACAGCCAATTTCTTACATTCAACTCCTCTGCCGCTTCACTGTGTTCTCGGGACAGAGTGTTAGGGATCACATTCTGCGACCCTTGCGATGCTCGATCTGAAGGTCAAAAGCCTGCAGCTTTAAACTCCATCGAGCCAATCGTCCGGACAGATCCGAGTAACTCATCAGACTCGCATTATCCGTGATAATAGTAAACGGATGTCCCTCGATGTACGCTCTGAATTTTTTTACACTCGGCACAGCAGCATATCATTCGAGTTCCGTAATGCTGTAATTACGATGTGCTAGATTGAGCCTTTTTGACATGTATGCAATAGGTCTTTCTGCACCTAAGTCATCGATTTGAAATAGTACACTACCAACACCAGATGTGCTGGCATTGCACAGCAAGAAGAACTTCTTAGAGAAGTCAGGTGTTGTCAGAATCACTGAGTTACACATAGGTAGCTTGTTTGAGGTTTTCAAATGATTGCTGCGCTTCTTCTGTCCAAGCGAAACTTTTGCTTTTCTTTAAGCGGTCCATAATCGGAGCCGCCAGGGTTGCATAATTGGGGATGAACCTCTGATACCAACCCGTCATTCTGAGGAATCTGCTGCTTTGTTTAGCTGAGCGGGTAATATGGAAATCGGCCACCTTTGCTCGGGGTCAGTTCTCAGAGTTCCATCTCCGATCATGAAAACCAAGTAGCTGACTTGCTTGAAGCACAAGCGTCTTAATGTCTTCAGGTGGGAATTAAGGACAGGTGATACAAAGAGTAAATCGTCCAAGTGCACAAAGATATGTTCGCTAAACGACCAGGAATAATTTTGTCCATCAGTCGACACATTCGTTGCGGAGCATTGCAAAACCCAAAAGGCATGACAGTGAATTGATAAAGCGACCTGTCGGTAAACACTGTTTTCTCCCTCGACTGCTTTTCCAGGAGGATTTGCCAGAACGCATCCTTCAAGTCGATAGACGAAATGAAGTAAGTATCTTCCAGTCGTTCAAGCAATCCGTCGATGTGGGATAAGGGATAGGGGTCTTTCTTCGTTACCAGATTCTCCTTGCGAGAGTCCAAACAGAGCCTGACCTTCCCAGGTTAACGTACAAGTACGACTGGGGAATTCCAGGGACTGTTGGACTATTCAATTACCCCTAACACCAACATACGGTCCAGTTAGTCATACATGAGTTTTTGGATCGCTGGGGAGACAGGATAGTGCTTTTGTTTAATCAGCAAAACATCGCCGCTGTTAATGACATGCTCTTCTCCTTAACCTATTGACGACCGTCGTCCTCGGAATCTTCTCCAGCGTCGTCTTCTTCGATTGAGAGGAAGCTTCACTTCCTCCGCAAAGATGCGAGCTCGGACTCTGTGATACTTAGTTCAGTTGTCTCTCATGCTAGGAAATTCCTTGCATGAGGCAAAAAGGATCTGTCTGGGTGGTACACTCTTTGTGAGTGGTAGCAGTCTGGGTATGTTTCATCAAAGCAGAGGGATTCAGGGGGTCGTCGAAGTCGTCTTGTTGATCATCTTTGACGAGTGGGATCCCCTGTGTCTGCAACTCGCCATGGCGTTTTCCGGGTTACACTTGCATTTCGGTAACACTACTCTAGGGTGACCACAGGTGTAGCAGAAAAGTGTGTCCCATTACGCCGCAGTTCCAGCAAGTCATTCGACTTACAGCTTCAGGGGTGCGCCTCACTTCCACCACTCTAAGTTGATCACTGGGGTGGCAGGTGTAGGTGTTGGACTCACTGCAGAAGTGGAAGGAGCATCCCACTACACCACAGTTCCTGCAAGTCACACGACTTGCCACGGCTGGGAAGCACCTCACTTCCTCTACTCCCCCCACAGGGAAACCAGTGGAATCCTCTGCCTCCTGGGTACCTGGGTAAATCAGCTTCTGGTGGTGGCATGTTCATATGGCCGACGATAGACCAGACTTACGGAGGTAGCTGTCGTAACTCTGCGAACTCTGACGGAGTTCTATCAGATTCCGCATCAGGTCAAGATTTGTTAATGTTTTGAACCCAAGTTCGGCGGAGCTTGAGTCGATACTTGAATGATCGCAGGATCTTGTTGCAATATCACGGAATCTGAGACAGGTTACGAAGTGGCCTCGGACTCGATTTTGGCCAAGCCATAGGTTTTATCCATGACCTTGGTCTGCATATCGGATCATGACTCCGTCAAATAAAATGGTTTATAAAAATGACTGGCAATGTTATGCCATAACAGACAAAAACATAAGGTCTCATAAGGTCTCTCTAAACGTGCGGGAGTACTAACTCTTAAAAGAACTCTTGCCCGTGCGGGAATACCAACTCCTAAAGAGACGCGAACATTTGCGCAGAGTTTTTTAATTATCGTAATCAAAACAAAAAAAAACTAAACTTGCTGTATAATTGTGAGAGAGAAAATCTAGGAGGAGAAGGGGAAACTTCATAACAGTAAAAGCATAATTCCAAAAAAAATCAATTTAATTAATTCCATATTACCCCACAAGCCTCTTCTCGTCTTGCTAAGGATGGGAGAAGGTATGACGAAAGGAGAGAAACAACCACAAAGAGAAAAAAAAATTAAAGAAAATACTAAAGGGGTTTATAAAAAAACAAAATCTATTGGTATTCACAAAAAAAACTAAGAAGAAGATAAAAAAAGGTTTTGAATAAAATAAAAGAAAGCCCACAACTACTATCCTGCCTATGCAGCTGGAAGCTATCCTGGTCCTAGGCAAGCTAGACGAGCACGTCCACTGGCCATACCAAGAGAGCGTCGAGGCATGGTACTTGACTAGGTACTCGACTAGTGGAGTGACTCGGTATATGGTGCATCTCTTTCACTGAACTCCTTAACCATCATCCATCATCAATTACGATGATAAAACGAATCTCGTTACAGACATATTCTATTATATTTAGAAATATCTTTTTACCACCCATGTGGAAATAGCACAGTTCTTATAACTATTTTAGTTTTAAGATTCATAACTCCTTTCAATGGAGTGGGGACTTTTACATTTTCAGACATTGACATATAAAAACCCATTTATTATTCAATTTCATTATCTCGACAATTTCCAAATTTCATAGTGAAATATTTTTGAAAATAAAAATTTTTAAAATGAGTCTTTCGGATAAACGAGAACTGAGAAAAAAGAAACAATCAAAAGAACAAAATTGTAGAACCCATTTAGGATATCACAAAAGTAGTATGATTGACCCAAGCTATCGCCAATCCTACTTAAACCTGGCCGAAGCTTGGTATCGAAAAATTGTGCAAGACTTGGAAAATATTGGGAAGATAACTTCGTGCCAGCCCTGGTATTGCAGAGTGGTCGATGGCTCTGCCTATCCTCACCAGGTGCTTCCTTAGCTGACAGTGGCCGGTAAGTAGGCCTGCAAGAGTTCTAACAGCCGACCTGCTCAGTTTGAGGAGCTCCCTGGCAGAGTTGCCAATTCGGGCGATTTCGCGCCGATTGGGCTCCTTTAGCCATCAGTCGGGCGCCAAAATTTTGCTCTCTGCGACTAGGCGCTTTTTGGGCGATTTTTTAATTCTTGCTGGGCGCTTTTGGGCGATTTTCTGTCACAGTAGAAACAATTTTGCTGTCGAGTTATCTCAATTTATAATTTTGCGCGAATAACTTTTTACTGAACTCCGAACGAGTCCAAACTGGCGACTTGACTTTGTCACCGAATCTGGTGTTTTTGAACGCCACATTGGTAACATAATTTTATTTTTTTCTGAATTCAGACACGTCTAAAAGTTGGTGATTTTTAATTTCGTTTTTCCACATTTCACCGCGGCGGCTTCTCGTGATTTTGGTGAAGCCAATTTAATTTATTAGTTTATTAGATATAATAAAGTGACTGTGCTGTGACGCCATTTACATTGCTATACCATTTTTGTGTAATACAATTTTTATAAATTATAAAAGTCATATCTTTGATTAAATAAATTGCTAAATTTGCTAATTGCATTTGCTAAATCTGCCTATTGTAATTTGAATTACAGCATTCTTTATTAAGCCGTTAAACGGGAGCAGTTGCCAGTTATATCGTATCGATGTTCAGTTTCAGTAAGTTCAGTTAACTTTTCAACATTTTTGCTGATTAAGCTAAGTGTATGCAGTTATTGTTATTTGTTAATTTATATCAAAATAAGTGCTACAACATTAAATCTGGATAAGAAGCATTTACTGGTAATTATCCTATTTAATATAAGGAATATAAGTTATTTTCGTTGTGTTATGTGTCTGTTAAAGAAAAGATTGTTTAATAATTAGTGATATTTCGTTTATTTTATATTCATATTGAGTTTCGTGAAAGACTATTTTAAAATTCCTGCAGGTGAATAGATTACGTTGCAATTTATTATCGTGCAAAGTAAGCCGGTTAAAAATTAAATTTCTCCTTCAAAATTGAGAAAAATACGATGTATCGTTTTATTGCAAGGAATCTGGATAAAAGCATTTATATTCTGATGGTAAGAAAAAAATGAAAACGGAATTAATCGATTTGTCTTCTTGTGAGTGGCTCAATTATTAAAGACTGTGACTCTTTGCACTTACGTGTATTTACGTGTACTTACGTGTTTAACGTCAACAATTTATTAGACTTAGACAAAAGTACACGTAAGTGGAAATAGTCACTTCCATTACTAAATACTTAATTAAGAGTGTTTTTTGTTTTTCACGACGACTCTCAAAGTTTTAAATTTGTGTTACTTGTATCTATTGCTGTGATTATTGCAATAAATATTACATTAAAGTTGTACAACCAACCCTTTGAAAGATTTGATTGATTATAAAATCTTAAGGCGATTTTTGGGCGATTTCAAATATGGCGCGGCGCCTTTGGGCGCTTTCAGCGCCACGGCTCGGCGCCTTTTGCTTTATACCGTCTGGCATCTCTGCTCCCTGGATCTACCCGGCGACGGTGAGGGCATAAGGCTTCTTGAGTGAGCGTGCCCCTCAATATTGTTCCAATACAGCCTATGCCCCTCATTTGCGCGGTTCGCTATTAGCCTTTTAGCCGTGCAGAGAGGTATTCCACAGACCGGCTCCGGCCCTATAAAAGGGGTGTTAGACCCTTCCTAGCAAGTTCGTTTGCTTTTTCATTTCCCGTGTAGCCCTGATGTCTCGGTATCCAGATCAAGCTTACTTGATTAGTTCTACACAGTGCGTCTAGGCTCCTTTGGCATTCCCACACCAGATTTGATCTGGTGGTAGATGAAGCAATTGCTTTGATTGCAGCTTGACTATCCGAGAAGATTGAGATCCTTTTGTTTTTATAGGCTCTTCTTAGGTTCTCGTAGGTGCATGTCAGTATGGCGAAGATCTCAGCCTGGAATACCGTGGTATATATTCCCAGGGCCAGTGACAAACTGAATCGAGGAGAGTCGCTCCAGACCCCTGCCCCAACACCTGATTCAGTCTTGGATCCATCCGTATACCATACTAGCTCCCCTGGACGGACAGCTGGAAGCTTCCAGGTCTCACGCTTTTCCACCCGTATTAAGGGTGGTTGAAATGGTGAGAGTCTTGCCGGCATCTGATCAGTTAGCATGGCCAACTCAGGTGTGGCTTCAAGAATCTCCCTTATTGTCATGTGGCCCTTACCTATGTTTTCCCCGAGGAGACCGGCTCCCTCTAATTAGTAGGCCCCACACAGAGCCAGGCTTTCAACCTCTATATGGAGAGGTTTAATATTTAGCATGGTTTCGAGTGCAGCCGTCGGCGAGGTGCGCAAGGCTCCAGTGATGCATAGGCAGGCCATACGTTGCAGTCTGCTAAGCTTAGTCCTTATCACATTAAGTTTTGCTCTGTGCCACCATGTAATCGCTCCATAAGTTATCATGGGCCTTATTACCGATGTGTAGATCCAGAGCATTGTTCTGGGTTTAAGTCCCCAGGTGGTCCCGCAGGCTCTACGGCATGCCCAGAAGGACTTCCGAGCTTTTTCCACAGTTATATCAAGATGCAGGTTCCAATATAGCTTGGAATCCAGGATCATCCCCAAGTACTTCACCTGATCCTTGAAGGGTAGCGCAGTGCCCAAGAAGGTCGGTTCAGGAAAGCCCGTCGTGTTCCTCTTCCTGGTGAACGGAACTACGACTGTTTTGTCAGGGTTGACGTTGAGGTCAACCTCATTGCACCAGGTTGCAACTACGTCTAGAGCCCCCTGGAGTTGTATCGTAATGTTGTTCCCCATATCGCTGGTTGCCACAACTACAATGTCATCTGCATAGCGCTGCGCGAAGAAGCCTCGCTCATCAAGGCGTACAAGTAGCTCATCGATCACAAGGCACCATAGGAGTGGTGGCAGCACCCCACCCTGCGGACACCCTCTTGTGACGCAGCCCCTGATCGTCCTATCGAGGAGACTCAAGGTAAGATCTCGAGACCTGAGCAGCGCATCTATCCATCGACAGAAGGTCGTCTAAAGGGCTCTCCTTCTTAGGGCTCGAGTGATCACATCAAATGATTTGTTATCAAAAGCGCCTTCTACATCCAAGAAGGCTGCAATTGCAGTTCCCTTGCTATAAACCGCTCCCTCCAGCTTGAGTATTAAGTCGTGGAGTGCCGTTGTAGTGGATTTTCCGGTTTGGTAGGCGTGCTGCCGGGCATGAAGTGGTGAGTGCAGAAGATACCTCTCCCTGATCGCCCGATCAGCAACTTTTTCCATCGTCTTTAACATGAACGATGTTAGACTAATAGGCCTGTATGCTTTAGCGAGTGTGTAATCTACACGGCCTTGCTTAGGAATAAAGGCTATTTTCACAGTCCTCCAGATAGATGGTACGAATCCTAGTGCAAAGGACGCCCTGTATATTCTGCACAACACCGGTGCGAGAACATCATAGCCCTCCTGTAGGAGCACCGGGTACACCCCATCCGTGCCATTGGACTTGAATGGTTCGAAGGATGAAATAGCATCCTTGATGGCTTTACATGTAAAGACCGAGCTGGCAACCCTCCAGTCCGCCTTGGTCGCCCTCCTTGCTGGGTGGTCAGTTAGGCTGGGCCTGTCTGACTCGTTCGGTTCTACCACCTTTGAACCAGGAAAGTGGGACTGCAGTAGAATCTCTAGCGTTTTTCCCTGGTCTGGGTGTATCTCCCGTCCGGTTTCTGGAGTGTGCCCAGGTCGCCCGAGGTAGTTTTCATAAGGGCCCTCCACGTTTTGGCAGAACATTTGCCAGCTGCATCTTTTGGAACGGCGCAGTTCTCGGTTGTAGGCAGTTAGGGTTTGTCTATATTCTTCCCAGCACCCGCCTCTTTTCGCCCTGTTGAACAGCCTCCTGGTAGTAGCCCTTAGTCTCGCAAGTTCCCTCGTCCACCAAGGGACGTTCCTGTTCTGGGACCTTACTGACACCGGACAATTTCCCCTCAAGGCCGTCTGTATGGCATCGTTTACGAGATCTGCCGCAAGTTCGACGTCTTGCGTAGACTTGATCGAGCCCATGAACCCATAGAGTCTACCACCCAGTTCCTCTTTATAGGTAACCCAGTTGGTGTTTCTGCGGTTCAGGTATTCCTTTATTTCATTGACACATTCTCCAACGCTGAAGAGAATGTGTTTGTGGTCGGAGCATGATGGCTCGTCAGACACTCTCCAGTCACTTACCAGTTCTGATATGTAGCTACTGGAGAGAGTGATGTCAATTACCTCCCTCCGACGGCCATTGTCGAAGGGTCAGATCCACGGTTAAGAATAACTAGGTTAGTAGTTAGCAAATAATCAATAAGGTACTCACCTCTTCTGTTACTGCCGCTGCTCCCCCAGTTAATAAGGTGTGAGTTCGCGTCGCATCCGATTAGCATGTGCGCCGCGTTTGTCGACCCGATGAGTTCCCTTAGTTCTCTCGTCGGTGGTGGTTCAGTGGAGTCGTATGGGAAGTACGCAGAGCAGATTAACACCCAGCATCTTCGTCCCCCCGCACATACCTACAGTCTGGCAGCTGTAAGGTCCCTTGTACATAAGTCTGTGGACGGCAAACAGTTAGTTTTTGCTTTATTATATACAATACAGGTCCGTGGCCTGCTGTCCTTGGTATCATAAATGATTCCAAAACCAGCCTGTCGCAGTCCCGAAATCTGGCCGAAACTTACCCAAGGTTCCTGGATGAGGGCCAGATCTACAGCTTGAGTGGCCAACAGCCTACAGAGAACTGCCGAGGCAGCCCTACTGTGTTGTAGGTTTGCTTGGATCACCTTCATCTGTTTGTTTAGGAGCAACAGTGTCCTCTTCTTTCGCTCCCCTATCGGCTGCTTTCAACAACACAGAGGTGATGCATCTTAAGAAGAGTCGCATCTGCCGCTCTTTCAATATCTGCATGGACCCTTCGTCAATGGAGAGTGCCAGCGTCTGTCCGACTTGTTCCGCTTTACGGCCCAATACTCTCCAAGAGGTTGCTGGAATCGGCTGGTTCTGCTTCTCGAACATTCCCAGGACCGCTGCCGGATCCCCGTTGTTTTTGGGAATCCACACTAATACCCTGTACAGCTTGGGTAGGTCCTTCTCCTCAATAGCCTTAAGGGAGGCCCCTTCCCAAGGTGTAAGTTTGGGTATCACCCGCATCAACCAGCCTCTGGTGTCCGCCGTAGCACAGGTTAGCCTCAATGTGCCCCCTGTTACTCGGGATCCCAAGAATTGTGGGGCCGTCTCCTCGGCCGTAGTGTCATCTATGGCCTGGTCGAGTGCTTTCCTCAGAGCCTCGATCTGCTCAGCCTGTTCTTTGGATACTCAGCAGGTATCACAACAATATCCCTGCAAGCAGGTCCCTGTAGAGTGGCTGTGTCCCTGCCCGGAGAGTCCCCATCAGAACGGTTGCGTTTTACCACCGCCGTCCATGATGGTCCAGCACCAGCATCGTTGGTCCCACGTACCTTGCCGGGAAGTCCAGTGCCCAAGAGAGCACCGAATGGTTTCGCCAGATTAGGGCGGAAGCGTGTGTTATTGCCACTCCCACCGGCCACTGGTTTCTTCTCCGCCTGCCCACCGGCGGATTTAGGCTGCTGAGGAGGGACAGGTGTACCGCCTGCAACCACTGCTGCCTTTCTCTCCCGCGCTAGCCTCCTGCGCATCGTACCTGAAGGTCGTACGCGTCTGACGTTGAGTTTAGCAACGCCCTCCGCGACAGCCATCATCGCTTCTTTTTCGCCAGACTTGACTGACTTCTGTATCTGATGTGCAGCGTCAGAGTGGGTGTCACTTGCGCGTCCCCCCTCCTCTGCTGCCTCGTTACTTGTTGTGTTTTTGTTTTGTTTATTTTGTGTATCCATATGTTGGTCCCACGAGTATGGTGGGAAGGGGTCATCGACCTCTGACAGAGCCCCCATATCAGAGGCAAGGCTAAATACAATGGGGTGCGCCTGGTGCCCCAAGGAGATCGTTTGCGACAGGCTTTTTACTACCCGCTGCCATGCAGCCCTCGGCACGATGACATTTCCACCTTAGCTTGGTAGGTTTGAGGGGTTTTCTCCCCGGATCAGGGATGAGATAGATGGGAATAGGGAACAGGACGGCGACTGTCTGCTATGCAAAGCACATTGCCCGGATGAGCCGGCATGATGGGAGCGTCATGCACGCTTGGAGGCCGTCGCCCATCATCCAAAAAATATAAACATACTATACTTAATATTGTTGTAGCAAATTTTCTACAAGATAGATGAGCTAGGATTTGAGTCTCATATATTGTTTTTGAGTTATAGGTGCCAAAGTTGAAATTGTTTTGAAAAATTTGAAGAAATGCAAGTCTGTGATATAAATTTTTGGAAAACGGTCCCCTTTCTCCAATTTGTGTGGAAATGTACATAGAGCTTTTATTTAATATTAACTGAACGTACATAAGTGCACTACATCACGGACGACCTCTGTAAGGCTAAAAATGCAGACTCCTTTTACCACAACGCATTTTCTTCTTCTCTGTTATAGTTAATAACCTCACGAGAGCAAACTGAAACCTGATCTTTCTACATTTATTTATATCCAAACCAAAGATATGGTAAGGTGCTGCACGACCAACTATAGACGCTTGTTTTACCAGATACCTTAGTAACAGTAAATACCCGAATATTTGTATTACAATTTAGTTATCATTAATCGTTGTAAATATTTTGCAAATTAACTTTTTGTTTTATCTGCTTAATTTAAATTTATTAATTAACAAAGATGAAAGAAGTTTCAGTTTATCCCTGCGCTTATGTTTAGATTTTACGGTTCGGTAGTAACTAGGAACCATTATAGTTCCAATCCGTCCAACCGTCGGTCTATCCGTATGCCACGGCCTTTCCATCTTCTCATTTATGAAGCTATTATAATTTGGTACACGGACGTTACCAAAAAGAGATTTGATGAGATTTTTGGAAAAATTGTTTTTATTGGACCTCCCTCATATACAATGGAGTGAAAAGTGTCCTGGAAAATATTTTTTTTTTCTTATATAGGTGTTAAAATGCAGAATTATCTTAGGACTTTTTGATTTTATCCCTTCAATTACGACAAATTTGCTTGCAAGGTCGTTACCAAAACGCCGCAACTATTGATGCAAATGATGATGATGATGATCCTAAAATTCCTTAATTTAGCATTTACAGAGTTAATAACTTGAATTAAAACTATTACGAAGCTGCAAAAATAGTTTTTGAATAATTTGAAAATAACTGAACGAAACCCTTTCATGTGCGAGTCCAACATTCCCTTAACAAATAAGCTGAGTCTACTTTTTGTTTCCCCCCCCCAATTGCCACATCTGGCGACCCTGGTTCATTTTAATAACCCCGAAAGGTATGGATCTTAAACTAAAGGCGATAATAATTGATCTTAATGAGATTAAGAGAATTTTTACAAGGCTTGGTGAACCCTCTAAAAGTGCTCAAGCTTATAATTTCAAACCACGAAGATTTCTCTTTTCGTTATTTCATGTCTTGTTGCAGAATTTTTGCTACAAAATCGAGTAAATCATAGTTCGTATGGAATTAATTTACGATTGATTGTAATTGACCATCTTACATACATCTGTAATATGTCTGTAATAACTCTAACCTTCCCTTGCTCTTGGAAACATGAAAAAGTAATTCCCATTCCAAAAATACCAAATCCTTTCCTACCTGATAATTACAAAACTGTAGGCATATTGCTTTCACTTTCAAAAATATTTGAACGCCTCTTAGAAACTCAATTAAAGGAGTCCCTGCATAAGAACAATTATTTATGAAAATTCTGGTCTGGATTTCGTAAGAAACATAGCACTATATCCTCTTTATTATTTTTGACTGAAACTCTCAATTTTAGTTCTTTTGGAATTTACGAAGGCTTTTGACTGTGTAGACATTAACAGCTTTCTCTTAAAGCTTAAGTGTAATTTTGAGTTCTCTAGCTCATCGATTGCCTAAATTCTATTTGTCTGGCCGTCTGCAATCTGTTAGCTTACAAAATACGTTTTCATGTTAATCGGCAGTTAAATGTATAGTACCACAAGGATCAATTTTAGGCCCAATTATGTTTCTTCTATTTGTTAATTATCCAGCAGAAAACTTAAGATGTTGGTTGTTACAATTATACGCTCTGCACACCAAATTATGAATCATTAAACTTGCTTATAAACTTATAATTAATCCTAAAAAGTCTCAAGCAATAATAATATAAGTGGGATCGAGACTTCTCCATAAAAGAACTTTGGAATGGAGAAGCGGCGACGGCGCTGGTGGCACAGTGGTTAGGGTAATGGAGTATCATGCTCGCCCAATGGTTCTTTTTAACTCCTATCCTCCGATTCCTACATACTGGTGTTTCATGAGTATTGTGATAGATCTCAACTAGAAAACAAAAATTGTATGGCAGGGGGCGGGGCAATCTCAACCGTTTGGGAGTTGCAGGGTGATTCATAAATTTCAGTTTTTCATGGTATGCACATTACTCTTTTATTTTTATCTTTTGATCTACTCAACATAGCGTCATCAAACAAACGCCAAAAAAACTACTATCCCAATGACCAACAATGTTGATCTAAATCCTACCATTACAGGTACAATCACTTCAAAAATGTAAAAAAATGGTTTGCGATTACCTAAAGTTCTCAATTTTCCCAAATTTTCTCCGAAATTCATGTAATAAGTACACTTCTTTTATATTTTTATTAGATTACTCATCTTATTACCTTTTCAAAAACGTGTAACATGTCCATGTAGAGAAAATGTGTAGAAATTTATACGTAGAAATCAACAAATTAAAGAAATTAAACTCAAATTAATTCTAAAATGCTTTTTATTGAATTTTAAAATAATTAAAATTAATCTTGATAAGTAACAAAAGCCGTTCAAAATGTCTACCGCCACTTTGGATGCATGCCAACAATCTCCTTCTAAGTACCTCTGTAAGGCGTATTGCAGCCAGCCTCTCCCGTAGTTTCGTCGCTGCATTCCCAATTCTGAATCTCTGCTGGAATAAGGTCACCTTTGCCTTGTGTGGATTAGTGTTCGACCAGATATGGAGGTCATGAAAGTTCGTGATATCATTCCTGATGAATTGACATTCATCTGTCCACAGCATTCGGTGCAGAAACGTCCTGTCGTCAATGACGCGTTGCAGAAGCAAAGTGCTAAATTTCAGTTTTTTCTCAGAATCTTCTTCCAGTAGTCCTTGGGCTGGGTGATGATGATATGGACGTAACCCCCCTCGATGAATAACTGTCCAAACCTTAGATGACGATACTCCTAATCGTCTTGCGACTCGTTTCGTGCTCGTCTCATGGTCTTGCCTCGCTATGGTGATTATTTGCTGCTCAGCGTCGGCAGAAGTTCCCGAAGTTTCGGGTCGTGTCGCCATGTCGTGTGAAGTTGCACTTCCTGTTTCTCTTAATCTTCGGAAAGTCCGTGTAAAAACCCCTCTTTGGGGTGCTCGCATATTAGGAAATCTCTTTTGATATTCCAGTACAGCCGCTCTCTCTTTTCCGTCTACTACACCATAAATGGAAATAATATCTGCGTATTCCTCAAATGTAAATTCTACCATTTCTTAATAATTCTTGCTTAAAAACACCCGTACTTATTGATTTGTTTTTCAACTATAATAGGTATTCTAGCTGACTGACCCTTTTTTATAGCAAAATTTTTGTCAGGTACGAGTAACAGAACGCCAGCATACAAGGGTGTGAATTCTGGCTACCACGAGCTAATATCGGCAATAAAACAAAATTACACTAACATTTTTATAACTTTATTGCAGCAATAATTAAAATTAATTAACTGTTAACCTAAAATAATAATTTTCGAACCTTTATCTTGAAAATTTTGTTTATTAAAAGAATTTCCTACCTATAGCGCAATAAAATAATTAGGTATTGAGGTACTTCTAAGGATGCGGCTTTTCTAATCCTGTGTCTACCTTACCATGTTGCACCTTTTTGGATTTAATGTTTAAGTCCCTTCTTAACATTTTTGCAATTTTGTAACTGACATTACCTATAAATGCTATTTTAGTCCATTTTTTATCATTAACCTCTTTAGATATAGGAACAATACTATTTAACAACATATATTTCTATTTTTTCTTTATAAGATCATCAAAAATTTTAGAATTATATCCATTATTAATAGCTATAGATTTTATACAGTTTACTTCTTTCATAAATGCTATTGGAGATAAAGGTACTGACAACAATCTATTTACCATAGTGTGGAAAGCAGAAAGCTTAATATTAAAGGGATGTTTTGAATTGGCTGGAATGACTATATCTGTAACTGATGACTTTCTATATATGTCAAAGTTAAATATATTGTTTACACGTTAAATGTTAATATCTAGAAAATTTATCATATTATTTTCTTCTATTTCTAAATTCATAAAAATTTCAGCAAGAAGCGGCGAAAGGGGGGATCTCATAGGTAAGCCATCCAATACTTTATAATAGCAATTTTTTAACTTAAAGTAATTTTGTTTCAGACAGAGGTTAAAAACCATTTTCATTTCCTTCTTCAATTTTGTGCTACCTTTACTATCATTTATAAGTTTGAAGTTTTTTTTAACTTAGCCAATTGAACTGAAGGAAATAAATTAACAACGTCAAAAGACACTTGTTTAGAATCATTTGATAATTTCATATTTTTGATTTTATCAATCAGGTGTAAGCTATTTTTGATGGAGTGTTTAGGTTTGAAATTAGTATTTTCCACTAATAATTTGTTGAAAATTTTACAAATTTCGTAACTAGGTGCTTTATTAAAAGCTACTACTGGTCTCAACGTTTTTATGTAATTTGACTAAACCATATTATTCTGGTGCTGCTGGGTTCATAGGAATAATTTTCTTACTACGACTTTCAAAAATATTTACGCAGCTCGCTATCACTTCTTTTGTTTCCGAAACTGTTTAGTTGGGTTTAATGTAATCTCAATTGCCTTGCTGTCTTCAATAAATTTTAACATTTTATCTACATAGTCTTCAGCATTTAAAATCATCTAAGTTGGCTGAATAAATTGGATAAAAATATGAATTTCACTTCAGAAATAGAAGCAAATAATATAATAAATTTTCTAGATATTAACATTCAATAAATCAATAAAATCAAAAATATGAAATTATCAAATGATTCTAAACAAGTGTCTTTTGACGTTGTTAATTTATTTCCTTCAGTTCCATTGGCTAAGTTAAAAAAAACTTCAAACTTATAAATGATAGTAAAGGTAGCACAAAGTTGAAGAAGGAAATGAAAATGGTTTTTAACCTCTGTCTGAAACAAAATTACTTTAAGTTAAAAAATTGCTATTATAAAGTATTGGATGGCTTACCTATGAGATCCCCCCTTTCGCCGCTTCTTGCTGAAATTTTTATGAATTTAGAAATAGAAGAAAATAATATGATAAATTTTCTAGATATTAACATTTAACGTGTAAACAATATATTTAACTTTGACATATATAGAAAGTCATCAGTTACAGATATAGTCATTCCAGCCAATTCAAAACATCTCTTTAATATTAAGCTTTCTGCTTTCCACACTATGGTAAAAAGATTGTTGTCAGTACCTTTATCTCCAATAGCATTTATGAAAGAAGTAAACTGTATAAAATCTATAGCTATTAATAATGGATATAATTCTAAAATTATTGATGATCTTATAAAGAAAAAATAGAAATATATGTTGTTAAATAGTATTGTTCCTATATCTAAAGAGGTTAATGATAAAAAATGGACTAAAATAGCATTTATAGGTAATGTCAGTTACAAAATTGCAAAAATGTTGAGAAGGGACTTAAACATTAATGTGGCTTTTTATAATAGAAAAACTATAAGAAATTTATTATTCAATGTTGTAGATAAGAAGGATATCTTAAGTAAATCTGGAGTATACGAGATTTTATGTGATAATTGTGAGTGTAGTTACATTGGTCAGACGGGGAGAAATTTTAAAACAAGATTTAATGAACATATGCGCTCATACAAGTATAAAAGAAATGACTCTATGATAGCTAAACATTTAATTGACAATAATCACTCTTGTGATATTAACAATTAAAAAATGGTTGTCGACAACGTTTTGTTTTTATTTATCCACTTAGATATAATTAATAAGAAATTAACACGAGACGATCACATAAACGATATTGTTAGAAACATTTATGACACTTTAAAATAAATCTGAACATGTTCTGGATTTACACCAAGCCTTCTATGTTATACGGAGATGCAATATATTATAAATTAGATTACTACAGCAAACGTAAAATAAATGCTGCTTTTAATAATTGTATTCACTTGTAACGTATTTTCCGGTAATGGGGAGGGTCGCTGGCTCTTTCCAAGGGATAAGCTCGCCGGATCCAGGGTCAAGGGCTTCTGGAAAGAAACTCACCAATTCCTCACTACAAAATGTCGGTTTATTAACAACTTAAATCCCTATAAAGGAATGGTCGTTAACTTATCTCTACAATCCACTGTATGTCCTATTCTCTAGAGTGTCTATATTTCACTACAATTCACAGTATGTTCTATTCTCTAAAATGTCTATGTTTCACTATAATTCGCAGTATGTCCTATTTTCACTCGTTCGTCCTCACGTGGTATACGGCGGTCGTGCTACTCCTTCTGTCTCCCTTGGTATATCGGGTCTATTTCGGCTGGTTAAGGTATGGATGGTCCTCTTCCTGCGAGCGTAGTATGACTGACGGACGGTTGTCTTGTTTCCGGGCGAAATCTTCTTGCGGCGGTGACGGTTATTCTTCCTAATGGGAAAGAAACGGAGACAGAATGATTTTGTACTAAATACAAGCCTAACAATCTATGCTCTGAGGGACAATCACTTACATACAAGGGCCAGGAAACACACTGGAGAAGAATGTGTCAATACCAGTGATAACCGGGGCTTGCCGGTTAAGAGTGTGTCACCAGGGAGGCACGCTAGTGACAGAGAACTAGATAGCCGGGTACAAGATAGCACGCTAGTACAAGAGAGAGAACGAGTGTGTCACCAGGGAGGCACGCTAGTACAAGAGATAAAGCGATATATATATATATATATATAAAGGTTTAAGGCCTTAACACAATGCAGCACCAATTCTGATCCTGGGATCGGAATCAAATGGCGGAAACTGTCAAAAAACTCGCAAAAACTCGTCTTCAACTGCCGGCGATCCGGTATGGGGCCCACCTATATAGCCGAAATGCTGGAATCTCCCTAAAAAGAAAACTATTACCTCGCTGCTCCTCGGTGATCTGCCTCGCTGCGTTGGTCGGTGATGACTGACTGGTCTACTGTAGTCAGTCCTTCTTATATTCCGGTCGGTCTTTTGTGTTCTTACCTTACCTGCGGGGCGTGGTAAATTCGGTGAATTTTTACTGTACTCATATCCGGGGAGGTCTAGCGGGGCTTAAAAACTCTTATTTCCGGCCTTGCTGTTGAAATTATCAAATGATTCTAAACAAGTGTCTTTTGACGTTGTTAATTTATTTCCTTCAGTTCCATTGGCTAAGTTAAAAAAAACTTCAAACTTATAAATGATAGTAAAGGTAGCACAAAGTTGAAGAAGGAAATGAAAATGGTTTTTAACCTCTGTCTGAAACAAAATTACTTTAAGTTAAAAAATTGCTATTATAAAGTATTGGATGGCTTACCTATGAGATCCCCCCTTTCGCCGCTTCTTGCTGAAATTTTTATGAATTTAGAAATAGAAGAAAATAATATGATAAATTTTCTAGATATTAACATTTAACGTGTAAACAATATATTTAACTTTGACATATATAGAAAGTCATCAGTTACAGATATAGTCATTCCAGCCAATTCAAAACATCTCTTTAATATTAAGCTTTCTGCTTTCCACACTATGGTAAAAAGATTGTTGTCAGTACCTTTATCTCCAATAGCATTTATGAAAGAAGTAAACTGTATAAAATCTATAGCTATTAATAATGGATATAATTCTAAAATTATTGATGATCTTATAAAGAAAAAATAGAAATATATGTTGTTAAATAGTATTGTTCCTATATCTAAAGAGGTTAATGATAAAAAATGGACTAAAATAGCATTTATAGGTAATGTCAGTTACAAAATTGCAAAAATGTTAAGAAGGGACTTAAACATTAATGTGGCTTTTTATAATAGAAAAACTATAAGAAATTTATTATTCAATGTTGTAGATAAGAAGGATATCTTAAGTAAATCTGGAGTATACGAGATTTTATGTGATAATTGTGAGTGTAGTTACATTGGTCAGACGGGGAGAAATTTTAAAACAAGATTTAATGAACATATGCGCTCATACAAGTATAAAAGAAATGACTCTATGATAGCTAAACATTTAATTGACAATAATCACTCTTGTGATATTAACAATTAAAAAATGGTTGTCGACAACGTTTTGTTTTTATTTATCCACTTAGATATAATTAATAAGAAATTAACACGAGACGATCACATAAACGATATTGTTAGAAACATTTATGACACTTTAAAATAAATCTGAACATGTTCTGGATTTACACCAAGCCTTCTATGTTATACGGAGATGCAATATATTATAAATTAGATTACTACAGCAAACGTAAAATAAATGCTGCTTTTAATAATTGTATTCACTTGTAACGTATTTTCCGGTAATGGGGAGGGTCGCTGGCTCTTTCCAAGGGATAAGCTCGCCGGATCCAGGGTCAAGGGCTTCTGGAAAGAAACTCACCAATTCCTCACTACAAAATGTCGGTTTATTAACAACTTAAATCCCTATAAAGGAATGGTCGTTAACTTATCTCTACAATCCACTGTATGTCCTATTCTCTAGAGTGTCTATATTTCACTACAATTCACAGTATGTTCTATTCTCTAAAATGTCTATGTTTCACTATAATTCGCAGTATGTCCTATTTTCACTCGTTCGTCCTCACGTGGTATACGGCGGTCGTGCTACTCCTTCTGTCTCCCTTGGTATATCGGGTCTATTTCGGCTGGTTAAGGTATGGATGGTCCTCTTCCTGCGAGCGTAGTATGACTGACGGACGGTTGTCTTGTTTCCGGGCGAAATCTTCTTGCGGCGGTGACGGTTATTCTTCCTAATGGGAAAGAAACGGAGACAGAATGATTTTGTACTAAATACAAGCCTAACAATCTATGCTCTGAGGGACAATCACTTACATACAAGGGCCAGGAAACACACTGGAGAAGAATGTGTCAATACCAGTGATAACCGGGGCTTGCCGGTTAAGAGTGTGTCACCAGGGAGGCACGCTAGTGACAGAGAACTAGATAGCCGGGTACAAGATAGCACGCTAGTACAAGAGAGAGAACGAGTGTGTCACCAGGGAGGCACGCTAGTACAAGAGATAAAGCGATATATATATATATATATAAAGGTTTAAGGCCTTAACACAATGCAGCACCAATTCTGATCCTGGGATCGGAATCAAATGGCGGAAACTGTCAAAAAACTCGCAAAAACTCGTCTTCAACTGCCGGCGATCCGGTATGGGGCCCACCTATATAGCCGAAATGCTGGAATCTCCCTAAAAAGAAAACTATTACCTCGCTGCTCCTCGGTGATCTGCCTCGCTGCGTTGGTCGGTGATGACTGACTGGTCTACTGTAGTCAGTCCTTCTTATATTCCGGTCGGTCTTTTGTGTTCTTACCTTACCTGCGGGGCGTGGTAAATTCGGTAAATTTTTACTGTACTCATATCCGGGGAGGTCTAGCGGGGCTTAAAAACTCTTATTTCCGGCCTTGCTGTTGAAATTATCAAATGATTCTAAACAAGTGTCTTTTGACGTTGTTAATTTATTTCCTTCAGTTCCATTGGCTAAGTTAAAAAAAACTTCAAACTTATAAATGATAGTAAAGGTAGCACAAAGTTGAAGAAGGAAATGAAAATGGTTTTTAACCTCTGTCTGAAACAAAATTACTTTAAGTTAAAAAATTGCTATTATAAAGTATTGGATGGCTTACCTATGAGATCCCCCCTTTCGCCGCTTCTTGCTGAAATTTTTATGAATTTAGAAATAGAAGAAAATAATATGATAAATTTTCTAGATATTAACATTTAACGTGTAAACAATATATTTAACTTTGACATATATAGAAAGTCATCAGTTACAGATATAGTCATTCCAGCCAATTCAAAACATCTCTTTAATATTAAGCTTTCTGCTTTCCACACTATGGTAAAAAGATTGTTGTCAGTACCTTTATCTCCAATAGCATTTATGAAAGAAGTAAACTGTATAAAATCTATAGCTATTAATAATGGATATAATTCTAAAATTATTGATGATCTTATAAAGAAAAAATAGAAATATATGTTGTTAAATAGTATTGTTCCTATATCTAAAGAGGTTAATGATAAAAAATGGACTAAAATAGCATTTATAGGTAATGTCAGTTACAAAATTGCAAAAATGTTAAGAAGGGACTTAAACATTAATGTGGCTTTTTATAATAGAAAAACTATAAGAAATTTATTATTCAATGTTGTAGATAAGAAGGATATCTTAAGTAAATCTGGAGTATACGAGATTTTATGTGATAATTGTGAGTGTAGTTACATTGGTCAGACGGGGAGAAATTTTAAAACAAGATTTAATGAACATATGCGCTCATACAAGTATAAAAGAAATGACTCTATGATAGCTAAACATTTAATTGACAATAATCACTCTTGTGATATTAACAATTAAAAAATGGTTGTCGACAACGTTTTGTTTTTATTTATCCACTTAGATATAATTAATAAGAAATTAACACGAGACGATCACATAAACGATATTGTTAGAAACATTTATGACACTTTAAAATAAATCTGAACAT
Source organism: Leptarthrus brevirostris (assembly GCA_964036015.1). Lineage (NCBI taxonomy): Eukaryota > Metazoa > Arthropoda > Insecta > Diptera > Asilidae > Leptarthrus > Leptarthrus brevirostris. The sequence goes on along the minus strand of OZ038372.1, from coordinate 68,618,735 downwards.
GTTCTGGATTTACACCAAGCCTTCTATGTTATACGGAGATGCAATATATTATAAATTAGATTACTACAGCAAACGTAAAATAAATGCTGCTTTTAATAATTGTATTCACTTGTAACGTATTTTCCGGTAATGGGGAGGGTCGCTGGCTCTTTCCAAGGGATAAGCTCGCCGGATCCAGGGTCAAGGGCTTCTGAAAAGAAACTCACCAATTCCTCACTACAAAATGTCGGTTTATTAACAACTTAAATCCCTATAAAGGAATGGTCGTTAACTTATCTCTACAATCCACTGTATGTCCTATTCTCTAGAGTGTCTATATTTCACTACAATTCACAGTATGTTCTATTCTCTAAAATGTCTATGTTTCACTATAATTCGCAGTATGTCCTATTTTCACTCGTTCGTCCTCACGTGGTATACGGCGGTCGTGCTACTCCTTCTGTCTCCCTTGGTATATCGGGTCTATTTCGGCTGGTTAAGGTATGGATGGTCCTCTTCCTGCGAGCGTAGTATGACTGACGGACGGTTGTCTTGTTTCCGGGCGAAATCTTCTTGCGGCGGTGACGGTTATTCTTCCTAATGGGAAAGAAACGGAGACAGAATGATTTTGTACTAAATACAAGCCTAACAATCTATGCTCTGAGGGACAATCACTTACATACAAGGGCCAGGAAACACACTGGAGAAGAATGTGTCAATACCAGTGATAACCGGGGCTTGCCGGTTAAGAGTGTGTCACCAGGGAGGCACGCTAGTGACAGAGAACTAGATAGCCGGGTACAAGATAGCACGCTAGTACAAGAGAGAGAACGAGTGTGTCACCAGGGAGGCACGCTAGTACAAGAGATAAAGCGATATATATATATATATATATATAAAGGTTTAAGGCCTTAACACAATGCAGCACCAATTCTGATCCTGGGATCGGAATCAAATGGCGGAAACTGTCAAAAAACTCGCAAAAACTCGTCTTCAACTGCCGGCGATCCGGTATGGGGCCCACCTATATAGCCGAAATGCTGGAATCTCCCTAAAAAGAAAACTATTACCTCGCTGCTCCTCGGTGATCTGCCTCGCTGCGTTGGTCGGTGATGACTGACTGGTCTACTGTAGTCAGTCCTTCTTATATTCCGGTCGGTCTTTTGTGTTCTTACCTTACCTGCGGGGCGTGGTAAATTCGGTGAATTTTTACTGTACTCATATCCGGGGAGGTCTAGCGGGGCTTAAAAACTCTTATTTCCGGCCTTGCTGTTGACAGGTTTTGCCACTTGCTGTTAACAGGTTTTGTGGCCTTTTTCGACTTTGTGGCGGCTGCGGGAAGCGGGAAATTGATCCAGGTTAACTTCTTTTAGTACCGGGGGGGTCTGGCGGGACTCAAAAACCTTTTTCTCCTCCGGTGCTGTTGACAGGTCTAGGTAACTTCGATACACACTACATATATGATCTTGGTAATTTTGACCATTTACCACTGGACAGACAAACGGTTATTGGCTGTGATCTGGATACATATTTTCAATATTTAAACGCCAACTTATTTGACTGGAAAATCGACATATCTGTCATCTTATAGAACATTATCTTTATGTTACTTTAATGATAAATACTTGCAATCATCTAGAATGTTCTACTTTCACGGTGCCCGATTGCGGAATGGTTTGGCTTGGAATGTAAGGCATTATGCTTGAACAAATTCATATATCTCTTGGACGACAAATATCATTATTACTTACTTACTTACTTACTTAACTTTTCCTTTTTTTTGTGGTATGACCATATGGCCGGAGAGTCTCTGTGTAGAAGTTTATTTCTTAATTGCGTTTTCTTTTCTCTTATTTTCATTCTTTCTCCCAAGCTTTGTTCTTCTTGAATTTTGAGTAATTTTAAGTATAAGTGTACAAAATACCAATTGCAATTTGAATTGAATTATATGAAACAAATGTTATTAAAGTAAGTAATATATGGACAGTAACATGAACCAGATGTGGTCTATGCGAGGCTTTTTAGCCGCCACCGTAACCTAACCTAAGTAACATATGATTAACTGAGCCAAATTGTCTCTAATATGTTAATCAATAAATGATTATTATTAAAATTAAAAATACCTGACGCGCGAAAGACGTCCTAATGTATTAAAGAGGTCGATTTAGGGTATTTAAAGTAATCGTAGTTATGAGATGTACTACAATCACTTACAAGTGGATAATTTGCCGAATATGGGATAATTTGCCGAACATCGACTTTATTTTTTTCAGTATTTTTTAATTCAATTCCAAAAAGGACAAAAAATTCCTTTTACAAAATTTTGAATTTTACAATTTATATTGTTCCTTTTGCAAATTATTTGAAGAAGACTTTCTGTATAAGGACCTATTTGTACACACAACATTTCAAATTTTCTTTTTCTTTTATGTTTCAAAATGTATACCTATACTCGAAATTTTTTCATATTAATTATCATTTATAGTTGTGAATTATGATTCATTGTTCCTTCTTTTACATTAAAAATGTGAAAGAAACTTAAAAGTTAAACGGTTTCATTTAATATTAGATGATACATTTAAAGCTAGAAAATAATTATGGATCGTTGCATAAGCGGAATAAGTGATTAATCAGGGGCTTAAATCAAACTTAAATAAAACCGGGGGGCCAAGTGATAATCAAATTTTGATTCGTTTTTGAATTCGAAAAGTAATTGGTGGAAGCCAGGAAGGCTGCCGGCTTCATTTAAGTCTGATCAAGGTTAGGTTAGGTTAAAGTGACTACCTAAGAAGGCACACTTAGGCCAAGGAGGTCCATTGTGATACCACGTTGAGACTACAAAAATTTTACAAACCCCATAAAAATACCAAAGAAATAAGAGGGTGAACCTGTTACCCCTTGTGCACCGAGCCAGTTCCTTGTCTCCAGTGGAACCAGTTCACGGGAAGTCAAAATAAATTTGACTGGGCTGGAGAGGGTGTTCAGCCTTAACTCGTCGTCGGGAACCATATTGAACTCCTGATAGATCGAGCTAGGTCTCTGACATCAGTGGAGCCTAATTCGGTTAGCTCTTCAAAGAAGGAGGAGCCTTTGGTTCCTACGGTTAGCTAGGGCCGGGCAGTTACCGAGAAGGTGAAGTATGGTTTCCTCTTCCTCTTCGTCATGGCAACTCCTACAGAAGTCGTTTGACATCTGATCAATCATACAACAATTATACAAAATAGAAATTATAATTTAAGCCGGCTACTATTTCAGCTTCAATATATAAAACAGACAACGTAGATAGTCTCTGGGCTCATCCTTCCATAAGTCGTTCTTAATAAGCTTAACTTTGAGAAACTTTTCTTAGCAAAAGATGGAATGGCCGGTATTATAAGCATAATTGATAGGCTGAGAGCAAAAGTGACCTATCTATAAGGTCCGAGCAAAGTCGCTTAGAAAATGTTCGGCGCAAAAACTTACTGCGTATAAATAATATATTTGAATATAATGTTTTCCGTAAATCTATCTATACAGAAACCACTATACCTTTCTCATTTCAACATCCAGACAACATTGAAAGGTCGGCGTTTTACCCCATGCTGGATAGACTTATTAATATTCCACTAAATTATGAGAATTTTAAAAAAGAACTGGACACAATTATACAAATAGCTATAAATAGTTGGTACTCCAAAAACTTAATTAATAAATTGCAAACTGGGGTACCCGGCTTCGCTCAGGGTGTTGATACCAGATTGTGTGGTATTTGGAATAAAAGGATAATCTTTAAAATATAAGAGGTAACATTGTTTTATTGAACACATATTCTAACTATTTACAACACTTGTTTATAAACACCATTTTTCATTTTGTTATCCGGGGTATATATAGTATGTACAAATTTTTCGAATTTCCTACTCGAGAGCAAGCTAAGTATAGTTGAGAAAGCAATCTTTCAGGTTGATGCCGCAACGTTTCAAAGTTTGTCCTTGCGCCTTGTTAGTTGTAAAAATATAGGCTAATTTGATTGGAAATTGCAGTCTTTTAAATTGGTATGTCCTTTGTCCTTTCCAGTCATAAGTTCGGCTTCGATGATATTATTCGGTAGCTGTTTGAGATCATCCTTGTTCCATTACCTAGTTTTGGTGAGTTGACATTTCTGAGTAGTATGGTCGGAGATCCAATTTTCAGTTAAAAGCAGTGTAATGGCATTCCTACTTGCAAAGAGTTTAAACATTCTGTATGGAAGACACTTTCTTCAACGTTTACCATCGTGTCGATCGATTTGTATTTTCTCTCTTCACCGGGAATTTTCTTTTGAATATTAAAGCTGATATCAAAAATATTATTTTTAGTTGCTAAAATTTCCCTCTGAAATAGCCACTCTGGATTGGTATAGTTGTGAACAATGTTTGGATAAATTTGGTCGATGAGTTCGTTTTCAGAAGTGGCAATGTTGCAGAAATCACTGTGGAGTTCAATGAGGCCGGTCGTCTGGTCAGTAGGATATATGCCTTCGCCTATTTGTAAAAGTTTTTGAGCAACATGTGCTGTTGTTTGGTCTTTCGATAGTTCAACTCTCATATCTTTTGTTAGTCGTAGTATTTGTATGTGTAGCCAGAGATGTGATTTCTTTAAGCATGCATTAATTTCGTCTGCTGGTGTTGACTTGGGGATAACTGAAATTGTTGGTCAAAAATCTCATGAGATTATGAGTAAAGCTCCACCCATCACTTCAGAGTTTTCTCGCAAGTTTTGTAATGTTCTGTCCATGGCTTCGAGTGGTATTTTATGTGCTATTGTGGATTCGTCCCAGAATATAATTTTAGCTTGTTTTAGAAGTTCACCCCGTCCAGATGCTCTTCAGATTTTACATATCGGGAATTGTTCTTCGGCTGTATTCAGCTGTAGTTGTAGGGCGAAACTTCAGATTCTGTCCGATGACTCTGCCGGTTTAAACTCAAAACTGGACAAGCCTCATATCGCAAAGGTTTTGAGCAATGATTCGTTGCTGCTTTAAGAGCTATCTTTAAAGTTTATCGGCCTGATCGCTTCCTTGGATGACCTTCGCATAATACAAACTGCGTCTGGTTCACCATCGGCCAACCTGCTGAGTCAATTATGCCAATCATTCATTCGATCAGACATTCGGCGCGGTGTCCGGCACGTCAAACGGGACCTAGATTTGTGCTCTAAACCCATTAACTTAAAAAGATTATGTCGGCTCTTCTTCTGGTTTGGATTATTTTTCTTCTGGAACTACATCCACGAAGGATAACTGCTCCACTCTCTGGGATTCAACATCTGCAGCTCCACCTCGATCAACCGCGAAAGTGAATAAAAACCCGCATTCATCCTTGGTACAGCCTGCTCCAGATGTCGATGCTACTGTTGGTTCGATCGAGCCCGATATAGAGAAAGGTGCTGATGTTGTCATCAATGTCTCTCCGCCAGTGTCATCCCAACCCACTTCCGCTGCAACATGCACACCTAATTGCAAACCATCATCTTCCTTCACTGTCGCCCTGTCTCAAACAACTTTCACCTCTGCTAACCCTCACATTCCGCTAATCAGAACTCCTTTATCCCCACATCACTCTAATATCAATCCCCTAGTCCCACCTACACTTAAATTGACTTTGCGTTCTGCTGATTCAAACGATGGACGATACCTCTTGTCCCGCTTACAGGACCACCGCATTTATGACAACGTACGTCTATATCTAGAGTATCTGCACGACAAACCGAATTCCGTCTGTGTTGACGGTTAAAACCAGCACCAACGTCATGTTAAGTATACATCAAGAAGGCCTGAAAACAATACGGTTTCAGAAGATCTATCCACCTATGCTGCGTACGTCAGTTTTCGCCGCATTTCCCATCTCCAAAAAAGGTGCAACGACTCCTTAAACTACTTTCACTCCTAATCCCCCCCCCCCCCCGCTTTCCCTATTTCTGACTTCCCCTCTAATGCACTCGCGGTCACCGATCAAGTACCTCTCCCCAACAGCTTGTCAGTCTATTACCAGAACGTAAGAGGACTTCGCACAAAAACATCTAATACCTTCCATAACTCCCACAAATTTCCGCTCGATATCTTTGGCTTAACTGAAACCAATCTAACACCAGGAATTCTCAACAACGAACTATTCCCTCCGAACTATACCATTTTCCGTATTGATGGTTGTGTAGGCACCAATGATCCACCGGGTCGCGTTGTTCTCAATGCTGCTCACAACCGTTATGACGCCACCCTGCTAAAGACCTCCGACTGTACAATATCAGAATTTGTATGTATCAAATTAGCACTAAATAAGTGTCTTCTGTATATTCTTTGTTGTTACATTCGCCACTGTCAACCTCTAGATGCCTACGAGCCCATAATTGAAGCTATCGACACCCTGCTTGACAACGCTAATGCCTCCGATGAATTTATTTTATTGGTTTCACTTTAACCTTCCTCGTATTCAACGGTCATTGTCTGAGGACTGTTCTCACTTTGTCCCCCTGAACACCTCTTTTTTTACCGATCAGCTCTCCGTTTCTGGTCTCTTTCAAGTAGGCGAAGTCAGGAACTTTCTGGACAGATAACTAGACTTAGTTAACTCGGCTGTCGTAGAAAGCAACCATCTCCTCTCTCCCTCGATCGTCACCATCCTACCCTGTTCCGCGTTTTCTCCTACGAACACAAGCTCCGAGTCTTCTTTTTCCTTCAATTTTCGTAAAGGTGACTTTGCAAAATTAAATCACTTGCTCCTCAACTCTACATTGGCACTATCCCTCAACATCTTCCAATTGACGTTGCTTTAGGGGTTTAGCGTTCTATTCGGAAATGCACGCATGTCTTACACAATCTATCCCTCTCCTTCCTCGTAAAAACTGCGCCCCTTCCTCCGTATAGTACGACAAAGAATTATGCTCTCTCCGCAATAGGAGAAATAAACGTTGGCAAACTTTTCTTCTAACCCAGACTGAGTCTGACTATTCTTCCTACATATCCGCTTATACATCTTTTTCTCAACGTTGTGATACCCTCTACTATGAGTACCTCCAACGGATGGAAACTAGCCTCATATCCGGCCCCAAGCGTTTTTATAACTTTATTAATTTTAAGAAGAAATCCTATGGTTACCCTTCCATTCTAAAGCTCGATAATACCTCTTCGTCCTGATCCTAAGGTTATCGCCAACCTCTTTGCACACTTCTTCAGTAAATCTTTCAGTGACAATTCCCAACAACCTGACCTTAACTTCTTTTCATTCTTGGACAAATGCACTCAAACGTCGTTTACATCCTTCGACCCTGATCTCGAACTAATCGCAGCCAGTATCAATGGGCTTGAGGAAAACGGCCCTGTGCCCTGGAAAACGGTAAAGATGTTGATGTTATCACCACCGATTTTAGGAAAGCCTTCGACAACATCTCCCATAACGTCATCTTGTGCAAACTTGATCGCCTAGGCTCCCCCCGCCCCCCCCCCCCCCTCCCTCGTGTTTCGTGTAGCAGCATCCGGAGAAAGAAACATTCGACGCTGTTCGGATGTATGTCATATACTCGGCCTAGTGCGTTAGTTTTCATGATTCCTGGTTAATCCTCTACTGGAAGTCTGTTTTCGGCGTTGAAAAAATTTTTTTTGATGTGTTCCACGTATAACAGGTAGGGACGTCGACATAAAGTAATGTTTTCGCGTTTGTACGCTTTTATATTTTGAAGAAAGTGTTTTGATTCTGGAGTTTCCCCGGTGATGTAATATAGATTTTTCTGTGGAGGTGTTTCCAGTTGTGGTAAACGAATTTTTCATGCAACAGATTCCTGGTGTTTCTCTACTGAATTTTTTCGCGTTGCAAAATTGGCAGATGTTATCCATTTTTGGATATGCTTCATTTGTTAGGATGTATTGTTTACTTGTCCTCTTCTGCGCTTCTCGTAGGGTGATATTTTCATGGGTGGCTTGCGTTCGCCGTATTTTAGTTTAAGATTGTGTCACAATTCTTGATTCTTCAATTCGTTCATTTCGTTGTTCTTCGGTTTCTCTGCTTCTTACGGTGCTCATTCTCATTCGTTGGGAACGTAAACGTGCTTCGTGCTCTTCGACTGTTTCGTTCTTTCGCTGTTCTTTTTGCTTTCGCCGTTTCGCCTCAGAACTGACAAGATCTCCTCCTCTTTTACGTTTAGGCATTGTATAAAATATATATCAAATCAACTTTTTATTAAGAAATACATTAAGTACACTTTTCGCATTTTATTTTCTATTTCTATTCAGTCTGTATCACTGTGATTACTCACACTTCACTGTTTGTTTTTATTTACTCACTGCACTTCACTAATAAGAAACTGACGTTGGGACCCACGACGGATCTTGCTTTATATACCCCTACCAATGGGTAGCCCACCACAAAAAAGGCTTTGAATGGTCCACAATGTTCCAGAACATTCCACAACATTCGAGATTTTTCTGGAATGTTCCACAATGATTTAGGATGTTCCGGGATGTTCCCGAACATTTCACAACATTCCAGAATGTTCTGGGATGTTATGGAATGTTGTGGAATGCTGTCGAATACTCTCGAATGTTCTGTACTGTTCTAGAAATTTCTAGGGGGCGAAACCTATACTTTCAACAGCACGCCCTTAAAGTAAAAACGAGAACGATCTTCATGAATGGGGGATAGAGGTCTACCACACCATATCACTCCCTTGATCGTACCGGGCCTTGTTTTACCGGCACGAACATTGTACACTTACTTTTATAATATATATTGATTAAAATCAAAAAAGAAAAGATACGCGTTTCTATCAGCATATCTCTATGTATGTTAAACGAAGATAAAAATAAGTTTAAGTTTTAAGTTTTAAATTATTTGAATCAATAGTGTATTCGCAGCTCATAGAGCGTTGTATTGGCTTAATCTCTCCCAATCAGCACGGGATTTTACCCGGTACTAACTTACTTGAATTTACCTCTCACGTTATTTCTGGCTTCCAGCGAGCATTTCTTCCTATCTAAGAGACAGGTCTTATCGTGTGATGGCTCCATGGCTCTACCTCTTGTTATATGCTTCCTTTAAGCACATAAAGTATGCTAGCTAAGGGAGGAAGGGTCGTAGGTGGGATTGTTTTCTTGGGCGCCACGCGGTTTTAGAGTCCGCGAACTCGAATGTGGCTGGAGCAAAATTTTGTAAAACAAAATAAATTCAACAAAACTTATACGTATATTAACAATTAGTGAGTAAAGTTCAATAAATGACTCAAAAATTAAACAAATGATGCATAAATCTAATAAATGTCAACAATGGATTTGGCTTTAATTTAGTTCAATATCTGCAAAATAACCTCTCCGGCAACAACTAAACCCCCAAAATAGGTCCGCGCAAAACCAAACAAAAGATAATCAAAACCAAAGTAAAGAACAAGGAAACAAAACTAGAAATCTTCACTCTTATATATAAAAAAAACTACTTATCTTTAACCGTCCTGAATTCCTTCCTTCGATTTCCTTCGACGTCTTCACACTTATTTTCTCCTCTATAACTTTTGCTTTTCTTCCAGTAACTTTTCCTTCAGCTATAACTTTTCCTTTTCTGTTGGGCCTTTTACTTGCTTATTTTAAACTTTCACTTCCACTCATGTTCTTCTGCCAAAATCTGTCACCGGACTGCTCGCTTCACCTACCAAAGTGGGTGGTCTTATAAATTAATCGCCCCTATTATGCCGATTTCCGGGGATGTTCTTCAAATACTGGGAAATCGTATAAATTTAATAAAATTAAATTCTATATTTTCCAATAAAAATGATCTTTGTGAATTTTGAATCATTTTTGTATAATTGGAAAAATTCTATTCCGGCAGGAAGTCGACTAAATCTGTGTTTTTGTCGGAAGTTGACATTCGGTTTCACGTGCTTCGGAATATCTTTATTTTATCGTTCCGTGTTTTAATAAAGAACCACCTCAAACTTTGGGTTACGAACAGCCCTATAAGTCATTCGTTTACTTTCGGGAAATAAAGTTTCGCAGGTAAATCCGGTCAGTTTATTTTAAGGTTAAGTGGTCGCCTTTTATGTGTTTTTGAAGTGTTGTGAGGAAGCCCAGGACAGGTAAGTACTTCAAAATCATTCTAATTACTCTAATAATTACTTTGTAAGTGAAAATTTCTAATTATTCTTTTTATTTCAGGCTAAACGGAAAATTGCTTGCGCTAACCATTTTTGGGCTTGACATCATATTTTGAGGTAAAAATTCTTACTCTTCATTAAATTGTCCTTCCTTGCTTAATTAATTCTTCCTATCCTTTAATTCAAATAGCTTAAAATTAATTTCCTAAATCTAAGACTAATCCTATTTTTCCAAATTTATATTCTTCATTAAATTGTCCTTCCTTGCTTAATTAATTCTTCCTATCCTTTAATTCAAATAGCTTAAAATTAATTTCCTAAATCTAAGACTAATCCTATTTTATGATTTTATTTCATTAGACTAAACCGAATATAAGCTTTAATCTTCATTTAATTTCTGTTTACTTTAGCTAAATCTTAGAGCTTATTTATTCTGATATTCCTAAAATTACATAAATATTCAACCTAGCTTTGCTAATTATTTTAATTATCTAAATTGAAATTAACTAATGCTAAAACTCTCTATACTTGCAGCATCTAATCAGTCATCCGAGAGATCCAGGGAACGTACGTAAGTAAATTAATGTCATACCTTCTTCACAAACATGTATTTAACAATTTCTTCTTAGGATATCTTCGAGGTATACCACATGATTGAAACTGCTACTAGACGGAGTCTAACGTTAATCCATGCCGGTTAGTGCTATAATCCACATTGGTGAGTACTATATTTTGAGTATTTTATTTTTGCAGTTGACGTGCGATGTTTCCTGCAGGTGAGCGGTCGTAAGAAACTGAAATGAATATGGATGCAGCGACTTCGAAGTGCAATCTGGGCCAGCGCAACTAGAGCCAGGTAAGTAATCAATGATTTCCTTATCAATCTGTAATTAAACAAAAATCTTTTGCAGCACCACTTCTATATTGGATTTAAGGACAACACACTGTACAGGTAAGTCAAAATAACTTTTGGTTCCTTGTTCCCTTCTCATTTGTTCTACTTTCAGGACGGAGCCGAGGAAAATACTTATATGTAAAAAAAAACAAAACGTAACACTCCCTCCCCTTCCTCCTTGAGATTTCCAAGAAATCTCAAAACTAATCTTAAATTTTTTTTTTTGGGAACGACAAATCAAACATAGCTTTACCTATTCTCTTGAACTACATATATGAATTTTCCAATTACTGTGTTGGGCAACATAACTTTGACTCTGGCTACCTAGCATTTCGACTAGACGACTGCTACGTATTGACCTTAATTTAATTTCTCCAATCATAGCAGAAGCCTCTTACATTATTCTTAAGGTAACTATTAGTTCATATATACTTAAAAGAAATCCTACGGCTACGAATCTCTTACACACTAGAATTACAAGAGAGTATCCACCGCAACTAAATTAAGCGGCTTGTTGGAACTCTATAGTTTCCCAGTGAGGCTGGGTGGATGCCTTTTTTGGGCTACCAGAATCAGTTTTTAAGTTTCTGTATCTTGTCGATCGCCGTGATAGATCTTGAGATCCTTTGAATGCCATATCCCAGCACTCTTACTATTTTTGTCTTCCAACTCGTAGGTCCAGGGCGACACTACTTTTATCACCTTAAATGGTCCTACATATTTCGGAGCGAGCTTAGCATTAAAATACTGGGCGGCATCAGATAACACGTAGTTTTTGCGCCAAACCATGTCATTCACTAAGAACTGTTGATCCCGTCTCCGGAGGTCGTATGCACGCTTTCCTGATACAGCTGCTTTCAGCAGCCTTTCTCTTACGTCTTTCCTGACTATTTCCAAAGCGTTTGAATGCGTTGTTACATCAAATGGCTGCTCGCTCTTGAGGTACTTATGATCGGAACCGTGCGTAACCATTTCTTTTCCGAAGTTAACAAAATAAGGTGTGAGCCTAGTAACATCATGAGTTGACGTGCGGATTGCACACGCTACTTTAGGTAAAAGCAAATCCCAATTCCTGTGGTTCTCCGATATGTATGCGCGGAGCATTGTCTTCACTACCTGGTTGGTGCGCTCCGCAGGATTCGCTTGTGGATGGTAAAATGCAGTGTATCTAATGTTGGTTCCGTATTCAGTACATAGGTTCTTGAACTCTTTGCTCCTAAACTGAGTTCCATTGTCACAGACTACTGATTTAGGAACCCCGAAAAGTAAAAATACGGAGTCTTCTAGTGAGAGACAAATTGAAGCGGCGGTCGCTGACCTTAGTGGAAATAACATGGGGAATTTGCTGAAAGAGTCCGTCACAGTCAATATGTATTTGTACCCCTTTGACGATCTGGGAAGGGGACCGATTAGGTCCACATTTATTGACTGCCAAGGCTGGGTGGGAATAGTTCGCGTTGCCATTAATCCCGCAGGCTTTTTGAGCACCGGCTTGATAGCTTGACAGATAGTACAGTGTTTCACATAATTTGCTACATCCGCCTTCATTTTTGGCCAATAATATTTTTGAGCTATGCGGTCGTAAGTTTTCCGAGCGCCTTGATGTCCTGCGGTTGGCAAGTCATGTGCTCTCGACATCAAAGCTTTTCTTTCATGTTTTGGTATTACTTCCTTCCAAGAGTCGTTAAATGTTGCCAATTTCGGGTATTTAGGATGATGATATTTCCACAACATATTCTCCTCAAATTTCCAGTTCGCATATTTAGAGGGATCTTTTCTTATTTCTCTCACTAGCTTGCTGTACCATTTGTCTTCTTTGTGACTGGCTCCTATGCAATCAACTACTGGGACTGATCTAGAAAGTAGATCCGGTAATAGGTGCTCCTTACCTTTACGATGTATAATTTCATAATCGTATTGCTGAAGACGCATTGCCCATCTCGCTAATCGTCCTGTCGGGTCCTTGAGATTATTCAGCCATACAAGCGAAGCGTGATCGGTGACGATGGTAAAATTTGTTCCCTCTATATAAGGCCTTAACTTTTCGATCGCCCACAACACCGCCAGACATTCGCGTTCAGTCGTCGAATAGTTTCGCTCGCATCGATTTAGAGACCGACTCAAGTAGGCAATCACTCGTCTTTCTCCTTCTATTTCTTGGGTAAGCACCGCACCTAAGCCGTATCCTGAAGCATCGGTATGAATAATGAATTGATGTGTGAAATCCGGGCAGTTTAATATTGGTGCGCTAGCCAAACACTCTTTGACTTTTCTAAATGCCTCCTCACACTCGCTGCTCCAGTCAAACTTTCTTTTCTTTTTGAGAAGTTCCGTTATTGGTGCGATCATTGCTGAAAAACTAGGCACGAACCTTCTATACCATGCTACTGTACCTATTAGCCGCCTTACCTCGGTAACATTCTTCGGACTCGCGATCTTTAGAATGCATTCAACCTTCTCTGGATCGACTTGTAAGCCACATTCACCTACTATATACCCCAGATACTTTAGTTCCGGCCGACAAAACTCACATTTATCATAATTTATGACGAGTCCAGCATTACACAGTACCTCAAGCACCTGTTTCAACGTGACTATGTGATCTTCGAAAGACTGAGTGACGATTATTACATCATCAAGATATACAAAAACCTTGCTTTCGAGCTCTCCGGATAACACATTGTCAATCAACCTTTGCCACGTTGCAGGAGAGTTGCTCAGGCCGAAAGGCATCCTTCGGAATTGAAACAACCCTCTTCCTGGAACCGTGAACGCCGTGTATTGCTTTGATTCCTCTGCGAGAGGGACTTGCCAGAATGCAGATTTTATGTCCAGGGACGACATATACTTGGCATCCCTCAATTTATCCAATGTGGCGGAAACATAAGGCAATGGGTAGGCGTCTTTCTTTGTGACTTTGTTTAATTTTCTATAATCGACGCAGAACCGGTACGCTCCATCCTTCTTCCGTACCATCACTACTGGGGACGCCCAAGCACTATGCGACGGCTCCACAACCCCCATTTCTAACATTTGGTCTAGTTCTGCATTGATAGCTTTTTGTATTGCGGGTGATACCGGGTAATAACGCTGCTTGATGGGTGGCGACTCAGTTTCAATTTTGTGTTCAACCCTGTTTGTGCATCCGAGTCCTGTACCCATCTTGATTTTAGTATCATTAACAACGTCCTCTAACTCCCGCTTTTGACGCAGCGTTAATTTCGATTTGCACTGGAGAGCTGTAATGTGGCAGTCCTCCCTTTTATTACCAAAGGTCCACGAATTTTCCTTAAAATTTGCCAGGATATGCATGTCCTGCCAGAAATCAATACCGAGAATAATTACATGTGGGAGCTCAGATATAACTAAAACATTGCAGACTTTTATACGGCCTTCTAATTCTATTGGCAGACTTATTTCACCCAAAACACTGATAGAACAACCATTTGCCAAAGTAACTGATTTTGCACTTGTCTCCTTGATTTTAACTCCTACACCTTTCAATAACTCCATACCTGGCCGACCAATAATTGTACGGGATGCACCAGAATCCAAAAGCCCACGAAGTTCTATTCCGTATATTGAGATAGTTAAATGAGGACGCACGTCGTTTTCTGCTTCCGCAAAAACATAATCCGCAAGTGCGCGCAGTGCGTTAATCTCATTTTCGTTACCTCCACGTTTCCTCCTGGCTGTTTTCTTTAAACTAGCGACTCTTTGCGGAACACTCGACTCGCCGCCTACTTTCGAGGTCCGACCCCGTTTCCCGAAGTTGTCGGTATTGGGTCCTGTCTTCCTGGATTACAATTTGGGCATCTCGGACGAATAACACCAGGCGTGCCACATCCAAAACAACTAAAATTGCGCCTACAGAATCGTGCAATATGACCTGGGAGGCCACAGTTAAAACATGTTTGTCTTATCCCAGCGGAATTTTCACTTGCGACTACTGATACCAACGGTTGCTCGACTGCTACATAGGCCAAGTCTGGCTCCAAGAGTTGATGATTTCGCCTAGAAGGTGGAGGGATAAAGGATTCCACTGAGGTTCGTACGGACTCGAGTTGTCTACCCAATTTTACGAGGTCGTCGATAGTTGAGATCTCAGTAAGGCCCAGTTGTGCTTGGTAAAATGGGGAGATATTGCGCTTCAAGATCTTCAATTGTTGCTCCTCATTCAGTGGATCTGTGAGCCGTTTAAACATATTCGCCATCATGGCTATGTAAATACCAATGGACTCGTCTTTACCCTGAGTCCTCCTTTTAATCTCCTCAGTAAGTCGGTCATCATAGTCTGGTGGCAAAAATTCCTTTTTCAGCTCCCGAACGAGATCTGACCACGAACAAAACTTCACCTTATTGGCCCTATACCAAATTAATGCCTTTCCTGTGAAGAGATCCAACGCCGAGCGAAAGAGTTGGCTCTTGTTTATGCCCCGTGCTTCAGCAAGTTCATCGACTCTTTCCAGGAATGAGTTTAATGAGTGAGCTTGTTCCCCGGAAAATTTTAAATCCCATTTATGCAAAAGAGTTCTGGAGCGGTTGCCGGTAATAACCGCGGCGGTCATCGATAAATCTTCCACTGCGTCTTCGGAATCATCACCCATATCTTCGCCATCCGCTTTCATCTGCAACGTTCCGAGAGCAATGATAAGTTCTGCGCGTACCTGTGACTTTTGTTTCCTTTGCTCATCGTCGCCAGGTTCTGCGCGATCTGTCCTAGCCAATGCCCATTCGACTTTGGTAAGAATTTTCTTATACTCCGAAGATAGGGAGTCGCCGTTAAAAATATCCAGGAGATTTTTGACTTCTTCAATTTTTTTGCTTAATACCTCAAGGTCATCTTTGAAAGTAAATGGATAGGGGGTTACAAGAGTCGACCTGCCTCCTTTCTCAAGCTTAAGAGTAGACCGTAGGATAACCCTCATATCATCGACCTTTCCCGACGGTAAACCCCTAATAGCGAGCTCGTAAGTTAGCTCTTCCGCGTTTAATCTATTGACTTCCATTATGGTGGTTAAGTTTCAAAAAAAAATAATATACGTGCCAAATGCAGAATTTAAAAAAAATTTAACAGTAATTAGATAATATAACGCTGAAAGCATTAATGTAAGAAAGGGTTAGGTAAAGAAATGACGAGGTAATTACATAAATCGGGGACTATTCTCTGAAAAATTATAATTCAATAAGATAAGTCCGAAACGCAAAGAGATTTTAATTTTCAAACGTACTATTTGAGCCCGTCTATTACACAACCGATTTCTGTCTTAACATTGGGCTTAACACACAAAACAATTTATTTTAAGAAATATCTTATATATATATAAAAAATGTATACTTTATTTTAAATAAAGGAGAATTAATAACTAATTATATGTGCCTTATTTGGTTATATCATGAGTTCACCACCTTTAAGTTTATAAACTTAATAACAATGTGGATGGCTCGTTTAATAAGTGAAGCCTAAATCAACCAATAAATAATAAATTCTACATTAAAATTCAGTCCGAGAAAATTAATCTAATTATCGAGATTCACATTTCAGCGCTTCATTCAATGAGTCTTAACGGCATTGACTTGCATTTGTTTGTTTCAAGCAGTTACGTACATACAAGTTCAATAAAAAAAAAACGTAAACACTTCCACCAGAAAACTCCAGTACGCGACGGCAGATTAGAACTCAACTCAGCTGTTCACAATGATAATGGCCGACAAATTGTTTGATCATAACTAGGTTAACTCTTGGTATAGGTCAGGGTACAGTGAACTAGAAGCCAAATCCGCAAGCAAGCCAGATGTGAGGGGTATTGCTTGGAATGCAAAAATAATTCATCTCAACAAATTGGAAGTTCCCCTTTTATCAATGAACAAAATCATTGTTACTAAGGCATCACAGTATCACGTGAAAATGCAAGTGGACGCCAACGAATTCCAAGCACACGCGGATTTTGCTCGTAAAAGTTTAATACTCTTTTCTTTTCCTTTTTAAACAATAATTGTCGCGATATTTCAGTGAGTGACAGTTTATTCCAAGTGATTATATATGTGAAAATATTTAAAAGAAATAAGTGCTTATCAAAAGTATTTTATTGCAATATAAGAAAAAAGTGATATTATAGTGATTTCCTGTAAATATTCTCCTCAGCCGCAGCCCTGAAAGGCAAGGATTTAAAAAAACCAAAAATGGAATTATTTTGCATTTATAACAAGGTGAGCACCTATATCTTACGCTTTTAATGTTACCATAAAAATTTTGAATTTTGTTGCTAGTTTGGTTTCCCCTTCTATGTATATGTATTCACTTCATAACTCGAACTCAGCTCGATGTTGCGAAACATTTGTTGCAAACTTGCCTTGACAGCTCTCCAGCCACAAAAATTTGATAAAATTTTATTTTCAAATTAATTAAAGGATTTTATGTGTATGACAGGTGTTTTAACCCTTTCTCAGGCCCCACGTTGGGCGCCAAGCTTGTTATATGCTTCCTTTAAGCACATAAAGTATGCTAGCTAAGGGAGGAAGGGTCGTAGGTGGGATTGTTTTCTTGGGCGCCACGCGGTTTTAGAGTCCGCGAACTCGAATGTGGCTGGAGCAAAATTTTGTAAAACAAAATAAATTCAACAAAACTTATACGTATATTAACAATTAGTGAGTAAAGTTCAATAAATGACTCAAAAATTAAACAAATGATGCATAAATCTAATAAATGTCAACAATGGATTTGGCTTTAATTTAGTTCAATATCTGCAAAATAACCTCTCCGGCAACAACTAAACCCCCAAAATAGGTCCGCGCAAAACCAAACAAAAGATAATCAAAACCAAAGTAAAGAACAAGGAAACAAAACTAGAAATCTTCACTCTTATATATAAAAAAAACTACTTATCTTTAACCGTCCTGAATTCCTTCCTTCGATTTCCTTCGACGTCTTCACACTTATTTTCTCCTCTATAACTTTTGCTTTTCTTCCAGTAACTTTTCCTTCAGCTATAACTTTTCCTTTTCTGTTGGGCCTTTTACTTGCTTATTTTAAACTTTCACTTCCACTCATGTTCTTCTGCCAAAATCTGTCACCGGACTGCTCGCTTCACCTACCAAAGTGGGTGGTCTTATAAATTAATCGCCCCTATTATGCCGATTTCCGGGGATGTTCTTCAAATACTGGGAAATCGTATAAATTTAATAAAATTAAATTCTATATTTTCCAATAAAAATGATCTTTGTGAATTTTGAATCATTTTTGTATAATTGGAAAAATTCTATTCCGGCAGGAAGTCGACTAAATCTGTGTTTTTGTCGGAAGTTGACATTCGGTTTCACGTGCTTCGGAATATCTTTATTTTATCGTTCCGTGTTTTAATAAAGAACCACCTCAAACTTTGGGTTACGAACAGCCCTATAAGTCATTCGTTTACTTTCGGGAAATAAAGTTTCGCAGGTAAATCCGGTCAGTTTATTTTAAGGTTAAGTGGTCGCCTTTTATGTGTTTTTGAAGTGTTGTGAGGAAGCCCAGGACAGGTAAGTACTTCAAAATCATTCTAATTACTCTAATAATTACTTTGTAAGTGAAAATTTCTAATTATTCTTTTTATTTCAGGCTAAACGGAAAATTGCTTGCGCTAACCATTTTTGGGCTTGACATCATATTTTGAGGTAAAAATTCTTATTCTTCATTAAATTGTCCTTCCTTGCTTAATTAATTCTTCCTATCCTTTAATTCAAATAGCTTAAAATTAATTTCCTAAATCTAAGACTAATCCTATTTTTCCAAATTTATATTCTTCATTAAATTGTCCTTCCTTGCTTAATTAATTCTTCCTATCCTTTAATTCAAATAGCTTAAAATTAATTTCCTAAATCTAAGACTAATCCTATTTTATGATTTTATTTCATTAGACTAAACCGAATATAAGCTTTAATCTTCATTTAATTTCTGTTTACTTTAGCTAAATCTTAGAGCTTATTTATTCTGATATTCCTAAAATTACATAAATATTCAACCTAGCTTTGCTAATTATTTTAATTATCTAAATTGAAATTAACTAATGCTAAAACTCTCTATACTTGCAGCATCTAATCAGTCATCCGAGAGATCCAGGGAACGTACGTAAGTAAATTAATGTCATACCTTCTTCACAAACATGTATTTAACAATTTCTTCTTAGGATATCTTCGAGGTATACCACATGATTGAAACTGCTACTAGACGGAGTCTAACGTTAATCCATGCCGGTTAGTGCTATAATCCACATTGGTGAGTACTATATTTTGAGTATTTTATTTTTGCAGTTGACGTGCGATGTTTCCTGCAGGTGAGCGGTCGTAAGAAACTGAAATGAATATGGATGCAGCGACTTCGAAGTGCAATCTGGGCCAGCGCAACTAGAGCCAGGTAAGTAATCAATGATTTCCTTATCAATCTGTAATTAAACAAAAATCTTTTGCAGCACCACTTCTATATTGGATTTAAGGACAACACACTGTACAGGTAAGTCAAAATAACTTTTGGTTCCTTGTTCCCTTCTCATTTGTTCTACTTTCAGGACGGAGCCGAGGAAAATACTTATATGTAAAAAAAAACAAAACGTAACACTCTAGAATCGGGATGGTAACTAAATCCCGGATTTGAAAATCCTGCAATACAATATCCCGGAGTCTTAAAATCACAAAATCCCGGAGTACAAAATCCTGGAACACAAAATCCCGGAATACAAAATCCCGGAATACAAAATCCCGGACAAAGAAATCCCGGAAATATGTTGCGTAAAAATTAGAGTTTCAAAAAATTTAATTCAAAATTGTTTTTAATATGAACATATTATTATTAGAACGGCAGTATAATAATAGTAAAAGAAATACCAAAACTTATTACATGATATTTTCGAGAAAAAAAGTCCAAATTTGTATAAGATAAAGAAAATGTAATTAATTTAAGACTATTTTCCTAGCGATACATTTCAAGAAATCCAGTTTTGTATAAGTTTCCTTTCTCCTTAAAATTCTTTTAATTTTCTTATATTTTATTGCATTAAACTTTCTTATTTTAGTACGTGCACCTGTTTTCAATTTTTCAGTAGTTGCTCATGAGATAATCAGTTCCTTAGATAAGTCTTTAATTAACGTATAAACTCCAGCGATAGACAACAAATCTTGTAGAAAAAATTTCATAATGAAAGGGAGTGTAACTCTCTTTGCAATATTTGTTGTTTGTCGGGTTTCAATTAATAACTGTACCTATATACATCAAAACACTGGTCTCTTATCACTGTTTCAGATTCATCTTTTGAATAAAATCAGTAGTTGCATTTTTATATAAATTTGTTCGATCTCGGAAATGCCATATTTTGAATTTATGCATGTTTTTATGAAATCAAATGCGGCCGGCCGCATTTGATTTCATAAAAACATGCATAAATTCAAAATATGGCATTTCCGGGATCCGGGATTTTGTGTTGCGGGATTTTGTATTCCAGGATTTTGTATTCCGGGATTTTGCGTTCCGGGATTTTGTGTTGCGGGATTTTGTATTCCAGGATTTTATATTCCGGGATTTTGCATTCGGGATTTTGTATTCCGGGATTCCATACCCAACCCTCTAGAATCTTCGTGGCTTCATCTGGTGTACCACAAGACAGTCATCTCTGTCCTCTACTATTCGTTCTTGCCATTGACTGAATTGTCCGTCTGATCTCGTACTCTAATGTTCTAATCTACGCCGATGACATGAAGATCTTCTCTTATATTAAGAACGGTGGTAACGCAGTACATATTCAAAAGGACTTAGATACGTTTCTGGCGTGGTGCGAGCATAATGGCTTACACCTTAATTTTGAGAAATGTTAAGCTATGACTTACTCCAATAGCCGTAATCCACAATCTTTTGAGCGCAACTTTGGGGGGGGGGGGGGGAGGGGGGAATGGTCTCCGTCGCGTGCTGTCCGTAACTGACATTGGGGTAAAACTTGATAGGAAACTTGACTTTACTCTGCATATTGACTATGTCGTGTATAGAGGCAGTTTAATCTTGGGCTTTGTTAAGCATTGGTATAGAGAGTTCTCGGATATACCAACATTGATTCCTTTATACTGGTCCTTAGTTAAACCTATTCTAGATTATGCATCTCAGGTCTCGCCGCCCTACTACGCTGTTCATTCCAAGCGTATCGAATCGATGCAGCGTAATTTTCTTAGAATTGCGCTTAGAGGGCTTCCATAGCATGATCCACCTAGACTCCCGCCCTACAGAGACCGCCTCCGGTTGCGCGGTTTGCCCTCGCTTTAGAAAAGGAGCAAAGTCGTTGACTTGGTATTTATCACCAGCTCTTGAACTCTAATATAGACTCAGGTTCGCTTGTTAGCAAGGTTTTCTTCAGACAATCCCAGCATAACCTTCGAAGACTACCTTTGTTGCACGTTGAACCATCCAGATCAAATTATGGCATGCATGAACCAATTAATCCTTTATGAAGGGCTGTTAATGCATGTTTTAATTTTGATTTAACTCTTAGTTAGGTACTGTTTAAGAACTATCTATTTTCTGTGCTCCCGTGACTCTCTGTTTGCATGGTGTGTATCTGAGTTTCCTTACTTGTTTTCTTCCTGTTACTTTCTTTTTTTTTCTCTGCATGCAGGTGTGGGTGCCTCATTTCATCGTTTTGATGGAATAGGTGAAATGATTCTTGGCTCCTTGCCAAAGAAGTGCGCCTTCTGTGTTAGAAGGGTTAATTCTATGTATATAGATAAATCAAAGAGATACATAATAATTAGATTTTTAGAACATACATATATCGACGGCTAAAAACAATCGAGCAGTATTTGGTTTGTGGAAACGTTTAATAGACAACGGGAATACAATGTCAATTGACAAATTAAAATTCTATATAACATAAATGGTGGTAAAATTTTTGACATAGATATATGAGATATTAAAAATTTAAGCAGAAAAAGACTCATTATTGGTAAACGGTCAAATAGATTTTATTAATTCAAGTCCCTTGATTTGTTCTATTTTTTTTAAACAAATTAAATTAAGGGAAAACAAATTTAAAAAAATTATAAGTATATAAGTATATAAAGTCAGGTTCGGTCGCTTGATTATACCCCAATGGAAAATTATAAAGTTGCTAAAAACTAGTACGTTCTACCATGTGTTTGTAGTCCATAAGTTTAATTATATGAGTGAAGTTCGCCTGTCCAATATTCGAGTCTAGGCTGATGTGGGACTTTTAGCAAAACAAGCCTCAAGAAGTACCTTTCGTCTAAGATAGGTAACCGAAATGGAACATACCTGCTATCGGGTCAGTATATTGGAAAAGCAGCCATTTTAAGTACTGCACGTAGTAGTCGTTTTAAATACTGGACGTGCAACACAGAAGGCAGAAGAAGCGATAGAAGTGTGAGGTCTATACCAACTTTAGAGTGCGGCATGCTGCCCTTTAAGCCAAACTTCAAACCAACCATTTAGCCGCTGGAGTGAATATACCCAATTCACTCTCCCTAAATATCTTGGGTATTCAGATATCTAGCAATCTTAGCTGGACTGATCATATATTTGCAATCGCCAAAAGTGCGATGAAATGCTTGGTTTTCTACAGAGATGTAAGAAATATTTCACCCCACCTGACTTTGCGCTGATCTACAAATCCCACATTAGTCCTAGACTTGAATATAATTCCCATATTTGGGCAGTGGACGGACACCCCGTATTGCCCGCGTTAGGCAAAGTCCAGCGTAAGGCTATTAAACTTATTGGCGATTCCTCAATCTCTGAGGGCCTTGACTCTCTGGAACATCGACAGAATGTTGGTTATCCCTCACTCTTCTTCGCTATTTCCATGGCCATTGTTCTATTGAAATTGCTAGCCTGATTCCTTGTAGACACATGACAACGCGTGATACAAGAGCTACAAGTCGCTCCGACCTCTATACTCTCCAGATCAAATTTGGAGGTACCGTCAAATTTCGGGAATCTTTTCTAAGCGGAACAACACGAATGTGGAACAGTGTACCATCTTCTGTTTTTCTCTAGTCATATGACCCCGAAACTTTTAAACGGGGCGTACATCGACACCTACTTCGCTCAACCTCCTAACCCGTTTCCCTCATTCTTTCCTGCTAAGGCCGTGCTTTAGCATCATAGGACATCCCCTGACCTTTGGCAACATCATATATATATATATATATATATATAAACAAAAAAAATGTATGGGCCAGGAGTTGGCTAGTGGAGTCAACGCCCACGAAATTGCCATCAATATTATGAATTTGCAGCGAGGAGATAACAACTTAATAATTGACGGGAATTTTCAAGTTGGCGGACGCAATTAAGTCAATGAACATCGGTAAGGCCCCAGGGATTGATGAAATACCTGTGGAAGTATTTAAAGTTGCTCCCATTGCTGTCCCTGTCAACCAGGAGTATTAGAAAACCGAGGCATATCCCACTAAAAGGAAAATAGACGTAATTGTGAAGATTCCCAAAAAAGGCAACCTGAGGAGTTTCTTCTTTTTTTTATACGATGTGGACAAAGCCGGAAATGAATTAGGGTAAGGGAAGGAGGACCCATTTGTAGCAATTGGAGTGGTATCTATATTTTAACTGCAGTCTCTAAATTGATGGTAAACATTATCATCCTGATGCGAATCAAGCAAACTGTGGGGCGTACTCATAATGATGAACAGGAAGGCTTTCGTGACGGCTTCTCCTGCAGCGATCACAGCAACATCCTCTGAATTATCGGGTGTATTTCTTTATTCCTTCCGAATGATCGGAACGCACCTAAAGTGTTTCTTTATTCATTCGGAATATTCTATTCCCAATGTTCCGTGTTTTTTGTTAGCACCGGTACATTTAGAACGCATTCTTTTTTGATCGAAGTCGTTGATGGAATAAATGAAATAAAACTGTCAAACCACAGCTAGTTTTAAAAGGGAAGGACAAGAAAGTCATAATTGTAAATAAATGCACAGTTTGTTGTTGAATTATGTCTTTTCCAATCACTTTAAATAATATAAAAAACTGAAATCTCAATAATTAGTTATTGAATGTTTGTTTTAATCTACTTTCGCTTTCAATTGACAGGAATATTTCTTGCATACACCCGTCATCGAGTAATCCGCCGAATAGAGGTCTTCTTTACACCTAATGTTCGACGATTTTGAGAAGGCGTTTGACAGCGTTGATGGCAAATATCTATGGGCGGCTTTAGTTAGGAGATGCATCTCAGGACGCATAATATCATAAAGGAGACCAATGTCACGTCCTACATAAGGGAAAACTGTCGGAGCCCTTCCAAGTACTGAACAGAGTGAGACAAGAATGCATTCTGTCATCTTTGCATTTCCTGATCGCCATTCATGAGGTGTTGTGCAGCACCCTAGACGACCACCCATCACAAGGGAATAGATGGTAACTTTTAAGCCACCTTCCACATCTGGATTATGCCAAAGACCACAAACAGAGTCATGAAGCCCTGAATATAGAAGATCGCAGAGCAGCTGTTAAAATTAATCTTACGAGCTTGGACTCCAGTATGTAGATGTAATAATCCCACGTGAATGAAAACTCATAATATCACAATAAGTGATAACTTAGGAATACAGGAAAACTTACTTATATTGCGATAATTAGAAATGTCAGTACGACTGCTCTTGTCATGAAGAGGTATCAAATAAGAAATGTTCCGAACATCCGGAAACAGCACATGATAAACATAAGTTAAATAAATAACAAAGGACCGGTGACAAAATAGTATATCGCTTAACCATAATCGAAGGAACGCCATCATGTTCAGGAGAAGTCTCATCGTCAAGTTCTAAAATGAAAGATATCATGGAATCCGTACCTAATACTAAATCAGGTGTAGTAATAATAGTAGCAAGTAATCGAAGTATTCAGTATTAATCTGAAGATTTTCCTGATCATTAGCAAACAATTTAGAAATACAATTTTTGAAATTAAACCACACTTGTTTTATGTTCTACAGATTAGCTCTATTTATTTCCGATTCCGATGTTATCTGTAGAACATAAAACAAGTGTGGTTTAATGTCAAAAATGGTGAAAAAGTTGTTCTATCAAGTGCCTTCAAAATATTCAATCGAATTGATTAAAAAAGTTAGAAATTATTAAAAGATTATAACGTAACGTATTCGTATCTCAAAATCTCAGGGTAACCGTCAGATTAACGTTTCGAATTTAGAAATCACCAAAGAGATTACGGGTCATCCTGTACTCACTCTTGTAAGCCAGACAGATAAGCGTTTTAGGCAGGTGCTCAAAGAGCCTCCGTAAATTAGAGAAACATAAATAGTCTTCAGAAGATTTTGTCAACGCGTACTTCTTCTAGGCTTTACTTTTTAAATTCTTTACGAGCCGAATGTCATCGTCTTACCAAGGAGGCGTTCCTGCATTCGACGCTCAACACATTTTAACCAGGATTGAAAAATTAAAACCACTAGAAAGTAATGCATAAAATCAATGAAGACCTATGTTAATATTATTAGAATTTAGAATTGAACTAAAATCAAACGTAGCCAAAGAACTATTATGAATATCGAAATTAGACTTATCAAATTTAAATTTATTATTTACATCATATTTGGCAGATGGGTTAAGATCACTGTTATGACAAAAGTGATGGGTGATGACGAACAAACGCACATCGCACCTGATCAGGCTACAATTACTCTCGGTAGAAGTATAAATCAGGCCCAGCACACGCCCGTTGTGATTACAGATACCATTAATCTGTTGTTAACCCAAGGACGTCAGTCTATTTATCACACAAAACTCCGATGCTGACGCCGCATTATATGGAAGAAAGCACTCCCTATTATCACTAGCTCCCCACGAGTGGGAGACGGGGTAGAGATGGGCGATCTTCGATTCGATGTCGGCGGATCGATCTTTTAGCCTTCGATCTACCGATTTTTGAATCGATTTTTCGCGGGAACGATTCGGCTCGAATCGATTTATTTATTTCCTATTCCCGTCCATTTAAGACAAGACGCGACGTGCTAATAAAACTGAGCAAGCTCACGTGGAAATTTTTCCGCATCAACATTAATTTGTGTAATAATCCTGCAAATTCAAAATTTCGTACCTAAAATATAGTTAATGTTAGATAAATGCGTTTCGAAACTCTAAAATATATTAGCATTCAATTTTAGTGCATCCCTGGTTAAATCTAAGGCCCTTGAATATTTCTCGCTACTAACTAGGATAGGTGTTACGTCCGCCCACTCCGTCCTTCCGCTATATGGTATCCAGTGGAGCAAGGTCTTCTTCTGAACTATCATCACTCATTTTTAGTTCTTTAGAATTGCAAAATGAATTACTTTATGAAGGAAATATAATTTATTGTCGTATGAAGTCCGACGGTTTTTGCTAGTTATGAAAAATTGAGCCTAATGAAGCGACACAAAGTTTGTGCTTCTACAAATTGAAATGTCAAAACAAATGGAATCGATGAACATTGAACTTTTTAGGGCGATTAATCGATCCTTCGAAATTGAAAAAAAAATTACAGATCGATCCGTACTGAATCGATTTTCTCAGTTCGATCATCCATTCCTAATATGTGGAAAGTTAAAAGCTCCGATAATGAACAACTAGTCAGATACAGCAATGTTAGCAGCTACTCTTTCAATTAAAGTGGAGTATCTCTCGTAAGTTTCACAGACCATATTTGGCTGAATATAAACCACCACCAAGTAGATCGATTTAGAAGGAAAAGACAGATTAACACAAAGAACCTCCAGTCCCTCACCTTCAGGAAGGCAGACATACTCACAACGGATGTAATTCTTAACAACAATCGATACTCCACTACCACCTATTGATAGATCATCCTCATTTTGATCTCTACGGACAACTTAGGAGCCAGTATCGAAAAGCTCATTGTGAAACATAATCTTGTTCAACCAGGTTTCCGTTATACAAATGGCTTCAATTTCAGAATTTAATATTTATTTAATATAAAGTTTCTGTGTCTTGTTACGTCAGCTCCTCACGTTTTGGTAGCAGATACCAAGTCCTCTGCGTTTTTTAATGCAATTGGTTAAGTCAATCCAGATTTCTGGATTTTAGTGGCAAGTGCTCATGAACAATAACTCCATCTGGCTAAAATGCAGCCGAGGGGCTGATTAAAAGTTTGAATCGTGCAACCAAACACTCTAGCTTTCGAATTGCTAAAACAAGAAATGCCACCCCGAGATAAAACAGGAATAAGTTCCGTCTTATCAGAAAAAGACTTTAGAAGGCATTCAGCGGTAGCGTCCGGGGATAATATTGAGATCAAGAGAACCTTAGGAGGTCTTACAACATGAAGTTCATGTTGTTGCTGACGTTTGAAATACTCTAAACCTACCGTTTATTACTGTTGATGGGAATCGAGCGCATCCTGTCCCAATTGTTGTCTTAATTGTTCTTGTTCTTGATACCTCTGATGTTGCTGCTGCCGTCGCTTCTGCTGTTGCATCAACCGATTTGCCTGTTCCGGGCCATTGGGTTTCTGTGGTTGTTTTGTTTTTTTGTTGAACCAAACGTTTCTCCAAAACAGCCTCTTGCTGCACCTGTAGCTCCAAGTGTCCATCAGCCTTCGAAACAAATCTACGCTCCTGATCTATCGAAGACGTCAATAAAAAATAGTTTTTAAAAAAAAAGTTGAACCGACTTCACAAAAAGCGCTAAAAAGCATAAAATAATTTTTTTTTAATTTTATATCTATTACGACATTTTGAAGTCGGTGCAAATCAAACAAACCAAACAACTACAACAAAAGTAATTAATCGTCATTTCTTATGATCCCGTAAACTGAAACGTTCAGGTAGTATTAGGTATTATTTTCAATTGTGGTACTGTAGTTGTTTTATTTGTTTAATTTGCACCGACTTCAAAATGTCGTAATAGATATAAAATTAAAAAAAATTATTTTATGCTTTTTAGCGCTTTTTGTGAAGTCGGTTCAACTTTTTTTTTAAAAACTATTTTATTTTTCACTTTTTAGTGTCTTCTTCTCTATACAACGAAGAAAGAACCATCCAAATCGGTCCACGCGTTAAAAGTTAGTTTTAACCCCCTACCTCACCCCCATTCCACTAAACTTTTTTTCTCATGGTATCAATAAAGGAATATACTCTACCGAACATAAAAAGAATCATCGAAATCGGCCCACGCGTTACGAAGTTACTACCCCTCCCCCTCCCCCACCACCACCATAGGACCAAATTATTCTCCTATATGCAATGGGGGATTACACTCTATACAAGAGCAAAAGAACCGTACAAATCAATCCACGCGTTACAAAGTTAGGTTCCACCCCCCTTCTCCCACCTCCACCCCAGCAACATTTGTTTTCTCGTAGTATCAACCAAGGATCATATTCTATCCAATAGAAGAAGAATTATCCAAATCGTTCCAGGCGTTACGAAGTTAGACTACCCCTCCCCCCCCCCCACCCACACCTTTCACCATAGGACCAAATTATTCTCCTATTAGGAATGGGGGATCATACTCTATACAACAGAAAAAGAACCATCGAAATCGGACCACGCGTTACAAAGTTAGGATCCACCCCCACCCCCCACCCCCATCCCCCAAAATTTTTTTCACCTGGTATCAACCACGGAACATACTCTACCCAACAGAAAAAGAATTATCCAAATCGGTTCACGCGTTTCAAAGTTAGACTACCCCTCTCCCCCCTCCCCCCACCCTATGCCAATTTTTTTTCTCCTTTTAGTAATGGGGGATCATACTCTGTACAACAAAAAAAGAACCATCCAGATCGGACCACGCGTTACAAAGTTAGGTTTCACCCCCACCCCCCACCCCCACCCTACCAAAAATTTTTTTGATATGGTACCAATCGGTGAACATACTCTACCCAACAAAAAAAGAATCATCAAAATCGGTCGACGCGTTACGAAGTTATGCCCGGTCAGACATAAAAAAAAAAAAAAAAAAAAAAAAAATAAATAAATAAAAAAAAAAAAAAATACGCGTCGAACTTAGAACCTCTTTGTTTTTGGGAAGTCGGTTAAAAATGAGACAGGTGGCGCTTCTTCAGCATTGTCAAATTTGAATTTATGCAGCAACAAATTTATTCGACTAAATTTCTGTTGTAGAGCATCGAAAATTGCGCCAATAGTTCATAAGAACACCAGTAGAAATTCAGCGCAATAGCATGATAAACTCTTCACCTTTTTCAACTTATCCGCAATCCACCCATTCAAATTAATGCACTTAGGATGCACAAACAGCTGACACCCATCCCAAACCACATACACCTCCAACGGATTATTTATTTACAACAGATTTGCCAAAGTTGGCTACTACGAAAAGTACATATCATTAAAACTAAGTACTACAATTAACTTATTCAAATGAGTAGCCTCAGATGGCTCTTTAGTTACCGCATACAACAAGCCAGCTCGATGTAGGCAGTGAATCATTATAAAGGCGAGACACAGAAGCGATATGCTCGTGCATATGGGAAAACGTGCGATGATAAGGAACATGGAAAAAGTCGAAGTTCCTCAGGGAGCGGGCGGGAATGGAAATACCTACATCGTTCAGCACTTCGGAGGAGTTGATCGTCCCCTGAAACATACAAAAAAGTAATCTTGCAAATTCTGCGTCTCTTTACAAGGGAATCGAGAATCAGACCGAGCCTAGCATGATAGCAATGATGGATCGGGTCAGAGGAGGCTGCGAAGAACGAACCTAAGGAATCTGCGCTAAACAGCATCGATGCGGTTGATGTGGAAGTAGGGATCCCAAACTGGGCAAGCGTATTCCAGAATGGGTTTAACGAATGTGCAAAAGAGGAGCCCAGTTAGATAGGGATTGTCAAGTTCCCTGGACCACCTTTTCACAAAACCTAGCGTGGAATTACCCCTACTCACCACGTAGTCAATCGAAGGAAAGACAGGAATTAAGAACCACCCCCAAGTTCTTGACCCTATGACACCTACTCAAGACACTGCTATCTAAAGAGTAGTCGAAGAGAGAGAGGTCATTACAGTGGATTCGTTAGTATTAAGAGGGAGATGGTTACTGGAGCACCAGTCATGAAAAATGTGAATGTCGGAGTTCAATAGAGCACAGTCGTCGTTGCAAGAGGCGACACGGAATATTTTGGCGTCATCTGCGTAACACAGGATTATGGAGCTAGAAACGAGCAACGAGGCATCGTTAATGAAAACGATAAATAGGAGTGCGCCGAGAATGCTGCCCTGAGGCACCCCAAAAGAAACAGAATTCGTTGGATAGGGCACCATGAAATAATCCACGCTGAGTGCGCCCAGAGAGGTGAGAGAACAGCTAGTCAACAAAAAGCGGTGGGAAGCCGAGCAGATGAAGTTTATGAATAAGAATCTCGTGGTCAATTCTGTCGAAGGCCTTACTTAAATCTGTGAAAATGCAATCAATCTGCAAGCAACACTCAATCAGAGACAAGCAGGAAACGGCCAAAGTACAGAGACAGGTTGAACAAATGAGAAAGAATAGGGGAAGCAGATGAACAGCAATTTATCAGGTTAGACGAAGGGAAACCATCTCGACCACACGAAAATCCGTTGGACAAATTTGATAAATATTCAGGGACGTTAACGTCGTCAAAAACTAAGTTCTTGACTTTAAGGGAAGTATGGGGAAGCCTTGTCGAGAGGGTAAAATCGGTGGAAACAGTATCACAATCAGAATCACAGAACGAGGTAATGAAGAAGTCGGCGAAAAAATTGGCCACAATAACGGGATCTTTGCTCTCGCGATCACCAAGCCTAAGAGAGGAAAGGTAGCCATCACTACGTCGCTTAGAGTTAATAAACCTCCAAAACTGTCTAGGGTTGGAATGTAGATAGATAGATATCTGTTGTAGGACGTCTCAAAATCGAGAGAGAAACGAAGGTAGAGGTTGCAGTAGGCTTGGTAGTTTTCGTCTCACCTAGAGGAGCAGAACGTTTTCCATACCTTACTCTTACCTTCTCACAAACGAGCCATCCGAGTTGGTATATTGTGAAGAACTATTGTCAAGAAAATTGTGTATAGAATTAATCGATAAAGTGAATAAAAATTGTGAACGTTTGTGACTTTAATTAAGTGTCTTAATTAATTCGTCGAGCCCGAAGAGCCCCACTTACGTTACAGTACTACGTATCTCAATACACGTACCTTAACTCTTCAGCGTCGCCTTAAGTCCCTAAACATCATCAAAATCTTAAAAATAAGGTTTGGAGGAGGTTCTTTCTTTCTCGTAGTGGCAAATATTATCTTATTTATTCGAATCAGCGCGGCCGCTATACTTCTGAGTCCGAGCTTTGCCGTCGTGACTATTTTACTAAGGTTGTGCAGTATCCCTACATAATGCGGTACTGTGACCGGAGTACCGACGGTCCTTTGACTGCTGTTTTTTGCCAATGTCTTCGGAGCTGCCTTCCCGACAAATAGCTCTGACATTATTCGTCTTCTTTATCGATTAAAAATTTATTTGTTGACGATGCATCGATTACGATGAATATTATGAAATTGTCTAATAGTTTTTCCGCGGGTCCCGATGTTGTTCCTGCGTCTGTCTTAAAAAATTGCGGCCGTATCATGCTCTTGTTCTATATAATAATAATAATATAATATATTTAATATATTCACCTCCTGCGACATTTTTCCTAAATTGTGGAAGTCGTCTACCATTTTTCTCATTAACAAAAAGGGTAAGAAGGGCAATATCTCATTGTTAATGCTAATGCGAAGCTCTTCGAAGCAATGGTATGTGACGTCCTTAGTTTTCACTGTAAACAGTTTTTGGGGTCCTTCCAGGTTGGTTTCATCAAAAGCAAATCAACCACTAGTAATCTTGTGGAATTCTCCAACTATTTTATTTGTGCCATCGAGGCTGTTAAAAAGGTTGATTGTGCTTATACCGATTTCAGTAGGACCTTTGACCGCATTTATCACAAGTTGACGGTTTTCAAACTCGCTATGTTGTATTTTCCATCTCTTTTCGTTTAATGGGTCTTCCTATATCTTTGACCGAATACAGCGTGTTCTGTTTCGGGGTTCTCCCTCTAGTGAAATTTTAATCACTTCTGGTGTGCCCCAGGGCAGTCATTCGGGCATCATTATTATTTTTATCAATGACATGGGTGACATCTTCGTAAAATGCTAACGATGTTAAGATTTTTCGTGTTGTCTCTGACATAAATTATTGTTCTGCACTGAACTCTGATTCTTTTTTAATTCTTCGTGTATTCCGAACAATTTGTCTCTGAACGTTGGTAAGTGTAATTTTGTCTCTTATTCTAGAAGGATGGATTCACAGATGTATGATTATTCTACATCTTTTATAACAGCATTAATTTTAATGTTTCGAAATCTAAAGCGACAACTTTCAGCTGCGTTAAAGTCATTTAAGGCCACAGCATTTGTTGTATTATTTTTCTTTAAAGAATTTGAAATTATATTTAAAGTTGTAATTTTTGATTTTGACTTTTGATTTTTACAAATGATTCTCTTTTTTTCCTTTTTCGATCTGAATTATTTATTCTCCGCTTTGTTTATTCTTCTTTTTATTTTTTCACTTTATTTTATAAGTAATTAGCCTTGATTTTTTGTAAATAAATGAATAAAAGTTAGATCTCATGGAAAGCAGATACCCTCGACGACCGTGTATGCCTGAGTGCAAATACTGTTTCCGCCTAAAAGGAAAATTTTACCATGTGAAAATTTCGAAGAGCCCAAAGAGAACATTATAAGGAGATATATACAATTTCAACATAAAAGAGTACGACAAAAGGCCCCAATGGAAAGATAGTTTAGATGAAAGTACAATGTAACTTTGGAGGAATTAAGAAAACGATTTTACTGATGGCTTATACTAGAGGATGCGGAAGCCTGTTATCGTAAATGTGTTGTTTGTGTCTACAGCAAAGTTTGCTGCTTTAAAAGCAGGACTCTGTTGTCGACAATGAGCAACATGAAAAAAGTTATCAGATGCTAAAGAATATGCTTCAACCCGAGTATTAACCCCATAGGTCTGCTTAAATCCCCTTGACTACGAAAAAGCATCTGAAGTTCAATTTTCTGAGAGCGAAGGTTTAAGTTGTAGGCCTATGAAGTTATTAGTAATCATTTGGATATCTAGGGAAATTGTCGGATGAAAAGATTAAAGCGCGTCTTGAAAATTTAAGAGTGGCAAACGATCTAGATGAGTATTTCAAATCAGAATTGCAAAAATTAAAAAAATATATATTCTCAACGAATATGGCGAAATCTGTTCCGAAAAAATGTGGTTTTACCAATTTCTGATGGAAAACACCTCCAGTGCACTTTTTTAAATATAGCAATTGCAGAAAATACTTAGTCCTCATGGTAACCAATTGTTCAACGGAAAAGTCATTTTCAAAAGCTAAAAACTATTGAAGATCGCTTCAGAAGAACTATGGTACAAGACAGATGGCCCTAATCAAATGCAGTAGTAAGTTAAAGACGACCTGGCTTATCTTGTGGTGAATAATTAACGGAAATCGAAATATCCAAAACCAACTGGCTGAAACTTTTAGAATTAGGATAAGTAGTACAAATAGAGCTGAGTGAGTTAGTTGTGATTAAACCTCTTCAAAAAACTTGAAATTAAAAATTTTATTCGATACAAATACTTACCCTTACCCTTTAGCTGCATTTTTTCTTCTCCATCCCTTCCTGGTATCGCTGCAACAAACTCCTCCTCCTGAAATATTGAAAATTCATTAAAATAATATTAAAATTTAAATATACAAACTTACAAAAACATTCCTGTAAGTCACCTTCCTGTCACTTAAATAAAATGTTTACCATCCATTCCTCGTTTAGAGTTTAATCTAAATACTCCTTTCCCCAGTCAGAGTTTAATCTGAAAATCCATTATTCGGAGTTTAATGTGAATATTTCCACCCGGCCGAATCAGAGTTTAATCTGATATCCATACTTCTATTTAAATCAGAGTTTAATCTGATATCCCTAACTTAGAGTTTAATTGTTATAATAGAAAATCCTCCCATAATATAAAATACATAATTCTTTCAAATCCTTTGCCACAATATCTTATCATAAAATTCCATAAGTTTGTTATGTCCTGAAAATGGAGAGAGAAGGGAATGGGGCAGCTAATAACAAAACTGAAATGATGTGTATACAATGCTTTATTAACTCCCTACTCTCATAAACGTACAGTCCTATTTTAATCTTAACCTAATTTTATACAATATGAATACTTAAATCTAAAGGAAAAAATAATAAAGAATTCCACCGCAAGGTCATCTGGAAAAGAAGATAGTATACAAGGTATACATGGATTTGATTACAAATGATTGAGTATACTTCCCTTTTGAGTTGTCCCTCGATGTATGTAGTTTACGGCCGATACTTCTCTTGTCGCTCTTTCCAGGTGAGGAGCGGAAGTCACGAAATCCAGAGCTGCTGATGTCAGAAGATGTAAACACTTCCTTCCTGCTGGAATGCGGCAACGGAGGTGATGATGCGTGACCTGCAAGTGGAAAACAACATATTATAAGCGCATAAAGAGTCGAAGGAGGACAGGCACGCAACCACAGTTTAGGGATTAAAATGTTAAAAACACTTCAAGAGAAAAGAACGTAGGACATGCAACATTAATATATCAAAAACACGACCCCAATATTATAATTAAGACCTCGCAACCACCAAAATATTAAATTTTCACGTTAAACTTCACGAAAACCACATGCTATGAAACTCAGCTAAATCGTGAAAAATCTTTATGGGATCGCCAGAAGTATATGATTCGCGCACTCCGTAACCGCTTGTATACTATATTTTCGCACGAAAAGCGAGGAAATTAAAAAAAATCGCGAAAGTACGGTGGCTGTCACGAGCGAATTTTAACCCGCCATAAACAAAAAACTAACAATATCCGCGAGATCACCACTATATCGAAAACTCCTATATTTCGCGCTTTTTTTAAATCACTAGCGAAAACAACCTTAAATGGCGTTAAAAGCACAAATCAACAAGTTTATGTTTCCACAAATGGCAAAAATAAAATAGCAAGATAAAATAGTTTTTAAAAAAAAAGTTGAACCGACTTCACAAAAAGCGCTAAAAAGCATAAAATAATTTTTAATTTTATATCTTTTACGACATTTTGAAGTCGGTGCAAATCAAACAAATTAAACAACTACAACAAAAGTATTTAATCGTCATTCCTTTTGATCCCGTGAGCTGAAACGTTCAGGTAGAATTACGTAAATTTTCAATTGTGGTTCTGTAGTTGTTTTATTTGTTAAGTTTGCACCGACTTCAAAATGTGGTAATAGATATAAAATTAAAAATTATTTTATGCTTTTTAGCGCTTTTTGTGAAGTCGGTTCAACTTTTTTTTTAAAAACTATTTTATTTTTCACTTTTTAGTGTCTTCGACTCTATACAATGAAAAGAACCATCCAAATCCAAATCCAAAATTAAAATCCAATTTTAGGAGACGGAGTTGGATCAATGCGTTGAGCGGCAAGACCAACATGCCATGGGTCCCGGGTTCGAGCCCAGATGACCGTGAGCTTTTATTAAGAAATTAAAAAATAATCCACTCCGCCTCTGGGCTTTTGTCTATCTCGCAGCAATGCAAACACGACTCAAGTTTCCTCACTTCCCTTACCCTAATTCCCTTCCGGCCAAAACCATGCTAACGCATCAAAGGGTTGTCCCCCAGGATTTGGCAACATCGTATAAAAAAAAAAAAAATCGGTCCACGCGTTAAAAGTTAGTTATACCCCCTACCCCACCCCCATTCCACTAAACTTTTTTTCTCATGTATCAATCAAGGAACATACTCTACTGAACAGAAAAGGAATCATCGAAATCGGCCCACGTATTACGAAGTTACTACCCCTCCCCCTCCACCACCATAGGACCAAGTTATTCTCCTATTAGCAATGGGGGATCACACTATACAACAGCAAAAGCACCATACAAATCGGTCCACGCGTTACAAAGTTAGGTTCCACCCCCCTTCTCACACCCCAACCACACCAACAATTTTTTTTTCTCGTGGTATCAACCAGCGAGCATACTCTACCCAAAAGAAAAAGAAATATCCAAATCGGTCCACGCGTTACGAAGTTAGACTACTCCTCCCCTCACCCAACCCCCACCATGGGTCAAATTATTTTTCTATTAGCAATGGGTGATCACACTGTATACAACAGCAAAAGAACCATCCAAATCGGTCCACGTGGTAAAAAGTTAGGTTCCATCCTCCCCCCCCTCCCCACCCCAGCAACATTTGTTTTCTCGTAGTATCAACCAAGCATCATATTCTACCCAATAGAAAAAGAATTATCCAAATCGGTCCACGCGTTACGAAGTTAGACTACCCCTCCCCCCACCCACACCTTTCTCCATAGGATAAAATTATTCTCCTATTAGCAATGGGGGATCATACTCTTTACAACAGAAAACGAACCATCGAAATCGGACAACGCGTTACAAAGTTAGGTTCCACCCCTACCCCCCACCCCTATCCCTTTAAAAATTTTTTCTCCTGGTATCAACCACGGAACATACTCTACCCAACAGAAAAAGAATTATCCACATCGGTCCACTCGTTACAAAGTTAGCCTACCCCTCCCCCCTCCCCCCACCCTAGACCAAATTTTTTTCTCCTATTAGCAATGGGGGATCATACTCTGTACAACAAAAAAAGAGCCATCCAAATCGGACCACGCGTTACAAAGTTAGGTTTCACCCCCACCCCCCACCCCCCACCCTCACCCTACCAAAAATTTTTTTGACATGGTACCAATCGGTGAACACACTCTACCCAACAAAAAAAGGTTCATCAAAATCGGTGGACGCGTTACGAAGTTATGCCCGGTCAGACATAAAAAAAAAAAAATAAAAATAAATAAATACGCGTCGAACTTAGAACCTCTGTGTTTTTGGGAAGTCGGTTAAAAATAATGGCGGACTTCCGCCATTACCCGCGTAAAAGTTTTTTTGTAATAAAACCGCGAAAAGTATCCAAAGCGTCACGGGAGGACACCAAAAGATCAAACCCGGCTTAAGGAATCCCAAAAATGACTTCCTATAATCACTAAGCGAGGGTATAAAACCCCGGGAAGTGACCTTTAGGCAGTTCAGTTTTGGTTGAGATTTTACCGACGGCGGAGTTCTGCGAAATTTTGTACGAAAAGTTCAGTACAACATTTTAGCAATTTGTAAACAATCACGGTCACAAGAAACAGTTGAAAACGGTCCTGCAGAAATCTCTGAGTTCTGAGGAAAGACAATATTTGAAAAAAAACGAAAACATCAGAAGTAAATATTGAAAGAATAACACTAACATTATTCAAGCTTCTGTTTACGAAATACATATACAAATACTAACCTGATGTATGTTATATTCACTGACATGTATTAAACTGGACTGACTTATAAGCTATCTCATATGGGTACAATTTTACTTTCAGTGGAGGAAAACAATTTTTAATCTCCAACGTTTACTGTGAATTTGCAGCCATTCAGAGTAGAATATAATAACCAAATATATACGAAGAGACATATTTAATTTTAGTCTTCTATATTGTTGTAAGGAAAATGTAAAAATCATTGGAATTACTGGAATACAAATTATAAATAAAAGGTTGTTTTAGTCTGGATAATGCTTACCCAGAAAGAGACGTAAGATGATTGTGAATATTGTCATCTATTTCTAACGCCAGCATTTAATAGGCGAGATGACGTTCGCAATTAAGAAAACCATGCTGAAAAAAAAGATGCTTACCCAGAAAGGGACAACTAGCAAAAAGTGATACCATTTTCTTGAAGAAATTTCATGGCACCAGTCACTTCAGTATTATATATCTCAGTGGTTATATTGTACGGGAACCATCCAAATTCCGCTAGGCAGCTGTGCGGATCGAGTCCGGAGATTTGTTAATTTTTCGCCGAGAAGTGTTGGAGCTGGAAGTGTTCTGCGGAAAGCGAAAGTTAAGTATCTTTAATGTTTTATAGTGGCATTTTGGGAGTATACTTTACCTTTAGTGATATCTAGTTATGGTAATTTCTTCAATTTGGTTGATTTTTGCCGTTTCGCGAAAATTGGTTGTTTTGCGGAATCGGTAGTAGATTCGCGGCTTTTTTTTGTAATCTTTTCGCGGTATTTGCTAATTATATCCTTAAACTGTCAGATGTTTCGCGACGCTTGGGTTTTAGTGGTTATTTCCCGGAATATTGTTGGTGTTCTCGAGTCATTTAGTTAGTTGCGGAATCTGTAAATGTTTCGCGGCTTTTAGGACCTCTCCGCGACATTTGTTGTTTATATCGCGGAATTGCCAGTTGATTCGCGACAATTTGACTTTGAGTTATTTCGCGGAATTTTGTGCCTATTTCGGGGAGGCGGTACTTCAGGGAATTTTATTGTTTGTTTCGCGAATTTATGCTGAAATTTGTGGGTATTCCGCGGGGTTTGCTGTTATTGCGCAACTTTTGCAGTCATTCCGCTAAATTGGTATATATTTCGCATTCTTTTATTCGGGAATTATTTTGTGCAATTTCTGGGTTATTAAGCGGATTATTTTTTTTATTTTACTGTTAAGTTGAATTCTCTACCTTATGGTATTTATTTCGCGACTCTTGATTTTTTTTTGCGGAATTTTTAATTATTTGGTGGAGTTCTTAATCGCTTTCTTTAGGTTGTTTGCTCATTGTGAAATTTGTTTTGAGAAATCGTAATTTGTTGAATTTTCTAATTTTAATTAATACCAATTCATAGCCAGTAATAATCGTAATTTGCTGAATTTTTTAATTTTAAGTAATACCAATTTATAGCCAGTAATAATAATAATACCTAATCAGTTCCATATACGTATTCTAAAAGCTATTTTCTTTGATTTGAATATATAATTAATTTGTTTCTGACGTATTTTACGGGTGTTTTGATATTTTATCCATACAAGATTAAGTTGCCATTGTCCCCCCCTCTCTTTAATACCTTGGACTTTTCAGGACTTTCATCAAGGGTTTCGTAATTTATCCCCACACTTCCCTAAAAATAATAAAGAAAAATTACGTGGCGCCCTTATTCGAAATAAATTTTCTAGATTGTAGCCCATCCCACTGAGCTGGCCATACTGTGTTGCGCGTGAGGCGTAGGCTTTGCGAGGCCATTTCGGAATCCTGTTTTGCAAATCTGTAAGGAAGCGACGTAACAAGTTCACTTCAACTTAATTCATCGCTGATGTTTATATTCAGTGAACAAAGATTAAATATACAATTATAATTTATTAACTAAATTAACTAAAAAAAATTGCTGTCCAAGAAGACAACGGTATATAAGGAATCTGCAACTCCAGGAATCATAAATCAGTATTTAATTGAAAAGCTGCTATGTAAGAAGACAACAGTATCCACCCAAGGATTCTGCAATTCCAGAAATCGTGAAGCATAATTCAATTGTGAAATATTCCAACGCTCTTTCATTAAAGGAGGACACAACAGAAGCTGAAGATACCAAGTAACATTCACAAATTTTTTTTAATAATATATATAAATAATCTTTTCAGTACATTAGTTGGAACTAATAGTTAATTTCAAAATATTGATATTTGTGCATATTTGTATTTGTTGCATAATATTGTGTATTTCGATCTCCTTTCGTGTTTATACTATATTTTAAATGACGGAATCAAGTCATAATTTAGGACAGTTAGGTGACAATGTAAAAGCTACGATAGAAACTATGAGGAATCGTATTGATGCGAGTAATGCAGCCAAACGTTAGTCAATAACAATTGATCCCTTAAAATACCTGTCCAAATTACTCGAATTTGACGGAAACCCCAATCAATTACAAAACTTTGTCGAATTAATAGATAGAATACATCCGACTTTACAGACTTTTGATGAACTATCGCAGCT
Source organism: Leptarthrus brevirostris (assembly GCA_964036015.1). Lineage (NCBI taxonomy): Eukaryota > Metazoa > Arthropoda > Insecta > Diptera > Asilidae > Leptarthrus > Leptarthrus brevirostris. The sequence goes on along the minus strand of OZ038372.1, from coordinate 68,578,837 downwards.
AATATTTTCCTATACTATAAAATCTAAATTTAAAGGTAGAGCGCGAGAAGTAATTGAAATCAATTATCATGTTAGATCTTGGACAGAAACTAAAGCCCTTTTAAACAATATTTTTTTTTAATAGAAAGTCAGTAGACCAACTTTTTGACACAATGAGAAGCGTAATTTTTAAAACAAATAGCCATGATCTATACAACAAAATAAGAACCATTTTAAGGAGACTTAACATAAAAACAGCTAACGACAACAGCTTAAACTTAATTCTACAAACATTAATTCAGCTTTAAACAGCTTTAAGAATAAAATCCCAGAACCAATGAATTCGATTATATATTGCAGGGCACCAAGTGATTTGGAAACTGTAATGGACATTCTATACGAATCAGGACATGCGTTCTATAATCCATTCGGTCAAAATCAGAGAACTCCGTCTTCATCTAACCAAACTAGAAACATTCCCTTTAGAGTTTCGAATATGGGAGACTAAAGAAGAATCACACAAAATTCCTCTTTTTCACGTCAGTATCCCCAAAATAATAATAACAACACAATAATCACAATGCTCAATACAGATTTAATCAAAGTAATAATACTAATAAAAGTAATAACCGCTCTTTTTAGAATAATTTTAATCCACTAGCAAATAATAACAGATTCAATACAAATAACAATCAGTTTAATAACAATAGACCAGAGCCAATGGAAGTGGATTTAGTACATACTCACCCAGATGCACAAGATCGTTCCAAATGTCAAAATTTTCAATCTCTAGCCTCAGACCCAAGATTCCCTATATAATAGTCAAATCAAAGACAATTCCATTAATTTCCAACAAGGTAGACAAGTTGTTGGAGATTACCATGACTTTGGAGTCAAACTCCTGTGCACTTTTGAAGCGATCACATGAGCTGTCGACTGGGGTCGTGGCGATTTCTGATTCGCTTACCGATGTGCAGACTGTGATCGCTAACCTTGATCCCGCCACTGCCTCTTCTGTGGGTTCTTCACCGCTATTTCCGGTAGTTGACGACATACGTCGTACTGTGAGAAATGTAAAAGCCGATGTCGCTGCTTGGTCGGCGGCTGTTTCAGCCAATGGTGACCTAATTGGGGCTATTGCGACGGATGTTAAGGCTCTTTCTGCTTGTAGTAGGGCCTTCCCCGTGCCCCTGGAGGCAACTTGTCTGTCAGAACGTGGTACTGACCCGGAGGTTCGAGGCTGTCCATCTCTCGACTCTACCTCCGAACCCCTGGTTGCTCCGGCTCTGGATGTGGGCAGTCCCTCGTCTGTATCGCTTGCAGCTGGTGATGGCGGCTCGCCTGGCCCTCGTGATGGTGTGACACGACGTTCCCGCGCTGCCCGTAGGCGTGCCCGCCGATTGCGCGCCATTGATCACCCTGCCTTAACGAATGTTGCTTCAGCAGTGAACATATCTCCCAGTGTCTCCCAGTATAATCACCACTCATCGCAAGAGACTTTACCGTTGCGATCTATTAATGTGTCTCGAAATGAGGGTTTCAATCTGAGAATTGCGCAACCACCGAGGTCCTTTTTCGTCTCCCGACTTGATCCATCGACTTCTGTTGACGACGTTATTGGCTACGTGAGGGAGAGGAGTGGCGTTGGAGATTCTGCACTCCTCCGTTGTCAACTTCTAGGATCTCGTCATTCTCAAAGACTCATTTCGTCTTTTAAGTTAACATCGTCCCCGGATCTTTCTGAAATAATGTCTGCCCCCGATTTCTGGCCCGAGAATATCATAGCTCACGAGTTTGTGGCCCGTCGTAGGGTCGCGGGAAGCACTCAGACTAGAACATCTGTTAGCAACCAAAAAAACTAAGTACGCTATCCCTTTACTACCAAAATGTAAGGGGATTAAGAACAAAAAAAAAAAGTTATTTCAGGCTTCTCTTGCCTGTTGTTACGACGTCATCGCTCTGACCGAAACCTGGCTTCATAAAACCGCTATGAAGCCAGGTTTCGGTCAGAGTGATGCTGAAATTCTTGACGAGTCCTATCAGATTTTTCGTAAGGATAGATACTCTGACTCCATGGCTCGTGGGGGCGGCGTGCTGGTTGCATGTAAATCGCATTTGGATTGCAGGTTGGTTGATATACCTGCCTTTTCCGACACGCTCACAATTGAGCTCTTAGCTCTTAGGATATCACTGATGAAGATGGACATTTTCCTGCTTTGTTGTTATATCCCTCCAAACTTGACAAACCATGTTGATGTGGATGGTAGAAGTCTTTACGATATTTTAATTCTTAACCTAGAATTTATTAGTAATATCATAAACCCAGAGGATGAAATCATCCTTCTTGGTGATTTTAACTTACCCAGCGTTCAATGGGTACTTAACGCTGATGACGATGACTACCTTCCCTGTAATTGTCTTACTGCTAAAGACTCCCATTTTCTTGACGCCATCTCCTCCTCTGGTTTACACCAAATGAGTGATGTAAAGAACTCTATGGGAAGACAGTTAGATCTTATCTTTTCTTCTGATTCGTGTCACACTATAGTCGAGCCGACGTCTCGGAACTTATCCGCTATTGACAGTTTGCATCCGCCCATTTTCATCTCTTTTTGCTACGATGGTTCTAATACTGCCGACCCCAACGTAGATCAATACGTTCTTGATTTTAAAAGGGCGGACTTCTCTGATCTTTCAAACAGGATCCTTTCGATCGATTTCGCATCTCTTTTTGATGATAGCGATATCGAGTGCGTTTCCGTGTTTTATGATAGGATTTATGATCTGTTTAATTTGTGTGTTCCACTCAAACGGTCAAGATCATCCTGTCAGTCCGCCCCGTGGTATACTAGAGATCTACGTAGACTTAAAAATAAGAAAAATAGACTATGGAAGACTTACTTACGCTGTAGAAACACATCAACTTATTGTGATTTCGTTTATTGTCATGACAGCTTTTTAGCGTTATCATCATCCTTGTACAGGGAATACCTCGATAATGTTCGCGATAACTTGCATATTGATCCTCGTTCCTTTTTTAAGTTTGTTAATATGAAGAAGAAAACTGATAATTATCCATCTACAATGTGCATCAATGGATCCTCCAGTTGCAGCGCGCCCGAAATAGCCGACAACTTTGCATTGTTTTTCGAGGGTGCCTTTTCATCTGGCAATTTTGTGGCTTCCCCGGGAGAGTTTGATCATATCCACGAGCGTTCCGCTGCCTCCACTGCTTTGCCCATTATATCTCGTGATATTATTATAGATCATATCAAGAAGCTTGGAATGGACTTTTCTTTTGGTCCCGATGGTGTTCCATCGGCATTCGTGAGATGCTGTTCCGACGCCTTACTCACTCCACTGGAACTCATCTTCAACAAATCTCTTCAGGCCGGTAGATTTCCTACGTTATGGAAGAGCTCCTTTATAATTCCTGTTTATAAAAAGGGGCATAAAAACATAATAACAAATTATAGGCCAATCGCAAAGCTTTCCTGCATACCCAAGTTGTTCGAATCTGTTATATACTCACAGCTTGTAGGGCAGTGTAAGGGGTTAATCTATCATCATCTAATCAACATGGCTTTCTGCCCGGTAGATCGACGACAACTAACTTGCTTGAATTTACATACCACATAATCTCTGGCTTTCAGCAAGGTCTCCAGACTGACTGCGTCTACACCGACTTTAGCAAGGCATTTGATAAACTTCCTCACTCTGTGATTATGCTTAAGCTTGAAAAGTTGGGTTTTCCGCCTTTATTGCTCGATTGGATCTTCTCTTACTTAAAAGACAGGATACATCGAGTATCTTTTCGTAATACTTTATCCAGAGTCATTAGGGCTACATCTGGCGTACCGCAGGGTAGCCATCTTGGGCCGTTGTTGTTTATTCTTGCCATTGACGACATTGTTCATCTGATTAAGCATTCTAAAGTCTTAATCTATGCAGACGATATGAAGACTTTCTCATGCGTTAGAAACAGTTATGATTCTTCCTGCATTCAGTATGATTTAAATACCTTCAAGAACTGGTGTGGATCTAATGGTCTGCAGCTTAACTTGGATAAATGTGAAGTTATGTCATTCTCTAGGAACCAAAATCAGCTCGTCTTTGATTATACCTTTGATGAAACTAATATCTGTCGTGTGCAGTCCGTCACTGACCTTGGAGTGAAGCTTGACCGTAAACTCGATTTCACTCTTCACATTAACTACATTGTTTCTAGGAGTAATTCAGTTCTTGGCTATGTAAAGCGGTGGTCAAGGGAGTTTTCTGATCGGAAGACCTTAATTCACTTATTCTTTTCTTTGGTCAGGCCAATTCTTGAGTATGCATCTCCGGTTTGGTCTCCCTGCTATGCTGTTCATTCCAGACGCATTGAGTCGGTGCAGCGGAACTTTGTTAGGTTCGCACTAAGAGACCTTCCATGGAATGATCCACTTAGGCTTCCTCCTTATGCGGATCGCCTCCGATTGCTTAATATGCACTCGTTGGAAGAACGACGTAGAGTTGCTGACCTAGTCTTTATTCACCAGCTTTTGAACTCGAACATAGACTCTTACACTCTCGCAGGTATGATTTCTTATAGGCATACCCCGTATAGCTTAAGAAGACTGCCTTTACTGCATGTTGCTCACTCTCGGTCTAACTATGGTATGCATGAGCCTATAAATCGCATGTGTAGAGCCGTGAATATGTGTCCTGTTTTTGACCTGACTCTTACTAAGGATTTGCTGAAACGATCTCTGTTGTCTGTGCACCCCTGATTGTTTGTGTGGGCGTGTTTTGGATTTTTTTTTCTTTTTCCTTTGTTGTTTACTAATATTTTATTGCATGGGTTGTGGGAGCCTCATTCATCTCAATATACGTTATATTCTGGTGAATAGGTCAATTGATTCTAGGCTTCTGCCTATGAAGTGCGCCTTCTGAGTTAGAAGGATTAATTCTATATTAAAATTTATAATAGATAAGGATGCTACACATTCAATTATTAATCCCAATCTTTGCCATCCAAGATGGAGAGTAGAACTTAAAGAAGCTCTTAAATTAAAAAACCTCAACCATACTATTGAAATTAAAACGAAGTCGGCTGAATTAGGCGAACCTTTAAATAAAATAGAGCTATTAGTTTATAAGTTTCACACAGAATACGACGGGATAATTGGCAACAACATTCTAAGTCGACTCCAAACATAGACTATAGAAATAATATTCTTACTTCAGGTGAAAATAAGCTTAAACTTTGAATTACACGAGACATGTAAAGAAGAAAAGCATAAAACTATTGATTTGAATCTATCTGTACCTAAAAAGGATGGGCTAGGCTATTTAAAGGAAGAGCACGCTAAAGATAGTTTGTTTTGATTATAAAATTCATGCAAAAGTAGAAATATTAAAAGATGCTTCTAAATTACTAATTCAACCCCTGGAGGTAGAAAAGGTAGATCGCCACAATTTTAATATAATAGAAACTGAGGAACATAAACCCCTTCTTAATCAACTGAGGATCGATCATTTAAATAAAGAAGAGTGAACTGCTTTAATAAAACTAGTAAAAAATTACCATGGGATTTTCTATGAAGTTTTCATCATAGAAAATCCCATGGTAACTTTAACCTTACGTTTACACCTACTGGATTGTACCTAAGAAGGCCGATGCCAGCGGAAAACCGAAATGGAGACTGGTCATCGATTACCGTAAGCTGAACGAAGTAACGGTTGATGACAAATACCCGATTCCAAATATTGATGAAATTCTAGACAAGCTAGGGAAATGCTAATATTTCACTACGCTTGACTTAGCCAAAGATTCTCATCAAATAGAGATTAATGAAAAGGACATCAATAAAACCGCTTTTAGTGTGGGAAATGGCCACTACGAATTTCTACGTATGCCATTTGTACTGAAGACAGCCCCAGCCGCATTTCAACGCTTAATGAATAGCGTATTGTACGATTTTATAAACAAAATTTGCTTGGTTTATTTGGATTATATTCTCGACCTCGTTACAGGAACATTTAGACTCCCTTAATAAAATATTCAGAAGATTACAAGAATAAATAAATGAATAAATCCTACTTTTTTAAGAAAGAAACCGAGCTCTTGGGTCACAATGTCACACAAGAGGGTATAAAACCCAATCCTTATCCTGTGTGAAAAATAAAATGTGTGTGTGAAATCCCCAAAACAAGCAAGCAAATAAAGAATTTTGTGGGATTAACGGGTTATTATAGAATATGAAAAAATTCTTGAAAAAAGATGCCAAGATACATATTGCCGACCCAGAGTATGAGAGGAGTTTCGAAACTCTAAAATTACTTCTCGTCAGTGACCCTATCCTACGGTACCAGATTTCAAAGAAATGTTTACCTTAAGAACGGATGCTAGCCAATATACTCTTGGAGCTGTGCTCTCTCAGGACAGTCATCCTGTTTGCTACGCTAGCCGGACCCTGAACGATCATGAAATCAATTATAGTACAACTGAAAAGGAATTGTTGGCGATCGTATGGGCGATAAACTATTTCCGTCCATATCTTTTCGGCCGAAAATACATCATTGAAACTGATCACAAACCATTAACGTGGCTGTTTTCAACGAAGGAACTCTAAGCTTATAAGGTGGAGATTAAGATTATCGGTATTTGACTGTGAAATTAGATATAAAAAGGGATATAGGTTATAGGAATATATAGGGAATAGTAATGCTGATGCGCTTTCACGCATAGAAAATTTAGAATTAAATCTGTTGGAATAGGATAACATACCCATCAGTAACTCATCACTAAATATATTTAAAACGCAAGTAATTATTAAATCGTTTACACAAAATCGCTGGATGTACAAACAGCCACCGCCTTACCAAAAAACCATTTTAACCCTAACGGTCTCAAATCCGTTCTCTTAGAAGACGAAGATTTCTTTAATACACTAAGGAGTTCATATCTAGAACACTTTTCCACTAAAAGTAAATTTAAAATAATACTATGAAGATATAATCGACGAAGAGGAATTAGCGGAGCTAATAAAAATCGAACACTTAAGAAATAACCATCGAGGAATTGAAGAAGTATATAAAGAATTTAAAGTAAAAATTTATAATCCGAAATTAAAAATTAGAATTACACAATTCATAAATAACTGCGAAATTTGTAGTCTCGAAAAATACGAAAGAAATCGAATTATAATTAAATACAAAATTACTGATACGCTGTCTGCCCTTAACGAAATTATTCACGTCGATGTTTTCTATAGCTTAAAAGGTCAACTTTTCTTAATGGTAATAGCAAATTATTTAAAGGTAATAGCAAATTTGCTCAAGCGATAAAAATCTCCAGTCGTACTTGGACAAAATTCAGGCGGGCTCTTTGACAATACTTTAGTAGCCATGGAAACGTAAGCAAAATAATTGCAGACAACGAATTAGGTTTTAAAGCTCTTCCCATACTAGAATTCCGTAGAGGAAGAAATATTGAAGTTCACTATACGTCAAATAGTAATCATCCGATATTGAACGCTTACGCAACACCATAAATGAACACCTTCGTCTTCTTCGACACGACGAGAACGAAGACGTCGAGACGGTTGAAGAAAAAATCCTTAAAATTATAGGTTACAACAACATAACAACACAAATAAAAACCAATTCATTTTGTTGTAGAGTAAGCGAGAGCGAATATGGAATCATACGCGAAAAAATTTTGGAAAAAAAATGTAAAAACTATTAATAAACTGAATGCCAATAGAAATGATGTCAGCCTGGAGCCAGGTCCAAATTTCATTAAAGAAACCAGAGGTGGCAAAAACTATCGTAAAAATAGAAAGATTAAAGCGGAAAAACTGGATGACGAACATATAATAGATGTTAAGAACAACCTAAAATATTTCAAGACACATGTAAGAAACACAAGGAAATATCAAGGCAGAAAACATCCCAAAATTAAAGTTAATAATTTTTAATTTTATATCTATTGCGACATTTGCAAGTCGGTGCATATCAAACAAACCAAACAACTACAACAAGAGTATTTAATCGTCCTCCTTTATGATCCCGTGAGGTGAAACGTTCAAGTAGTTTTACGAATTATTTTTAAGTATGGTTGGGTAGTTGTTTTGTTTGTTTAATTTGCACCGACTTCCAAATGTCGCAATAGATATAAAATTAAAAATAATTTTAAGCTTTTTAGTGCTTTTTGTGAAGTCGGTAAAATTTTTTTAATAACTGTTTTATTTTTCACTTTTTAGTGTCGTCTACTCTGAATAACAGAAAAAAGCCATCCAAATCGGTGTACGCGTTAAAAAGTTAGGTTGCACCCCCCCCCCCCCCCCCCCTTCCAAACCCACCAAAATTGTTTTTCTCGCAGACAAAGCAGCAGACAAAGAATCATCGAAATTGGTCCAAGCGTTACGAGATTAGACTACCCCCTTCCCCTTCCCACACCATAGAACCAAATTATCCTCTTATAAGCAATGGGGGATCATACTCTACAAAGAACCATCCAAATTGGTTCACGCGTTACGAAGTTAGACTACCCCTCCCCCACTTCCCACCCTAGGTCTAATTTTTTTCCCCTATTAGCAAGGGGGGATCATACTCTGTACAACAAAAAAAGAACCAACCAAATCGGTCCACGCGTTACAAAGTTAGGTTTCACCCCCACCCCACCAAAATTTTTTTTTTACATTGTACCAATCGGTGAACATACTCTACCTAACAAAAAAATCATCAAAATCAATTTATAATTGGCGGAATGATCGCGTAACAAACATACCAAAAAAAAACATAGTCGAATTGAGAACCTCCTCCTTTTTTGAAGTCGGTTAAAAATGGAATGTGAATGGAAATAAAACAAGAAAAATAAATTGAAATAAAAACCAATTTCTAATAAATAAAGTATTATAATAATATAAAATAAAAATACAAAAATTATAATTTTCACCTACATAATAAATAAAAAATAATCAAGTCCGGTTTTAGGAACCAAAAATTTTTTTGTGAGGGGTAAAAATGCTTTATGCACCGTCAGGGCGGTGCTTTGCCCTGGTGTGTGGGACTCGCACCCACTAAAAAACCTCCTCCTTTCAGGCATGTCTCACCCCGGGACTGTTTTTCGTATTTCTTCAGGGTGGTGCCTATAACGCCATCATTGGCTTCTTCTGTTCTAGGCCTTATCCTACTACAGTTCGTCCAGTGCTTCTGGGGTTTCCTTTTTCTTTTGTTGCAGAATCTTCTGGATAAATACTGTAACTCGGTCACATTGCGCTTTACCTGTGAGCATGCTGTTCTGTATGTCCTCTGGCGTGAATACCCCCAGCTCTTCTTCTAGCTCCTGTCTCTCTGCGTTCCACCGTCCGCATTCGAAGAAGGTGTGTTGGGTGTCGTCCTTCTGGTAGTCGCCGTATTGGCATGCTGGGCTTTCTGTTTTTCCCATTTCCTAACAATGGAAATACTGTTTCTTCCAGTACTACTACTGATCATGATGACGATAGTCTCAACAAGAACGCAAGAAATACAATTACATGACCTAAACAACAACAACGGATACATAACACTCAACCTGGAAAATGTGATATTAATTAAAAGTTATAAGAAAATAAGACCACATAAAAGATAACCTTTTAGCACTTAAACCAAAATCCCGATTTATAGGACTAATGTATAACAGTATAAATCAAAGTCTTGTTCTCCAAGGAGCAAAAATAAATAAAAAACGAGGACTAATCGATTTGTTAGGTGTAGGTTTAAAATATGTAGGCACTATGGGCCATGGGCCATGCAGATGAGATAGAAATTAAAGAAAAACTATATAAACTTTTAGAATCTAACGGAAAATTAATTAAAGATCAAGATTCAAAATATTACTATACATATAAGAAATCAGCAACGTACTATACCTCAATATTTATAATAACCATTATAATAACGGACTATTAGACAAAAAAGCAACTATAGAAAACGAAATTCAATTAATGCAATATATTTATCATACTAACCACGATATACTGCTTTTAAGAAACCATGTCGATGATATAGAACAAGTCATCTATACTAGTGGATTAGGCATCCTTTCTAAAAATATCTTAACCATGAATGAATTGGAATTCATTTAAGATTGAGAAAGTTACAAAAACATTAAAGTGACAGTTAGACTTTACAGAGATCAAATTAAAAACGTCCTTCTCATTCCTCAAATACACCTAGAACCAATCCCAGATCAATCAAATAAATCTATATTTTTAGAAAAAAAAATGAATATTTAATAGAAAAAACAACGAAGTTTATAAATTGCCAATCAAAGATAATTTAGAGAAAAATTCGGTTTCCATAGAAAATTCTTGCATTAGAGATATAATACATTCAAAAGAAACGTACTGCCCGAAACAAATAGTAAGAACGGAGGAGATAATAGAAATAACAGAAGGCATCCTAATAACAAAGAATCTTAAAGAAATAAACCGAGTTCAAAATTTTAACCAACCTAATGTTAAAATCAGTGGAAACTATTTAATAAAATTTAAAAACTTTAAAATAGAATTGAATAAGAGAACATTTGAAAATTATATAACAAAAATCTATGACAAAATTATTCTACTAAATTTTGTTACCAAAATAAAGGAAGAAAAAGTTATCCAAAATATTGAATTGGAAGAATTGTATTTAAAACACATTAATAATAGAGAGTTCATAGAGTAAATGACATTAGAAAATAAGAAATTTAGCTCAGCTACAATAAGCATAAATTTGTTAATTATTATCAGCATTTTAATTGTATTGTTAGTTATAAAATTAAGAAAGAAAAAAAAAGTAAAATCAAAACTGACGTAAAAATAATTTCGCCGGAGTTTCAATCTAGTGGTGGGGGTGTTATAATAGAAAATCCTCCCATAATATTAAAAATGTAATTCTTTCGAATCCTTTCCCACAAAATCATAAAATTCCATAAGTTCACTTCAACTTAATTCATCGCTGATGTTTATATTCAGTAAACAAAGATTAAATTGCATTGCAAAATATGCACATGCACAAACAATTCCTAAGAATTGTTTGCTACCTCAAAGTGAGTACCGAGAACGCGTTGATACTAACCCAACAGATGGGGATGATGGGCGACGGCCTCCAAGCGTGCATGACGCTCCCATCATGCCGGCTCATCCGCGCCGTCCTGTTCCCTGTTCCCATCTATCCCATCCCTGATCCGGGGAGAAAACCCCTCAAACCTACCAAGCTAACGTGGAAATGTCATCGTGCCGAGGGCTGCGTGGCAGCGGGTAGTAAAAAGCGCTGTCGCAAACGATCTCCTTGGGGCACCAGGGGCACCCCATTGTATTTAGCCTTGCCTCTGACATGGGGGCTCTGTCAGAGGTCGATCACCCCTTCCCGCCATACTCGTGGGACCAACATATGGATACACAAAATAAACAAAACAAAAACGATACACAAAATAAACAAAACAAAAACATAACAAGTAACGAGGCAGCAGAGGAGGGGGGACTTGCAAGTGACACCCACTCTGACGCTGCACATCAGATACAGAAGCCAGTCAAGTCTGGCGAAGAAGAAGCGATGATGGCTGTCGCGGAGGGCGTTGCAAAACTCAACGTCAGACGCGTACGACCTTCAGGTGCGATGCGCAGGAGGCTAGCGCGGGAGAGAAAGGCAGCAGATGTTGCAGGCGGTACACCTGTCCCTCCTCAGCAGCCTAAATCCGCCGGTGGGCAGGCAGAGAACAAACCAGTGGCCGGTGGTAGTGGCAATAACACACGCTTCCGCCCTAATCTGGCGAAACCAATCGGTCCTCTCTTGGGCACTGGACTTCCTGGCAAGGTACGTGGGACCCACGATGCTGGAGCTGGACCATCAAGGACGGCGGTGGTAAAACGCAACCGTTCTGATGGGGACTCTCCGGGGGGACAGGCCACAAAGAAAAAGAAGATGGGTAGAGCAGGGACACAGCCACTCTACAGGGACCTGCTTGCCGGGATACCTATGGTTGTGATACCTGCTGAGTATCCAAAGAACAGGCTGACGGATGACCAGATCGAGGCTTTGAGGAAGGCACTCGACCAGGCCATAGATGACACTACGGCCGAGGAGACGGCCCCACAATTCTGGGGTTCCCGAGTAACAGGGGGCAGTACAAAAATCAATAAAAAATATATTAAATATGATTTTAATACTTATTTTCAACGCATCAATCTAACGATAGAATCTTCATATCGAAGAACTTGTAATTTTCTATATTATTTGTATTTTATTAATATTACTTAAGAATATAAGCACTATCCAAATCACACACAGCGAAGATGCAAACGATGTCAGTGGAAAATCTTACAGAAACTTGTGAAACCATCGACCAATTTTATGACCTACCAAATTTAAAACATGAAATTAAACTTTGGCAGCAATTGTGGTATAACAAACCCAATCCTACAAATCTAACCGCTGTTGATGTCCTCGAAGAGGCAAAAACCTTCTTCCGCGAAACGGAAAGAGCGTTGAAAATTTTGATCTCATTGCCATGTACAACGTGTACGGTAGAGCGATCGTTTAGTAGCCTTAGGAGGCTAAAAACCTGGTTAAGAAGCACTATGGGGGAAAATCGTCTCAATGGTTTAGCCAAGATTAGTGTGCTCAGAGATTTTCATAATAAAGTAATCAACAATTTTTCAAAAAACCCTCGAAGATTATGTGTTCAATAATAATTTGTTCTAGATGCTTAATAAATATATATATAATTAATATCTATGTTTACAAGCTTTATTTATTCTACATTCAAGAGCTCGTAATACTTGCTTTACATTTTTACAAGCACCCGACTGTACTTACATAATCCTTCAAATATCAACTGGCTGGCGACGCCCTTGCCCTTCTTAATGACGTTTGGAAGCAGTTTTGCAAAAACTATTTGGAAATATAGGAAACGTATATTGATAAAGACAATACATCGCCGAGAATGTGCATGAGAACACAGAAGTGATGTATTTCGACCTATTAGCAACCCTCAACGCAAAACTTGAGGAATGCACTACAGGCACGGTCCATGCAGTACTAAGTAGGTTTTACCCAGTCCACGTGTTAGAAAATTATGCCTGGTCATATATAAAATGAAAAAAAATACGTGTCGAACTTATAACCACTTTGTTTTTGGGAAGTCGGTTAAAAAGAGATTGCAGTTTATTTGCTTGATTTAATAAAATTAAGCGAAAGTGCAAAAGGAGAAAATTTATACAAGGCGTTTTTGGAATGCCTAAATAAACACAGAAAAAATAATTGGATATTGCAGCTACCATGCAAATGCCGAAAAATTTAGAAGCTCTTATGCATTCTTTATTTTCCTATTTGTCAAGAAGTCCTAAAAGGCAGTCACTCAAGAAAATATGAGACAAGAACGACACAAATTAATCAACCCAAGTAAACACGATAAAGACTTTACTTAATGCTGTGCAAAGAGTCTTAGAGCAGTGGACTTTTCTGCAACAAATTTTTTTATTACCTTCTATTGAAGATAAAAATGTTAACGCTAATCAAATTTTGAATGAGTTAGATAATCCTTATACAAAAGCTTACATTGAGTTTATGTATTGCCTTATTTTAACACGTTTAACTGGCTTTTTCGGTCAGAAAAAATTTAATTTAATTTTTATTTAATATTAAGTATCCAAAAGATTCTTAAGACTATTGTGCTAAAATTTTATAAAACCTTTTTATGTGTTAAAACATACAACGAATAAATAATGAAAGTATTTTACCACTTGAAAATATAAATATGGGGAAAAATGCGGAACCGATTATAAAAGTGTTAAATAATAAATACATTGAATTTAAATCAAGGTGTTTTAGATTTTATAAATTTGCAACAGAACAAGCTCTGCGAAGATTGCCACTAAAAAACGATTTTATATCCCAACTTAAATTCATTCAACCACAAATAGCACTGAACAAAAATCAAAGAATTTAAATAACAACCGTTTGTTCGAGTACAATGAGATAATAAATTTTGAGCAAACATTACTGGAGTTTGATAAATTAGTAGGTATTTTATTTTTCTGATACTGAGGTTCGTAATTTAGAGATCTTATAAATCGAAGAGTTATCGAATGTAAATGATTTCTCAAATACGCCAGTCTAAACTAATAAACTAAGTACACAAACACTAAACTCGTTGTTGAGGATAAAATTAGAATTTAAAAGAACAAACACATGTTCTTATAACTTTAGAATTACACCACAAATGAAGGAATTATTTAAAAAAGAATTATATTCCTTGGAAAAAAGACTGCAAGTCCGCAGAGTAAGGCTGCTTTATATAATTAATATAATTTCAACTCATTTCAACTAACTTTAAAAGGGTGTTATCAACTATCGAAATTAGTATTAAAAATATTCAAAGAATTCAATAATAATCCGAGATTTTATTTTGCTCTAGTTATATTTAATTTGTTAACCAACGAATTTTTATTGTTTTCGATGATTTTATATATACACCGATAAAAAAAATTCATTTTTTGTAATTTTATTTACATTTCTACTATTTAATATGACGTAGGGAAAAGTAGGGAATTTTGAAAGCTGTTTTAGGGAAAAGGGCTAGACAAATCTGGCAACAGGCCCAGCAGCCATGTTTCGTCAAATATTAGTTAATTCGGATTACAGGGATTGTTAACTAATTTTGTAGAGGGAAAATTTCACCAAAAAGCTTCCGTTTTAGCGACTGATTCAGCTTGCCGAAAAGAATGCTGCCATTAAACATCCAATATTATGAGGTATGATTACTATATTGATTATTTCATCACCAGGCCAAACAGGATCCGGTTACAGGATTCCGGTACTACCATTTATACACTTAATGTTGCGGAAGTGACGTTCTAATCATCACCCAATCCAAGAAAATATCATTGAATCGTGCAAAACGGATGTTGTAAATCGCCTTTAAAAATTTTGAAACAATTGCAGACGCAATGTAGAGACACGTAACATGGAAAGCTAATTCAGCAGGATTTATTTCAAGGAGTTTGGATGCTGCGGGAATTTCCCAACTCACGTGGTTGTCGGAATCTTCTTTTTCGCGACAAGAGATGCACAGTTGGCATTCGATAAGCGAATGACAAAGTGAAAACCGGAATTCGCCAGAAAGGAGAAAAATGAAGTCTATCTTCATGTTCAGTCTCGGAAACATTCCTGGACAAAGCCTATAATATACACGTTCTCCTAAAAAACCGTCACAGTTTTGCGATCATACTTCATAGTTGTCCAAGCAAACCTGCAAACATAGTAAGGTGTTTTCCTTGATTTTTTTTTTAAATACGATAAAAAAATTTATTGATCGGGTATTATGGAGAAATATCTTTATCACGCTAAAATATGTTTTTTAAAGCTAACAGCACTACAGACCATGGTATACAGATTGGAAAAAGTCTTCAAAAAAGAAATAGTGCTAGCTGCTTGCCTGGACATTAAGGGTGCATATCCTTTAATTTCACATGAGCCTTGACGGATAGGAATATATATATATATATATATATATATATATATATATATATATATATATACAGTGCTGTGCAAAACATTTGCAACTAAAATCACATCGTCCTACGACTTATTGCAAAAAGCATGAAACTACTGAAAATAAAATATCTGATGCTGTTTTGTATTCTTTGTTAAGTCTTGTGTGAGAATACCGAATTTTAATTAAATCACAGCCTTTTCTCAGTTCACGCTAAGTAAAACTTGAAATAAATGTGGATGTGAGTACTTCTACAATAAGAAGACGAGCCATAGAAAGCGATCTTAGATGCTGCAGGGCAGCGAAAAACCCACTACTCTCCGAAAAAAATCATCGCAGGGCTCGTCTTGCTTTTGCTCGAAATTACTCAGATTGGACCTTAGAAAGATGGAGAACTGTTCTTTCCTCGGATGAATGTAAGTTTAATCTTAATGGAGCAGATGGAGAACAAGGAGTAAGAAGATCAAAGAAAAAACGATTTAACCCGCGATATACTGTAAAGACTGTGAAGGTTAGGTTAGGTTAGGTTAAAGTGGCTGCCTGAGAAAGGCACACTTAGGCCAAGAAGGCACATTGTGATACCACGTTGAGGCTACAAAAACTTTAGCAACCCCCATAAAAAAATAGCCTAAGTAATAGGAGGGAGGACATGTACTCCCCTGTGCACCGAGCCAGCTCCCTGTTTCCAGTGGGGCCAGCTCTAGGGAAACCAAACTAGATTTGCCTAGTTTGGTAAGGGTGTACGGCCCTAACTCGTCGGGAACCATTTTGAACTTCTGATAAATCGAACCAGGTCCCTGACATCAGTGGAGCCTAACTCGGTTAAATCTTCAAAGAAGGAGGAGCCCAAAAACTGGTTCTTACGGTTGGCTAGGGCCGGACAGTTGCGTTTGAGGGTGCGCCCAGTCTATCGGCGTATCTGCCTAGGAGGCAGTGACCAGTGATAACGGCCACGGTACTGGTAATCGTTTTGTGTCCGAGCAAGATGAGCTCCCTTGACCGTTTAGGGTCTAGCATTGGCCATATCTGTCGGGTAATCAGGCAGGTGTGTTCCTCCTGCCACTTAATGTTTGCAATCCTGAGAGACTCCTGTAAGAGTTCCAGTTTTCATGTGGCCAGCGGTTTACCCAGCTGGTGGTAAATGTCCGAATCAGGACGAGTGGTACCGATTCTCGCTAGTGCGCCGGCTCTGCAGTTGCCCAGAATATCACTATGTCCAGGTACCCAGATGAGATGCACTTTCAGATGCTCAGATATGGCATTTCGTGCTGAGCGATATGTTATAACCGTTTTGGAGGTGGTGTATACTCCCGAGAGGGATTTAATAACGGCCTGACTATCTGTGAAAATACTAATGTTATCTGTGGGTAGCGTTAGATGATTCAGGCGGTCCGCAGCTACCTTTATAGTCATGATTTCCGCCTGTAACACGCTGCAGTAGTCAGGCAAGCGGAATGAGACAAGGATGTCCAAATGTGTCGAGAAGATGCCTCCACCCACTTTACCTTCCATTTTGGAGCCGTCGGTGTAGAGATGCACAGACTCCCCCCATTGGGGAGGACCTTCTTCCTTTTGAGCAGGAAGGAGGAGAGACTAATGGGCCTAAAATCATTGGGCTTATAGTGTGAGGCTTTTCCCCCATTAGGGATAAAGACACCATCACCTTCGTCCATGAGAATGGAATATAGGTGAGGTTAAGGCAAGCCTCATAGATGACCATTAGCCACGGAACCAGTATCTCGAAAGCTAATTGTAGTTAAGCTGGGATGATGCCATCTAATCCCGGTGATTTGTAGGGCTTGAAGCTTCTTATCGCCCATTTCAGTTTCCTCACGTTAAGTACTTTGTGGACCAGTTCTTGGCCACCCGAAGTACCCGGCAACTAAACATTACCGGTTGCTGAGCACCCGGAAAGTGCGTGTTGACTTATAGGTGATTTATAGGTCTTGAAAATTCGTATCGCCCATTTCAGTTTTCTTACATCAAGTATCTTGTGGACCAGTTCATGGTCGCTTGGAGTATCCGGCAGCTCCAGACTGCTGGTCGCGGAGCAACCCGGAAAGTGAGCGTTTACAAGTAACTCCAGTGACTCAAGACTGGATGAAGTCCAACTTCCATCACTTTTGGTCAAGAGGGTTGGGGTGATGGGTGTTGTTGAGAGGATTTTCCGCAGACGACTCGCTTTAAAGGAGCTTTCTATTTTATTACAGAAGCCCTCCCACGATTATCGCTTTGCTTTCATAATCAATTTCTTGAATTTTTTGAGGCATTCTTTATAAGAAGTCCATACATTAGTTCTTTTTGCTTGGTTAAAAAGTTTACGACACTCCTTTCTTAACGTCATGATCTCACTCGACCACCACGGAGGTTTGGGCTTGCCTCTAGGGACCCTGTCGGGGCAAGAAATTCGTGTCGCCTCATTGCATGCAAGCGTCAATGTGTCCACCACCTTGTCAAGGGTTTGTTTACTTTCAACTACGGGTGGAAATGTAGTAGGCAGGCTATTACTGAGGACCATCCTGTAGAGGTCCCAGTTTGTCCTTAGCCTGTTTTTATAGGGAGGGCACATCAGCTTGTGAAGTTTTATACCAAATTCGATATAGTCGTGGTCGGAGAAGGATGGTTCCTTGGATACCTTCCACTCCGTTATTAAGTGGGTGGATTGTTCTGAGACTAACGTAATGTCTAGAACTTTTCGCCTAATTGAGTTAGAAAAAGTGGGTTCTGCACCCACATTACAAATCTGGAGGTTAGTTCCGAGAATAAAATCAAACCTTTCGTTGACGTCCGAGCTGCCCCAGACAATATGATGAGCCTTGGCGTCTGCTCCGATCACCAGCGTCTTCTTTTGTCTAGTGGCTTCCTTGATCGCATTCCTCAGTATCGTACCAGGAATGTCCGCCACATCGTGCGCCATAGGAGGTTATCCAGATATTGTTGTTTTGTAGCTCCAGTATGGCTGTTGTGGTGTCCTTATCACTGAACTGTGGGAGAATAAATGCATTAATATTATTCTTGGTGACGATACAGGACCTTGGTTTACCTGTACCGTGTAAATAGAGGAGCTTATACCCCTTCATGTTGACTCCGCAAACCTTGTCTCTGATGATCCAAGGTTCTTGGACAAGGATGAGCTCTTCTCCTTTTTGTGCAAGACGAAGGAGAAGGGCTGCGGACGCTGCCTTCGAATGATGAAGGTTAATTTGGACCACTCTTAACATCACTGTGTCCAGGTGAGGATACCTCTATCACAGTGATGTCAGCAATCTCCCCTTCATTGCTGGCATCTTCGTCAGTGAACGAACCAAGGAGTTGGTCCTCCAGCTCTGGTCCGGGATTCGGGAGGGTGTCAACTACCATAATAGTAAATAATTTAACCGAAAAACAACACTACACATTCAAAATTTACCTTTACCGGTACCGTCAAATTTTTGAAAAACGCTTTTTTCAAGTCGAATGCATTTCGATGGGCATTCCCATCCTCGTCAGCGACAACCCCAAATGTTGTTGTTTTTCGGTTAAATTATTTATAAAAAGTGCCGTCGTGTTCAAAATACAAAAAAAAATGTGTGTACCATAATAGTGTCAACCAACGCATCACAGATCTTCTGGTGAGGGAGTGACAACGGCAGAAACTGTCCTTACACTCTGTACTCCTTACTTTTCCCCGGTGTTGCTTGAGGAGGCTGCTGAATCCTCCTCTTGTTTACTAGCATTGTTTAGCGCCTGTGAATCTGAAGGCAGCGGCCGAGACTGTGAAACATGGAGGAGATAATGTAATGGTCTGGGTATGTTCCTCAGCTCAAGGCGTGGGACCTCTTCATCAAATAGAAGGTATCATGGAATGTGTTATGTTACCTTATGCAGAGGAGGAAATGACCTTGCGCTGGCGGTTCCAGCAAGACAATGATCCCAAACATACCTCCAAACTTGTTCAGGCTTGGTTTTCGCGGCAATCCTGCGCAATCTGCCGACCTCGGTTCAACTCCACAAAAAACCAAGTAAAGCCTGTTACTTGAATATTTTATTATTTGAACCTAGATGAAAAATTCTTCAGCTATGAGGATGTATTTAACAACATATATTCTTTAGAATGACAACTTTTAAGACGGTGGTGCCACAAAATTCTACTTCTTTACACGTTAGCTGTTTTTATTATATAATTCCGCATGCACTTATAAGTTTTGAGGTTCTGGGAAGAGTATAACAGCGCACTTATTTGTTTAGATTATTTTGTTCTAATAATTTTTAAATTAAAGAACAATTCACTAGACCATGTTAGGATTTTCCCTAAAACGCCAATAAATTACTTTTTAAACCAAACAAATTAATAGCGTCCAAATCTTTTCACTTATGTAACTAAAAATGCGTTCCATCTCTTTTTCTTGCTCAAATATTAAAAGTCGTTAGTTTTATTTAAGCAGTGTCTATTTACCACCCTCAAAGTACACAAAAATATACGGAAAGTACTCAAAAGTTAGACGGAAAGTACACGGAAATTATATGGAAATAACACAGAAGTACACGGAAAGTACACGGAAGTACACTGCAAGTACAGGGAAGTACACTGAAAGTACACGGAAAGTACACGGAAATACACTGAAAGTACACGGAAATTACAAGGAAATAACACAGAAGTACACGGAAATTACATGGAAGTACACTTTTTCTGTACTTCCGTGTTATTTCCGTGTAATTCCCGTGTACTTTCCGTGTAATTTCTGTGTACACTTCCTTTTATTTATGACTTTTTAAATGATAGCATTACTTGTTTTTTCGCTTTCTTAGTTATTTAACTGCGTTTTAAAATTTGTATTTGAGTTCAAATCACCTAGGAACAAAAAAGCACCAGGAGAAATAAGATTCCTAGAATTTGATAACTTTGTATCTTAAAGTATGGCAGCCCTAAGTGGCATATATTTTCTGGTAGCCAAAAAATTCCTAGCTACTGTAAACTTACCAGCTCTGTTGCAAAATTTGCGTGACGAAAGGTTCCCCAATTTATACTAATTGGGTTTCTTGAATCCGTTTCGACTAAATTTCATTGAAACAGTATAATTTATTGTTATCCATCGGAAGCCGATTCCTAACGATTCTTAACTCTCCCATGAAAAAGATCGATAACGGAGAAATATATATTTCTTTGGAAACGATCTTGATTCTTTGATAGGTATTTTAGGTAAGCTACCGTTCCAAATACTTAATTTTCTTCACGGGTTTCTACTGTCCTTTATTTATCGCATATTCACCATCTATTTCTTGGGAATAAAATAAATTCATTCATGCTAAAAGTTACCTGTCCAAAAATGAATAAAAAAGATAAGGTATAACTCCGTCTGATCGTTGGAAGTCGAAGATGAACATGTCAAAATATGTGACAATATAATTTTCAAGATTATATTTCAGTATACCCATTACTTGTTCAAACATGAGAAACTTCGACAAATCTCAAGTTTATGCAGTTTCTTTAATCTAATCTTTAATAAATCTGCCGATGCTCATCAATTACCTGGCGAAGGTACGATTTTGCTTTATTCAGAAGGTGATGACTTGCAAAACTGGATTTAGGCGCCAGTCTATAAGTTAAAGAAATAGAATCGTGCTGAATGGTCACTCAAGATAAATAGGGACGAATTTCACAGATAAAAACTGTTTGACTTCTGTCATTGACAAAAAGGAATGAAACGGGTTTGTTAACACCTGAAAAATTACAAAGCACCCAACGAGACATCAAGCTACCTGCCAATACTGTAGATAGGCATCAACCGAATACCTAACTATTATTAAAATCATATTTTTCCTAGTCCTATCCGCACAGGTAAATTCGGAAAATACAAAATTACCACGAAAAGTGCTGAAGTTTCGTCGACGTACTATAATTACGTAACAAAAGACGTCTTGACTTCTGTTTACAGGGTGCCGATGCTGATGTAAAAGAATGTTCGCCTGAGAAGTCCATCATTCAATCAGTCAAGGAAATCTGAAGAGGGAGGTAGATGCGAAATTATAGGCTAAAGGTACCACTTGAGGGAACTAAATTCTTCAATCCTTGAATTATGTACGTGGCTGCGATTCAGCCGATCTCGGAGTAACTGTTTGCCATTGTCAATCATTTGATGAATTTAATTTCACATTTCACTCTAATTAAATTTTTGCAGACGGACACGGACTAGTTTTATTTATAGCACTACCAGTCGAGCTGATGACAACTATACAACGCAGATGATATTGTAAATCTTTACGCAACCGGATTGCACATGGAGAATCATAAATCAAACTTAACTCGCTAATAGTGACGTGCCAAAATGTCGTTGGTGTCTCCTTTGCTCGTCGGAAATATTCCTTCTTAGTCCTATCGATATCTCATTACCTCGCCATTAATCATCCGAACGTGCGACTGTTGCAAACTGGCCAAGTTTTACCTGACTAACGACGAACAATATATGCAAAAACATGTTTTTTTTAAATATAAAGAGCGGATAATAATTTGACTGACGCATTAAAAAAATTGTAAAGAAGAAAATCTGTGAAATAATGCACAATAGGCCACCCCAGTAGGATTTACAGATCATGACAAAGCAACCTGCCGGCTGTAATTTAAGAAGGACCTCTTGTCAATTACCGTGGAACTTGTGGAGCTTGTGCATTTTTCTAGCATTAGTTTTACCGACTTAATTCCGCGCCCTATATTTGCTAGCAGACTACTAGACTATACCAGTTGTTGCATAAGTTTTCAGTTGTTCCGGTTTTCAATCGAGTGTTAAATGACAGCTGATTGTGCAGTGATTTTTACTTTACATACTAAGAAAACGTCTCCTCAAAAGTAGCATCACTACAGTTAATACAGATATTTTTCGATTTACTCTACAGGCTAGTTTTTAAAGAAATAAATTTTAGATTTATAATTGTTTAGAAAAAAAAACCCGCCATTTTTTAGTTCGCTATATATAGGTAGTATAATTCGTATCTTCTCTTTGTGTTGGGTTTAACAAGCAAGTTTTCCCTAAAGCGTACATATGTATATGGACCGTTTATTACCATTACCGTTTATTTTTATTTATTACCGTTTGTTATACTTATAAAATAAGCCAAAATTCAAGCTTTAAGGTAACAAAAGTATCAATAACTTCGACGTAAAAAAGGTTTATATTTTTTTTCTAAAGGATAACATTATTGAAATAATTATATAATTTAAAAGTTATCAATTTTTTCGATAAAATGAATAGAAAGTGGCTAGTTAGTTGTCTGTACCCGGCGTTGCCCGGACTTTAGGTAAGTGAGTGTCGTTTTCAATTATTCTTATATGTTATTCTCTTTACATCCCACACCTATGGGTGCTAGGCTAGGGTGTCCTACCCCAATAGTATCTAACGGCATCGGCAGCGTCAGTAAACGCGAAAATTATGGTGTCGGAGAGGAAGTGCAATTTACATCTTCAAAAATAACCTTGTAAAATCTAAACTATACATCCAAATATGCTAGTAAATAATAAATGTTATGCCGGATTTTTTTGTAGAATTATTTAGGACGCATATCACCGGTTTTAATAAACAAAAGGATTCAATTGCTAAACTTCGGGAAAATATAAACAAAGAATTTAAATATAATAAAAATTTAAATTGAGTATTCGATATTTTCAGTTCAATGTCGATTTTAAATAGTTTAAATGATTTTCTTGAAAATTACGCTGTCGTTCCTTTTCAGTTTGATTGGAAGAAGGTTCCACAGTCCAATGGATTGAACGAAAAACTGGGATTCGCTAGGTTGAGAGGAATAACGCGGAATAAAATCGTTCTCCATCAGGCCCGGAGATCTAGAAATATACATATGTATATTATCCGCTTAAAGATTATAGTTGCAGTACCGTTTAACTGGTGGAAGATCATTAATAAACATTGACAATAAAAGAGGGCCGATAATAATAAGATAATCGGTTGCCTTTTCATTGCAAATAACTTTAGTTTACGTCCTAGAACATAACAATATTAAATGGCAGTGTCTATTTACCACCCTCAAATGGTCATGTAAATGTACCGCAAATTATTATTAGACTTTCAGGAAGGAAGAGGTGTATTAAACAGGCTTTTTTTCGTTTTTAGGAACATTTAATCTTATATCGTCAGTAATTTTGAGCAGTTGTGCTTAGTTAGTAGGCCTGACTGAAAATCTGACAAAAGATTGCTGCTTTATAGATTGTGCATAACGTGCGAAAGAAGTACTTTTTCAAAAGCTTTTGAAAGAAATGCTAGGATAGAAATCGTATTATATTCCACAGGATATGTAAACTTCTTAGGGGTAGGCAAAATTATTGAAATCGTGCATATCAATGTAATGCTGATATAACTATAATATTGTTAATTAATGTGCAGAATAGGAAGGATAATTGGAAGAAGCAGGTTCTATAAACTTTGGATGCAGGGCATTCAGTTCAATTGCATTAGATTTTATAGACATCATCGCAGATCAGACGTCAATATCGAAAACTTGAATAAACGAAAACGCTTTGAATGAGTTAAGACCTTTAAATGCATTATCAAGATTTGTATATGAATTATCATCAAGAGATCCGTAAAAATCCTAATCAAACAATTTGTCTTATCTATACCAATATTAACAAATTATTCCACAAATTTAAAGGATTAAATTTAGAATCAGATCTTGGTTCCTAGAGTGAACTATTTCCCTATTTGCACAGGGTGAATTCAGAAGGAGTATTTCGTACATCTCTATAGAAAACACAAGCCAAGCGACCAAAAATATATGGTAAGCCCAGTTAAGAATTAATATCGAATACTAAAATAATCCCGATTACGAACATATTTTATTATGCAGAAAAATAGATTTCTTATAACGCAAATTTTTACTTTTTGTAGAATAACTAAAAAATTTTATTCGCGAATCAAATAAATTCTTTAACTATAAAAAGTACGCGTTTATTTCTTCAAATAAGAATACATTTGACTCCCTCCATCACTCCGGTTCGGTATAGTAATTTTCACAGTATTGTCGCCATAATTTTTTCTATTCGGGTCATTCCGTGTCAAATCGGTTTAATTAGTGATTATTTTATAACGATTCTTGTAGATAGTAAAAAGTTCGGTCGGGTTTTGAGAAATGGGAGGGGGGGGGGCAATTGCCCCCATTGTCCTCCCTCTGGATCCGCGCCTGGTCAAACCTGATCAAAACATTAGTATTTCCGCACATCTACTGGCGGGAAAATATTCAGTAAGATAAATCGATAGAATTTCTGGGATTTTCTCATTTAGTTCTAGTAGGTTTTTGGAAAAAAAATATCGCCTCATTTCACACAGAGTGAAAAAGCTTTGGCACAACAGCAAATCAATCCTCCGTGCGTTATATAGATTTCACTAGAATTGCTAATGAATGTGAAGAAAAAATTATTTACTGCAGAATGCCTCAACAAAAAAGATAAAACTGGTGTACAGATAGAGGTATGAAAATAGCGTAAAATTGCTTTTCGTCGGATAGAGTTGTTTGATTATTTGAGCAAATCCTCAACAATTTATAAAAATAATAGCAGGTATGCGGGTGTTTCACAAAAGGTGTATCAAAATAAGTGGAGTGATAAATATCATCTAGCCAAAAAAACATATTATCCCAGGGGGACTTGCAGGCTGACTCATAAATTTGCAATTGACATGGTATTCGCATCACTATTTAATTGTTATCTTCTGATCTACTCAACGCAGCGACATCAAAAAAACGTAAAAGAACTACTATACTATGACCTTGCCGAAATTGTCAATAATGTTGATCTAACTCCTACAATTGCAGGCACAGTCACTTCCAGAAATGATAAAAATGTTTTGCGATTAACTAAAATTCATCAAATCAAATTGTCTCCGAAATTCATGTTATGTAAATTGTCCATCTTATTCAATTTTAGGGATGGATATCGAACTGAGAAAATCGATCTCCAATTTTTTTCCGATTTTGTAGATCGATTAATTGCTTTAAAAAGATCGAACAGATCTATTCAAGTTATTTTGACACTTTAATTTATTTCAACATTTTGAAGTTACAAATAATTAAAACTGTTTCCATATAAAAATATAGGGCCATTATAATAAATAATAGAATACAGCCTTTGTATCTTACAAATCTGGACTAAGCAACAATGGGTATTTTACAAATGTTGCTTATTTATTCGAAAAAAACGTTAAAATCGAGGTTTTATTCAAAATACACTATTAGTGGTTCAATGCCTAAAAGAAACAATTTCAAATAGAATGATCAAAGCTATAGTTTGTTTCTGAATCATTTGCAGCAAATTTGAAAACGTTATTTCGAGAAGAACGCTTTGAAATTTCATCAGTCAGTTATTTAATGCTCAAAATAAACAGAGGTGGTATGCTGAAAAGTTTTAGTTTTTTATGTCGAATTTCGCAAAATCCTTTTATGAATACCCCTTTAAAGGATATATATCATCATATAAATACCCCTTTAAAGGAACACAACTAAAAATTTACACGTTAAAAGTAAAAAAAAGAACACCTTTTGTGTTGCGCAATTTGTAAACTCAAAAATTTCGTGAGAAAAACCCAAACGCATTCTCCCTCTCCTCAGCCTAACTTTCCCTATTAGTCGTAAAATGTCCCAAAAACATTCCAGGAATATTTTTAAGAAACGTCCCTATGCCTAAGGCATACAAACGCCTCCAGAAAATTTTACTAGTATGTACCAGAAACATTCTTCTAAATATTTTGTGAAGGTTTCTGGCCTCGGAATTGGAATGTTTCTGGGAGATTTTGTGCTATTATGGTTTGTTCCAAAACAAGCCAGAATTTTGAACTTTAGTAGTAACATTATTTTGTGTCGCGCATTTGCTCATTGTCAACCCTAAAATTAAACTCATTAAACTCATAGAACAATCATAAGAAGTTAGCTGCTAACTTAAACCTGATATTCTTTGTTCATGTTCTTTATCTATTTATCTTTATTATGTTCTTTGTCTATTTAAATCAAACATGTTATTCAAAAACTGTATTATATTATCCACTAGTATACTATTAAAAAGAAAGTCATTGTAAAAGATGAGATTTGGATAGCCTGCTCCTTTGAGTTGAAAATTTTCCTAAAAGTCCGATAGGTGCTCCCGATAGTTGCTATAATCCTTTGAAATTGACTACACCCTAAAAACAATTTGCATGAAATCTGAAAATCGCACATTCCAAAATAAATTATTTCTGATTCGCCTTTAAATAACATTTCCTTCTCGTTGGAATCGCCAAGCGGGAAAAAAAACACAACAAGCAACCCATGACAATCATGCAAAATCAAGTCATTGAATTACACAGATTACACTAAAATATTATAACGGTCACAAATGCATTCATCTAATATCTAGGATTCACGAAATTTTACATCTGTATTATTATTACACGAATTAAAGATAAAAGGCGAGAAAATTGATTTTGTTCATTTGAAGGATGTCGTAAATCGGAACTAAAAATATATCGATTCAAGCTAAATCGGTTCCGCGTAAAATCGATTCGAAAATCGGCTGATCGAAGACTCAAAGATCGATCTGTCGAGATCGAATCTAAAATCGTCCATCCATATTCTCCCTTCTTCTGAAATGCGACGTAGAGAATATGGCTTTTCTCGGCCAAGTTCTGCAGAAGAATGAATCGCAGTTCACCACAGATGGTATCACAAAAAAATCCATAACCTCCATCCTTGATAGGATACTGACCTACAGCAGACAAGGGTGACCTCATTCAAGCCCAAGTTCTATGCTAATGTTTGGTCTGTCATCATCGTCATCCAATTAATAGGATCCTTTATTTTATCGCAAGTGCTTAATAGCCAAATTTCTGCAGAGTTTTTGGAGAATACCCTGCCAGAACTAATAGATGACATTTCTCTTGATAATCTCGGGGTACTGTTGTATCAACACGATGGAGCCTCAGCGCATACTGCTTACATTAAGAAGGCAATATCAAATGCTGACCGCTGAAGGAGTTTATTGGCATTTATCAAAAGTGGCGGAGGACATTTCGAACAGCTTTTGTAACGTAATAACAATATTATAATATGTTTCGAATTCAATAAAATGCATTTTATGATTTTTATAAATTACCCAAAAAGTTTCTACGAGTAAATTTCTACATCTTTTCTCTACCTGGACATGTTGCCCTTTTTGGAAAAGTAATAAAAATAAAAATTAAATATATTAAGGGGGAAATCACAGTAGCACACAAAAAAATAGGCATATTTTCGGGAATTAATTTTGGCTGAATAAAAGTATCAATCGAAAATCTGTGAAGTAGGTTTTATAGCAATACTAAAAAAGTAAAAAATGTAATTTTTTCAATAAAAAATATTTAAAAATGGCGGCTGCGCAGCATATGCCCCAAGGCGCCTATTTTTGAAAGCGTGTCGATGGCCGAAGACGTAGACTCCTTAATTTTTGACCTGGAAGAAAAAACCAAAATTTTTTAGTTTTCATATAACAATATATAACGATGTATTGATTTTTCACAAAATGGTGCATGTTTGAAAATAAAGTTAAATTTTTAACAAACAAAACCCCATCAAATCTTCGATAAAAAAAACTAAGCCATATAAAATAAAAAATCCTACGTAGCTCCGTGGAGAAAGATATTTCGAAGCTACTGTCAAAATTTCAAGTCGATCGGTAAAAATTTGCTCGAGTTATGTCTTCGGCGAGCTCAAAAAAAGTGGTTTCGAGAAAAACGCGTTTAACGTTTTAAGTACTGAGAAACCATATGAAAATTTCATATACCTCTAATCTGCAATGCCTGCACCATACAGTTGACCTTCTAAATCTACCTCCAACTCTTGGTATATTATTTTTAAGACCCTAAAGCACCTTTTAGGCGAAAAAATTTTTTTTCGAAAAATTGAAAATTTTACTGTGATTTCCCCCCTTAATTATATGTATTTCCGAAAAAAATTCGGAGAATACTTCGGTTTGCTTCTTCCACTAGTGATTTAAAGTTAAACTCCTCCGGCGGTGCCTCGCTCTCGTGTTCTATGTAGTAGGCCGATGCTATGAGCAAATGTGGTCTCTCTTCTCCAGTCTCTTGTTTGTCTACAACCTCAAGGGAGGCGCTCTCTATTAGGTCTTTAAAGGCTTTGACTGCCTTATTACACTAGTGCAGCGTAAACTGGTCGTTACTCTTGCTAATTTTCACGTCATTGACCAGCTTGCTCCATCAAATGACAGCATCGGCTGGCTCATGTTCTTTTCCAAGTCCAGCAACTTCATCCATCTCTCCATGAACGTTGCGATTGGGATCGCTCCGATCAATGAGAAGCACTATCGATTTATTCTTGGCCACCTCGCTTGCCAGTGTAATGCATATTTAGCATCATTTAAACATAATCTAAAAATAAACCAAGCAAAAAATCATTGTATCGTAATTGCAAACACTTTTTCTTAATCATCTTATCTACTCGAACTTCTTCCGATTTTACTTACTGCACATGTAAACTGATACCTTTGTGCACGCGACTAAAATAATTTAGATCAATGAAAGACAGTCATGACCCATAATTTATGGTAGTTAACGTTTACATATGAATAATTGCACATACGTCAACACATCTTTTGTATTGGCAAACTACACTCCTCGAAGTAATAATAAGACCACAAATTAAAATTAATTTTTTTGGCGTGCATATGGGCAACTGTTGTGTAGTGTACACAAATATAAAATACAAGAACCTAACTGCACTTATAACGGCATTGTTTACAAGCTCCTCTGTTTTACTTGGTTTTGCGCAACGAAATTTGATGTATTCGAAGTATTGACCACAGGCGTTGACTTTTATTTTCAAAAGTATTTCATGGTGTAAATAAGTTTTTTTTTGTTTTTATTATTGTAAAAGGAAAAACAATAAAATAATTTTATTTAAATCAAGTTACACTCAATTAAACAATTTAAGGCAGGAATACTTAAAACTATGGGCCGTGGAAAGCAATTAGCCGAAGAGGAGAAAGGAAAAATACTAGCGCATTGAGAAAATGAATTGACTACCAGGGATATTGCATCTCGAAAATTACGGAAAGAAAAAAATTTGCGGCACAAAATCAAAACTGATTCCAAGAGACATTAGGGAAATAAAACGGGAATCAATAAGTCCAGCAGATATAATACGTCAGCTCAATCTAAATGTCACTGTGCGGTGGATACAACAGATTTTAAGAGATGATAGCAACATTCAATATGTGAACCCAGGCTATCGCAAAAACACAAAAAAGCTAGATTAGGGTTTTATCATTACTTCGTGGAGTGTATGCCGATTGCATGTAACTTCTTTCTTATTATGTGCCATCAGAATTTTGTTATCAATGGATTTAATAGTTTAGTTGAGTAACCTAGAATTAAGTTGTGAATTTGTATATAAACAGAACCTAGGATAAAATAAAGGCTTTTCCGAGTCACGAAGTGGTTTTACCTTGACAGGAAACCCTTTGGTAAGAAGGCAGTTCAAGTTAATATTCAACGCCATTAATTAACTCTGGTACTCTGGCCAATAGGCTTAGCTCCCGCAAGCTATTATAATTTCAGAAAGACCCTTTACAAAGTAGACGTTCGTATCATCGATCATTGCTGGGTTATATGCTGAAGCAAATCAAATATTACATGTCGATCCTGCAACCCAGAACCTGCAATGAAGACGGAGTTGGATCAATGCGTTGAGCGACAAGACCAACATGCCGTGGGTCCCGGGTTCGAGCCCAGATGACCGTGAGCTTTTATTAAGAAATTAAAATAATCCACTCCGTCTCTGGGCTGTTGTCTAGCTCGCAGCAATGCAAACAAGACTCAAGTTTCCTCACTTCCCTTACCCTAATTCCCTTCCGGCCAAAACCATGCTAACGCATCAAAGGGTTGTCCCCTAGGATTTGGCCACATCGTATAAAAAAAAAAATAAAAAAAAATAAAAAAAAAAAATTGCGGTACTAACTGAACCAGAACCACGTTTGCTTCAGCGCATTATTCCGTATCTCAAAGTGATCAAATTTCCAGGCATATTTGGTCGATATGGCTTCAAAAGACATCCAACATTATTTCCTCTCGATATCTTTAAATTCAGTGCAAAACTGCCTGCAATGCTTCCTTGATCGAGCGTAAACGTAGGAATTGTCGTAGTGATTGTAACTCTGAAGAACTTGAATATATCCCGAGATTATAACATTTCCCCGGATCGTGTGTGCAAGGCACTTGATTGGCTTATTGCAAATAACTGTAATGTGAGACTCCTTTGTAACATTAAAAATTCAGTCAGCGCCATCTCTGAGACTGATAGTACAGTACATTCCTTCACTCTTTACTAGTAAACGCACCTTCAGGGAAAATGAACGCTCCTTGTTCTTCAACTTCCACGGTTGGCACTCCTGCGTCCGCCACCATACTAGAATGACACTTCCGCCAAGTAGGAGACCATTTCTTTAAATCTGTGACTGTGAATATAAATATTTTTCGCACTTATCTGAACCATTCAGGTTCATTCATATTTATAGCTAATCAAAGCAGAGAATTATCACTTCGGAAAACGCAGTTTCAACTCAAAATTAGAGTGGAACCTGCAAAACCAAAAATCAAAGGAGATCTTTTCATGGAAAGCCGAGAGCAGGGCATATACGCCTGCACCCACGTACTCACTTACTTCGGGCTGTTGAATTCCAACCAACCTAGCGGCACCCTGCAAACATCCTTTACAGTAGAACCATATTAGGACTAAACGGTAATTATTTGTATTTCAAGGAAATAGGCAAAAGACATCCAGCCTAAAGTTTAAAATTAAATTTTTTAGCTCTTTGCTACAGCCGCTGAAACATATTTGCGCCAAGCTGTTGGGTCAGCTCAATTGACGGCTGTCTTAAGGCCCACCTAACCCCAAAAAGAAGTAGGTCGCAGGGACACAGACTAAAAGGAAAAGAAAGGAGGTAAATAAACGTGCCCGAAGCTCCACGTAGAACGAGATATATTCAGCTGACAGGAGACCAAAAGAAAAAAAAAAAGAAGCCTGCACACCTCGGCATATGTACTGACAAAATCGCACAGTTGTAAGTAGCTTTACTTATTGTGAATTGGCTCTATACAAGTGTCATACGGCCTATACTCATGTATGGGGTGATTGACTGGTGGCCGGCACTAAATATAGCAACCCATCTCAAAGCAATGGACAAAGTTCAGAGGATGGCAGCACTGCTGATAACAGGTGTCCTGAG
The DNA here is from genome assembly GCA_964036015.1 of Leptarthrus brevirostris. Classification (NCBI taxonomy): domain Eukaryota; kingdom Metazoa; phylum Arthropoda; class Insecta; order Diptera; family Asilidae; genus Leptarthrus; species Leptarthrus brevirostris. The sequence continues at coordinate 68,547,125 of OZ038372.1, read as the reverse complement.
AACCACACCTTCCAAAGCCCTGAACACTATTCTCCACCTTCTAGCGTTGCATCTCTTTGGTAAGCAAACCGCATCGTCAGCCGCCATTAGGCTTAACTCAATCCAGACCTGGAAGCGAACTGATTCCGGTCACTTCAAAATATTGCACAATAGAACTGTCAGCAATATCGACTACACCTCGCCCAAGCCTTTCTTTGCAGCAAAATTCGATTCCTTCTTTCCCACCAGATCGGAGTGGGAGAAAGGTCCTCCCCAATGGGAGAACTCAGTGCATCTCTACACTGACGGCTCCAAATTGGATGGCAAAGTGGGTGAAGGAATATTCTCGGAGCACTTGAACCTTGATGTCTCATTTCGCTTGCCTGACTACTGCAGCGTGTTTCAAGCAGAAATCATGGCTATAAAAGTAGCTGCGGACCGCCTGAATCAACTAGCGCTACCTACAGGAAATGTATGTATTTTCACAGATAGTCAGGCTGCTATTAAATCCCTTTCGGGAGTATACACAACCTCCAAGACGGTCATAATATGTCGCTCAACACTAAATGACATAGCTGAGCACCTGAAAGTACGGCTCATCTGGGTGCCTGGACATAGTGATATTCCGGGCAATTGCAGAGCCGACGAACTAGCTAGAATCGGTACCACACGTCCTGATTCGGACATTAACCACCAGCCGGGTAAACCGCTAGCTACATGCAAAATGGAGCTCTCACAGGAGGTTCTCAAGATTGCTAATAATAACTGGCAAGAAGAACACACCTGCCTGATTACCCGACAGATATGGCCAAAGCTTGACCGGACGCAAAAAAATTAGCACTACAGTAGCCGTAATCACGGGTCACTGCCTCATAGGTAGACACGCCGATAGGCTGGGCGTGCCCTCTGTAGGAGTTGCCACGACGAGGAGGAAGAGGAAACCATAATTCACCTCCTCCGGCTTTTGGGCTCCCCCTACTTCAAAGAGCTAACCGAGCTAGGCTCCATAGATGTCAAAAACCTGACTCGATTTATCGGGAGTTCAAAATGGTTCCCGACGACGAACTAAGGATGAACATCCTTAACAACCCAGTCAAAATAATTTTGACTTCCCGTGAACTAGTTCCACTAGATACAAAAACTGGTTCGGTGCACAGGGGACAGAATGTTAACCCTCCTATTCCTTAGGTAATTTTATGGGGTTGTAAATTTCAAGCCTCAACGTGGTAGCACAAAGGGCCTCTAAGGCCTAAGTGTGTCTTCTTAGGCAGCCACTTTAACCTAACCTAACCTAGCTTTAATTATCCAGGGCTGAACGTAGTGGCTTTACCCAAAATTATTATATCAAAACGCCAGGTTATCGTCAGAAATTTATTGCTATACGCATTTAATAAATTAATTAATAGTAGCGACAAAGTATAATTGTTTGTGAAATTGATTTATTTTACAATTTTACGAGTGTTTTGAAAATCACCTAGATATATTACTTGAATTTCAATGTGATGAATTAGGTTGTTATATTTAGAAGTGCTGTCGGAAGTGCAGATAGGCAGTTCTGGTGCCTTTAAGGAAACCATGTTTTAGTTTAAAATTGTTGTTTACGCATTAGATAATCTGCAAATTAGTTGAACGAAATGTAAGATAATTTCGGGAATTCATTTAGAGTATTAAATTATCCTAGTATAATGAATCGGTTAGACAAAGGATTGTTAATTGTATCAAATCAAAGCTTACATCAGACAAGTAGGGCACATGAGAAATTTTCATGTTCATTCTTAAAGTTTGTAAAAGTTACAGCGCATGTTATGAAACTAATTTTGAATTATATCCCTTTAGCTACAATAAGATCTCTTTCATCAACGAATTCATAGAAGTTGCTCTCTAAGACCCTTAACTTCGGTCTATTTCATTTTCGTAGTCTTTAACTGCTTTCTTAGTCTGATGTATGAAACATTTAAATTCATTGAATTTCCATTAATAGGACTGTATTTTATTTTTTTTGCTGAAGAACGATTTAGGTAACGATAGCTCAGATAAGTTAGTTGCAATTATTGTTCTTGTAGAAGCAAATCTAATACTACCATTTTCGAACCGCTTTAGATATACGTTATATGTATTCTCGATAGTTTAAGGCCAGGTAAATTTGTCAGTTAAATACCGCTCAACTAACGTCATGATGGCTAAAGCTTTCACTCGTATGGTTATTCATTGATAAGAATCTAGCTATCTTGTGCACAAACTAACCAAGACTTGGTTAGATTCTTTTACTTTAAAATAAAACATTAAAATTAAAAAAGGGCGCCATGTAATTTTTGTGAGGGTTATAAACCAAAAGCAGAAATTCAATAATCACAAATTAATTGAGATAAATATACAATATAATTTTTCTGTACATATTCCGTACCACGGGCAAGAATTAATTATTGCAAATATAAAACCAATGTAACGCGTTAATATCAAAATGTACCGCATCGGCCAACCATGTTTTCAACAAAACAGACCAAATGCAAATTAATTATTAATAAAATTAGAACTTATCTTGCAAATTGGATCCACTATTCACCGGCATTTTCCTTGTGTATCTGCGATTATCTCCTCGAACCAAAATTAATTTTTCCCGGGTTGACTACAACAAAATGTCTTCTTTTCTCCAAAATGAAATTGTAACTTTTTTTTGTACATTATCGTCACAGCAACTAATTAAAACCAACTGATCCAGAAAGAATATAGAAGAGAAGAGAGTTGTCTTGTGCACCGTCTTATATAGTTTTGGTAGACTCCGTGACTATAGACACTCTGAACTCCGAACAAAGTTTTGGATGAGTCTTAGACCATTCGACCACTTCCGGAAATTAATAAAATGATTTTATTTTATATTCGTGTTAATACCTTTTTATGCTTTTTATAATAAAATATCAAGGGTTGAATTCACGAATCTTTACAAAAGTGAAGTTTTGGGTCTTCACTCAAGGTGTCTGTCACATTATCCACATGAAAAATTTCAAAGACTTATAAAACTGAATTCATGAAATAATATATTTAGTGGTGGCGATAAACATTTTCATATACTTTCGTGTATTTTAAGTGACAATTGGCAATGCTTCCAAAATACAATTTAATTAGAAATATTTACAAAATAACAATTCAATAAGAGATTTTTACAAAATAACAATTCAACAAGAGATTTTTTCCTTCTTCGATTCAAATTTCCAACGGTGCATTTCCTCGAGTTATCAACTAATATTGCGTTATGAACTCGTGACAGATATCGTCAATCAGTCATCTCATTTATCGGCTAAAAATTAATCCTGAAAAGAACAGTTTCGGCAGCATTAACGGTTCAGGTATGCTACACACATATGAAGAAACAACACTAAACGATTTAATTTTAGGATCGTAACAAGCTGAAGAAAGCCACTCGGGTTGGGAACGTAGACTTTGAATGCATTCCTCTGGGTCCTTCAAATTCTGTCATAGTTGAGTAATCTCGTCGTCCTCAGCATGAACCGTTGGATTGTTAATCTGATTGCTAATGTGACATTCTCGAAATTCTTGCTCCTTCATAGATTCTCGTCTTTCTTCGGTGGAGTTTCCAGTGACTTCTCGAAATCTCCCAACTGTTCATCCACAGCCAGCAGTTTCCTCTTTCCTTTGCTCGATGTCGGTAAAAATGTCAGTCTTTGTACATGTTCAACCTTCTAGTCTGGTGATATATTCCCATTATTCATATGTCCAAGTCGCCCTTGTACTCTGCATTTCCAAGACGTTCTTGACTTATTTTTATTTTGCAACTTGTCTCTCTTCTTCCGTGCCTGTTAATTAGGCGATCGCCATTGACGTGATCGAGTTTCTCTCGAAACACCTCTATTGCTTCGGGTACCTTTCGTTAGCGGCCAGTAACCATGGATCTTCACGTTACAAGCATTATGTATATGACCATCGTCATGGCATGACCAGCATCTACATCTGCGACGGGGCCACCGTAGCTTCAATGCTGTCTGTACCTTTTCTTAATCCAAATTCATCTCGTTCCGTTTTGCTGTACTTTTCAAAACAAGTCTTCCTGGTTCCATATCCCGGAAGGGTTGCTCTTCTCTGCTTCCACCAATCTCGTCGGAGATGACCTCTCTGGCTGCATGCCCAACATCTTAGACGACCACGATTGACCTAGTTATTTATTCGGTAACAAATATCTTCTATTTCAGTGTCATATCTTAGGCACACGGTACTTCTTAAGGCTTGTTTGGCTACCTCACATGCCCTACTGCTTGCTGTAGGTCACGATCAGTAAGTGTAGGACAGAAGTCTCGAGACTTCGTTGACATATACGCAGGGTTGAACCTAGGTTGAACCTGGGTTCAACTCCGCTTAGCAAGCTGGGTCGAGTTCAAATGACAGCTGTGATTGCCGTATGGACGCGGGTTGAGTAGTCGAGTTTGGAACGGAATTTTGTTTGCTGTGTTTTTGGGTTAAAATATTTTTTTTTGGTATTCTGTTTTTCGTGCTGCGATTTAAGAAATGGCCAGAGAAACATTTGGGATATTAATTATTAATAGGCGATATTAATTGTCTTTGGATTAAATTTAAATAACTCGCTCAAGCATTTACAATAATATCGTAATTATCACTGATGATTTTTACATAAAATATTTCGATAAAATCACACAAAAATAAACTCAAAGTTTTAAAGGTTACTTTCGTGTGTCACTTCAACTATATTTCAACTAGAACTCAACTCGATCTTTCAACCCTGCGTTGCCATATACGCGGGTCGAAAACTCAACCCAATCTCGACTCAATCTTTCAACCATGCATGTATACGTGGTAATAATCTTGGCTAAACGTGGGATAAGACAAATGTGTGAGCCTTTCTCTATCCCCACAGAACTAATAAAACACAGAACTGTTGCAACGTCTATCCAGGCTTCTGTGTTTAACTTGGGTTCCCATACCATAATTCTTAGGCTTGTACTAGAGATGAATAGTCGTACATTGGCTTTGCCGGTCAAGACCCGAACAGTTTTGCGGCTGCGCCTCTGAGTGCCAAAATTAAAGCTGAAGCTTTCTCTTCGTTAGTCCAAAAGTTCATTGCCGCTGCTGTTTTAAACTGAAGTCTGTATATTTGCCAGGGCGTTTGGCCAGCAAATGATGGAGGGTGAAGTCTTTTGCTTATCGTTATGTCTGTAGATAAGGTTCTAGATTGCTTCTTATCGCTTTCATATCAGCTATAATTTGTTTATTATTTGTTTGTCGGGAAATTTTTACTTCTTCTAGCCTTTTCTCTATCAAGTTTCATATCAACGGCTGATTCTAGAGACTCAAACTGTTTTGGTACAGACAGCTTTCACTTTTTCAACCGAGGCATTCAAATCCACTACTGATGACTTCTGTTCTTCCATGAATGCGTTTAACTTATTTACGGACCCTTCCATCGATGATTGCAACTCAGCTTACGACAATTTTTACTTGGAGTATTTTCATCTTTTTCTTCTATCTCGTCTTCAAAAACAAAAGTCTCTGGATCCTTTCCTTCGTGTTTCATAGCTTCTTATAGTAACGCTAACAGAGCATATTTATTTTCAATCGTAGGTTAGGAACGTTTTCTTAATTCTTCCTTCAAGTCTTGAACACGTAAATCCTTCAATTTGCGCCCCATTATCACACTTGGTTTTTCTAACTTCACTTTTTCTTAGCTCTGGTTCTTTTAACCCACTGAGGTGTATAGTCCTCAGACGTATCGTGTGTATGTATCGTTTTCCATATAAGCGGGTTACAAGCCTTCCTATCCTATCTCAGAAGCAAGGCTGTTAGGAATAACCGAGACTATATTTGTATAGCACATAGGCGCTCTCTAAGCCGAGGTGTTCTGGCTGGCGCTTAGGTTTTCATACTCCTTTCTCATCCGGGCTTGGGACCGACTACGGCGGAGTTAACTACACTTTTTAGCCTTTCTTAATTAATTTCCCTACTGACACCAATTGTAACGTAGTTGAAGAATTTTTCTGTTGCGGCAGTTGTTTTATTTTTTTCTTTCGTTTTGGTTTCTATTTTCATTTAATTATTTATTATTAGCGATTGAAGGTTTGACAAAATTTTTGGAAAGTTTGTCGTTGGGTCTAGGATTTTCGTCTTCGTCATTGGAGCTTACATCAAAATCGCTCTTAACTACAGCAGCATTGTCCTCCAATTTCTTCTTTATGTCATCCAGCAAATTTCTGAGTTTGTCTAATCGAGGCACAATATCCGAAACAAAATCTGAATCTATCCAAGACTTCCTATGACGTCTTTAATTCACTAGTCTACAAAATTTCGAAAATTTTGTACAACTGGATAATGAATAGTTGTTTCCGCAGTAACTTTTCCCGCTGAAACCTAATCAGGGCTCAGAATTGTTCTATCAAGTCTGGTTTTTTAGATATTCTAACCTAAAAGTGCTAAAAACACTATTTTTTGACATATTTAAGGTTATGTAGCACTGCGAATTTTTTCTTTATAATATAATAATAATAACTTTTTTTTTCGCTCAGATATCGCGTTTTGAAATTTTCATATTCATGAGTTTCTCGGTATACGAAAACTTTATGATAACTTGAATAAGGAGACCATATACTTTTCATATACAGTTTTTTTATAAAGAAAAAATTCGCAGTGCTACATCACCTTAAAAATGTCAAAAAACAGTGTTTTTAGCACTTTTAGGTTAGAATATCTTAAAAATCAGACTTGATAGAACAATTCTGAGCCCGGATTCGGTTTCAGCGGGAAAAGTTTCTTCGGAAACAACTATTCATCGTCCAGTTACAAAATCTTGTAGAGTAGTGTATTAATACAATTAATAACCACTTTACTGGCCACTTTTATGTTGTCTTTTCCTTCGGTATCTGTTAAGTTTAAACGATTCTGGGTTAGCATTTCGTCCAAATAATCTTTACCTTTTCATGAATCTCCTTCGTATTGCTTCCTAAAAAGAAAAGATCATTTACAAGTGCCATAGCCCAGTTAGCCAGTCCAAAAGACTGTTACCAACTAACGCCACGGGGAGGCCGAGGGTTGGACTTTGTTAGTTAAATTTCATTTACCTACCTTCAACTTTAATTACATTCAGAATGAATTTACTGATTTTATCACTTCATCGCTACATAAGTTTTGAAAGTCATCATATTTTCAATACATTTTTACTTCAAGACTTCTCAACAATATAAAATTTGTTTCATGAAACCCAGCATAACATTTAAGCCATCGAAACACTTTTATTTAATTATAAACCTCGAAAAACCACCAAAAAACAAAATTTAGAAATGTCAAACTTTGACGGAAATTGGACAGAATAAATGTGTTCGTACAAGTAGATTAGTATTACCGCACTCAATCCTCGTGTTAGCATTTAGGATTTCATAATCAGCAGCAGTACAGCACTTCACATCATTGTGCTGCTTACTATCAACATGAGCAGGTCGACTGAACTTAAGCTAATCTCTTTACTCTTGTTTTTAGTGGTAGTGACAGTGAAGTTAAGATATTACGTCAAATTTAAATATCTATTTGACTGATTCGAAGTCAATATATTTTAATTGTGTTACACTGGCACAATTATAAATTTGTATAAAATCGTGTAAGCGAGATTGTGTAAATAGGGCAGTCTGCGCCCAGCAAATTATTGTTTCTTGAACAATCATTGCGACAATATCTTACGGTTTTCAAGCAAGTCTAAAAAATATTTAGTGGAATTATTGAAGCCAAATTTACATTACTATCAGAATTGTGATTTGAACAATTCTTCCGTTCTCATCAGCTGTTTTGAAGCTGATAATAATAGCCTACAAACTCACAATTCTAGCAACAGCAAACTCGCTGCATTGAAGCAAGTCATCACAGACACCTAATAATTTTTACGTCAAAAATGATTTATTTCTTTACAGCTTACAGTTGAGGAGTCTTGAACCTCAACTTCCAGCTGAAAATCAAAAATTCACATGCTGTTCAATATTTTCACCTTTAACATTTGTAAGGTTTATGTAATTTTAAATTATAAAAATTCATTAAATTCAATTGTCGTGAGACTTAATTTAATAATTTATAATTAATTACTCATAATTATTTACCTTTTATACTTTATTATAACTTTTAGTACTCCAAATAAGTTTTCTACTTTAGTACAATACTGCCAAGCATACTGCCGACCTGGTAACACTTACCATTTTGTTGATGCCATGTGCGCTCTTATTGGTGTCTATATAAGCAGCGTCATGCTGCAGTTCTCCACTCTTTCTTGTGCTGATCGCTGGTAAGTAAACATCTCCATTTATTAACAATTCCTCTGAATATCGATCAGAGTTTATTAATGTACATTCACCTGGGTAACGACCAGGCCCTTTTTACTATTTTTTAATTTGGGTTTCGACCGAATCAACAAAACTTAATTTGGATATCGACCAAATTAATATTACTAGTCTTCTCATTTTGGTAACGACCAAATTAGCTAAATTTAATTTGGGTAGCGACCAAATTAATATTACTAATCTTCTAATTTGGGTAAAGACCAAATTAGCTAAATTTAATTTGAATATAGACTAAATTAACATTATTAATTTATGTGTTTACTTTGACCTTGGTAACGACTAGGTCAAAGACAAATCTCTCCTTGTGTGTATTGTATTGCGTATGTTATTCCTGGGTTACGACCAGGGTTACATACTAACACAGAGTACTGCATTAGTACAACAATAACGTTACTACTAGGCTAATCAAGAATATTTTCTAGTGATATTCTTCGTTCCTAACAGTAGTATAAAACAGTACTAATAATATCAACGTCCAGTACACACATTTTGGATTTCAGGTGAGTACGCAATTTTATTCGAATCTTTTATTTCAATATTCTTTATTTTTATATTTATTCCTTTTTTGAAATGTGATTTGAATTAAGTGCAAAAAATTTGTGAATTAAAACTATCCCTTTATTGAATTCTACATTGGTGCTTTGAATTATATACGAAAGTTGCTGCTATCTGTAATTTAATTTATTGAACATTATTTTTTCCCACACTTGTGTTTCGTGTTCATCCTCTACGTGACGGGTAGAACATTTTATGGTCCTTCGAGACGGATAATAGCAATTAGTGCATAATCAAGCAGTTTTTCAAACCTCCTTTTTCTGAAATAGTCTCACCTGAGTGTTATCCTTATTTTTCATTCTCGAAATGGCTCTGAAAAATCTTTTGATTAAGCAAAGCACGTCGCTGGCCTTATCTCGAAATCTATGATAAATTACAAAAAAACCGCTGTAGTTAAACGTACTAAAGGCCTTGTAACAGCTCGATTAAATGACGTAGAAAATCTTTGGAAAGAATTTGTGGTAGCTCATTACGAAATTGAAAGTGCCGCACAAGAGTTGAATTTCGAAGGACGTCAAAAATTAGAATATTTCTCAAAAGATTCATGTTCCGAAATCGAAGACAAATATTTTGATTTTGTTGGACTTTTAACTGAAACCACACAACCATTTGTCAAAATACCAGTAGTATATCATCACCTCGATCAATTTTAAAGTTGCCACGCATATCATTACCCACTTTTTGCGGGTCTTTTGAGACCTGGAGATCGTTTTATGATTGATTTGTTTCCCTCATGCATACGAATCGCTCTTTATCTCAAGAATTGCACTATTTAAAACCGAGTATAACACGTCACAGACAATTTCTAGTGACAAGCGCAAACTACGATAATGCTTGGAAAGTGTTTTTTATACGATGTGGCCAAATCCTAGGAGACAACCCTTTGATGCGTTAGCATGGCTCTGGCCGGAAGGGAATTAGGGTAACGGAAGTGAAGAAACTTCAAAGTTTTGTTTTTGTATTGCTGCGAGCTAGACAACAGCCCAGAGACGGAGTGGATTATTTTAATTTCTTAATAGAAGCTCACGGGGAGATCTGGTCTCGAACCCGGGAGCTTTGGCATGGTGGTCGTGTGGCTCAACGAATTGATCCAACTTCGTCTCCAAAGGTTTGATAACAAGCGCGTGTTAGTAAATGCTCAGCTAAAATGTTTATTCGACCAATCGGTCGTTTCTTCAGAATCTACCAAAGCAATTAAGAATTTGTTAGATCGATCTTCCGGGTGCATTTTGGAACTTGAAGCTTTGGGCGTCGCAACGAAAGAATGGGACACAACACTAATTTACATATTAGTGCAAAGTTAACCATCGTATGTAGGAGCGAGAAATTAATACATCTCCAGATCTTTCAACATTTCCAGCTTAAGATGTTCCTAGAGTCTAGATTTAGAACATTAGAAGTCATTTCAGAAACCAAACCTTTAAGGACAGACAATGTCCATCACAAAGGTAGAGCATTAAGTCATTTTTTTATCAGGTAATAAATGTAACGGCTGCAATCAAGCACACCCTCTATATAAGTGCTTTAAATTCTTAAAATCGTTTATGCAGTGATTGTCTCTCAAGTAAACACATTTTGCAACATTGCCCAAGTAAGCATGGTACACATGGAATGTGGATGTGGAAGGAGACATCATACGCTTCTTCATAGGGACAACTCAATTAGAGCTCCCTCAAAAGGGTCAAATAAAGCACAACTTTCACTGGCAAAGACCATTGAAAATGCACAATCTCTTAATAGTACCCCTACTCAAGCAGTAGAAGTCACAAATCAACCTCTTAAAACGTTCCTGTCAAATCAAATTCCTCGTGCATCTCAAGCACTGCTTTCCACTGCCCCTGTGAAGATAGCCTCCAAGGCAGGTACCATTTATACATTTCGCGCTCTCATTGATTCAGGATCGCAAGTGTCATTTATAACAGAAGCCGTAGCTCGCAAATTAAAACTTAAAGGCTTTCAAACCTAGGTTCAAGTTACTGGGTTATTAAGAACAGAGGCCGTCAAGGCCTATTCTCGAGATACAGTTAAGATTGAATCTTTGCAAGCAAATTAGAAGGCCACATACGTCACTGCATTTATTGTGCCTACAATTACTGAGATGCTATTAAATGTAAAAAATCCAAGTGATCATTGGCAGCACATTAAGGATCTCAATCTCGCAGATCCACTTTTTAACCACCGAGGAGAATTGATTTTGTTTTAGGAGCAGACATTTACAATCGAATTCTGATTGAGGGATTGCATCAGACATGCCAATAGCATAAAACAGCACATTAGGCTGGATAATTTTTGGAAAGACGTCCAAAACAAATGCATCACTTACACTAAGTGCGCATTTTAACGAAAACAACAATCCATACAGGTTGTTGCAACAGTTTTGGGACAACGAAGAAGTCTTTGTAGAACGAAAATATTCCTAAGCTGAAGCCAATAATGTAAGAGTGAGAGTGAGAAATTCTATGAATCTACTCTCACACGTGATAAATCGGGACAATATAAAGTTCACCTTCCGTTTCAAAATGAGTAGTAATGAGAGTAACGAAACTGCATCACCGAATATAAGGCCATGGGTCATATGATCCCAGTAAGGCCAGAAATGGATCATACAAAGTCATATTATTTACCACACCATGCTGTCTTGAAGGATAGTACCACCACAAAAGTTCGTGTAGTCTTCGACGCATCCGCAAATACTTCACACGGCAAGTCCTTGAACGAACAGCTTCACACATTACCAATTTTACAGGCAGAACTCTTCTCTATATTATTGAGATGGTGAAAATACAGATATGCGATGTCAGCTGACACCAAGAAAATGTATCGCATGATAAAAATTCATACTGAAGATCAAAATTATCAGCGAATTATTTGGAGAGATAGTCCTGATGAAACTGTTAAGGACTATGCATTAAACACAGTTACCTTCGATACAACCCCAGCTCTTTATCCTGCTATTAAGAGTGTAATGACACGCATTACACGCAATGGGTTGACGAGCGGTATCCTTATATTACTTAACATCACCCTGACAAATTGCTTCAGTTTAAATTGGTTACATTCCTTATCCATTAAAATGTCCTCCATTAAATTTTAAATAATCAAATAATAAGTCCCAAAGTTGCGCAGATTCTCCCTCATAGACACATATATCAACATAAAATTGTCATGTATTAGATAGCTAACTTTAATAAAGTAAGAAAGGTAGTATAGTATAACTTAAAATTAATTTAGGAATAAAATTAAACAACATGTTTAGGTCACCTAAATTGGGTTATTAGAAAGGAGAATAAGAAAATTGGTTATGTAAAATCTAGGAAATGAATTATTAAATTATAATAATAATTTTTTTTTATGTGTATATGGCTCTTTATTTGGCAACATCGTTATGAAGCGTAAAAATCCTACACAAACTAGCTACCCTGAAAATCACATAAACATTAAAAAGACACAGTAATAAGGATCAAAAAGAACATAACAAAAAATGACTCAATATACTACGTTACTGTAAATAGGGTAAATAAAAAGGAAAATTTTGAAAAGAATCCGAAACAAAACCTAGAGCTTAACCTAAAACGAACTAACAAAATAAACCGAAACCGAAAAATCAAACTAGAACATGATTGTCTGAGTGTTCCCAGAGGGTAGATGCAGCACCGAGCGAAGTTCCTACTTCGGGAACCACCTCTCCGAAGTACCGTTCGCCACTTTTCTAGTCCTCCGGGAGCACACATCCAAACATGTTCTAAACGAACGCACAAAAATTCCGAACCGATTAGAGTCCCGCGGAACCAGTCTGCAGAGTCATTGATGTCTGCAAACTGCTCCCATCATCCTCCCAGTTCTACGACTCCGACGTGAGACTTGTCCTTCCCGCAGCACTTGCAGCAATACCAAAGCGAAGAGAAGCTTCGTGGACAAGCTGCTGCAAGTCTGCGGCCTGTTATTCCCAGTGAAAGACGAGGCTTCCGTTCCGCACCGACGATAAAGGTTTCCAGGTGGAGTTGAATGTGTCGGCCTTCGTTGCCATGAACTCTTAACGTAATCGCCTCTTCAATCTGGCAATGAAGTGGTTCTTAAGTACATGTTTGTGAAACTGTGGGTTAGTGGGCTGTTGCCCAGGCTCGATCTGCATGCAGTACAGATGAATTGTCGATTTATGTCCTTGGGCCCAGTAAAAACGACGTTCTTGTAATACTGAATGTCGGGCAGATATGCTGGCACATATCGCGAACAAGATTATTAATGTCGCACAAGGTCGGGCAGCTAGTTAGCAAATAGTTATAAAACGTTATAAAACCAAATAACATGCACTTAACGGGTAGCACCACTCTAGGATTTTGAAATTTTCGAAATATTTTTTTTTCGTTTAAAGTATACTTTAGGGTCATAAAAATGATATGCAATTGTATTTATAGTCGAAAAAAGTGTTAAGTGGTTCAATTTTAAATTTTCCGGAAGCGCCTCATGCAAAGACAGCCGTTATAATCATGGGTATGCATACAAAGTTATAAAACTTTAAACGCAGTTTCTCGAAATCACTTTTTCAAAATCGGGCGGACACGCTGCTCAAAAACCGATGGATTGCTTTTAAAATTTGACTTTAACTTCACAATCCATGATTATCCAGTGAAGTACATATCCGTTTTTTGATTGATCAAAAACTTTTTTTTTAACAGACGATTTAGTGTCGATTTTTTCAAACTCGTGCCATTTTTTTGAAAATCATTTTAAAAAAAATCGTATGTACTTCACTAGTTTTGATATGTACTTTAAGAAAAAATTTACTTTTTTGTTTTAGGTGCTATGAAATTGCTTTTTTCATACCAGCAGCATTTTTCAAGTCGTATAGATGAAGACGCTAAAAAGTAAAAAATAAAATAGTTTTTTAAAAAAAATTTGAACCGACTTCAAAAAAGGGCTAAAAAGCATAAAATAATTTTTTATTTTATATCTATTACGACATTTTGAAGTCGGTGCAAATTAAACAAACAAAACAACTACCCAAACGCAATTGAAGGTAATATATAAAACGACCTGAACGTGTCAGCTCGCGGAATCATAAGGAAGGACAATTTAATACTTTTGTTGTAGTTGCAATAACTCTAGTAGTTCGATAAACGAAAGGCACGACCGTCTTCTATTAGCAACGCTGTTTTCATATCAATCCAGTTTAGATCGTTTTAGGAGAAGGTCGTAAACCATGCAAGAGGTCCTAGACTTCTCACCATGGCGACTAGTTCAGAACAACATCGTTTCCAATACGATGTAGACCCTCTCAAATATCTCATAGGGAGATTCATACTATCTACTAGTGCGATTTATACTATATGGGGCATTTCACGCGAAGCGGACAACCAACAATTTTGAAGAAGTTATGTATGACCTGTTTCAACGGCAATTAATCATATTAAGAAACTTATATAAAAATAATTAAAATAGTGATTCTTATAGGAAATTGCATGCTCTTCACAGTCGTGGTATCGAATTCGAAATTGAATTTTTTTTTCATGTAAAAAAACCAAAATTAATATTTAAAATTAAATTTTGACAAACTTCGACATGTTTAATTTTTTTTTAATAGCTCAAAAAATAACTTAAATGTATAGTAAATGCCTGTTCAGTTTCATAATGTGATCTGCATTCGAACACAGTGTGACGCGTAGTCGACGTTTGGCCAGTGCGATAGTTTTGTATGGAAACATGAAAAAATTTAAGTTTAAATTCTCTATCTCCGATACGAATGCAGATCACGTTCTAAAATTTTACACATATTATTTATGAACTATAAGCTACATTTTGAGATAAAAACAAAAATTTTTAAACATGTCGAAGTTAAGTAAAATCCGATTTGATATGAAAATTCTCTATCTCCGATACGAATGCAGATCACGTTCTAAAATTTTACACATATTATTTATGAACTATAAGCTACATTTTGAGATAAAAACAAAATAATTTTTTAACATGTCGAAGTTAAGTAAAATCCGATTTGATATGTTTACTTCCGGTTTTATATACGAAAAAAAATGTTTTTTTCAACTCTGTAATAACAGCCAAGAAAAACATTTATTTGTCTTTAAAATAACACTATTTACTTTTTTTCTATCACTTTGAATAATAGCAAATTTTTTTTTCAAAAAACCCGCTCCTCAAATTTTTTCAATTCTTTAAAGGCTTAGAAAAGGGCAATTAGGCTTCATAGAAAAAAAAATTAAAATGCACATTCATTCAGGACATATAGAAGTACAATTAAACCAAATATGAACAAAATCCAGAACCTGACATTTTTTTCGCTGTCCGCTTCGCGTGAATGCCCCATATACTACTGGGCTGTGAGTTCTCCTTGTCGCATTCTACATGACACCGAAATATTAGATTTAGCGAGGAAATATTCTACTTCACACTGTGGAAAAAATAGATAATCCTTCCTCTAAAACCTTCTTTATATGCTCATTTCGCGGGCTTGAAAGTATACTAAAAGTATAATTGACACCCCTCTATCCTCCCCGAAACTATTTTCCCTCGGTAAAGCAGGTACAATATTAACTCTTTCATTGTTCGTTCTCGCTTTAAGTTTGAAGGCGGTGATGTTTTGCTTGAAATCTCCGCCAATCTAACTGTTTACGGACACGACACTTCATAAATCAGTAACACCTTCATCTATTCGACGAAGCATACGTACTGATTCTACATCAAAAAAAGTTCCACGGTCTTGTACTAAACCAATGCGATGATAAC
Organism: Leptarthrus brevirostris; assembly: GCA_964036015.1. Taxonomy (NCBI): domain Eukaryota; kingdom Metazoa; phylum Arthropoda; class Insecta; order Diptera; family Asilidae; genus Leptarthrus; species Leptarthrus brevirostris. Next base: position 68,531,514 of record OZ038372.1, on the reverse strand, counting down.
GTCGCTCTTCCTTTTCGTTTGATAAAAGTTCACGAATCAAGTAAATACGATGATCACGTTGCTCCTTGCTTTCAACGCTCATGAATCATGCTAAGGCGACGAGAGCATTGCTCTTAACTTTCGTTTCGCGTATACATCTATTAGGCATGTATCTCTGCTTGAAGCGATTTGTGCAGTCTCCCCATATTAATTTAATCTTTAATTGAATTTCAATTTATAGTGCTTAATTTATTAATATTTTAATTAAGTATGATTAAAAATAAATAAAATGATAAGTGACACTTAAGAAGTTATAGTATGATGATAACTACAAGCAAGTTTTGAATCCTCTGGCGAAAATATGTAAATCACTAAGTTAATATGACTAATGATTTCAAAATACTATAAATTCTTTAAGTTTATATAAATTTACTCTATTGTGCAATGTTTGCTCATAATCAATTTAAAGAAATTTTATTAATAGTTTTCGCAATCTTAGAAAAGCTTCCGAAACTTTAAAATCACTTTGCTCCACCAAGCTCTTCACTTTTTCTTATAAAATTCTTCACTCCACTCTCTCATTACTTTCACATATACATGTAATTCATGTAATTATGAACACTTCCTAAGCCTAAGTTAAGATGGATTGTCGGCAAATTTTAAAAGAGGGGCTAAATATGACAATTCGAATCACACTAAAGATGTACTCTGTACCACCCGAAAATGACGAAGGAATGTTTGAACTATCTTAAGTCACAGAAAAATGAAAAATAAAAATTGGTTAAAAAGAGAAGTTGAACCGGCTTCCCAAAAAAGCGCTTAAAAGTATAAAATATTATTTTATTTATATATATTTATTAAATAGTTTTGTTTTATTAATTTGCCACCGACTTCAAAGTGTCATAATAGACATACAATAAAATATAATTTTATGCTTTTTAGTTCTTTTTTGGGAACTCGGTTCAACTTTTTTTTAAACTATTATTAATTGTTTTATCTTGTCCGTTGATGACTTTTTTATAAGGTTAACAAACACAGCGATATTCAAGTGAAAGTTGAATATGGTAGATATTCAACCAATTTTTGGTTTACACAAATCATAAAATCAGAACGAATTTCCTCGAAGACGTAACTCCGGTACACACAGAATTAACGAATTTCTTGGAAGATAGCTAACTCCTTTTCGAAACAAAATAAACATTTTTCTTGATCAGTTTGTTATTATTTCTTGTATCTTTTACCTATAAAAATTAATATCAGGGAAAAAATCCCAGGCACATTACGTGTAGTTCACACATAAAGACCCCTTGCGTTTAAGAAACCACGCATGAAAGGGTACAACAATAGTTTATTCCTATTCTCATATTTTTGCACCGGGTTTTCACTGAATTTTTTTATTCAGATTAAATTCAACCTCAAACCCGGCTCAATGTACCTTCCGTCCAACCTTTTCAAATCAATTTACGTGGAAGAATAACGACACGAGCACGTGGCGCCAACAATGGTGCACGTCCTTAATTTGTTTACAAATCACTTCAAATCTTTCAAGTGAGCTCGAATGCTCTATGATGCCCGATCACACGTCAAAATATGTTATGAACAATATGCACGTAACTTCCATTTGGTTTTAGGGGATTAAGTAATTATAGAAAAAATCAATAACTTAATTTTTTAAGAAATAAAGAAAATTACATTAGATTCACAGATTTTGTGATTTTAAAGAGTGGATAAAAACAACGAAGCAGGGTATTATATATTGTACGGTTATTTTGTTTCGTGATTCTGAATTACAGTTGATAGGTGTTAGGCGGAATAGGAGAAATAGGAATTGTAGCGAGTGCATCTGAGTCCATCATCATTGGTTGGTTGTTTGGATAGATGCGAATTTTAGTTCAGACATCTTTCGCGAAACGCAGAAAAACAAGAGTTCCCATTAAAAAGTCCGCGCTGAAATAGCCTCTGAGTATGATAGGCATGTCGTGATATTTCTCATCGGCCAGTTGTGAACTAAACTGAGAGAACTTGTTTGTTCGCTCGCAGATATATTATATGTATCTACTGAACTGAGATGTATTAAAATGAAGTTCGTTTTTAAATGGGATGTTCTGCTAAGTTCAGCTGAAGTTAGCAGAACACTTTCATGAGAAATGAATTTATAGAATCGGGACGATTCATTCAGTGAATCCGTTGCTAATTAGTTGTGCACAACATCCACCTAAAATTGGGAACCACCCCATGAACACGGGTTGTTTTTACCGTATTGAAAAAATGACTGAAAGAGCAATTCCTGCAAGTTGTATATTTATGTGTTCCTTTTTTAACCGACTTCCCAAAAACAAAGAGGTTCTAAGTTCGACGCGTATTTTGTTTTTATGTCTGACCGGGCATAACTTTGTAACGCGTCGACCGATTTTGATGATTCTTTTTTTGTTGGGTAGAGTATATTCACCAATTGGTACCATGTCAAAAAACTTGTTTGGTAGGGTGGGGGTGGGGGTGAAACCTAACTTTGTAACGCGTGGTCCGATTTGGATAGTTCTTTTTTTGTTTCACAGAGTATGATCCCCCATTGCTAATAGGAGAATAATTTGGTTGTAGGGTGAAAGGTGGGGTGGGGGGAGAGGTAGTCTAACTTCGTAACGCGTCAACCGATTTGGATAATTCTTTTTCTATTAGGTAGAATATGATCCTTGGTTGATACTACGAGAAAACAATTGTTGTGGGGTGCGTGGAGGGAGGGACCGATTTGGAAGGTTCGTTTGCTGTTGTATATAGTGTGGTCCCCCATTGCTAATAGAATAATAATTTGGCCCATGGTCGTGGACCGATTTAGATAATCCCTTTTCTTTGGGGTAGAGTATGCTCCCTATTTGATAACACGAGAAAAAAATTGTTGATTTGGTTGGGTTGGGAGAAGGGGGGTGGAACCTAACTTTGTAACGCGTGGTTCGATTTAGATGGTTCTTTTGCTGTTTTATTGCTAATAGGAGAATAATTTGGTCCTATGGTGGTGGGGGAGGGGTAGTAACTTCGTAACGCGTGGACCGATTTCGATGATTCCTTTTATGTTCGGTAGAGTATGTTCCTTATACCATGAGAAAAAAAGTTTAGTTGAATGGCGGTGAGGTAGGGGGTTAAAATTAACTTTAACGCGTGGACCGATTTGGATGGGTCTTTTTTCATTGTATAGAGTAGAAGACACTAAAAAGTGAAAAATAAAATAGTTTTTTAAAAAAAAGTTAAACCGAATTCACAAAAAGCGCTAAAAAGCTGTAACGAAGTTACCAAAACCTGTCAACAGCACCGGAGGAGAAACAGGTTTTCGAGCGCCGCAAGACCCCCTAGGTAATAAAATAAGTTAATCTGGATCAATTTCCCGCTCCCCGCAGCCGCCACAAAGTCGAAAAAGGCCACAAAACCTGTTAACAGCAAGTGGCAAAACCTGTCAACAGCAAGGCCGGAAATAAGGGTTTTTAAGCCCCGCCAGACCTCCCCGAATACTAGTACAGTAAAAATTCACCGAATTTACCACTCCCCGCAGTGGTAAATTGCCCATTTTCCCCACAAACACCGTGGGAAAGTCCGACTACCGAGTGCCGCCAGAGCCCCCTGGCACTATATAAGGAGGGCTCACACAGCAGCTCAGTCAGTCGTCGTCGACCAGCTCTAGAGGCAACACCCACTGGGAACAACCGAGGTAAGGTAAGAAGACCAAAGACCGACCGGAATATAAGGAGGACTGACTACAGTGGAGCAGTCAGGTAATAGTTTTTCGTTTTAGGGAGATCCTAGCATTTGGGCTATATAGGTGGGCCCCATACCGGATCGCCGGCAGTTGAAGACCAGCGTTCGGACGAACACCACGGCCAGCACGGAGCTCCCTACTAGGTGGTAAGATATACCCAGGTATAGTAAAGGTTTGGTAGCCGGCGTGCCTCCCCGGCTACAACAAGTTGTATTGGACCAGATTTGGATCCACTGGTGGTGGGTAAGATTAGCGTATTAAAATATTTATATATATCTCGCTTTATCTCTTGTACTAGCGTGCCTCCCTGGTACAAGACACTCATATAGCTGGCGTGCCTCCCCGGCTATCTAGTTATCTCTGTCACTAGCGTGCCTCCCTGGTGACACACTCGCTTTATTCTCTTGTACTAGCGTGCCTCCCTGGTACAAGACACTCATATAGCTAGCGTGCCTCCCCGGCTATCTAGCACTCTGTCACTAGCGTGCCTCCCTGGTGACACACTCGTACAAGACACTCATATAGCTGGCGTGCCTCCCCGGCTATCTAGTTATCTCTGTCACTAGCGTGCCTCCCTGGTGACACACTCGCTTTATTCTCTTGTACTAGCGTGCCTCCCTGGTACAAGACACTCATACAGCTGGCGTGCCTCCCCGGCTATCTAGTTATCTCTGTCACTAGCGTGCCTCCCTGGTGACGGACACTCGCTTTATTCTCTTGTACTAGCGTGCCTCCCTGGTACAAGACACTCATACAGCTGGCGTGCCTCCCCGGCTATCTAGTTATCTCTGTCACTAGCGTGCCTCCCTGGTGACACACTCGTTCTATCTCTTGTACTAGCGTGCCTCCCTGGTAGAAGACACTCATATAGCTGGCGTGCCTCCCCGGCTATCTAGTTCTCTGTCACTAGCGTGCCTCCCTGGTGACACACTCTTAATCGGCAAGCCCCGGTTATCACTGTTGTACTGACACAGTCTTCGTGTATGTAAGTGATTGTCCCTCAGAGCATAGATTGTTAGGCCTGTATTTAGTACGAAATCATTCTGTCTCCGTTTCTTTCCCATTAGGAATAATAACCGTCACCGCCGCAAGAAGATTTCGCCCGGAAACAAGACAACCGTCCGTCAGTCATACTACGCTCGCGGGAGGAAGACAATCCATCCGTCAACCAGCCGAAATAGACCCGATATACCAAGGGAGATAGACGGAGTAACACGACCGCCGTATACCCCGTGAGGACGAACGAGTAAAAATAGGAAACACTGCGAATTATAGTGAAACATAGACATTTTAGAGAATAGGACATACTGTGAATGTAGTGAAATATAGATACTCTAGAGAATAGGACATACAGTGGATTGTAGAGATAAGTCAACGACATACATTTATAGGGATTTAAGTTGTGAATAAACTGACATTTTGTAGTGAGGAATTGGTGAGTTTCTTTCCAGAAGCCCTTGACCCTGGATCCGGCGAGCTTATCCCTTGGAAAGAGCCAGCGACCCTCCCCACTACCGGAAAATACGTTACAAAGCATAAAATAATTTTTAATTTTATATCTATTACGACATTTTGAAGTCGGCGCAAATTAAACAAATAAAACAACTACATAACCACAATTTAAAAGAATACATAATACTACCTGAACGTTTCAGCTTACGGGATCATAAGAAAGGACGATTAAATACTTTTGTTGTAGCTGTTTGGTTGGTTGATTCAACTTTTTTTTTAAAAACTATTTTATTACTTACTTCAGTTCAAAGCTGGAAAAACCGGAATTTTTAAGGGCGATGTCCATCACTTACATTTATTTAAGCTTAATACAAGCTATAACATAAACAATACACAAATACAAGCTATAACATAATACTAATACTACAAACTCTAATAAATGATAATAATAAATAATAATAAATATATAAATAGTGTAAGCTACAATATGAGCTATAAATATAGTAGATACAGGCAGAAGGCGGAAGGAAGAAGAATCAAGGAAGGTAATCAAGATCAAGATGGACGGGATCAAGATATAAAGCTTTGTGAAGGGATGATTTACTCAGATGGAAGTCACAGGAGGAAAAGTAGTTGACTTTTCGTAGCATCCTGCTAATTGGCTCGCTTTGACCGTAGTTTGTGCGATGGTGGTCGAGTCGGGAAAGGGGAGTGGACCTAAGGTTACGGGGAATGGTATAGATGGGTAAAGATTGCAAGATTGAAGGACAGTCTATGGCACCAGTTAATAACTGATAAATGAAGAGAATGTCGGAAACATTCCGACGTTTACTTAGAGGTTGTAAGACGGTTTTCATAAGGTGGAAGGTTGAATTTGTCTACCCACGGAAGATCACGTAGAGCGAAGCGAATGAACCTACGCCGGACAGATTCAATCCTATTAATGTGAATTGTTTGTGTAGGTGACCATACCTGGCTGGCATATTCACGGAGAGCTCTAACGACGGAGATGTAGAGAGATTTGGAAACATAACGATTGGAGAACTCTCTAGACCAGCGCATCACAAACCCTAGCGCAGAGTTAGCTCTGTTAATTATGCTGTCAATGTGGAGATGGAAATTCAGTTCGGTACTACAGATTATTCCTTGGTCACACAAAGAGGTAACGATAGGGACTGGTACGTCGGTTAACATATAGATTCTCGGGACGCTTGCGGGAATAAGAGATGGACTGGCATTTGGAAACATTGAGCTCAAGTTTTTCATGCACCATGTGGTGAACGAATCGAGGTCTTTTTGTAGGAGAAGAGAGTCGGTTGTGGAGGAGATATGTTTAATTATTTTCATGTCATCAGCATAAATGGACAGCTCTGAGTGTTTGATGACACATTGAACATAATTTCTTGTAAGGATAAAAGACAAGGGGCCGAGGTGGCTGCCCTAAGACACGCCGGAACGAGCGACAATAGGGTTAGAAATGGATGAGCTGAAAAGAACATTGTACTGACGGTTGTTGAGGTAGGATCGAATCCAGGAGATGAATCTGGGGAGGAAGCCTAGGCGATCAAGTTTGAACAAGATAACGTCATGGGAGATCTTGTCGAAGCTTTACTAAAATCGGTGGCGATGACATCCACATTTTTACCGTTTTCCAGGGCACATAGTGTTTTGGAGACAAAGTCAGTAAGGTTGGGGGTTGTAGAATTATATACGAGTTTTTCTATAATTGAGAAAAAACCCCTTGAGTGACCGAGAGACGGAAAAGCAAAGTAAGGGTTTCAACTTGATGCATGGTACACTTTTTCAGAAAGATGGCAGGTCCGTCAGGACCTGAGTGAAATTTGTCCTCAAGCCCCTTGATACTGGCTGCGATTAGTTCAGGATCAGGGTCAAAAGATGCAAACGACGTTTGAGTGCATTAGTTCATGAATGCAAAATAGTTGAGGTCGGGTTGTGGTAAATCGTCGCTGAAGGATTTACTAAAGAAGTGTGCAAAGAGGTTGGCGATAACCTTAGGATCAGACGAAGAGGTATTATCGAGCTTTAGGATGGAAGGGTAACCATAGAGTTTCTTCTTGGAATTAATAAAGTTATAAAAACGCTTGGGGTCGGATATGAGGCTAGTTTCCATCCGTTGGAGGTACTCATTGTAGAGGGTTACACAACGTTCGGAAAAAGAGGTATAAGCAGATAGGTACGAAAAATAGTCAGACTCAGTCTGGGTTAGAAGAAAAGTTTGCCGACGTTTATTTCTCCTGTTGCGGAAAAAGCGTAATTCTTTGTGGTACCATATGGGGGATGATAAGTACTTTTTACGAGGAAGAAGAGGGATCGACTGTGTAAGACATGCGTGTATTTCCAAATAGAGCGCCTCTAAGGCAACGTCAATTGTAAGATGTTGAGGGATAGTGCCAATATTAGAGTTGAGGAGCAAGTGATTTAATTTGTCAAAGTCTTCTTTACGAAAATTGAAGGAAAAAAATACTCGGAGCTTGAAACGGCATGAGGGTGCTCGTAGGAGAAAACAAGGAGCAGGAGAGGATGGGGACGATCGAGAGAGGAGAGGAGATGGTTGCTTTCCGCGACAGCCGAGTTAACTGGGTCTGAAAAAAAATTAAGTCTAATTGTCTGTCCAGAAAGTTCCTGACTCCACTTACTTGAAAGAGACCAGAAACAGAGAGCTGATCGGTAAAAAAGGCTTCTTTGGCCGAAGATGTGTTAGGGGGACAAAGTGAGAACAATCCTCGGACAATAACCATTGAATTCGGGGGAGGTTAAAGTCACCCAATAAAAAAAATTCATCGGGGGCGTTAGCGTTCTCAAGCAGGGTATCGATCACTTCAATTATGGGCTCGTAGGCGTCTAGAGGTTGAGGGGGGCGAATGTTACAACAGAAGATGTATAGAAGACACTTATTTAGTGCTATTTTGATACATAGAAATTCTGATATTGTAGAGTCGGAGGTCGGTTGAATTACCACTAGGATAGTTAGTGGGATTTGGTTTATTAGTATTTAATTTAGGGTTAGATGCAGAGGGCTTAGGGTTAAACTTAACATACTTCCTAGTCCACTTGGAAATTTCGATAGTCCCGAGAGTAAAGATTTTGCTGGAGGGGTTACTGATGAGCCACATATACTTGTTTGGGATGGAGATCTTGAAGTTGCGAATTTCCTTGCGTCCGAGAGTAACTTCAGGCAGCTAACGGGGATGAATGCGTAATTCCGGGAAAAATAGATATGTCCACAGGCGTTATGAGGGGCACCCTCAAGAAGGAATGGAGTTTGGTCGCTTGATGAAGATGAGTATTTGCTGCCTAGTCTTTTTAGGCTTCGTTCTCATTCCGAGACAGTCCAGGTGGTGCCAAATTTGTTAACCGTAGATGCGGTGGATATGGAAGTGGAAGTGGGATGACACTGGTGGAGAGACATTGATGACAATACCAGCACCCGTCGCCATGTCAGGCTCGACCGAACCTATAGTAGCATCAACATCTGAAGCAGGCTGCGCCAAGGAGTAATGCGGGTTTGTAGGAACCAATTTCTCGGTTGTTCAAGGTGGAGCTGCAGATGATGAATCCCGGAATCCCGGGCAGTTTTTATTCGGAGATGTAGTTCCTGAAGAAGTAGCATCTAAACCAGAAGTAGCTATGGCGTCAGACAGATGAAAAGAAGAGCCTTTTGAAGTTAAACTCCTAATATCAGAGGCAACTGAGCCAATGAGTTCAAAGTTCCTCACAATGGCTGTAGAGCATGAATCTAGGTCGCGTCTACCGCGTCGAGCGTCATCTATGACAGGCATTATTGACATGGCCTCATAATGGAACAATCCTTACAGGTAGATAGACCAGTGGAGGGCTCCAGATAAGTGCCATGGGAAGTACCACCACAAATGCCATCACAGGCCACACCATTATTAAACAACTCATTAAAGCACGCTTTACAAAGTGCCATTACGCGTGAAAATATTGCCACAGAAATTTTTAAGAATTAAAAGTTAAATAGTTAAAGATGATTTACACCAGATTGTAATAATTCCGCGTGCAAAGCAAAAATAGTTCACGACAATGTAAATAAACAACTGAGTCACAGAAAAAGGTCACTGAGAAATATGTAAACACGCAAAAACTCTGTCAGGTAAGTTTAATGATTAAATTAAAGGTAAATTAATGATTGTTTGCTGAGATATGCACAAAACACACGAACCGAAAGTATTACAGAAAACTTGGACAAGGTGTGGAGAGATCACGCAACGCGTCCGATCGATTAGGCAGTTAAGGCCATTCTACATCCAAAAGTTCGGCTTGGTCGTGGGCTTTGACTACGTGTTAAATGAATTGTTCTTCTACATCCCGGCTTGGTCGTGGGCGTCGGCGTGGTCGTCAGTTCCAGCTTTGAGAAATTTCAAAGCCGACGCTGAAAAAGCAGGCGAGCCAACTTAATGACCCAAATCAATGTTACCAATTCCTTCACTTGAAAATTGTTTTGACAAGTATTTCATTTAAAAAAAAGTAAAAATTAAGAATTATGTCTATATTTTCCATATTATTACTATACTTTCACAAATAAACGAATTTCAAACACAAAATGAAGTGAGTTTAAATGACGTTCCAATCATATGTTTCCTGTCAAAATCACGCTGAACTTTTTCAATGTAGAAATATGAGCGTTGAATTGAGCTGTGAAGCCCATGACCACGCCGACGACCAAGCTGAACTTTTGGATGTAGAATGGCCTTTATTGAGGAACTGAACTTCAGATTGAGAATTGTCTTCTGGTTTACGATGTGAGAACTTTTTTTAAATTTGATGGAATCCGTTTTTCAAATTAGGACCACGTTCCGTTAAATGGACAAATTACAATGGAGACTTTTATGAACCTTTGTCTTAATAGTACAGTGTTCCATTACATTCTGGTGACACATCATTCATTTAATTGTTTTAAAACTTTTTTACATTACAATTGTAACGTTTTAAGTTTAAGTTACGTTCAATCAATTCGTATTCATAATTCACCGAGTAGGTCTGAACTATTTTGTTTCATGACCCGGGTCAATAGGCTGTCCCACTTCTCTCCTCTACATCGTTGTCAGTTAATGCGGTGTCTGTGAAAACCATACCACTTTGGCGATCAAATCCGCAAGCATGGTTCCCCCAGCTGGAATCACAGTTCGATATAGCAAATATTACATCAGAGCAAACAAAATTTCAACACCTATCAAGTGCGTTAGATGAGTTAGAACGAGTAATAAATATACAAGTTTTAAGGAAACGTTAATTGCACGTTTTTCTACCTGCGAGCACGTAAAACTAAAGCAACTCTTAAATGAGTTGACTTTGGGGGATTCTCGTCCTTCATATTTATTACGGGAAATGAAGACGTTGAACTCAAGCAAAATTTTAGAGGAAATATTAAAATATTTATGGCTACTTAGCTTAGACGAGTTGTCTATTATGGCCGATAAGATTTTGGAAGTAAATAGTCGAACTAAGGTTTCAACCGAATCAAAGCCAGAGGTTTCAGTAATAACCTCACTACAAAACACAATCTTATAATAGTAGCCGTTCTAAAGGTAAAGAGTGGTGCTGGTTCCATTATAAATTTGGCAGAAAAGCCAACAAATGTACCCAACCGTGCATTTTTACAATCAAACATTCGACAAAGTAAAAAGTCAGTCTCCATTAGCGACATGAGAACTCGAAATACTAACACATCTTTGATAAATCCACCAACAAACATTTTTGATTGACACTGGTTCAGATGTTTCTGTTATACCAAAATACAACACACAATTTAAAAACCCTAATGGTCTAAAACTGTTAGCAACAAATGGATCAGTTATGAACACATACGGTAGAAAATGGCTGACATTATATTTAGGATTTCGTCGAAATTGTCAATGTAAATTGATAACAGCGGATGTTAGATGTTACTACCTACCTATAATCGGCGCTGATTTTCTGCAAAAGTACAGATTGTTAGTTGATTTGACGAACAGGGTACTCATAGATCCCCTTACTTTAACTAAAGCAATCGCTAAAACGTTGAAAGGCCATTTTACAATAACCCATCAATAAATTGGTGCAGCATCAGTGACATCCCCATAACATGTTATTTGTCATCGCTGGATAATCAGAGTAGGTATGTATGTCTTTTTAAAAATACAATGAACAGAGAAATTATATTTGTTGATTTAATACTTTTCTATCCAATTTTCAACCGACTTCCCAAAAACAAAGGTTCTAAGTTCGAGACGTATTTTTTATATATATTTTTATGTTTTTTTATGTATGCCCGGGCATAATTTTGTAACGCGTGGACTGATTTTGATGATTTTTGTTAGGTAGAGTATGTTTACCAATTGGTACCATGTCAAAAAAATTTTGGTGGAGTGGTTGTAAGGGGGGGGGGGGGGATGAGGATGAAACCTAACTTTGTAATGCGTGGACCGGTTGGGATAATTTTTTTCCGTTGTATAGAGTATGATCCCCCATTGCAACAGTTCCACAATAGCTGCCTAATCGATCGGGCGCATTGCGTGATCGCTCTATAATTTGTCCAACTTTTACTGTAATATTTTCGGTTCGTGTGTTTTGTGCTTGTGTCAGCAAAGTGAGTGCCACCTTTTCCCGATCATTAAACTTACCTGACACAGTTTCTGCGTGTTTTATTATTTCATTTCGGAATTTTGCATTCATCCCCGTCAGCTGCCTGAAGTTACACTCGCACGCAAGGAAATTCAGTAACTTCAAGATCTCCATCCCGAACAAGAATGTGTCGCCAGCAAAATCTTCACTCTCGGGACTATCGAAATTTCTAAGTGGACTAAGAAGTATGTTTAGTTTAACTGTAAGCCCTCTTCATCTTACCCCAAATTAAATACTAATAAACCAAATCCCACTAACTATCCCAGAGGTAATTCCAAACGACCTTCTCCTTTACCTAAATTTAGGATTCAGCCTAATAGTTAGAACTATAGCACTACTAATAACATAATCTCTCATACCTCTTCCGCACGTCTCACCCTTAGCCCTAAACCTAGTGATCAAAACTCCAATTGCAGTTCAAAATGGGTGTATTTGAAAACTTTAAAATAAGTACCCCAGTCAAGTATCCTAACTTTATTTATTCTCACACCCTTAACCCCTCAGTTCCACTTACACCGAAGCCCTCGAACACATCCATCCCAAACGACAACCCTACCACCACTGTTTTGAGTTCTGTATATCCAGCGCATCAACCCAACCACACACTCCCAACTTCTTCCGTGTGCCTTCTAATCACAAGCCATTATCTCCCGACCACCCCACCACCTCTGCTTAAATTTCGGTCTGTCCCACTCCTCCTCTGTGTACACCTTGCACCCGCTAATTCCTCCGCATTCGCACCTAATCCAGACCTTCCGCTAACCAAAACTCCTACATGCGAACATAACTCATATATCGATCCCGTAACCCCACCTACAGTTAAATTGACTTTGCGCTCTACGGATTCCAACGATGGTCGATACCTCTTGTCCCGTTTACGGGACCGCCGCATTTGTGAATACGGACGCCTATTTCTAGCCTATCTGCACGACAAACCGAATTCCGTCTGTATTGGCGGTAAAACCAGCACCAACGTTATGTTAAGTTTACACCAAGAAGGCCTGCCCACAGACCCAACCGTCTTACACCAACTTTTCACTTAGTACCATGAATCATTCAATATCCTTTACCATAAGGTCTCGCCGCATTTCCCATCTCCAAAAAAGTCGCAACGACTCCTTAAACTACTTTTCCTACTAAACCCCCGCCTTCTCTATTTCTGACTTCCCCCCTAATGTACCTGTGGTCTCCGATCAAGTACCTCTCCCCAGCAGCTTGTCAGTCTATTACCAGAACGTAAGAGGACTTCGCACAGAAACATGCAATATTTTCCTTAACTCTCACAAATTCCCGCACGATATCTTTGCCTTAACTGAAACCAATCTAACATTAGGAATTCTCGACAACGAACTATTCCTTCTAAACTATACCATTTTCCGTGTTGACGGTTTTATAGGCACCAATTATCCACCAGGTCGTGGGCTTCTCGTAGCCGTTACGATGCAACCCTGCTTAAGACCTCCGACTTTTTAATATCAGAATTTGTTTGTATCAAATTAACACTGAATAAGTGTATTCTGTTTATTCTTTGTTATTTTATTCGCCCTCTCAACCTCTAGAAGCCTACGAGCCCATAATTGACACGATCGACACCACTCTTGAGAACGCTAACGCCTTCGATGCATTCATTGTACTGGGTGACTTTAACCTCCCCCGTATTCAATGGTCATTCTCTGAGGATTGTTCACGCTTTGTCCCAGTGAACGCCTTTTCCGCCAAAGCAGCCTTTTTTACAGATCAGCTCTCCGTTTCTGGTCTCTTTCAAGTTAGCGGGGTCAGGAACTTTCTGGACAGACAATAAGACTTAATCTTTTCCTCAGACCCGGTTAACTCGGCTGTCGCGGAAAGCAACCATCTCCTCTCCTCCTTCGATCGTCACCATCCTCCCCTGTTCCTCGTTTTCACCTACGAACACCCTCACGCCCTTTAAGCTCCGAGTCTTCTCTTTCCTTCAATTTTCATAAAGGCGACTTTGAAAAATTAATTGACGTTGCTGTAGAGGCGTTTTATTCGGAAATACACGCTTGTATTACACAATCTATCCCTCTTCTTCCGCGTAAAAACTGCTCCTTTTCCCCCGTTTGGTATTACAATGAATTACGCTCTCTCCGCAACAGGAGAAATAAACGTTGGCAAACTTTTCTTCTAACCCAGACTGAGTCTGACTATGTTCTTTTTCTGAATCAAGACTCGACTCCAAACGTTTTTATAGCCTTATTAATTTCAAGCAGAAATCCAATGGTTACCCCTCCACCCTAAGGCTCACGAATACCTCCTCGTCTGATCCTCAGGTTATCGCCAATCTCTTTGCACACTTCTTCAGTAATTCTTTCAGCGACAATTCCCTACAGCCTGAACTTAACTACTTTTCATTCTTGGACAGGGCAAAAGCCTCGCAGCCTTAGGTCCACTCTCCTTTTCCGACTCGACCGCCATCGCAGTAACTACGGTCAACGCGAACCAATTACCAGGATGCTACGAAAAGTCAACGACCTTTCCTCCTTTGACTTCCATCTTGATCGTCTTTCTTAATTCTTCTTCCGCCCAGTTTATATTTACCATTATAATTTTTTTTATGTATAATGGCACTTTATTTGGCACAATCATTATAATCAAAAAATCCTACAAAACTCTAGCTAACCTAAAAAAATTACAATATTCAAAACAAAAAGACACAATAGTTAACGATCAAAAAGAACATTAGAAATTACACGGTACGTTCTCTAAAAATGTTTGGTAAAAACGACTCTAAAACTTGAAGGCAAAAAATACCATAATAATAAGATCGAGTGGCACTGTCTCACGGGCTGGTAGGCCGTCCACAAGAACAACACTCAATGAAATACTGGAACACAAAAATAAACATAAAAACACCAAACACACAGATTAGAACAACCCCGAAACCTATCAGACGAGGTATATTCCAGGGAGACTCTTTGAGTCCGCTATGGTTTTGTCTCGCTCTGAATCCACTTTCACGTATTCGTAAAATCACGCACCTCATGTATTAGGACGACATCAAATTATACGCTTCCTCGAAACCTCATCTGCAACATCTGCTGCAGACTACTCTGGATTTTTCCAATGACATCCGGATGGAGTTCGGAGTTGACAAATGTAGGACGCTTCATGTGACGAGGAGAAAACGTGAACTTGTAGGATTCGATCTCCCATCCGGGGACACTATTGAGCCCATGGGGAAGGGCGAACTCTACAAGTATCTTGGATTCGAACAATCACGTGATATACCTCACACGGACATAAAGCGTGCGCTAGAACCAAATATACAGGCCGCTTGAACAGTCTTCTGAAAACTAGCCTTAATGGGAAAAATCTCATTAAGGTTATAAACATGTATGCAACACCAGTCCTTACTTATTCCTTTGGGGTAATTAAATGGACACAGACAGACTTAGAAGCACTGGACAGAAGAACGCGAACAATGTTGACAAGGTACAGGGCACACCATCCTAACTTCTGTATAGAACGACTAACGCCACAGAGGTGCGAGGGCGGTCGCGCCCTGATAGACACAAGGTCATTGCATTATAAACAAGTGAATCAGAGAATACTTTTATAGCAAAGAAGATAGCTCTCCACTGCATCAAAGCCACTTGATTTGCACAACAGAATGCTGGATTATACACTAAACACACAGAAAAACAACAAGCATGGTCACAGAAGTCTCTACATGGAAGATATTACGCTGACCTGAGCCAAAATCATGTCGACAAAGATGCGTCGAACGCTTGGCTCAGTCGCAGTGATTTATTCCATGAGACGCTTCGTGCTTGCTATACAAGACAAAGTCATTAGCACGAGGAATTATAGGAAACACATCCTTAAGGATGCGGCAGTTCAGGACAACACGTGCAGACTTTGTCATTTAGCTTCTGAAACAATAGAACATATAACGGCTGGATGTAAACTTCTTACCAAAACAGATTGCCTACATAGGCACAACCAGGTCTGCAAAGTCATACACAAAGTAAGCCCAAAAACACAACCTTATTACACCCGCCACATACACACCATATTACAAATATACACCAGACAGCGTTCTTGAAAACTCCACACATAAAATATATTATGATCGGTCAATAATAACTGATCAGACAATACAGCACAATTGACCGGATATTACTCTAATAGATAAACACAGCAAAACAACATACCTCATTGACATTGCAGTACCCAACACTAACAATGTGCAGAACACTTTTAGGGAGAAGATTACGAAATTCACAGATTTGGCACACGAGGTGCAGCGGATGTGGAAAATTGAGAAAGTGACTATCGTGCCAATCATCTTGTCTTCCGCAGCCGTTGTACCGAAAACACTGGTCACAAATATACAAGCACTAACGTAAGAAAGCGGTTGTTCTTAACATTTGCCGAACGGTTCGCAAATTCCTGAACTACGGACAGCACGCTACAGTCAATACATAAGTACAGAACGAACGAATGACAAATCCCCGAAGCCTTGGTATTACGGCCGACGTAGGGGAAAACCACCGCCGCGCCGGCTAGAAGCCCAGAAGCGTCAAAACCCAAAAAAAACAATAATAATAATGGTTTATTGTATTATAAGGTATTTCATATAAAGTTCCCAACTATAACTTCAACAATGGCTCCAAGGCCGTCTGTCGAGATTGGCATAAAATTAAAAGTAAAAACAAAAAAATATTATTTCTATATAAACCAAATGAATACTTTGTTTAATAATTCAGATAAGAAGAAAAAAATAGATAAAAAGAAAAAAAAAATAAATAAATAGAAAGCATTAATCCTATACATAAACCAGGCAGTAAATATGAAAATTTTAGAAGAAAGGCATTAATTGTTATATTGGCAAATTAAAAAGTCTCTATATTTCCAGGCTCTTCTAGAAAACTCCACTAAATCATCATAATTGTTCCTGCCATTTAATATATCTATGATCTCGTCTTCACATAGTATTCTATTACCAGTAACTACGACACGAAACTCCGATAAAATATAACAGGTGCCTAGGAAGTGCAGCAGGCCTTCATCTTCCGATAGATTACAAAGAGAGCACTGAGTGCTACCCTCCCTTCTCCAAGGGCTAGCATTTAATTGTATCAGCCCACATCTATCAAATATTTAATAACTAAACTAATTTTTTCTATAGAGTATTCATTTTTAAAATAATTTTGCTCTATGCTGTAGCTTAACTTATTATACCACTTATGTCTGATCGTAGATCTTGCCCTATCCTCAGCTTTACGCTTGATCCAGGCATCTTCGTCCTGCACCAATTTCATGAAATGAAATTCATTTACAATGAAGAGTGTAAATATATATATTTAATAATCCTGCCTCCAAGGTAAGAGCATAATTAGGAGTCTGTTAAGGTTTTTTCATAAAAAATTGTTGTAATTTTTCCACGTTTTCGTATTGGGTAAATCCCCAAACTTGTGCACCGTAGCATAGTATGGACCTGCTAACAGCATTAAAAACTTTCAGCTTCTCAGAATGGTTTATATTTTTGTTTCTAACAAACTGTGTCCAGGTCGAATTAAGTCCCACTTAAGCAGTTTAACCACTTCAATTGGATTATTGGGAATCATTCATCTGGGAAATCATTATTTTTTACTTACTTAGAGTAACTGTAAGATTCCACAATTTACAGTATTCCTCCAGTTGATTTATCATCCGCTGAAGCTTTTCGGGGTCGTCGGAGAGGAGTACAATGTCATCCGCATACAAAAGAATTTTTATCTGAATAACCTTAATTATCAGACCAGCTTCCAGATAACTTTCTAAATCATTAATAAAAAGGGCGAAAAGTAATGGGCTCAATATGCATCCTTGTATAAATGGTATCAAAGGCTGATTTAAAATCCAAGAAGAAGGCGTATATCTTTTTTTTATTCAGGGTGTGGCCTAGTTTGATTATACTTATCAGATTAAATATATTATCTATTGTAGAATACCCCGGTCGAAATCCAGCCTGGAAATCAGCAAGAACCTTGAACTCTAATTCCCATACCGACAACCTATTATATAAAATAGCAGTAAATATTTTTACTATTGCATCTGTAAAGAAAAGGCCGCGGTAATTTTCCACTTGATCAGTATTACCTATTTTATGGATTGGAAATATAATAGATGCAGTAAAACTTGGAGGAAAGTTCATAGTATCGAAAAAGTGGTTGTATAATTTTAATAATTTATTAAGGAACCTATCTGGCGCATTTTTAAAGAATTCATATGGAATCCGGTCAGCTCAAGGAGCTTTATTTTCCTTTAGGCTTCTCAGTACTGCAGTGAGCTCATTCATCTCAAAGGGATTTCTGTACCTGGGGCAGCGTATAACATCAGGGAGCCACTTTCCTCAGGACACAGTAAGGACTGGAAATGATTTGTGAGGACTGTCAAGTCGATTGCTGATTCAATTCTGAGTTTACTTCCGCGTACCTCCCTTACTATACTCTACCAAGTTTTCGAATCGCGTACTGATTGATCTTGACAGTTAACTCTTCGTAGTATGAAATCCTTTTACTTCTACATATGATTTTGTATGCCTTATTGTAGCTTAGTAAAATTTTCGAGCAATAGCACAACCAGTTCTTCGAACTATGCTTAGCCATCTGAATGACCCTTCACGAGCACGCAAGCATTCACCATCAAACCATTTCTGCTTATATGGGATTTTCGTTTTGCTCGTACCTGTTGCAGACTGTTTGATAATATTCAGCAATAAATAGTTATATTATTCTTTAGTGAACAGCTATTATCTTTTACTGTGAGATATAATGGAAAGTGGTCAGAGTAAACTCGGCCCTCAACTAGAAGACTCTTAACATATATACCCAGATCATATGACAATGCTATGATGTTATTGACTGACAGAATGCCAATTAAATCTTCCGATGTTCGGCCATTTAAGATAAGGAGACCATAGTCATCGCAAACTTCCATAAACTTTCTGTCTTTCTTTCTACAATCTTTAGAGCGTCTGAAAATTCTTATGTTAGGCCCTAGATACACTTCATCCGGTAATGTTTATTCTTCTCCAATTCTCATGTTAAAGTCTCCCAAGAAAATTAGACTTTCTTTTTTTATCTGGCTTATAGTTTGTATAAAAGCTTCAAATTCCGAATCCCAGTCGGAACAGTTTATGTATGCTGAAATAAGTTATGTTTCATGGAAGAATATTTTAAGTTTTATACAGGGCCAATTAATGAACCAAACGTATTGGCACAAAGCATCCCTACCGTACATTTTATTTATACCTTCAAGACATCCGCCACTTGCCCTACCGTATCGTGAATTCCTTGCTGCACTTACCCAGCACAGATCGTATCCACCAAAGTATTGTAACGTGCACGAGGTAGGCTATGAAAAGGCAAATAGTCAACCGTGTAATGCGCACGCCCCAGGTGGCCAGAAATCAAGAAAAGGAAATTTCAAAAGGGGAAAGTCAAGGATGACTCGAACCCATGGTGAATATATGAGGTGAAAATGTGTAACGGAAATATCTAGAACTAAGTGACTGAACTTTCTAGAATTAAGCTAAGTAGTATAAATAGGGCTGAGCAGTAGCCTAGGTAGTTTAGTCGTGATTTATACTGCGAAGTGTTTACATCTGATAATGCGAATAGTCAATTGTATTTTAACCAGTGAAGTGATAAGATTTAATTGTTAAAGTGAAACGTAATATTGTCAAAGAAATTGTTAAACGAACTAATTAATCGAACATTTGTGATTAGAAATAACTGTCTTAATTAATCCGTCGAGCCCGAAGAGCCCCATTTACGTTACAATTGGTGTCAGAAGTGGGATTAATTAAGAAAGACTAAAAAGTGGACTTGAAAAAAAAGAAGAAAAAGTGACTGTGAAATTAAAGTGAAATCGTGCAGTGAATAATCTAAATATGGATCACAAATTAAAGGACTTACGTGTTCAAGACTTGAAGGGGAAATTAAGTAAACGTTCCCTTCCTACAATTGGAAATAAATGGGCCCTGGTAGCGATACTACAGGAAGCTATGGAAAAGAAAGGAAAGGATCCAGAGGCTTTTGTTTTTGAAGAACAGAAAGCATCGATGGCAGAACAGAAAACGTCACTGGAAGGTTCCGTAAATGAGTTGAAAGCATCGATGGACGAACAGAAATCATCAGTAGTGGAACTTAAAGCCTCCGTTGAAGAAGTAAAAGCTGTGCAAAAACAGTTTAAAAACCTAGAAGCCACCGTGGAGAAGAAACTGGAAGACATTGAAAGCTCTATGAAGTTAAATCTCGAATCCCATATGGAGAAGAAAATCGGAGAACTTAAGTCGGATATAGAGAAGAAACTGAAAGAACAGGTGAAAGATGATGTGGACGCATGTGACTGTTAACAAGAAACTTCATCCTCCAACTTTTGATGGTCAAACTCCCTGGCAGACATACAGACTACAGTTCGAGACAGCAGCGGCAGTAAATTTCTGGACTGACGAGGAAAGAGCTTCAGCTTTAATCATGGCACTTAGAGGCGCAGCAGCAGCACTGCTACAGACGATACCGGCAGAACAAAGGTATAATTATTCAGCTCTAATACAAGCTTTAGAACTGCGGTATGGAAACCAGCACATGCAAGAGGTCTACCGTCTACAGCTATAAAGCCGAATACAGAAGCATGGAGAGACATTGCAGCAGTTATGTGCGGACATAGAAAGGCTGACACATTTGGCTGATCCCACGTTTAGCCAATATTATGTCAATGAGGTAGCCAGAGAAGCATTTATTGACTCACTTGCAGATCGTGGCCTACAGCAAGCAGTACGAATGGCTGGAAAGAACAGAAACGCTGAGGTTTTGGCTTACGCTCTGGCTTGGGAGGCAGCAAACCAGCCTCCAGAAGACCTATGTACGAGACAAAAGAAACTGAAATAAAAGATATTTGTTACCGACTCAATACCTAGGTCAACCGCGGCCGTCCAAGATGCTGGACATGTGGCCAGGAAGGTCATCTCCGGCGGGATTGCAGGAAGCAAAGGAGATGAACCCTTCCGATATATGACACGAGGAAGACTGGTTGTGCAAAGTGCATTTGTATTGAAGAGAGGTACCTGCGGTAAGGAAGGTCACCTGCAAAGCGATTGCAGAAGGAAGATCACTTGTCAGAGATGTACAGTCCAATAGAAGGTGCCCAAAACGATGGATGTGTTTTGAGAGGACATCGATGGCGAAGGACTAACGAAGAGCAGCGAATGAAGAAAAAAATGTTACAAAGTGAAAACGAATCAAGATCTTGCCGGAAATGCCGAGCACAAGACCAATTTGGACATTTGAAACATGGGAATGCATCACAAGAGGTGAAGATTGAACCTGTACGAAGACTGACTGTCTTGGCGACATCGAGCCAAGGAAAGCGGGAACTACAGACTATTGATCAAGAATTACAAGATTTACATTTAAACTTCACTAAAGGACGATCCTAAAACGACTAAGGAGGAAGTAGTTTAAGAATGTGGTGTTAGCGAGGTTACTAACATGTCAATGGTTCATGCCGAAGAAGATGAGATTACTAAACTACGACAGAAGGAGGCGGAAAAATGCAATCCGAGTCTACGTTCTCAGCTCGAGTGGCTTTCGTGGTGCTACAAGAATCTTCAGGTATATAACACCCAGCTAGATTAGAAATGCGTAAATATGCGAGCTAAGCGTGGAGAGAGGTCCAACATGAAGGAATATGAGATAAGTGACCTTAGTTCTTTGTTCGAAGAAGAGAAATCTGATGGAAAACTAGAGAAGCAGTTGAGATCTGAGGGACAATTGCCACAACGTAGAAAGGCCAAGGAAGGATTATTAAAACAGGAGAACCGCAGAAAAGCCATTGAGGATGAAAGCTGTTCGGGACGAAGAGTTCTAAGAGGGAGCCAGTGTAACGTGCACGAGGTAGGCTACGAAAAGGGAAATGGTCAACCGTGTAATGCGCATGCCCCAGGTTGCCAGAAATCAAGAAAAGGAAATGTCAAAAAGGGAAAGTCAAGGATGACTCGAACCCATGGTGAATATATGAGGTGAAAATGTGTAACGGAAATATCTAGAACTAAGTGACTGAACTTTCGAAGGGTTTACATGTGATA
Source organism: Leptarthrus brevirostris (assembly GCA_964036015.1). Classification (NCBI taxonomy): domain Eukaryota; kingdom Metazoa; phylum Arthropoda; class Insecta; order Diptera; family Asilidae; genus Leptarthrus; species Leptarthrus brevirostris. The sequence goes on along the minus strand of OZ038372.1, from coordinate 68,509,597 downwards.
ATGCGAATAGTCAGTTGTATTTTAACCAGTCAAGTGATAAGATTTAATTGTTAAAGTGAAACGTAATATTGTGAAGAAATATTGTCAAGGAAATTGTTAAACGAACTAATTAATCGAAGTGAATAAACTTGTGAAAATTTGTGATTAGAAATAACTGTCTTAATTAATCCGTCGAGCCCGAAGAGCCCCATTTACGTTACAATATTTTGTATAATTTTCATAATTTTGTTCTGTAATGTGAGTCTCAAAAAGGCAGAAAACATTATAACTCTTAATATATTGAAAAAAACCCGGGAATATAGTTTTGTTTTTCAAACCAGCTATGTTATAGGCTAATATTCTAAAATCACCTTCCTCCCTAATTTCAATATTATCATTTACATACTTGCGATCTATATTGTGTGGTTTACTAACATTAATTACATCTAATTCATCTAAATTACCCTCTTCAATGCTAAAACTACTTTCTCGACAGACACATATTACCTATTGCATTTGAGATCTACCATGCTCGGCTTCAGCATTTTCATATCTATCCAAAATATGCTTAACTTCAACTTTTTTACAATAAATATTCAAAATTTTGTCCCTAGCTAATTCATTTCCACACATTAATTTGTTAATAATCAAAACGAACCTATGGCCCGAAATTATTATTTTATCGTCACGCACAGAAACTTTAACGTTCTTTTCCAGTTCGAATAAGTCTCGACGCAACTTATATAAAGCATTTCTTTTATGAAGTATACAAATTGAATAATCTCTATGTACTATTATCTTGGTGCCCTTCAATTTTTTTGCGTTCTTCAAAACATTTAATACAGCTGTCGGGGAGTCAAACTCAACCAGTAGAGCAGGAGTATTTACTTTATCATGACCAAGTTTAGTTAAATATTATAATACAAGCTATAACATAATACTAATACTACAAGCTATAATAAATGATGACATAATAAATAAATAGTAAAAGCTACAATATGAGCTCTAATTAAAGTGGATACGGGCTGGAAGGAAGAAGAATTAAGAAAGGCGATCAAGATGGGCGGGATCAAGATATAAGGCTTTTTGAAGGGATAATTTACTCAGACGGAAGTCAAAGGAGGAAAGGTCGTTGACTTTTCGTAGCATCCTGGTAATTGGCTCGCTTTGACCGTAGTTTGTGCGATGGCGGTCGAGTCGGAAAAGGGGAGTGAAACTAAGGTTGTGGGGATTGGTATAGATGGGTAAAGATTGCAGGATTAATTAAAGGGCCGGACCACTTAATAGCTGATGAATGAAGAGAATGTCGGAAACATCACGACGTTTACTTAAAGGTTGTAAGACTATCAGACGGTTTTCATAAGGTGGAAGGTTGAATCTGTCTACCAACGGAAGATCACGTAGAGCGAAGCGAATGAACCTACGCTGGAGAGACTAGACTAGAGAGATTTGGAAACAAAAGGATTGGAGAACTCTCTGGACCAGCGGTTCACAAACCCTAGCACGGAGTTTGCTCTGTTAATTATGCTGTCAATGTGGGAACGGAAATTGAGTTCACTATCACAGATTATTCCTAGGTCACACAAAGAGGTAACGATAGGGACTGGTACGTCGGTTAGCATGTAGACTCTCGGGGTGGTGGTAAGACGCTTGCGGGTATAAGAGATGGACTGGCATTTGGAGACATTGAGTTCAAGAAAGTTGTTCATGCACCATGTGGTGAAGGAATCGAGATCTTTTGCAGGAGAAGAGAGTCGGTTGTGGAGGAGATATGTTTAATTATTTTCATGTCATCAGCATAAATGGACAGCTCTGAGTGTTAGAAATGGATAAGCTGAAAAGAACATTGTACTGACGGTTGTTAAGGTAGGATTGAATCCAGGAGATGAATTGGGAGGGGAAGCCTAGGCAATCAAGTTTGAGCAAGATAACATTATGGGAGATCTTGTCTAAGGCTTTACTAAAATCAATGGCGATAACATCAACATCTTTACCGTTTTCCAGGGCACATAGTGTTTTGTTAATATAAGAGTTTTTCCATAATTGAGGGAAAACCCCTTGAGTGACCGATGGCGGAAAAGCAAAGTAAGGGCAAACTTATTCAGAACGATGGCCGGAATACCGTCAGGACCGGGGTGCAAGTCATCCTCAAGCCCGTTTATACTTATCGCGATTTGTTCGGGGTCAGGGTCGAAAGATGTAAACGACGTTTGAGTGCATTTGTCCAAGAATGAAAAGTAGTTAAGGTCAGGTTGTTGGGAATTGTCGCTGAAAGATTTACTGAAGAAGTGTGCAAAGAGGTTGGCGATAACCTGAGGATCAGACGAAAAGGTACTCTCGAGCTTTAGGGTGGAGGGGTAACCATTGAATTTATTCTTAGAATTAATAAAGCTATAAAAACGCTTGTGGTCGGATATGAGGCTTGTTTCCATCCGTTGGAGATACTCATGGTAGAGGGTATCGCAACGTTCAGAAAAAGAGGTGTAAGCAGACAAGTAGGAAGAATAGTCAGACTAAGTCTGGGTCAGAAGAAAAGTTTGCCAACGTTTATTTCTCCTGTTGCGGAGAGAGCGTAATTCTTTGTCGTACCATACGGGGGATGAGGAGTAGTTTCTACGAGGAAAAAGGAGAATAGATTGGTTAAGACAAGCATGTATTTCTGAATAGAACCCCTCAAAGGCAACGTAAACTGGAAGATGTTGAGGGATAATGGCAATGTTAGAGTTGAGGAGCAAGTGATTAAATTTTTCGACCTTTACGAAAATTGAAAGAAAGAGAAGACTCGGAGCTTGAAAGTGCAGGAGGGTGTTCGTAGGAGAAAACAAGGAGCAGGAGAGGATGGTGACGATCGAGAGAGGAGAAGAGATGGTTGCTTTCCGAGCCGAGTTAACCGGGTCTGAAGAAAAGATTAAGTCTAATTGTCTGTCCAGAAAGTTCCTGACTCCACTTACTTTAAAGAGACCACAAAGAAGAGAGCTGATCGGTAAAAAAGGCTTCTTTGGCCGAAGATGCGTTAAGGGGGACAAAGTGAGAACAGTCCTCAGACAATGACCATTGACTACGGGGGAGGTAAAAGTCACCCAATAAAATAAATTCATCGGAGGCGTTAGCGTTCTCAAGCAGGGTATCGATCACTTCAATTCACAATTATGGGCTCGTAGGCGTCTAGAGATTGAAGGGGACGAATATAACAAAAAATAATGGACAGAAGACACTTATTTAGTGATAATTTGATACATACAAATTCTGATATTGTCTTTAGCAGGGTGGCGTCATAACGGTTGTAAGCATCTATGAGAACCCCGCGACCTGGTGGATCATTGGTGGCTACACAACCGTCGACACGGTCGAGGTATTAGATTGGTTTCAGTTAAGGCAAAGATATCGTGCGGGAATTTGTGGGAGTTAAGAAAAATATTGGATGTTTTTGTGCGAAGTCCTCTTACGTTCTGGTAATAGACTGACAAGATGCTGGGGAGAGGTACTTGATCGGAGACCGCAGGTATGTACATTAGGGATGAAGTCAGAAATAGAGAAAGCAGGGCGGTTAGTAGCGAAAGTAGTTTAAGTAGTCGTTGCTAATCTTTTGGAGATGGGAAATGCGGCGAGAACTGATGTACGCAGCAAAGGTGGATAGATCTTCTGAAACCTTATGGGAAGGGATATTGAATGATTCATGGTACTTACTGAAAAGTTGGTGTAAGACGGTTGGGTCTGTGGGCAGGCCTTCTTGGTGTATACTTAACATGACGTTGGTGCTGGTTTTAACGTCAATATAGACGGAATTCGGTTTGTCGTGCAGATAAGCTAGATATAGACGAACGTTTTCATAAATTCGGCGGTCAATTTAACTGTA